>CM053790.1:87769629-88377129 GCA_028749045.1 Cupressus sempervirens | reverse complement strand
AATAGGCTAAAACCAAACTATACAAGTTCTATTTATTGGCAAAAGAAAAATTGTAGAGAAAATATTCCTCGTCAATTTGCGAATAGACTCACCCATATTTTTAAATATGACACATGACAACATGTCCATATTGTAAGACAACAAAATAACCATTTTTTCCAAAGAATATGAAATAAAGAGACCAATCGTTCTTGGACAGTAAAAAAAGTCAATTGAAGAAAAGGAAAACACATATTAGTGCAAATTGCAAAGAAAAATGAGTTGAAAATATTTACAAACGAAGATTCAAAGCATCAAAGGCACTCAAATACTCTTCCTAGCAACTAACTATGGCTTTGACAAATTGAAATAAATTACATTTAAGAATTTCAACAACAAAAAAGGAACCAAAAAAATACAAGTGTGGAAAAGACGAGACCTTTTGGAAAATAAATTCACATCTATAATACCTAAAAATTTATGATTTTAAATTGTAGCAAAAATAATATTTTTTAATCATAAAACTAAATAGATTTATTAGTGCATTTATTAGTTTCATAGTATACTATTTCATTTTTATTTTATAATATATTAATATAAAATATTATTATTTAATAAATTATATTTATTAAATTAATTAAAGTAAACTTTAAGGAAAGCATTAACATATTTGTGGCTCTGTTAGCTTTAGAGGCAAGTATAGAAAATTGTTTTAATAGTAGGGATTTCTAAAATTTTAAAAAAAAATTCATAGACCATGACAAGAAAGTTTGTGATGTCTAAATTTTGGAATCTTTTATTCATAACAAAAATAAAAGCCTATGGTAATTACTTTATAATGTAATTTTTAAATAGGCAATGGTACTAAGTATTGAACTCTTGATTAGGATTTAATATCAATGTAAAGCAAACAACCACCATGAATATGGAAGACAATGCACCAACTAAACTCTTGTGCAAACACATCCTAGACAATGCCTATTTGTGAATATCGAAACCTTTAACCAAATAAAAGCCCAAACCTCAACAAATCATAGAAAAGGTGACTCGATGTTTCTTCAATAGTGAACAAATGGATGAAATTTCATTCATGTCTAGATATAATTGGAAAAATTATTTAGAAAACACATGAGCAAAGAACAAAAAGAGGTTAGAGGACACAAAATTCAAAGGCAGAGACAAAGATCACCTTCATTCTCTAAAAAGTTTCACCATAGAATTCAGTCCAAAACGGTAGATAATATTGTATATTCAAAGCACATGAAAGAAATGGAGGCATATATAGATTATGTTTATGAGATATTTTATATAATAAAACTTATCAAAAGTACTTTATGATGCTAAAGTCAATGTGATCTAGAGCATCCAATAGCTTTTGAAATCTGCAATAATCCCCAAAAAACCTACACATTCAAACTAAATTTTATGTCACAATAGTGATAGAAAGAGGCAAATATATCACACTTTATTCTTTCACATTACATAATCCAGATCATTTAATTTGGAGGCAATTTCATATAGATCCCACAATCTAAACTTGGTATTCAAACTTGTACAATCTAAAATCCAATACCAAATAATTTTTTAACTACCAAGCTATATAGCATGCAACTAATGTCATAAAGCTATCTATAATTTCATGCATCTAATCTTTTAACTACCAAGCTATCTATAAGAAGTATGAATAAAGCTTTATTAGCTAAATAAGGATGGAGAGTTTATTATGACAATAAGGAATGGAGCTCTATTTGGAAACATAAGTATCTTTATGAGGCTCCAACTATTTCAGATTTTCTTTCCTACCATAATATTCCTACTTCTTCTGCTATTTGGAGTGTGGTCCAAGGAGCTAAAAATATCTTGAATGAAGGGTGTAAATGGAAAATTGGTAATGGTAGTAAAGTCAAATTTTGGGATGATGATTGACTCTCAGAACACCCTTTAATTGAGGATTTTAAGTATATGAATTCTATAGAAATTTATAAACAGACTTATGGTGAATTTGTGGAGAATTATTGGATTTACAATGAGTGGGTTTATATTGCTATGATTAATCAAGATTTTTTTAGTATCTAGCTACCCCTGAATGCTTGTAGCCTTTATCCACAAATGGAGGATCTTATGGTTTGAGGGATTGAACCTAGAGGTTGCTTCAAGGTCTCTTATGTGTTTAGATTTGAGGACAAGGGTAATTCTCTAATGTGGGCTAAAGCATGGATCAAAGGACTTATTCCTAAAATCAATATTTTTTTTGGACAATGCTTCAAAATAAAATTGTAACTTTGGATAATTTGCAAAAAATAGGGGTTTATTTGGTTAATATATGTTGCCTTTGCAAGTTGGATTCAAAAGATAGGAATCACCTTTTTTAAATTACAGTTTAAGCCAGAATATTTGGAGTTATCTTCTTTACTATTGGAACATCGCTTGGGTTCAGCATAATAACATTGATCACTATTTTTAGAGTTGGATATGTCATACAAAGGATTTTGATATTGGCTTTCTCTGGAAGATATCTCTTCCCCATCTATCATGGGGTATCTGGAAAGAAAGGAACAATAGAATTTTCAAAAACAAGGAAACTCCTGATTGGGTATTGGGTCAAAATATTATCAGAGCTATCAAAGAGAATTTCAAATCTCAGAGAAAAATTGTTAATGAAACACAAATATATAATCCTATAAATTGTAAAGGTACTAAAATTAAATAGGACAATTAGAGACAGTATGTGAAGTGGAAATTTCCACCTGTGGGATGGGTTGAAGGTAATTTTGATGGCTCAGCTAAAGGGAATCCTTAAAAAGTAGGGTGTGGAGGTTTATTGAGAGACCATTACAGTAGATTAGTAGATGCTATTGCAATACCTATAGGTTAGTTTACTAGTCATAAAGCTAAGGCTACGATTGCTCTTCTCACAGTGAGGATGGCTATAGAATTTGGGTTCCAGAATTTATGGTTGGAAGGGGATTCTCTTAATATTGTCAACATGTTGAATAATAAGAATCTGATAAATTGGAGTATTCAGGGTAGCATTATGGAAATAAAAGACCTTATAAATTTTTTTGATAATGTTTTTATTACTCATATTTTTCGTGGAGGTAACAAAGTTACTGACTGGATAGTGAATCAAGTGGTCTACAAGGAAGAAAAGATGAGTTGGCAAGATTACCTAAGAAAGGAATTTGAGATGATTACAATTGTTGATTATGATATGACACATGCTATCAAAGGAAAGATCACTCAAGATTGAGGAATTTATGATGAGAAGTGATGGGTTTATGGTGGATTATTTATGTATCCCAAGAGGTACCATTGTGCAATTATGGAAAGTATGTGGCACATTTTCAAGGTTAAAATCTTCTCTGAAATCAAATACACTTTACTCTCTTTTTTGGTTACCATTTCTCATATCAGTTGTAGGTGTAGAGCTGACTATGAGATGGGAGGAGATCCTAGGAAACAAGAGTTGAAAAACTACAAGGAATGGAAGATAAATTCAGTTGTGTGGGATATTCTACAAAAAGGAAAAGTTACAATGTATATTGAGAAGCTTCATGTTTACAAGCACCTAATTATAGAGTATTTTTTCAAGAACTAGATTGAAGATAGGGTTACAATGCATGGGGTTATTGTAAATTATGGATCTTCCCATGGAGGGATTAAAATTTAGAAAGGAGGCCAACATTTCAAATGTTACCTTCAAGAAATTCCCAAAAAGTGATGAAGTGGAGAAAAAGTTGGAGAATAGTGGTGACTTCTATGACCTGAGCTAGATTAAGGTTTATGGAGGGATGTTTTATCATGCATTCGTGAGTATTTCATCCTTGATGGTAGATCTAGAAGGGTACACAAGTTTCATTTTGTGTTTTTAAATCACTTTTAGTATAAAGATAGATTATCTTTCCCATTTTATTTGAAATACTCTTTGATTCAAAGTCTCCAAGCCCATAGGAAGAAGGAGTCATGACCCATGCTCCATGAGGGGCTAATTTTACTTATTGAAAATTTTGTTGAAACAAAGCTATTAAACCCTCTCCTATTATGGAGAAGAAGCATAAATTGACTAGTAATGACCCTTATTCAAAGAAAACTAAGGTTAAAAGTGAGGAAGGAGTTAGTGACAGTAAGGGTGCCAAGAAGGGTACCAAAAGAGAGATAAAGAAGGAAAATGTGGAGAAAGTTACAGAGTCTGATAATACTATTGAAGATGATGATAAAATGGAAATGGGGGACCTTAGTTCAAATTTGGATGGTTACTCTAGAAGTAGAGGCATTTCTACTAGTAATGATAATGTGTATAGTAGTAAAGAAAGGAAAACAAAGTCTAATGCAAGGTCAAAAGCTTTGGGGGATGAAGAGGTGAATCAAAGTGTTCACCTTACTTCCAATAAAAGTCAATGAGTATAGGGCACTTCTTAAAGATTGTGGAAATCCCATGAAGGATGATAGGTTGATTCATCACATCTTAAAGAGGCTACCTTCTGAGTATGTTGACTTTGTTTTGAGTTTTAATACTCACAGGTTGACCATTGGATCTGCTTACCAGAAGCCTTCCTTTGATGCATTTGCAGAGATGTTGATTAATGTTCAACAATCTCACTTGGTGGATTTAGGACTTCTCAAGTCATCAAAGACCAAAGCCTTGGTGGCTAGTGATGATCACAAATCAAGTCAAGGAGAAATAACAACAACAACAAGAAGCAGTGGAAGCAAAAAACACAATTTGAGACACAAAAATCCTCCTCTCAACAAGGTAGTTCTTCTTCAAACAAGAAAGGAAGTAATGAAAAGAAGGAAAAACTCTTTTGTGCATATTGGAAAAAGCCAAATCATGACAAGCATCATTGCAAGACAAAGAGAATCGATGAAATAGAAATTCTACTCAGGAAGAACAAGATTTAGTGCTAGGTACTTCCAAGGATTCAACTCCAACCTCTTCAAAGAGTAAAGGGCAAGCACTTATGGAAAACACAAGTTCTTCTTCAGAATGGATACTTGACTTAGGTGCCTCTTACCATATGGGTTCTTCAAAGGAAGACTTTTCTTCATTGAAGTATTCAAAGGTACCACACATCTTCGTGGGAGATGATACTAAAATGGAAGTTGAAGGGAAAGGACATATGGAAATGGAAAATGGGGAATTCAAAGATGTTCTCTACATTCCAAACCTTAGCTCCAATCTCTTATTCGTTTACCAAATCACTCACCTTGGAGATGGTCACAAAGTTGAGTTCCTTCCAGATTTTGTGATGGTGCGAAGTCTCAGAGATGATTCATTGGTTGCAGTGGGGAAAGTCAATGCTAACAAGAGGCTTTATTCCTTCTCCCACATTGTGCCTAAGATTCCTTCCCAAGCCTTGTTTACTCACTCACATTCAAACATCAACTTATGGCATGAGTAGTTTGGTCACCTTGACTTTCGCTCTCTTCAACAACTTTTCTCTAAACATATGGTCAAAGGTCTACCAAATATTAGCTTTTCTAAGGGAGAATGTTCATCTTGTTCAATGGATATGAATATCAAGGAGAAGTATGATAAAGGGAAGTCTTTTCAAGCTCCAGTTGTTCTTCAGCCAGTTCACATGGTATTAGCAGGACCCTTTGCAGTGACTTCGGTCAGCCAAGGTTGCTACATCCTCACATTTGTTGATGACTTTTCAAGATTCACTTGGGTCTTCTTCCTTCATCACAAGAGTGAAGTGGTTCATAAACTTCAAGACTTCAAAAATCATGTTGAATGCAAGTCAAGGAAAGCCATCAAGGTACTAAGGGTGGACAATGAGAACATATATGTAGACAGAAGACTTAAGAACTTTTGCAGAATTGAGGGGATTGATCTTCAGAAGCCACCAGCATTCAGTCTGCACAAGACAAATGTTGCAGCAATGAGGATTAGGACTCTCAAGACCATGGCAAGTTGCATGATTAAGGACAAGTCTCTCGATCCTACATTAGAAGTTGAAGCCATTAGCAGTGTTACTCACATACTTAACAGATCTCCTCATCCAGCCTTCGATGGTAAGACTCCTTTTGGGGCATGGTGCAGTAGAAAATTAGTTGTGAGTCACCTAAGAGTCTTTGGTTGTCCAGCATGGGAAAACCTATCTTCCAAGAGTTGCAAGACATTGACACCTAGGCCTTGTACCTTCATCAGTCATGAAGACAATGTGAAGGCTTACAGACTTATGAATCTAGAGACTCACAAGATTTTTGTGGAGAAGGATGTTCACTTTGAGGAAATTTCACCCAGCTTATCCTCTAATCCTCTCTAAACATCATACATAGTGGAAACTGATAGTGACACCAACGATAGTGTTTCAACAGGTTCAGACACGTGGGGTTCTATTGACAATTGCAATGAGAGGTCACATCAGTCCAATCCACATGCTTACATTGCCACAATGAAAGGTCCATCATAGCATGATCAATCTCGTCTTCCAGCTCCAGTTTTAGTTGACTTGGGAGATAGTCTTGAGGACTTACATCTTCTCATTGATGAAGGTGATCCTTCTATAGTTGTTGTGAGGGCTCACTCTGACCCTCATGTCCATTCTCTACATGATCAATCTATATAGGTTGGCATGATTGTGGATCCTTATGAATAAAAATTAGTGGAGGTCTCTTTGTCAGTAGAGGAGACAGATGGTTCAGTGGAATAGGTTCAACAGACATCCTTGCTTGATTTGCATTCATTCTTTTTAGCACAGTTGGAAGGGGTGAGCATCAACATTAGCACAGGGTAATTGAATAGGTTTTAGGGCCACCATACATCTTCAGGAGTGTACCTTTGCCATTGTTTCTTCCTAAGGGGAGGAACACCATTCTGCATTCTTGGACCAACTTCTTCATCAGAGCAGCTTTCACTTATTGACATTCTTCTTTTTGGTGGGGAGCCTATTCTGTCTCTCTTCCATCTATTAATATATATGATCATGTTAGATATATAAATTGTATATCTATCTATAATAGATATGATAATGAATGATACAAAGAATATTTAATCTTGACACATGTTCATATCTATCTATCTATCATATCTATTATACATGTTCATATATACTTGAGAATATATTGTTGGAAATAATCAAGACTAGCTAGGTTAGTGAGAGGGGAGGGGTGAATCAGTAACCTTAAAACTTTTACCAAATTCAACACTTAACAACATAATCCATTCACCATTAATTAATCTACTGCATGCATGAGAAACTAAAAGATAAACATTCATGGCACATGAACACAATATTTGGTGACCTAGAAACCTTCCAAATAGAAAGTAAAACTGGGGTGGGGATGATACTCACAAAACTTCAATACTGCAGTTATAAAGTTGGCCTATTAAGGATTACAATGATCACTTCTGATGATCTACCCTATTAGGAGCAATTAGGATTGCTAGGTCCACCTTGTTAGAGGTTTTACAAACATACAATGAAGTATGTATTCTGTTAAGAGATTCAAAGAAAATATTGTTAAGTATACCCTATTAAAGGATTTGAATCTGATTCACTTGTTAGGATGAAACAATAGATCTAACTTACAACTGAATTGCTGATTAGATCCTTGAAATGTTGATCACCTCTTTGTGATGGATTAAACTTGACTGCTCCTGATTTGACCTTGTTGTATACCTTTCTTTTCTATTGATTCACATTCGCATTCACTCTTCTCAAAACATTATCATCATGCTTAGGAATGATACAATACATTACATATATACCATCTCAATTCTCATATTTACAAGGTCGGCCAAAACACAAGTTAACACAAATATTATTGAGTCGACCCAAATGTAGAAACTTGAGTTCGAAAAGCTGACTTGGTGACCTTCTGATACTTGGTGTCCACTGCATTACTCAACATCATCATACATTTGGTAGAAGTAGAGGCTTGGTCCATACTAATCACTCAAGATAGCTTTGAACTCAGTGAACATTAGAGACTCAATAGATATAGTGTAACTTGGTAGAAACTAAATATCATGTTTACCTTGCTTGCACTCAGTAAAAACTGCTCATCCATTACTCAGTTGACACTGGCTTCACACGATAGGAACTGATGACTTGGTAAATATTACAAAGCTCGGTAACCACTAATTGCTCGGTGATAATTGTTGGACTTCACACTGCCTATTTTCACTCGGTAACCTCTGGAATGCTCGGTGTGAACTATGAAACCTGGTAACTAATCAATTGCTCGGTAAACACTAGAGATTGAATGATGAGCTCAATAACCATATAGAATTATGAATAAGTGTAGTCACTAATGACAAACATATCTTAATGCCAACATATATATCTATTAGACATGTTCATATATACTTGAGAATATATATCTATTATAATATGTTCATATATATTATATACTTGAAAAATCTAGCATGCAAAGTGTTATTATTGAAACTATTAGGAAATGTTTAAGCTTTATGGGGAAGCAATTTCGATCTAAAGATAGGGAAATTATAAGAAAAGTGATGTTGACATCCATTGTATGTAATACTATGCTTTGAAATAGAAAAATGTATTCAGTTTTATCTCAAGTTGGTTTTTGTGGGAAAACATTATCAATATATGTTTAGAGGAGAATTTTCTATTGAATGATAGCACCTTGGAAGGTAATTTTGTAATTTTGGGAAGAACTCATCGCTCCAATAGGATTAAGAAAGGAATCAAGAATTCAATCACAACATTTTGGAATGATAATACTCATGGTTTATGAAAAAGTAGAGATGTTATCAGACACATGTTTGTATTGTATTTGTTGCTTTATTATACATGTGTTATTAAATGTTACTTGATATCAAGTAACATATAATAACACATTGTATATCTATCTATTATACATGTTCATATATGTGTGTGTGTGTGTGTGTGTGTGTGTGTGTGTGTGTGTGTGTGTGTGTGTGTGTGTGTGTGTGTGTGTGTGTGTGTGTGTGTGTGTGTGTGTGTGTATGTATATATGTATGTATCTATATATATATATATATATATATATATATATATATATATATATATGTATGATGTATGTATGTATGTATGTATGTATGTATGTATGTAGATATAGATATAGATAGATAGATAGATAGATAGATCAATATATCGATAGATATAAAATTTGATTCAATTGCTTGTATTCAATAGCATCAAATAGGTGTTAAGATTAATCTTCTTTATTACTTGATTATTTTTGTGTTCAATTGATGTCAAATGTGTGTTAGATTAAATGTCTATATATAATCATCTAATCAAATCATACATGTAAAATTATTTAATCAAATAATCTATATATAATCATCAAATCAAATCATAAAGATGTAAAAATATATCTAAACATCAAATATAAACATGTTTAATATAAGTCATCTAGATGTCAATCATAAATATATATGATGTAAAATCATAAATGTAAGACATTAATCATCTATGTGTATGTCTAGAGAGGCTAGAAATCTATGCATGTCAAATCATAAATATAACACATAAATATCTTGGATCAAAGATCTATAACATGTCCTTAACTAGAGAGTTATCCATATGCATACAAATAGAGTGGCCCTTTGACTAGGTGTCATGTTAATCCTCTATTTGTGATGTAATAATTGATCCCTGTAAATTTAGTACAAGGATTAGTTCTATATACATATAATTATGCAAAGTATTTAAGATATATAAATTCACAAACTTTCATGTGCACAAATGCTTAAAACTATATATAAAACATCCACAACCGATAGCAAGTGTCTTGTGTACTAAATCTCTTTTATGAACATGCTCTAAGCCCATGCTAAAGGTAATATGCTCTACAAGTTGTGCCTACAAAATATTATACATCTATAAACATTTGTATCTACGACTACAATTGAATAAGGGTACATTGATGTAAAAAATAAATCAAATTAAATATTGTTAGGATTAGAGGATATAAATACAACAACTACATGCAAATATAACCAATAATGCAAAGGAATAAAGCACATAGAAATAGAACATAAGACACAAAGATACAATATGGTTCACCAAATTATGGTCCATGTCCACCAAACAAAGAGTTTGATATTATTATATAGTGATTCAACCTGATTATAATCTACAATCCCTTGCAGTTGAATACCATTGCAAGAAGCTATTTAATTATTTTATGGAAATCCCTAACCCTAAGCCATTTTATACAAGACTTGTGTTGATTACAAAATTAGGGTTAGAATATTTTTTCCAATAAAAATATAGATCCTAAAGCCTTTTACACCAAGCCATTTTATATAAGACTTATGTCATGTTTTTTCTCTAGGACTCCACAAGGGGCATTTCTCCATGACATCATCTTGGCAACATTGCTCCCAAACCTATTAGAAATATTCAAGACTATGCTAAGTTATTGAGAGGGGAGGGGTGAATTAGTAACTTCTAAAACTTCTACCAAATTCATTAAACCAATTAGCATTTAATTCATCACATCTAATCTAATTGCATGCATGAGAAACTAAAAATATAAAAGCATTCACAACACTTGAACACAATGATTTGGTGACCCAGAAACCTTCCAAATAGAAAGTAAAACTAGGGTGGGGATGATACCCACAAACTTTAGTACTACAATATAAAGTTGGCCTATTAAGGCTTACATTGATCACTTCTGATGATCTACCCCATTAGGAGAAAATAGGACTACTAGGTCCACCTTGTGGGAGGATTTACAAATATACAATGAAGTATGCACTTGGTAAAGAGATTTAGAAAAGACTATTAGGTTTACCTTGTTAAAGGATTTTGACTGGTTCACCTATTAGGATGAAACAATAGATCTTTGATTTACAACTGAGTTTGCTGATAGAGATTCCTTGATGTACTGATCACCTTTTTGTGATAGATTTGTCACTGTTGCTCCTTATGCTGATATGGCCTTCATAAATCTTTATCCGTTACTTACATTCACATTCTTGCACTTGCATTACACATTCATTTCATTCCATACTGCATTGATATGATACAATACATCACACACACACACACACACACACACACACACACACACACACACACACCAATCCAATTTAAAAAATTACAAAGTTGGCCATGACACAAGTTAACACAAATATGGAAAAGTCAGCCCATATGAAGATACTCGAGTTCTGAAGATTGACTCGGTAAGGTTCTGATACTCAACATCCACTGTCACTACTTGGCATCGTCATGCTCTTGGTGAACATAGAAGCTCAGTCTGTACTGATCACTTTCAAGTAGTCTTGAACTCAGTCTGCACTAGTGACTTGGTAGATATTGTGCAACTTGGAAAACATTGAATCACTTGGTTAATATGGAGTGGCTTGGTCAACACTACCTTCACATTGCATGAACTAAGAACTTGGTAACCATTGATAAACTTGGTATACACTGAACTACTCAGTTTGCACTACTGAACTTCAACCTAACTGAATCTGCTTGGGAACCACTAGAGTTGGTTCAAAGGACTCGATAATAACTGTAAAGCTGGGTGGCTATTAAAGTACATGGAAAACATTGTAAACTATTCAATGAGCTTGGAAGCTATACAAAATTTGAATAAGTGTGTGTCACTAATAACAAACTTGACTGATATGTCAACAAAACCCATGTAGAAGAAAACCTTAGAGAGGGAATATGTCAATCAAATTGGTAAAAAAGTAACTTATAATTTTGATTAAGCTCCATATAACAAAAAAAACCTAGGTCTTTAGAGCAAGAGTATCATCAAAGTGCACCAACATATCATTGATAGAAGCTAGATTGCATGCACTATCTTTGATCCCAAACCTTTGTAGTAATGAGGAGTCTAGGGTGGTTTGTAGCTAAAAGAGGGTGGTGTAGAGTCATAACCAAAATGTAATAGCATTTCCATATAAGATCCTATATCAATAAAATATCAAAGTAACTCAACCCTCGTATTTTCTCCCTAAATTCCCATAGGACCTCAATTATGATGCAAATATATCCAACTTATATCCATACTTGAACACATGCAAAGTGATTTGTGGGTGTACAGTATTGTGCAAAGTGTTTTGAACTATATTGTAGACGACTTTATGATGTGTACAGGTTGGTGGTGTTAGCATGAATGTTGATGGTATTCCTATTGGGGAGTATCCTAGTAAGGATTGAGACATGATTTATAGGTTGTATTTTTCATTCATAACACAGTTTATCATTAATGTCAACATATTGGCTATTCTATGAAGACTGGCGAATCAATAGATAGAGTTTAGCTTTGTGTGGTTCAAGGATTAAAGATCAACTTGAGAACACTTGGGAAAATATTCTAGAGTATGTCTAGATGCTATAGTTAAGAGTGCATACAAAAATATGAAGACTATATGGAGTTATGATGGATATAGTGAAGGTAGTATTTACATAAATTTTATGGGAAATAGTTATTGTTTTCTAGATTGTATCTCTTGATAGAGATGGAATTTGGTTAAGAAGAGTTGGTGATGTATGAGCTTCTAGGTGTGCTTGCACAAATGCTAAAAATACCTGTCTTGTCTTCTTCAAGGATCTTAATCTCCTCTAGGATATTAATGGCTCAGATGATTAAATAAGACCTTGTCTAACTCATTTCTAAGAGTCTCACTCCTTGTGCTTCATCTTGAAGGACAAACACTCAGTTGTTTCTTCAATGCTTTCTCCTACACTTAGAAGGCTCTAAGTGCCATCTCCACAAAAATATTCAAACTCATTGTAGGGGAGCTAAATATGTTGAAAATATTCCATATGTTTCCAATTAGATCCATCTTGAAGGATGTCCAAGCCCTTTTCTATCGAGTTCAAGACTTAGTCTTTAGGAGGCCTAACTAGGTCTAATTCCTTGTAGCCCTTAAAAGATCTTTTTCCACTTTCCTATCCCAAAAAACTTGAAAAACTAATCCCACATTAGAATACCATTTTTTGGATTTATGAAGGATTCTAAAGGTTTTAGACTCCTAGGTCATCCATAAATAGGATTCATATTATCTATGTCAAGTAGGGCTAAAAGGCCTAATTTATAGGACATTACTAGTTTCTTGTTCAAATCTCAATCAAATGGATTGATAGTCTCTTAATCCTCCTAGAATATAAAGATATATTCATATCACACCTAGAACTATACTCATTATGTATTGTTCTTCAATCTCTTGCATTAAATCATCAATTGATCACTGTCAAATCACTAACCAAGTCCTCCAAGCTTTCCTAGGGCTTGATCTTAAAAATAGAAACCCAAATCTTCATGAATCCTAACTCTAAATATGTATAGACCAATGGCTCCCCTAAAACATTCATCTGCCCTTAGGAAGATCTTGTGGCTAGATTTCATAGGGGAGCCATAGAAAGACAAACTGGCTAGGACAAGACCAGGGAACCCTCTAGATCTAAAACAATTTATTCAAAGCACTAAGTCAAATAAAATATAATTTATTATTGAATGAAAAAATTCTTGAAACTATCCTATAAACACAAATAGAGCACTAAATCAAGGCATTCAATCCATTAGATAGCATTGTCACACTAAAAAGCTCGGTAAACTCACATAACTAGAATTGCAGAGCTCTTTTGATATTCACAAACTTAGTTGCAATACACTCTCTCTCTCTCAAGATTTGAGCATGAGAGAGTATTAGAGGTCATTATCCATATTTTTAAGCCCTATTAGTTGATCTCCCACTCCTATCCTTTTAGGGTATCCAATGTTGTTGATTTGCATGCAACATTTATGATAAGTTGTCAATATTGTCATGACAACTTTTGGCATCTTTTACATTCATTAGCCTAGCTAGAATCTAGGTCCTCTAAGCCATTTAGTTTGAAGAAATAAATTCTTAAATGACCTTAAAGCATATTCTTAACATATCTCATGTGTTTAGGACACATTAACAACTCAAATCAAAACTTTAAGCTTTTAAGGCTAAGCTATCAAAAACAAATAACAATGACTAATTGGTGACCTTAGTTCTAACACTTACTCACCCAATCCACATCTTGAAAGAGCTTCTAAGGTCCAAATCAAATACACAACTTATCTAACTTGGTTTATGTCAGACACAAGCCAAAATGACAAAGGAAATGAAGGTTAGACTAGGTGCTCCTGCACCATCCTTCCCAAGAAAAAGCTTTCAATCCACCCTTGGATTGAGTAAGTTGAGGTCAATGTCTAACTTCTTGAACTATAATTCTTTGATCCATACTACATCAACATCAGATTGACCATGCCACTTGATCAAATGTTCTTTGTAGCCCTTTTTCCTAGTCTTTAATTGTAGACTCTTGTATCCACTATACTGTCAGTTATCTTCATAGTAGTATGAGGTAATTCGAGTTCATCCACATCTTGGAACACTTCAATAAAACTTTGGTCTAAATAAAGTGTGGTTACCTTACAAGGAACTAGGTTTTTAATATTGAAAATAGGGGACAACGCACTATTCTTTGGCAGCTCCACTTTATAAGCATTGTCACCATACTTTGCTAAGATAGGATAGGGGCCTATCCTTCTCATTCACAACTTGTGAGGGACTCCCTTTTGTAGTCTAGACTTATTTAGATGCACCATCACTATGTCTCACACATTAAATTGAATTTTTCTTCTACTTTTATCAATTTTAGTCTTATGCTTCATAGTGTTCTCAGTCAATGTTTTCCTTACTTTGTCATGAATCTCCTTTATTTCATAAGCAAAATCTTCTACATAGTTTCTCCATCTAACTCCATCCTTCAAGTCTCTTAGCTCATAGACTCCTTAAGGATGTAGGCCATATAAAATTTCAAAGGGGCTTTTACTTGTAGAGCCGTATACAGTGTCATTATATGCATACTCAACCTATCCAATCAATTGATCCGATTGTTGATCATATTCCTTGGTCAAGCACCTTAATATATTTCCAAGGCTTCTATTTACCACTTTGGTTTGATCATCAATTTGAGGATGGTATACAGATCCAAATGATAAATTAGTGCCCAAACTTTGCCAAAGAGTCTTCCAAAAGTGACTCATAACTTGGTGTCTCTATCTGATACAATGCTTAAGGGTAACCCATGGATTTGTACTATCTCCTTGAAGAAGAGAGAGTCTATTTGGCTAGCATCATTAGTTGCTTTGCATGGTACAAAGTGAGACATCTTGTTGAATCTACCCAAAACCACATACATACTATCCATGCCTTGGCTTGTCTTATGTAATCCAACTACATTTGTCCATGCTCAAGCATTCCCATGGCCTAGTGGGAATTGGTCGTGGTTGATATAAGCTTGCATTTGAAGAAGAACCTTTGGCCTTTTGACACACAATGTAGATTTCAACATTATTCCTAACATCAAGCTTCATCCTTGGCAAATAATAGAACTTTTGAACAAATTCTTGTATCTTAGTGGTCCCAAAGTGACCACTCAATGCACCATTATGCTTTTCCTGAATCAAATTCTCTCTTATAGACCCTCTCGGGAGACATAATTGATTTCCCTTAAATAAGAGATCACTTTGTAAATTATATTCAACATATTTTCTATGGAAATGATTCTTGTATTTAAAACATACCTTGTAAATGTTTGCAAAGTCTTCATCATCAACATATAGATCTTTGAAGTGATCTATTCATATGCTCTTTAGTTCGATCTCTTGTGTAGTGAGAATTCTCCTGCTAAAGGAATTTGCCACCTAATTAGTACTCTTTTCTTGTGCTTGATATTGAAGGTGTAAGCTTGTAGGTATTCAACCCACTTCATGTGCTTATGAATTAACTTTTCTTGAGAGTTCAAGAAACTTAGAGATTGATTATCTAAATAGACTATAAACTCCTTGGGAAGAAAATAGTGCCTCCATTTCCTTAAGGCCTAAAATAATGCATACATCTCAAGATCATAAGAAGAATACTTCTTAGCATCACTCAACTTCTCTGAATAAAAAGCCACTGGTCTACACTCTTGGCTTAGAGTAGCTCCAATAGCCACATTGTTTGCATCACATTCTATGGTGAATAACTTCTCAAAGCTTGGAAAAACTAAAACAAGTTGTGTAGAAATATTTTCCTTTAACGACTCAACACTTTTGTTAGCTTACGCATTCCATACAAACTTAGTCTTTATGCCTCCTTTAATGGTGTCTAACATAGGGGCATAAATAGCATTGAATTTCCTTATAAACTTCCAATAATATTGAGCAAGGCCATGAAAACTTCTTACCTATGTTGTTTTCCTTTTAGTAGGCCAATTGAAGATGACTTCCACTTTACTCTTGTCCATTTTTAGTTTGCCATGAGATAGAACAAACCCAAGGTACACGAGCTTTGTCTTGATGAACCCATACTTCTCTAAGTTGATCATCAAATTCTCATCATGCATCTTCTTGAAAACATTCTAAAGGTGTTGGAGATGCTCACCTTTTGTCTTGCTATAAATCACTATACTATCAAGATATACCACTATAAATTTGCCAATGTATTCTTTAAGGACTTAATTAATGAGCCTCTTGAATGTGGAGGGGGCATTAGATAATCCAAATGACATGACAAGCCATTCATAAAAAGTTTCATTAGTTTTGAAGGTTGTTTTCTACTCATCTCCCTTATGTATTCTTATTTGGTGATAGTCATTCTTTAATTCTATCTTGCTATAGTACTTAGCTTCATGCAAACAATCCATTAGGTCTTCAATCCTAGGGAAAGGGAATCTATACCTAATGGTTATCATATTTATGGCCCTTGAATCAGTACAAAGCCTCCAAGTTCCTTCTTTCTTAGGCTCTAGAATAGTGGGTATGACACATGGGCTAATGTGTTTCCTAATAAGACCTTGGCTTAGGAGTTCTTGTACTTTTCTAGCAATTTCCTCATTTTTTTGAGGGGTCATCTTGTAGGCTACTTTATTGGGAAGGGTAGCCCATGGTATGAGGTATATCCTATGAAATATAGATCTTTTAGGGGGTAAGGTTGATGGTTTTCCATCACTTACTATGCCTTCATAAGTCTGAAACATGCTTTGTATCTGCTTAGGTTACTCTGGCTTCATGGTTGCCTTACCTTCATCTACTTCTCTAGGTGTTAACACCAATGTAAATCCAACTCCTTCTCCTTCTTCCAAGGCTTCTAAGAACTCATTTTCACTAACCATGAGCACATTAGGACCTGTTGTCTTCATCTCTACATCCTCTAAGAGTGATTGAATTTTGAAAGTCACATTATCCTTCTTGAAAGCATAAGAGTTCTTCACTCCATCATGCATGGATTGGCAGTCAAATTTCCATGGTCTACCTAGGAGAAAGTGACATGCATCCATAGGTAACACATCACACAATACTTTTTCCTTATACCTTCTAATTGAAAACTCCTCCCAAGCCTCCTCATTTACCAAAACATGTTGGCCTTTATTGAGCCATATGACCTTGTCAGGACTAGTGTGGGGTATCCTTGGAATAATGAACTTATTGAGTGCTTCCTTTGACAAAATATTGTCAGTAGACCTTTAGTTAATGATGACTACACATTTTTCCCATTAACTTACATTTTATCCTAAATAGAGACCTTCTTTCTCTTGGTTTTTCTTTAACTGGCTCTTTAGTCAATGTTCTCCTCATCACGAGGTTGTCATCTTCCTCTGATGTTAGTCATACCTCGTAGTGACTCACTACTAAATTTATCTCCTTTATCACCTCCTTGAGAAGTATCACTCCTCTCTAGAAACCTATAGGTAGGGTGTCCCATTTGGTTGCAATGATAGCATTTCATATTGACGAAATAATTGCCTCTTCCTTGTCAACCGCTCCTTCCTCTAAAGTTAGAGCTCCTCCCTCTATTGCCTCTACTAGAGCTTCCCTCTTGCTGCTCACTATATTTAACTTTGCCTTGTTTCCTTGGCTTTGAATTTCTTCCACCATAACCACTTCTTTTCTCTCTACTATCTTTTCCTTTGCCTCTACCTCTTGAGGTACTTGAATCTTGTTTCTTTCTCAACTTCTCCTCTACCTTGACAAGAAGCTAATGACATTTTTGTATGGCATCATGAGTCATAAGACTCATCTCATCTTGAATGTTGCACTTGAGCCCATTGAGGTATCTTTCCACCTTTACCTACTCATCTTCTACAACTCTGGATCTCATATAAATCTTTTGGAACTCCTCGACATATGAGTTCACATCCAAGTATTTTTGCCCAAGATTTTGCCTCTTCTTATGAAGTTGGATTTCATAATCCTCTAGCACATATGCCTCCCTGATTTTAGCCATCATTTCCTTCCATGCAGAGATTGGGTTCTAAGCTTCTTTCTCCCTCTCATATTGTAGAAACTTCCACCAAGTAAGCATAGGACCCATTAGTCTAGCCTTTTCTACCTTCACCTTTTAAGCCTCTATGATTCCATCACACTTAAAATAGTTCTCTAGTCCCTCTATCCAATCTAGGACTATCTCAGGTTCCATCTTCCCATTGAAGATAGGAATGCCTTCCAATACTTTTCCACTCAAAGATTTCAATGCCTTCAAGAATGGTTCTTCAACCAACACTAGGTTTGGTTTAGGGATCTCATGCTCCATAGGGATCTCTTTCTTCTTTCCATCTATCTTATCATTAGCTTCTTCAGCCTTCACATCTACTTCATCCACCTGTAGCTCCAACTAGGCCAATATTTCCTAGAGTAGTCTATTCTCCTACTCTTGGTCTTTCACCTTCTTGGACAACTCAAAATTATTCACCATTGTACAATCAATTTAAAATGATGTATTCTCTCTTACTGATTCAATAGGTTGAAACGTTAAACACAAGCCTGATCTAAATAGGCTCTAATACCAATATGATTTATGAGCTTCTAGGTGTGCTTGCACAAATGCTAAGAAGACCTAGCTTTTCTTCTTCAAGTATCATAATATCCTATACGATCTTAATGGATCATATGATTAACTAAGACCTTATCTAACTCTTCTCTAAGAGTCTCACTCCTTGTGCTTCACATTGAAGGACAGACAACCAATTGTTTCTTTAATATTTCCTCCTATACTTAGAAGGCTCTAAGTGTCATCTTCACACAAATATTCAAATTCATTATAGGGGTGCCAAAAATGTTGAAAATATTCCATATGTTTCCATCTAAATCCATCTTGATGGATCTCGAAGCCCTTTTCTACCAAGTTCAAGACCTAGTCTTTAGGAGACCTAACTAGGTCTAATTCCTTGTAGCCCTTAACAAGGTCTTTTTCCACTTTCTTGCCGAAACTTCCCAAACAAATTGAAAAACTAATCCAAAATTTGAATACCATTTTTTGATTTTATGAAGAATTCTAAAGGTTTTAGACTCCTAGGTCATCCATACATAGGATCCCTATTATCTAGGTCAAGTAGGGCTAAAAGGCCTAATTTATAGGAAATTACTAGTTTCTTGTTCAAACCTCAATAAAATGAATCGATAGCCTCTCAATCCTCCTTTAATATTAATATATATTCATATCACACCTAGAACTATACTTTTTTTGTACTATGCTTCAATCCTCTGCATTAAATTTTCAATTGATCACTGTCAAACCGTTAACTGGCCCCCCTAAGCTTGCCTAGGGCTTGATCTTAAAAATAAAAAGTAAAATCTTCATGAATCCCAGCTCTAATTATTTATAGACTAATGGATCCCCTAAAACATTTGTCTACCCTTAGGAAGATCACATGGTCAGATTTCATGGGGGAAGCCATAGAAAGACAAACTGGTCAAGATAGGACCAAGAAACCCTCTAGATCTAAAACAATTTATTGAAAGCACTAAATCCACTCAAATATTCTTTCTTACTAAATGAAAAAGTCTTAAAGATATTATATAAATAGAAATATAACACTAAATCAAGGCATTCAACCCATTAGATAGCACTGTCACACTGCAAAGCTCGATAAACTCAAACAAACAAAACTACAAAGCTCTTTTGCTATTCACAAACTTAGTTACAATACACTCTCTCTCAAGATTTGAGCCTAAGATTGTTGTAAAGGTCATTATTCATGCTTTAGGCCCTATTAGTTTATCTCCAACTCCTATCTTTTAGGATATCCAATGTTGTTGAGTTTCATGCAACATTTGCAATAAATTGCTAATATTGTCATGACAACTTTTGGCATCTTTTACATTCATTAGCCTAGCTAGAATCTAGGGCTTCTAAGCCATGTAGTTTGAAGAAATAACTTCTTAAATGAACTTAAAGTATCTTCTTAAAATCTCTCATGTGTTTAGGACACATTAAAAACTCAAATCCAAACTTTAAGCTTCTAAGGCTAAGCTATCAAGAACAACTAACAATGACTGATTGCTGCCCTTAGTTCTGACACTAACTTGCCTAGTCCACATCTTGAAAGATCTTCTAAGGTCCAAATCAAATACACAACTTCTTTGACCTAGCTAATGTTTTATACAAGCCAAAATGACAAAGAAAATGGAGGTTAGACTAGGTAGTCCTACACCGCTTGGATAGAGGTAGAAGACATGTTGAAGATGTTGTGGTCAATCACATACATTTAGATGATTAACACATGAAGATTTATGAAGACTCTAAGCCAAAACATTACGTTTGATTGTAAAATGATGTAATATTATAATGTAACTTGTAAATGTAATATCTTAAGATGGTCTTGTATTATTATTATAAATTGAGAAAGCCTCAAGGCCGACTTAATAACTTTTTCTAGGAATTAATATAAAGGAGAATGATTTCCTTGGTTGCAGTAATCTAGTGTGGATATTGTATAATCAATGAGATATTGTATTGTATGAACTTACTTTCAAATATCTTTTGGATCAAAGAAGTGGTTGGTGCAGTTGAGGCACAATGAGCTTACAAGGACTAATATTTGACAAAGAAGTTATTGTTGGATGGTGTTGATGTACAGTTGTACCATTTAGTGAGGATAGTACTATAGCTATTTAGACAGTGAATCCTTCTATCTTTCTATCAACTCCTAACAAGGTTGGCACAACACCTAATAGGGTTGGAATATCCTAATATGGATTCAAATTCTCTTAACATGGACTGATATGTACTAGATGTATTTCATTAACTACTAATAGGGTCCATCCTTTCACACAGAACTTTCAAATTTATACATCATCTTGTGGGGCCCATCCTCACCAAGGTTTTCCTTTTGATCAAGGGTTTAGCTAGCTAACAGATTTGGTGTTATTATGTATGGTTATCTTTTTGTGGTCGTTGCATCTACTCTTTACATTTTTCAGAATTAATAAGTATATTGAGAGTTATTCTTCTTAGTTATCTTGGTAGAATTTACTTTATAAAAATTGGTACCAGAGCATCAAATTCTTGAAGGACAAGTTTAACAATTTAAGAAGAATTGTGGTGCAGTTTAGGAAAGAAAGTCTAATGTTTGATGAAGTCAACTATGATAGTTCAAAGGTAATGATGAAGACACATTTTCTATGTATGGGTCTAGGTTATTGGTTGATTACAAAAAGTCAAAAGGATGTGATTGAAGAAGAAAATATTGAAGGTTGTGAGGAAAATTAGAAAGATGTATTCATGTTCAATATGCTTGCTAGAGAAGCACTATTATCAACTCTTCCTAAAATTGAATTTACTCAAGTAAAATCTTTAAGATTAGCTCATAAAATTTGGAAAGCTTTGCAAAGTACATTTTAAGTTGATAATCATAGTCCAAATGTTACATTATAGAATTGGATACACTTGTATCAAGATGCTAAAATGATGGAAGTTGAATTTGTAAGAAGTTACTTTGGTAGGATATTATAAATTGTTGTAAGAATTAAGACTTGAGGAAGAGAGAAATCAAAATATGAAGTTATATGGAATATATTGAAGACTTTGACACCTGCATACAAACATACAACAAAAATGATAGAACAAGTTACTCCTGTATCATCTAATTTTTCAAGAGAGACTATTCTTTGAAGACTACAGTCAACATAAATGGGGATGAGACACTAGAGAATTTCCTAGAGTTGAAACTTCTTTCAGTGCAGTAAGTTTTCAACTTATGTTGACAAGGAGTACAAGTATAAGTGGAGACTATACTAGTAGCAATAGAACAAAAGTTGAAGAAGATAAGAAGATTGAGGAAGGTCTTTCCCTTCTTATGAAGAGATAACCTAAGGGTAATAAAATCTTTAGGTGTTGGACTTGTAACGAACTTGGTCATTATTCTTCTAAATGCTCAAATAAAGTAAAGTAGTATATGAAGGCATATAAATCAAGAATGCCCAAGGATTGCATTTTTCCAAATGATGAAGAATTTCATGCTAGACTAGAAGAAATCATGAGTGAAAATGGTCATGAGAATGATCAGATAAGATTTGTTGCTATTTAGGAAGAAATTATTGAAAAAGAAGTTAGAGAAGAAAAAACATTAGTATCACAAGTTGAAAATAAGAAATTTGATTGGATTATTCATAGTGATCATTCTCATCACATGATTGGAGATATGAATAAGTTTGTTGAATTCAAAAGCTGTGATGGAGCAATTGTTAGAGTTGGAAATAATTAAGCCTATCATATAAAAGGAAAAGGATCTATTACACTTGATGAAAATACTAACACTGATGATGTTTACTTTGTGGATGGTTTGAAACATAAACTTTTGGGTGTTGGACAACTAGTGGACAAGGGATATCAATTGTTGTTTATACATAAGACTTGCACTATCAAAGAGAAAGATGGCTCATTCATTGATATTGGTACAAGAACAAGAGGTAATGTATTTTAGTTGAATCCTACTGAGATGACATGTTTAGTGTTGGAAACTTAAAATTGGAACAATTGTTTTTTTTTCATTGCTATCAAATCTATGGATGAGACATATTGCTACCTAATCTAAATGTCATATATGTTTGATTGATAAAGAGGATTTGAGAGTTACTCATAACTATAACACTTAGAGGAAACATTGAAGTTAGATATACTTTGATAAAGAAGATTAATTGTTTATGTCAAGGAAGCTAAGACAAGATGACCAAAAGAGTAAAATACTAAAGAGTGTTGAGTAGTGCTAGTGTCAACCGAGCCATAGTTAGTGCTGAGAAAATCTAGTGTTGACTGAGCATTATCATCAATTGAGAAAGTTAGTTGGTGCTAAGCCAGAAAGATTAAACAACAACTGATCATTTCAATATATAACAAGTAGAAGAATTTAGTGATTATTGAGTGACAATAAAAGATCAAATTCAAAGAAATCCTAAGATCAAGCCAACTCAGTTGATTTCTTGGGAGATGTAAAATGTGTTAAATATCAGATTGATGAGTTGGATCATTAAATTCAAGGTGGTGATTAGGTAAAGACCTAACAAAATGATTCTAGAGAAGTTTCTAAAGGATGATAAAAAATATGTATAGATACATTGAATCAAGTTGAAGCTAATTATAAACCCTAAAATCTATGATGGATGTAGAAAACAATAGAACACAACTAAACATTTAATGCACATTCTAGCCCCAACCAATGTGTGCAAGTTTTCATGTGAAGGAAGTCATATAGAGAAAGGTTGATTAGAAACACACAAGTGAGTAGATGCAAAGCTAAAAGAGAAAGCTTGTAGATGTTGTTTTTGATAAGTGAATTTGAGTAGAAGGATTACGTGTTGATGAGAAGAGTGGACTGATTTCTTCAAGGGTGTCCAAGTAGATCAAGATCAAAGATGATAATGAAAGGATTATTAGTGAACTAGCATAAGGATTAAACAAAGATATGTACTAGCAAAAGTGATTTGTAATTACACAGATCAAAACCTACCATTTTCTTTCTTATCATTGTAAATAGTTTGTATTGAAATCATTTTTATAGAGGTTGACCTAACAATATTTGGAAGACTTAATAGCCTATGTAAATCCTTTAACTAGGTGATATTCCAAATGGAATGATCAAAGTCCTTTTACAAGGCTACTCCTAACTAGGTGGTTAAATCCTCTAACTAGGTCACATTTAATAGTGTGTATTGTAACCTTTAATAGGGTTGGCTACTAACATAGCTTACTTTGAAAGAGTGAAAAAGAGTGACATGTTGCTGGTGGTTTTTCCCAAATTGGGTTTCCCAGTAAAATCCTAGTATTAAATTGTGATGAATCTCTTATGAATGTTTTACACATGATGATGTTTTCATTATACAATGCAAGTTAAGTTTATGATAGTTTTACATTAGATATTGAGCAACAATAGGATAAGAAGGATCAATAGAACATTGACGTGTTTAATGTTTAATTGTTCAAGTGGTACATATAGACCTTGAGTAACTGATTCACTCCCCTCTTAGTTATTCCAAATATTTCTAGCATTTAGTTGATGAGGTTTATGATAGTTGGTTATGGCATAAGAGGCTCTGTCATATCAATTTTGATAACATTGCGAAGGTTAGTACAACATTTGTAGTAAGAGATTTTCCTAAGATTGTGAAACCTAATAATGTGATGTGCAAGGAATGTGTAATGGAAAAATAGAAGAAACACTAATGTAATGTATAATGGAAAAACCTACAAATGTGATGTGTAAGAAATTCACTACATTTGCAAAGTTGGACATTGTTCACACATATTTGATTGGTCCTATAAAAACAAGAGCATTCTATGGTGAAAGGTATTTTAAGATTCTATTAATGACTTCACTACAATAATGTGGGTAGGATTTCTAGGAGAGAAATATGAAGCCTTTGAGAAATTCAAGATATTTAAAAGTAGAGTTGAGAATAAACCTAGTTTGAAGATTATATAATTGAGATTTGATAGAGGAGGAGAGTTCACTTCAAATGAGTTTCACATTTTTGTGAAGATAATGGTATAAAGAGAAAGCTTTTAGCCCCTAAAAAACATGAAAAAAATGGGATAGTAGAAAGAAGGAATAGAAAAATGATAGAGGTAGCAAGAGCAATGTGTTAGATTGTGGTGACTGATCAAAAAAGTGCTATACATACTTGTAACCCTACGACCCTAAAATGACATAAAATACTTGTATAAAAGGGTTTAGGGTTAGGTATTTTCATTATGTGTTGTCATGCAAAATTGCTTCTTGCGGCGGTATTGAGTTGTAAGGGATTACAGATTGTAATCAGGTTGTAATCACTAGATTGTAATAATATCAGACTTGCAGTTTGGTGGACGTAGCCCAGGGATTGGGTGAACCACGTTAAATCTTGGTGCCTTGTGTTCATTTTTGTGTGATCTTTTTTTTTTTTTTTTTATTGTTTATTTTTTCATGTAGTTTTTATTTTCATCTGTGGTTTTATCCTAACAAGTGGTATCCGAGCAAGGTTGTCTTTCAGTTATCCTCTATAGGAATGTCTCATGGTTAAGTGGGAGTTTCATGGTTGAGTGGGAGCGATGGCAGATGAGGGAAAGCTAAGGGTTGATAGGTTTAATGGGAAAAACTTTTAGTTATGGAAGATGCAAATGGAAGACTATCTTTATTAGAAGGATTTATGGAAGCCGTTGGAAGGCAAAGCCAAGAATTGAGGATCTATGTCAAATGATGAATGGGATCTTTTGGATAGAAAGACACTTGGAAGCATTCGGTTATGCCTAGCACCATTAGTGGCATTTAATATTACAAAAATGAAGATGAGAGAAGAGTTGATGAAAACCCTAGCGACACTATATGAAAATCCCTCCGCTTCAAACAAAGTATTTCTCATGAGGCATTTATTTAATATGAAAATTATAGAAGGTGGATCTATTATAGATCATTTGAATGAGTTTAATACTATTACTAGTCAGTTATCTTCTATGGGTATCAATTTTGAAAAAGAAATTAGGGCTCTCTTGATTTTGTGTTCTTTTCTTGAAAGCTGGAATGGCTTGGTAATGGCTATGAGTAATTTTGTTCCTAGATCTAGTACCCTAAAATATGATGATGTGATCGATGTTATTTTGAGTGAGGAAACTCATAGGAAAACCTTAAGTGTATCTACATCAAGAAGTGCTTTGAATGCACAAAGAAGGGGTAGAATGACTGAGAGAGGAAGTAAGTCTAGAAATCATGAGAAATCAAGAGGAAAGTCAAAGGGGAAGAGGTCTCAATCGAGAGGATTGCACGACTGCTGGTACTGTGGGAAACCAGGTCATAAAAAGAAAGATTGTTTTACTTGAAAGAAAAATGAAGGAGATAAATCAGATGGAGACAAGGAGACAAAGGTGGTAAATAACAAATTTGAAGAGGATGCTTTGCTTCTATCTTTAGAAAGTGTAGATTATTCATGGGTTTTAGATTCTGGTGCTTCATTTCATGCTACATGTCATAGAAGTTATTTCATTAATTATGTCCAATGGGATTTTGGGCTTGTTTATTTGGGGGATAATGAACCCTATTAGATTGTTGGAAAGGGAAAAATTAAGATTAAGTTGCAGAATGGGAATCATTGGCTACTACATGAGGTAAGACATGTTCCAAGGCTGAGTAAGAATTTAATTTTAGCAGGGCAATTCGGTGATGAGGGTTGTGTAGTTACTTTTAATGATAAAAATTGGAAGGTTTCAAAAGGTTCCCTTGTAGTAGCAAAAGGTGTGAAAGTAGTCACTTTATATCTTTGTACAGGTCATATTGTTCCTTCTACTTTGATTGTTTTTGAAAAAATTGAATGTTCAGGAACAATTGTTGCAGTTGAGCAGGGAGAACAAATAGTTGCTGTAGATTCTAATATAGCGCTGTGGCACAAAAAACTTGAGCACATGAGTGAGAAAGGTATGAAAGTACTTCATTCAAAGAAAGTTTTACCAGGTCTAAAATGTGTTAATATGGATTTTTGTGAAAGTTGTGTGTATGGAAAGCAAAAGAGAGTGAGTTTTGTAAAGACTGAGATGGAAAACAAAAAGGAGAAATTAGAGCTTGTGCATACAGATGTATGGGGACCGGCTTAGGTATCTTCCCTTGGTGGATCTCATTATTATGTTACATTTATTGATGATGCAACTAGAAAAGTATGAGTTTATTTCCTTAGATAGAAATCTGATGTATTTTAAACTTTTAAGAAATGGAAATGCTTGGTTGAAAATGAGATTGGTAAGAAATTAAAATATCTCAGATCTGATAATGGTGGTGAGTATTGTAGTCATGAATTTGAAGATTATTGCTCCACTAATGGTATTTGTAGACAGAAAACTATTCCAAGGACTCCACAGGAAAATGGAGTGGCTGAATGCATGAACATGACTATAATGGAGTGCGCAAGGAGCATGAGGTTGCATGCTGGGTTGCACTTACACATGTGGGTAGAGGCTATCAATACTGCTATATATTTGATTAATAGAGGTCTCTCTACTCCTTTGGGCTGTGGTATTCCAGAGGAGGCATGGACTGGTAAGAAGGTGAGTTATTCTTTTCTCAAAACCTTTGGTTGTGAAGCTTTTGCTCATATAGACTCTAAAAATAGAACCAAGCTAGAAGCTAAATCAAAGAAATGTGTCTTTGTTGGATATGGCATTAATGAATTTGGTTATAGGCTTTTGGATTTTGAAAATCATAAAATTGTAAGAAGTTGGGATGTCATATTCAATGAGAAAGTGTTGTACAAAGATCTATTGCAGCAACATGAGAAGAAAGAAGATGATTATGTAATGCTAGATGATACTCCAGAAGCTGATGTTCCAACCATTCCTCATGATGTGCAACAACCGCAACAAAAAATACCACACACACCGATGAATGTTAGATGGTCAACGAGGCAAATTAGATCTCCACAAAGATTTTCTCCCTCTTTGTATTCTATTTTACTTATTGATGCTGGTGAACCTGGAAGTTATGATGAAGCTGTGTAGGTGGATACTAAGATTCAGTGGGAGTTTGCAATGAAAGATGAAATGGAATCTTTGCTGAAGAATAAGACATGAGATTTGTGCAAGTTGCCTGCAGGTAAAAGAGCTTTACAGAATAAGTGGGTTTATAGGTTGAAAGAAGAGGAAGGAGGTAAGAAAAGATTTAAAGCTAGGTTAGTTGTAAAAGGATTTGCACAAAAAAAAGGAATTGATTTTGATGAGATATTTTCTTCTGTTGTTAAAATGACTTCTATCCGTACTATTTTAAGTCTTGTGGCTACTGAAGATTTGCATTTAGAGTAGCTTGATGTTAAAACAACCTTCCTTCATGGTGATTTAGATGAAGAAATATATATGGCTCAACCATAGGGTTTTGAGGTCAAAGGTAAAGAGAACTTAGTGTGCAAATTGAAAAAAAGTTTATATGGCTTGAAGCAAGCACCTCGACAATGGTATCCAAAATTCGACAGTTTTATGCATGAGCATGGATATAATAGGTGTCATTCAAATTACTGTGTTTATTTTAAGAGGTTGGATGATGATAACTACATTATTTTATGCTTATATGTTGATGATATGCTTGTAGCTAGGTCTAACATGGATCATATTAAGGGGATAAAATGCTAGTTAGCACATGCTTTTGCTATGAAGGATTTGGAGGCAACAAAACAAATCCTTGGAATGAAGATTTGTAGAGATAGGAAGAATAGAACATTGACACTATCTCAGGTTGATTATGTTGAGAAGGTGTTGCAACATTTCTCTATGGAGAATGCTAAAGTTTCCAACACACCTTTACTTGGTCATTTGAAGTTGACTAAGGAGATGTGCCCCAAGACACAAGAAGAGGAGGATAAGATGTCCAAGGTACCCTATGCTTCAGCTATAGGAAGCTTGACGTATGCTATGGTGTGCACTAGGCCAAATATTGCACATGCAGTGGGAGTCATTAGCAGGTATATGAGTCATCTAGGAATTGAGCATTGGAATGCAGTCAAATGGATTCTTAGATATTTGAGAGGCACATTCAATAAGTGTTTACACTTTGGGAGCTCTACTACTGATTTACAGGGCTATTTTGACTCAGATTTGGTAGGGGATATTGATACCAAGCAGAGTACTACAAGTTATTTCTTTACTGTTGGTGGGGCAGTCGTGAGGTAGGTTTCTAGGTTACAAAAGATTAATGCTCTATCCACTACAGAGGTAGAGTATGTTGCTACTGTAGAGGAAGCTAAGGAGATGATATGGCTTTAGTTCTTCTTGGAAGAATTGGGACATCCTGAGAAGGCTAATTATTTGTTCACAGATAGTCAAAGTGCCATTCATCTTGCAAAGAATTCAGCTATGCATTCTAAGACTAAATACATATAGTTGTGGTACCATTTCATTTGGTCAATTTTGGAGGATGGACAGTTAAAACTAAAAAAGATACATACAAATGACAATCCAACAAATATGTTGACAAAGGTTGTAACAAGGGAGAAGCTCAACTCCTCTTTAGCTTTGGTTGGTCTTCTAGATTGAACATGAATAAAAGAACACCAGAGTCCAGGGTGATTTGATCCAGTGGGAGCCCCACGTGGTAGTGGTATTGCTATAGGATTAGTCTCCAAGTGGGAGATTGTTGTTTAGTGTGGAGCCTGATCAGTCCCCAAGTGGGAGATTGTTAGATTGTGGTGACTAATCAGGAAAATATTGTACATACTTCATAAATTATTTGGGGTTCGGGGCATCGGTCCAATTTTTTTTTTTTGGGCCGTGGCCAACATATGACCTTAATGTTGTAACCCTAAAATGGCATTAAATACTTGTATAAAAGGGTTTAGGGTTAGGTATTTTCATTATGTGTTGTGATGCGAAATTGCTTCTTGCGGTGCTATTGAGCTATAAGGGATTATGAATTGTAATCAGGTTGTAATCACTAGATTGTAATAATATCAGACTTGCAGTTTGGTGGATGTAGCCCAAGGATTGGGTGAACCATGTTAAATCTTGGTGCCTTGTGTTCATTTTTTTGTGATCTATTATTTTTGTTATTGGTTATATTTGCATGTAGTTTTTATTTCTGTCTGTGGTTTTATCCTAACACAATGATGTTTGAGAATAATGTATCAAAGATTTTTTCGAGAGAAGTGGTTATGAATGAAGTACAAGTCAAACAAGGCACTCTTAAGACACCTTAATAACTTTGGTTTGGACATACACCCTCAGTTAAATATTTCATAATCCTTGGATGTAAATGTTGTTAGAAATAGGAAATACTAAGAGGGTGGGGGGGTGAATAAGTATTTTACAAACTTTAGCACAAGACTGGATATTATTAACAATCTTAAAACTTGCATATGAAAGTAAACTAATTATGTTGAACAATAAATATAACCTTGCAACAAGAGAACTTATAACATCATATTTTGTTGACTAGGGAAACCTTGGCCAAGGGAAAACCCCAATGGGGATGGTACCCAAAAAATGACCCACTAATCAAAAAAATCTTGTGAAAGATATTGACCCTGTTAGGAGTCTATTGCATTCATATAGTGTTTAGGTCCTTGTTAGAGGACTTAGGCCTAGTTAGAAGCCTCAACTTGGTTAGGAGTTGTAATATACATATACAAAATATATGCAAGATAAACCCATTACCCAAACATGCAATATTCAATGTAGTTCCTTAATATAAAGAGATAGATATAAAAACATCTTTACACTATTATTGATATCTTCAATATCTAATACTTCCTTTGCTGCTAACAAATTTCATATTCTTCTGATCATACATTAGATTTTGTATACCACATAATACATACATCACTCACAAAACTTTGCATTCACAATCTTTCCTTTATAACAATTAAAAAATACATTATTATATTTTTCTAACTTAGGGTTAACATCTAGGATGCCATCCCTAATTAGTTAAGTAAAATAATTCCTCAACCCAAAATACCCATTTCTCTATTATAATATGTTATGCCCGTGTACTGTCTAACTGGTAAATTGTCCATAACTTTTGTTGTACTATCTATATTATCATGTAAACATGCATACATCATCATCATACTCTATACTATGTTTCCTCAAGTGTGCACATGCTAATATGACTTTTGTGAACCACACTAATCAAAACTCTACCTGTTCTACTAGATAAACTATGTGATACTTAGAAAATTTTCTAAGTATAAATGCCATGATTCATTCCTTAAGGTCTTCCCTCTTCATACAGAAGATATGTTTCCCATGTCTACCTTAGAAAAATTTCCAACAATATCCCCCTTTGGCATTGATGGAAACATATGGGAAAATTGGCGAAGTCCCAAAATGACAAACTTCACAATTTGAAAACTTTTCCTTAACAAAATTTCAAAACTATGGATCATTACATTTTAACCATCTTCCCTTATATCTCCTATTATAGAACTCCCCCTTTGATTATTCTCCCTTTTATACATATGCACAATAAACTTTCCTTATCCTTCTACATATATACAACTATCCATTTATCCTTCTCACCCATTTAACTTCTAAAATTCTCCTTATCCTTCTCCCCCTTTTTTATGTCAATGACAAAGTTGTCAAAATTTATGTACAGGTCAAATATTGTGCTACCTTCATGATTGTTTCTGGCTAGATATTAGAGTGATACAATCATCAAAGTTTTGTATCACATGGTGAACTCCATGTCCCACTGGTCTTGCACTACATCAACTACACTCAAAACTATGCATAAAGCATATGATGCTATCTCTATTGCATATAAGTCTATAAAGAAAGACTTATCATAGGATATCTTTACTTTTAGGCATTCTTCAAGCTACCTATATACTAGATCAATTTTCATTGCTAAGGGAACACCTTACAGTGAACACTAAATCAATTTTATAGGCATTCTGTCAGACACTATCTTAGTTCCTTGACCTTTTCATCAAAACTCTTTAGATCTCCTCTTATATTGTCACAAACTTTTTTGAATATCTTTGTATTATGTAGAGTTTGTGCCTTTACTATGTAATGTCTAATAAGGTAGTACATTCAACATCAATAGCTTGAATATATTTTTCTCTATTCTCTGGATTTGGTTCGGTCATCTTTACTGATATAGAGTTATGCAATTTGTTAGTTTTCTCTATCAGTGTGTTATGCAAACTCTTCACTTTTCTATTCTTCTCAATTATTTAACTGAGTGATGAGATCAATTTAGTTTGGTCATTATCATCAGATCCTATAAGTGTTGTCAATGTAAGGGGTGTCCTAGAAGAACTAGGTGTACTCACCTTCATCTTCTTTGTTGGAAGTTTATAGAGAAACTGAGATACTAGGGGGGTTGAATCAGAAATAAAAAAACTTTAACCTTCAAAACAATTTGACTGCATTCACCACATTATCCATATCATACCTAGATTATGCATAACATAACATATTGTTGTGGTTTCACAACATACACCCCATTTCACCTAGAAATGGGGACCCCCTACTTTATGTTTTAGCTTTCCAAATATGTAGTCTAGGGTCTGAGTCTTTTTTAGTATTTTATCTAGTGTTTTTTTGGTCAAATTTGGGTCCCAGTTTGAAAACCCAAATTCCAAAAATTCTCATCAGAGAGCATTAGTAATTTTGCAAAGAAAAATGGCACACCAACCCACCTCCCAGGTGTGTTAGTGCACCAAATTTCAAAGGAAAGCACACAAAGAGAAGGCATCACACCTTAGTGATGCACAGTAATGCAGCTACGCAACACCAAGGGGTGTGCTAGGATCTTGGGTCTATAAAACCCAAGGACCCTCTCATCTTCTCATTTTATTTCTTCACTCTAAGTTAAGTAACCCACACTAGTGCAACTCAATAGGTCCGTTGATGCGCCTCCTACTCCTGCACTTACACAAACACAACAACATAAAAAACCAAGTTAAGGTGCATAGTTGCACACCTTTTACAATGCAAAAAACTTAAAACAATTAAAAAACATTAAACAAAAGCATTAAAAAATTAACACCCAAGAAAGATGCACAACTGCACACCTTTATATTTTTTTTATTTGTGCTTTTAAAAAAGAAATAGGGTGTGCACCAAGCACACCCCATGAGGTGCGCTAGTGTGCACTCTCATCTTCAAAAAGTTTTCCAAGAAAAAAAAGGCATACCTAGTGCACCTTTGAGGTGCACTAGGCATGCCCTTTTTTGCATTCTAGGGTTTATTTTAGGTGTTTCTGTCATTTAGGTTTTTTGGGTTTTGTCTGAGTCATCATTAGGATTTGTATTAATTGATTTTTCTTCAACTCTAGAATAATAGACATTGCTTTTATGAAAATTCAATGGCCTATTCATCATCCTCCCTTGCTACAAAGATGGTTCCCAAACTTGTGGTATTCAAGTTTTAGGGTGTTTCAGAAAAAGTCGCATTTCCAGGATGATTATTCAAAGATCTAGGACACCAAACTTGGTCATATAGATTTGAGTGCATTCCTTGCATTATGCAAAAAACCCATTGAAAGATCCCTGTTGATATGCACTCTGATCCAATTAGGACTTATTAATGCAACATCACATCCAATATTAGTGCAATCTTCAGAATTGATCATGGCACTGGCAAAAAACTATGTTTCTAAAGAAAGGGTCATGAAGAGTATAACTAGAGATATCATCCTAGATCTGAAACCCAAGAATAGAGAAGGTGTTCCATCTTTCAAGGGTAGATCAGTTCATCATATTAACTTATCACCAAGTAGAAAGATGGTACACAGAACATGTAGAGGAAGCATCTAAAATCATTTAGTCCTCGTACCTCATTGGGAAGACTCCTCTAGGGCATAAAGCAAGAAAGTGGACATGACGAGAGGATACATGAAGGAAGATATTGAATATTCTATCATACTCTTATGTAGAGTCATGGGGTTGCCAGCATTGAGACACCTGAATATATGGATGATGCATTTTATTGAGACTATCAAGATGACAAAGATTTCAATTGATTGGGCTTCCATTCTTAGTGAGAACTTGGATGAGTAGCTGATGATAGTTAAGAATAACCAAAAGTCCTATATGACATCATATTTGGTATACTTGTTAGCTACAAGGGTGATAGGTTATGCAAGACCCTACAAAAAGGGTAGCATGAAAGATGCAAATGCATGGCCCTATATGGTATATCCTCAACTAGTGAAGAAGAAGCTTCTAGAGAACAACAAGGAATACAAGATAGTGAATGATGCATTTATATTCACAATAATCTAGTTTATTGAAAGGGATTATGTGAATAGAATGTCAAAGGAGGCAACTGCAAAGATTTCAGAGGTTAAAGCCTATTACAACCAGTAACAAAAATTCACCTATTTGAGGGTAGCAAGTACAACAATCAATCCCAAGAAGCTCCCTAGGTACCCAAGTGATAGACTTATACTATTAGAGATACCTCCACAACTCTTGTATGCTTACGATAGAGTTAGGAAGCAACATAAAGTAACATGGATATGGCATATTATGATAGGATCATTTAGTGTGGTCCAAAGACAATATATTCCATCTTTCAAGCCTGAATGAGATCAATATCCCTTGGACGAATATAACTCTTCTCACCCTTATTTTGATAACATTGGAAGGGTACAATATTTGGCTAGCAAGGCATTTTAGCATGAAGATGCAATTGAGGATCACTGGATGAATGCAGTAGATGACTATAATATTTGTATAAGGGATTATTTTAGGATGACTCTTTATTTGGCAAGTAGTACCTTGAAACTAAAGATCCCTTTGAAGGTTATACAATAGGATACAAAGGATCTTCTCGATCCATTGTTCAATAGGGACAAGATTGGTGGTCGACCTATCATGAATGTTGAGATTGACAAAGAAGAAAACTCAAACATCAATCATAAGGCTAGGCATGTCATCAAATTGAAAACGGATTGGATCAAAAGACCTTTCGAGTTGGATCCAATTCCTCAAGGGATAGTCTTCCATGCTAAAGCCTGCCTAGCAAGAGGTCAAGGAGCTAAGGTTACAATGCCTACATTTATAGCTCAGTCCCCTATGAGACTAGAAATAATGCACCAACTTGACAAACAAGTTGGATATTATAGGGCTTAGAAAGTTAAAGGTTAGAGGAAGAAGACTTCTCCTCAACAAGCTAAGCTTGAAGAGGAAGCAACTCAAGCACCTCCACATCCGAGGGAAGAAAATGTATAAGGGTCAAAAAATATTGAAGCTATACAAACCTAGGACAATCCTCAAGTGCCATCAATGGAGTAAGAGCAAGGAGGAGCTAAAATAGAAGCACAAGAGGTGTCTCCACCTCAACAAGAGGTACAAGCCTCCCCATCCACTATTAAAAGATGAAAGATTAAGGCTCTAGTCAAGAGGAGACAAAATGTGATTAGGAGAGTGATTCCTTTCCCATCAATCCTAGAAGTTATCCTAGAAGGAGAAGAAGATGAGGATGATGAGGATGAAGAGGATAAACTTCCTTTGAATTGGAGGACTCATCTTGCAAGAGCCATGGAGTTGGAACAGAGAAGAAGCTCCACAGTTACACTACCATCCATTCCTGAGTAGCCTATTCAACTTACTACATCAGAAGATGAGTTGCAATAATGGATCAATGAGTAGGAGGGAAAAGGCACTAATGTCTTTCAGATGTCATATTTTGATTTCATGGTTGTTGACTCTAAATTGGTGGGAAACAAAATAAGGGACACTCCAACTAATCAACCTCAACAAGAGGATTGGAGTTAGTTACCACCTGAGCCACAAGGACCTGAAGAAGCTCCACAATCACCCATTCATCTTATGTTTTGTGTAGATAAAGGATTGGCTACCCCTCTTCCTCCAAACATTGAAGAAGAACAAGTTCAAGCAAAACAAGAGGAAGAGCCACAATAAGTATCTATCGAAGAAGTGTTAGAGGAAGGGAAAATAAGTGAGGAACCTTAGCAAACTTCCCAAGATATAGAGGTGAGAAATGTAGACTCCGTTGACATAGAGAGTCCCAGTGTGGATCTCTCATAGAAGGAGAGGACTCTAGAGAAGAGGGATAAAGGGAAGAGCATAATAGAGAAAAATCCTTCATCTTCAAAAGGAAAATCCCTGATAGAGCATGTTCCAAGATGGTTGAGGAAAGAAGTCACTAAAAACAAAAGGCAACAATTCACTACTGAGGAAGAGGATAGGATGGAATTGATTGAAGTTCGTAGGAAACCTGAGTCACTGCCAAAGGATGCATGAGCATTAGCCTTTATCATGAGTGATTAGAACCAAGACTTATTTTATCACATGGCTATCCCTCCTCTACATGTAGATGTTGAAGAATTGACTCCAAGAGATTATTAGATCAAGGAGGTCATGCTTGGGAAACCTACATTGGACATGGCTAAGTTGATGTCAAAAATGAGAATTAAAGAAGTGTTTAGGCACTTAGAATAGGATGGGGTAGAATTGATAACACTTTGGAGATAGAATGAGATCCTAAAAGGATATTTAAACAAAGTTGTTGGTCCTTTAGATCCTACAAATCCTGAGGAAACTTTAAACATAGCACTGGAGAGAAGGGATAAGGGGACAATACAACTAGACCCATTTTTGAAAGCTTGTCTGTAATGGCAAGAATGTTTTGAAGAGAAAGGTGTACAAATTATACAAGGAAATCTTAAGCTGCTACACCATATGCAGGATAATGCAGATAGGCTAGTGGCCATTTTGAATCAAGATTTTGGTTTGATGGATTAAGTACATACCTAGTGCAAGGACTTGCAGACACTATAGGAAATCAAAGTCTAAAGGTATTGGATGTTAATGGAGGTGTATATAGTAGAAGATTTAGATAAGAATGATGATTGGATAGAGAAGATTTTGGATGGCAATAAAGTAATAGAAACATTACATGCAAAGATTCATAAGCTTAAGGATCAAACCCAAGAGCAAATTTTGGAGGCAGAAAAACATTATAGTGATGCATGTTTAGACATTTTTAAAGATATTTATAGGGACAAATTAATAGTTGTAGAGGTAGTAGTTGAGAAATTTTTGAAGAAGCTGCTAATGATGATGACATCAGACGAGCATTTAGAATGGAGGAAGCATTATTAGAGTTGGATGTAAAACTCATAGATTTTGTAGAGACTCACATCGAGGTGGGAAACTATAGGCAGAAAGTGAAGGATAAGTATGAAGCCTTAGGTTTTTTAGATGTAACTCAAGTAACTAAGATCATCAAGAAATTCAAGGGCAAGTACCCAAATATATCTATAGTATAAAGAGGAACAAAACCCAAAAGCCAAAATTTTAGCTTTGACACTTGGTGAAATTTTACATTTTTTGAACCTACTTTCAAGGTGCGTAGGTGTGCTACTTCTGAGGTGTGCTTTTTCAGGGGTTCGCTAAAATATTTTGAAGAATTTAGAGGTGCACCAATTGTTAACTACCAATTCTAAATTTAAAGCTTTCCATGTATCGAAAATGCATTCTGATGGCAATTTAACTCCTACAAACACCTAGTGAAGATGGAGCTTCTATTTTTGGAACTTTCAAACACTCCCACATCATCTAATGTATTTCTTCTTCTTATTTTCTCATGCTTTATTTGTTTTAAGACATTTCAAGGCTCATGCATCCATTAAATGATGTAAATATGGATGGAGTCCTATTAAGCACTAGTTAGAGAGTTAGTTTGTACATAAATAGATTTGTTTTAGTTTAGAAGTATATGTTTGCATAAAGATATCTCTCACTCTCAAAAAAAATTGAGGAGAAGATTTCTTATGAATTTAGGAATGTAATATGTATTCCAGGTTGCCATTATTTTGATGCAATAATATATGCTAATGGTGCTCGCATTTGGAGTGTAGTGTTTCTTGCCTAAGTGTGTTATATTTTGTGGATTTATGATCATGAAGTGTAATTGAGCCAATAGTTTTATTGCATTGTTCTGGTTGTGTGATCTTTTAATTCTAGTGTTTGCTACTAGTCTACAAATTTTTTTTGGCATACTTAGTTCAAGAAGAGATTGCCTTATTTTTCCTGCATAGCTTTTCATCTTGCATGAGTACACTTTCCATGGCCTTGTGACTTGATGAAGAGTGATATGTCTTACGGTTAATGAATTCCCATTGATGATGGCATCAATGGAATTATAGAAGTACCACTCCTATTTTCATGAGCTACCCATTGACCTTTTCATAGGCTTAACTCATAGACGCATTGTTTCTGTGGCTTATGTTTGTTAGGATTTTACTTTTCATGTTATTTCCTTAAACTTCTTGTTACCCTATCTTCATTATTTTATTTTACAAACACTTGGTTAGTTTAGGAATTCATATAGTTGTATTGTTAGATTGCATTCATTAAAAAATAGAAAAATATGTTTCTTTTGTGTATTTTATTCTTTTGAAATAGCAAGCAGATTCTACATCTTATCCAAATTGTTTGAACCAGCAAAGGGCTCCTTGTGGAAAAACACATTTATCTTCAACTGAGTGGATTCTAGTAGGTCGCAAGATCACACAAAAATATGGAGTTGATCCTATATTAGCTTTTCAAGAGAGGAGTTTGAAAGGATTTATGTCATTAAGCATCCTACAAATTGACAGCTCAACACATATGACATCAAATATCATAATAGTTCTTACTATGTATCAGATCTATTAACATGAAAATGTAAACACATTAAACATAAAATTTTGGTTACCTAGAAATCCTCCAAGGTGAAGGTAAAACTAACATGGGATGAAACTCACAAATCTTCACTACTATAGTAACAAAGTTAGCCTGTTAGGACTACAAATGTGATCACTTTTGATGATCTACTCTTTGAGAGATTTTCCCTATTAGGATATTTATAAAGACTGTTAGCTCTACCTTGATTATAGGATTTAACACTTACATTGAAGTAAGGACTCGGTTAAGAGATTTACATAGGCCCGTTAGGACCACTTTGTTAAAAGATTTACCCTGATTCACTTTGCCAATAATGATTCAATACTAATCCTTTAGTCTATACTATCAATACTAATTATGGATCTCCTCTTTCTAATCTCTGATATGATCTCTTATCTGATATATCTTTACTTTGTCCTTCACTACTTCACTAGGTTGCTAAACTCTATTAATTCACAACATCTCTTGGAGCCTCCAAAACCTAAGTCCTTTGCATTCACAATACTTCACTTCCTTTCTCTTTGCACGTGTACGCACACACATGCACACACACACACACACACACACTCTCTCTCTCTCTCTCTCTCTCTCTCTCTCTCTCTCTCTCTCTCTCTAAGTGAAATAAGGTTTGGATTGACCATTATAAAGACATCCATAGAGTCTTCTAGAATAAGATCAATGATCTAGAAGTTCCCTTTTTTCCTCTTCATTTGATTGGTTGTCCCACCTTCATAGGGATTGATGAGCTACATCAAATGCATAAAAATCATTGTAACCAACTCTACAATCATTAAATTTTATTTACATGTCAACTCAAAATGGTTTACCTCAAATTTTGTACCATTTTAGACATTTTTGTTCATATTGTGTTACTTGGCACATACTAGATCTACTGCTCAGTCATAATTGTTGATCATGTTTATCCTTGGTCTTAACTAACTCGACTCTTTCTATGTGACTTGTATCTATATACTTGGCATTTACTACAATCTATTTATATAGGAATACTTGACAACCAAAGACTTTCTCGGCTCCCATAGAGCTCAATGTATAAAAAATTAGTTTCAAAATTTCAATACATGGCTTAGCCTGTATAGAGTGACCTAGTTGTAGTGATGACTAACCAACTCTACCTTGTATATTAATAAGTGTTTGACACTAATAGACAAAAAAACATAGAGAGATCAACAATATACACCTTTGACATTAGTGGCAAAAAAACTTTATCATGATTACATCATTACAATATAATTAAAAAAATGATAGTTCTCCCCCTATGCCTATGGCTTAGTCCTTATAAGACTTAAAAATTATTTATTTTACATCATACTCATATATTTAATACATATGTTACATGAATCAAATAGTTTGACATTTCTTGTCATAACTTTGTGTTGACTTCTACTCTTCTATTATTTATTTGAGCTCTACTTCTTTGATTATATCATTTTTATCTAGTCTGTCCATCTTATCCCCTTTATTACTTCATCTTCATTTTTGTCTTATCCCCCTTAATTTTATCACTTATGTCTACTGTTGGGGTTGGGAGGATAAAAACAAACCATATTTGTCAATTAATGGTTTATGAGTTTGGATGATCACGATAAGAGCATGATCCCATGTGGTTCTTACTAATTCCAAAACTTGTATCTTGATCTCCAAATTTTCAACTAAGTCAATTAAACTATCTGTAGTAGAAAGGTTATGATCTTTTTGTACTAGATCCTTTGTTGAAGTCAACTCTCATTGTATGATCTCCAAGTGAGGTATCAACATTGATTATATGGAGATAAACTTGGCCCTCATTCTTCTATCTATCATGTTGAGCTCAATCAACCTCTCTTATGAAAATAATAATATATTATAGTACATTAAACTAGATTGAGCTGATTGAGAGATAGAGCTCCCTAATGTTTTTAAATTAGCCTGAATCTTGTGAATGCTAACTTGAAATTCATTGGTGAATCTGGACACATCACAAATAACATTGTAAAAGTCTTATACTTTCTTCATAATTTCTCCCATATTTTACACTAGTGTCAATAGTTCAACCTTCCTCAGTGAAATCATAGTACAAAATTTCTCTAGTACCTTTTTCTCAAACTTTTTCTTAGACTAGGCCATCAGTTTCTCATTTTCTTTTATATCCTCAGTATTGACTTTCTCAACAACTTGCACTAATTGAGAGGTAAAATTAGCTTTTCCATTAATGTTCTAGATATCAAAAGAATCAAAAAATATCTTTTATATCATGCAACACTTGTCATTTTTGGTGCTCTCTTTTCATCTCTTCTTGTCTCTTCTTCCTTGTCAAAATATCTTGTAATATTACTATTTTCTAAAATATGAGATTCTTTAAATCCTAATCAAATAATTCAATAGGTTTTTCCAAAGTAAGATTTATACCAAGAGAATTGGCCTTCTTCTTTCCTTTTCCCATCTTAGGAGTACTACTTCTCAACACAACTAGGGCTAGAGTAGGTAAAGCCTTTTTACCACTCAGTATAACTTATGTATCAGTGCCAGAGACAAGAATAGTAGCACTTGAATCTTCCTATGATATTGCATTCTTATTATCTTCTTTGCCTTCTATTTTGTCTCTTTATTTCCCTCATCTAGAGGTCCTAATACTTGTGGTCCTTAATAACTTGTAGGAGATTGGTCTACATTTAATTCTCTTTCTTGATTATTTTTCTCATCTAAAGCCTTGGTTTCTTCCTTTTCCTTTGGTACCTATTAAACTTTGAGCAAGATGATTAATAACTAGATCTTATGTCTCTCCTATTTTGAGATTAATATTTAATTTTTTGTATTACAAGAGTGTCAGGTGTGGTGTAAATAATAGGGGATACACTTCCTTGTTCCTGTAAGCTTGACACACTCGAGTATTCTTCATCACTCTATATATTTTCAATAGTTACTTTGGAATTTTCACTCTCTTGTACACCTCATTTACCTTTCCCATCCTTGTTAGTTTATTTTATAGTTAGTTCAAAAATACATTTCCACAATAGTTCATTTTGATGTACAACAACCTCAACTTTATTTTGCAATATCATAAATGCTCGATATTTAGGAACAAATGTATTCCTATACTTCTCCAAAAATGTTGTCTTTTACTTAACGATTAGTTTAGGCATGATTTTAGCTAATGTCCCTTCTCTTATTTGCCTTTCAATTATTGTTTCCTATTGTCACTTCACATCAACTTTATCATACAACTTAGTAGGAATCTTGGTTCTTATCTCTATAGGTGTCAATTTGAACTTAGCCATCATCTCTAATATGAATTTCTCTACCTTAGACTCATCCATAACACTTAATGTTCCATACTTGACAAATTTGAAACCTAATAAGCCTATAGAGTTTCTAATGTTGTCACATGCCTCATAAATAGTGTTAGAATTTATATGCACATTGAATCTATAGTGACCTGATTTATCAGATTCAATCCTCACTACATCTTCCTCTTCAACAACTTCTTGTGCTTTTAATTTTCCTCTATTTGTCTGACCTTTGGTGGCTGGTAATTTACTCTTTACTACACTTGTGCCACTAGAATCTTCATTGGGTCTAGTAATCTCTACAACACCCTTCTTTAATGGTGGCTTGGCACTTATTGTTGCTTCTCTAGTTCTTGGTCTTAGTGGTTCAAGAGGAGAGAGGGGATTAGATGTTACCTTCTTTACATTCTTCCTCACCATAGGCATTATGATATTTACTATTTTTGGCTTATTTTCTGTTGGGGTGACAAGTGTTAGGCTTTACCCTATTTTTCTACACTTTCTTCCTCTTCCTTTGCATCACCTTCACTATCTTGATCCTCTCCAAGACCTTGTGTAATCATTAAAGGAACTTTTCATTTAGTTTGTTGTTGGAATTAAAAATGGGAAACATACACTTCTAAGAGTTGGTGGGGGGGGGGGGGGGGGTGTTAAATCAGAAGTTCAAACTTCAACAATTAAAATTTTTTGCCATTCATTAGATGCATATAATATATGAATTGAAAGTAACATGTAAAGCAAATGCATCAAAACATGTAAGCACACATACACACTTGACACTAGATATGATTACCCAGAAACCCTCCAAATGAGAAGGTAAAATTGGGCTGGGGATGACACCCACAATTCTTTACTCTTGTAGCAATAAAATGTCACCAATTATAGTTACAATAAGTTGACTATGATACATGATCTGCCTCGTGAAAGGCCTGCCATGTTAAAGGCTTACAAGGATTTTTAAGTCCCACCTTGATAGAGGATTTTAACACCTTGTTATAAGTGTGTAGGTAATTAAAGGACTTTAGAAAATTCACTTGGAATGTCACCTTATTAAAGGATTTGATAATGACTATTAAATCAACCTTAGTCTAAAGGATTTACCCTAACTGATTACAATTGTTAGAGAGTAAAAATAGAGCTTTGATCTGATATAACTTACAATTTTATCTTGCTGATTTCATATCACAATTTTTTCATTCTTGATCCACTAAATCTGATATGTCAATGTTGTGTCTTTGGTCCTCTATTCTGTAAACTGATTCTACAATTCTTTCACACTACTAAGTCACCTTGAATGTTCTCTTAAACAATTCAGTCATTCAACCCTTGATATCTTTCTTCTATCACTGCTCTCTTAACCATATAAAATGTTGGTGAATTATCTTCCTTATAAAGACTTTGGTGGCTTAGGGTTAGGTATGAATCTATGGCTAAGATTCATCCATTTTGTTGCTAAACTCTTCCTATTTTTTGATTGGCTACATGTGATTGCATAGGGAATTCAAGTAGATATGACCTTATCTTTAAAGCTTCGAGATCTATCCATAAGTCATCATAAAAATGGTTTACATAGTTGTTTGTTCCATCACAAGCAACTATGTCCAATCCGTGTTACTTGGCACCTAATGTTACTGATGCTCAACACTTACTATAATTTTTTTTTTGGCTTGGCACCTAAATTACTTGCCATCAACTATCTTGCTCAACACTTGAATCACTCAACATGGTCTATTTGCTCGACACTTGAGTGACTTGGCACATGAGTGACTCAACACTCATTGCGACTTGACATCTATATATTTACATATTATACTTGGCATATATTACTAGTTCGACATGAACTTAGTAAATGACTTAAGTGTGTTGACACTCAATTGTCAAAACCAATCTGAGATCAACAATCTCCCCCTTTGACATGAGTGTCAAAAACACTTAACTATACATAATTATTTGATCTTCTTGAGTATAATATATTCACAACTCGACATATATACAAAGCTCCAAAAGTGCAAAATTTCATAATAGACTATATACCACAAAATTTTGTAACTCCCCCAAAGTTAATGTGGCAGTTTTGTATTCAAAATTTGTTCTCCATTCTGAATAGATTTGTCTCTTGCTAATATTCTTTGACTTCAAATGTGCTCATAATCTTTATTTGATATGCTCTATTTCTACTCTTTTACTATTCTATTTGCTCCCCCTTTCATTATTCTACTTTTTCTCCCCCTTTCTTCTTATTTTATCTCCCCCTTTGCATATTTATCTCCATCTTCTTTCTATCTCCCCCTTTTTGACACTTATGTCAAAGGGTTCATATGCTTATGGTGTATTTGTCCAAAAAAAATTTGTGGACCTCCACGATCATTTTCAAAGAAGCATCCCAGTTGTTACATTCAGTATCTAATGGCTTTATTTGGATTGCTATCTTTGCTGAAATGTGAACTAGTTCATCTAATGTAGAAAGATTTGGATCTTTCTTCAACAAAGTTTCTACAAATCCTAGTTCTTTGTGGAGTATCTCCATATGAGGGGTAAGGGAGGCTTGGATGTTAGTCAACTTGGAGGCTTGGATGTTAGTCAACTTGGCTCTTATATTAGCCTCTTCTACTATTAACATAGACAATTGACTCTATGATTGAAGCAATGAGTGAAAATGCTTCTCACTCTGAGTTGGGTTCTAAGGTAGTTGCATACTGGAGACTTTTAAATTTCTCTCTAGACTCAATTCTATGGATTGTTTCTTGTGTGAAGAGTGTGGGATCACATAGTTTGGTGTACAATGAGAATATGTTCTCAAGTACCTTCTTCACTTTCTCAATTTTTTGTAGCCAATTCAACATGTGCTAGTATTATGTCACCAGATATATTTTCATTAAATTTTTCTTAAAATTTTCTTTCAAACCATTCCATAAGTTTAGCATTAGTATCTTGGTCTTCATTATTCACCTATTCCACAATATTTGATAACTATTCTAGTAGTGCCTTGGGTTCTTCAGGGGTTGGAAAATTGAAAGCATCTAGGAAGATGTCTTTTATTTCTTGCCATGCTTGCCTCTGTGTATACTCCTTTCTGAGTATTTCTTGATTCTTCTTCTTTTCCAAGGCTTGTTGCATTATGCCTATCTATTCCAAAGTAATGGTTGCACAATCATACTTAGGTATCACTATTTCTTCATCTAGAGTTGCATCTCCATAGTGAAATATCTTAGCAACCTTAGATGAACTTGAGCCTAGTGCTAAAATATGTAGTGGTATTGCTTTAGTGCTCGACCTCTGAAGGAATTTTGTAGGAGAGCCAGATGTTGGTAGATTTACCAATGCTTGAATGGCTTCTTACTCCTTCTCCTTTGGTATGTCCTTACTTTCTTCAAATTGGTCAATTACAATTAATTGAGTTGCACCTTGTGCTTGTGCATCAGGTACAAATACATCTATCTATCTAGTTTTTTCTTCTATACTTTTCTCTTCTTATGAAGTCTATTATTGTTCAACCAAATCATCTCTAACAGTTGTGTCAACCTTTGTGGATGTGTCTACTATTTGTGTTAAAGGTTGAGCACAATTAGATGAAGGAATGGAAGAAGGTGGTTCTTGTGTGTTCACCTTATCCCTTGTAATGTCATCTACTACCTTTTGAAGTTCATCAACACTGACCAATATTGGATTTTCACACAAACTGGCTTGTAGTGTGGATTGGTCAAGGATCTTCTTCAAGTCTTCTGTAGTTAAGGGGTTGATGTTTTGAGTTGAACTATTAGGAACATCCTTTACAATTACAATCTTTGCAAGCATGCTTGTGTCATGTGGAGGGCTTGTACTCGACATTTGTGTGTCTTGCACCCTCTGTTCTTTCTACTACTCTTCAGCTATAGCTATCTTATTTGTTTGCTTTTGTGTCTCCTCCATAGTAGTATTATCTTTTTTTTTGTTTCTTGCTCCTTGTCTTCTTTTTCATCTTCATTATTTATCCCTTCAAATGGATCTTCCTCTCCTTTTTTAACTATTTTCAATCCATAGATCAATTTCCACATTTGAGTGGATTTTTTGACAACATCTTCAATATTGTTCTGAAGTATGCTAAATGCCCTGTATTTAGGTTTAAAGCTTCCACTGTACTTCTTATTTTTTTTGACAATTTGCCCTTTTGTCAATTCTAGCATCACCTAGGCCTATGTGGTTTCTCTAATTTGTTTCTCCAAGTTTAAACAATAATGCCACTTATTTTCAATAATTGTATACAACTTCTTTGGCATTGTATTATCTAATTCAAGTGGAGTATTCTTGAACTTAAACATCATTGCATAAATTGACTCTTCTACTTGGTTCTGCTCTTCTCTACCAAGCTTTTCAAAGTTAATACTTTTCAATCTTATCAAATCTGCATTATTCTTAACATTATCATAGATATTTTCAAGATTAGATTTAGGTGTGTGATTCACCACTCTATACTGACTTGTATCCTCAGAGTATGTCCTTTCATCATCAGTTTTAGGTTGTGCAATGTATTTTGTCCTCTATTTCTTTTGCACTAGGCCATTCTATTCAATAGCCTTTTTCTTTTCTTTGGCTTTCTCTTTGGCCTTTTGAGTTGTGGCCCTTGTCCTAGCCCTAGTTGTTGGTGCTATTGGCTTTGCTGGGCTAGGCTTAGCAGTCTTCTTTCCCTTGGTTTTTTCCATAGGCTGTGCCTTGGTTTTCCTCTTCTTAGGTTCTATTTGTGTTGGTGCCTCTTTGATTTCTTCCTCGACACCTTTTTCTTCAATTTATTCACCCATGCCTTGGGTCAAAGCTAGAGGTTCTTGAGCTTGGACTTCTTCTTCCTCTTCATAATCTTCTTCTTCCTCATCTCCTGCACCTTCTCCAAATTTTCCCTTCAATTTCCTCACTAATTTATCTTTCTTTTTCAATGTGGAGGTTGTCTTCAACTCCATTTCAACTTTAGATTTCATGACATCATAATTACCAAATATCTTGGTTATTTTGTCAATCTCCTCTATTAGAAGTGTAGTAATGGAAGCTGAGGCTTCATCAACATTGATCTGATAGCCTAAGGGTCTTAGCCATCTTACCTTAGGTACAACAGCCTGGATGTATGTATAATCAATATCTACAAGAAACAATATATCATTGTAGTATTGTTCAACTAAGGAGACAAGTATCCTCATCCTCTGCTTCATAGACTTCTTAAAGTCTTCAAAATAGCTTGTCATAACTGTTTCAAAATTCTCACCCATTTGCTCAATATACTCATTAATTTGTATAGCCACTGATCTATTTGTTTTCCATCTTACTTTACCAAAAGATGGGAATTCACTTTGTACATAGAAGAATATTCAAATTAGAATTGATCCAAATTTTCATTGAGCACTTTTTTTTTCCCTAACTACTCCAAGATTTTCCGTTATTTGTTGTAGCTGAAGCTCTACAAGATCGTAAGTGTGATCTTTCTTAACAATTTTGTAGCCAACATCTACTATAATGCAGAGTATACTATTTAACCTACTTTACTGATAAAACTTATGAGAAATAACCCTTATTTCAAAGTCAAGTAATGGATTTGTAATGGTATCAATGGTCATTCCTTGCTTGTTCCATTTGGCACCTGTGTTCTTCTCAATAACCTCTTTTGAGTCACTATGTAGGGTCTTAGGCCGATCTAGCATTGGAAAACTAGTCACCCTATGAATAATTCTTTTTTAAATCTTGATAGGTCCACCCTCTAACCACATACATCCATCATGTATTCTACTCAAAACTATCTTGATCCATTCAATTTTGAATAATGCAGGGAATTCTAGGGCATGGGTCAAACCCTTTCTCTTGAAAATCTTAAATTCTTCCTTCAAGACACCATTTTCACACAATTTATCATATGTCTGTCTTATCTCCATTTCACCTATGCTTCCTACTTTGTAGTTGTAACATTTTCTTACGTCTTGAACCATTATGACCTTAGGAGAAATCATGGATAAAGCACCTGACGGGTCTTGCTTATAGGCAATATCTGGAATGACATTGAAATTTGGTTTTTTGACCTCATTGCTAACTAATTGAACTTCAAAAGCTTCTTTCTCCTTTACATTTTTTGAACTAGAAGCCATTTTTTCAAACTAGGGTTTAACAAATTTAAACTTTGTAACTCGACTTATGAAGAATACTTTTAAAATTTGATGAAATGATGCTAGATCATTGCTAGGATCTTTGCAATTACTTTGAACTAGATTGTTAATTGCCATTTCACTCTGCTCATTCTCACTTTGAATTCATTCTGACAAAAAATAGGTGAAAATTGACCATACACCCTTCAAAACTTCACATTTAATGCTTGGTGCTTGTACAACTTTAAACTTGGCATTAACACAATTTCTGTTCCACTTGGCATCTATAGAGATTTCTCTCACTTGATAGCTACTATGGACTCAACTCTAACTAACTTTGACTAGAAGCTTGGCACTTACTAGCATTTAACTTGGCATCTATAGAAGACTTTTCACACTCGGAAATAATGTGAAAATTGAAGACTTAACCTTGAAATTTTCTCATCATCTTGCATCTTTATTCATGCTAATCTATTCTTTTTAGTACTACTTTCTTTTGGAATTGATATATGATATACCACTTTGAGTATCAGTCCCACATACCTCATTTTCTTAGATTGATGAGGTGTGACCACTTGACCTATTAGGTGAAGTGATCCCTCCATTTGATGGACCACATCCATCTCTCTTTTTCCATGTCTTGTTCATCTCTCCTCTGGTGTGTTCAACATCTGCCTTGCCTTTTCCTTTGTTGAATTTACAATTAGGTACCATTGACCTTGTTGGGCAATGCTTGCTAATATGACTAGTCTTCAAATAGCTAAAGCATGTAGTTTGACTCAACCATCTGTTGTAGTTACCATTGAAGTGTGTTCTAATGCAATTCTCAGGGATACGTCGATACTCTTCACAATAATGACATATTTTCCTTGTGTTGTAATCCCAGTTATAGAAGTGTCCATGACTTCTTACTTTTGCTAACTTGTTTGGTGACCACTTGGATTTGGATCTACATTCAAAGGCTCTATGTCCATATTTCTGATAATTGTGGTAGTAACCTTCAAATCTTGGTGCGTGCATGGTTCTAGTGTTGCATTCGTGTGCTTGATGGCTTTACTTTTTGCACTTATGACAGTGACCCATGTTCTTAGGTTTGTCATGTTGATTTGCATTCTTGCTCCTGCACACATTAGTAGTATGTCCTTTTTTACCACAATAATGATAAGTGGGTTTGGAGTGATTACCTTTGTTATTCCTTTCTTTATTATTTTTTAGTGATTCTCCTTCTTCAATGCTTGTGTAGCCTAATTGTTATGTGTCATTGTTGGATCTAGGAGATTTTAGTAATTGCTCAAAGTACTTGATGGCTTCATTTGGCTTGTTGAAAATTTCAGCAATCTCTCTCTCTTCTTAGTTCATTTTGTAGTTGTTCATTCCACAACTTCAATGTAGTTATCTCAATGTCTTTGACATTCAACTGATGGTGAGCATTCATCATCTAGCTTAGAGTATCCAATTGCATGTTGGAGATCTTGGCAAGCTCTATTACCTTTTCTTCCAGTTTGTTTGCTAGAGTTCTCTTGTCTTCTTCAATCATGACCTTGTCTTCTATATTTCTCTTCTTTTGTTCAATTACCTCACGTCGCATCATGGCTTGAGTTTCTTGCTCTATCCTGAGATTTTTGATCTCCTCAGCTTGTACTTTATTCTTTTCCATTAGATCTACAATTACTACATCAAACTCATTTGAGTTTCTATTTGCAAATAACTTGGTGGTGCCAATCTTTTTGTATTGTGTGTCATTCCCTGCAATGACTATCTCTTTCCTTCTCTTTAAAGATTTCCTTAACTCCTCTTTGGCCTCATCCAATGAAGGTAGAATGAGTTGGATCTCAATTCCTTAGTTCTCAATAATCTTTCCCATTTTGTAGACTTCCATTTCAAGATCTTTTCTCTAAGCTGTAAAGCTTCTCCTTCTGAGAACTTAGCTCTGATAACAATTGTTAGAATTACAAATGGGAAACATACACTTTTGGGGGGGGGTGTGAATCAGAAGTTTAGACTTTAGTAATTAAAAGTTTTTTCCATTCATTAGATGCATGTAATATATGAACTGAAAGTAACATTTAAAGTAAATGCATCAAAACATGTAAGCACACATATACACTTGACAACAGATATGATTACCCAGAAACCCTCCAAATGAGAAGGTAAAACTGGGGTGGGGATGAAACCCACAATTCTTTACTCCTGCAACAATAAAGTGTCACCAATTACGGTTACAATAAGTTGACCATGATACATGATCTGCCCTGTTAAAGGCTTACAAGGACCATTAAGTCCCACCTTGTTAGAGGATTTTAACACCTATTAGAAGTGTGCCTAATTAAAGGACTTTAGAACATTCACTTGGAATGTTATCGTGTTAAAGGATTGGATAATGACTATTAAATCAACCTTAGTCCAAAGGATTTACCCTAATTGATTACAACTGTTAGAGAGTAACAATAGAGCTTTGATCTGATATAACTTACAATTTTATCTTGTTAATTTCAGATCACAATTCTATCCTTCTTGATCCACTATGATCTAATATGTCAATGATGTGTCTTCAATATTCTATTCTGTAAACTAATTCTACAATTCTTTCACACTACTAAGTCACCTTAAATGTTCTCTTAAACAATTCAGTCATTCACCCCTTGATAGCTTTCTTCTGTCGCTACTCTCTTGACCGTATAAAATGTTGGGGAATCATCCTCCTTATAAAGACTTTGGTGGCTTAGGGTTAGGTATGGATCTACGACTAAGATTCATTCATTTTTCCACTTAACTCTTCCTATTTTCTAATTGGCTACATGTGATTGCATAGGGAATTCAAATAGATTTGACCTTATCTTTGAAGCTTTGAGATCTATCCATAAGTCGGCATAAAAATGGTTTACATAGTTGTTTGTGCCATCACAAATAACTATGTCCAATCTGTGTTACTCAATACTTGATGTTACTAATGCTCAATAGTTACTGTAATTCTGTTTCTATCTCGACACCTAAACTGCTTGGCATCAACTATCTTGCTCAACACTTGAATCACTTGGCATGGTCTATCTATTCAACACATGAGTGACTCAACACTCATTGCCACTCAACATCTATATATTTTCATATTATACTCGACATATATTACTAGTTTGGCATGAACTTCATAAATGACTTAAGTGTGTTGACACTCAATTGTCAAAACCAATCTGAGATCAACATTTGTGTGACTAGTTTCCCTTCTAGGTCTTCAATCATTTTCTTCCTTGGTGCAAAGTGTAGACAACAAAAGTGTAAGTAAGTCCAATAAAAATCCTTCAAGGAAACTCTATACCTTCCAAGGGTCTCTAAGAATCCCTCCTCCCACACTTCAACTCTCCACAAAATTCTAAAACAACTTCCACAAACTTCACAAATTCCACAAAGTAACTCTAAAAGCCTACTTTGAATCCTAGGGCTCAAACTTGGAAATGATCACACCACAACCCCCTGACTCCAACCAAGTCTTGGAACACTTCAAGGGACACACAAGAGTTAGGTTTCCACAATAGTTTGGACTCCCTAACATCTACAACCATCAAATGCACTAAGAGGTCTAATTGCTCGTAGTAGTACTTTTATGGACTTTAGGGCAACAACTTGGAGATTTCCAAAAGAAGTTGGTAAAAAAATTATAGTTAAAACACCCTTTTGGGCCTTCTATAAATTTTCCAAATTTCAACTTCCTAACCTACTCCAGCACCCTTGAAATCACACAGGCTTCTCAAGCCTAATTGGCCAAAAGAGGCTTAGAACACCTAGAATTAACAAGAATGGGTTCCTAGGTTTAGAAATTGATGTGGAAGGTCTTTCTCTAACTTATTACAACATGAAACAACCTTCTACCCAATTCTAGACTTCCATCTCTTCATTTACCCTACAAACCCTCACCAATTTGGTTGAATACATGTGAATATTCAACTTAGGGCTCACTCATAGGACTTTCAAATCTCTTGAGAAAAATCTACAATTAAGGAATCTATAAGTGTATGTCCTAATCTTGTAGAATCTAGGAGGTCATTGAATTCTAATCGTAGAGTTACAAGTTAGGACAAAAAGCCATGTAAACCCTCAATTTCAGGGTATGCTAACCCAACATTAGTAAAACAAAGATATCTTCCACAAAACCTAACAAAAATGAATGAAATAAAATGAAATGGAATTAGGATTCACAATTCTATCAATTTATGTCATTTGATCTAGTCTATACACAAAATAAATGCTCAAGAAATTGTTTATTTCTCCTTAAATTTAATTTTTTCATACAACACTTCACACCTCTCATTATTTATAGAGTGTGGATGCATAAATAAATCATCCCCAATAGTTAAAATTGAAAATTGAAAGGCTAGGACCATTGGTTGAAAAGTTGCTCTTTTTGACAAAAAGTTATCAACAACAAAATTGCAAATCAACGACTTTTACAACTTTTCACTTAAGACATAATTACTTGTTCATTTGCCTTTCTACAAACCTTATTAAGGTATAATGAACCTAAAAACATATTAGAGTCTCCCATTTACTCAAAATGTTGAATTGTTAGGATCTTTTTAGACTAAGTGAACTTAGGTTTATAAGCACACCTGAAGTTCTTTGTCCAAACATAAGATCACTGCTTATTACATGAAAAATGAAATCAAAACATATTATTATGGATCATTAAATATTTTTCACAAGGTCACTCTATGCCTTGATCCACATCATGCGTTTGTGTCCTACACCATTCCTCTTCTTGTCAGTAGAAGCAATCTTAATATCTAATGTTATTCTTGTTTTTGCTTCTTCATACTTTCCAAAGGGCTTGACTTTTGTATCAATTACTTTAGTAAGTAGTGTAGTAATTGCTACACTTGCATCATCAATATCAATTTCGTATCCAAAATGTTTAAGCTAGGCTACACTTGGCTTAACTATCTATACATATGTATAGTCAATGTCAACTAGAAAACACCATCATTATAGTGTGTATCAACTAAGAATGTAGGAATCCTTTTTCTTTTCCTCATTTTATATTTGAATTCATTAAAGTAGCCATCTATAATATTCTCAAAATATTCTCCCAAATTTGTAATATATTCACTTATTCACCTTGTAGTAGGTTTACCTCGTTACCATTCAATATTTCCAATAGTAGGAAAATAACTTTTTTCATAAAAGAAAATACACATTATCAGTGATCCAAAATTACACATTCAATTCTTAGCCCTTCTGATTGATAACAAGTTCTATGCTAGTTTTAAGCATTGGAGCTTGACAAGATCATACTTGTGATCTTTCATCACAATCTTCCAATCCCAATCTATACCCATACATGGCATACTATTTAGTTGGCTCAACTGGTAGAATTTGTGTGCAATCAGTCTCACTCCAGACCTAATCAATGGATCAATGATATTTGAAATAGACATGCCACATCCATTCCACACAAACTTGGTGTTTTCCTCAACCGTGTCTTTAATCTAGCATGGCATAGTCTTATTTCTATCAAACATTGGGTATCCTATAACAACATGAATAATCTTCTTTGTAATCTTAACTGATCTATTCTCCAGCCATAACTCCACGTAGTGAGTTCAACTAAGTACAAGCTTGGTACATTCAATTTTAAAATTTGATAGAAAATCTAGGGCACATGTTAACCCTTTGCTCTTAGCAATCTTTAATTCATCCTTCAATACTCTTTCATCACACAACTTTTGGTATGGCAGACAAATTTCATAATCTCCTACTTCACCAATTTTACACATATAACAACTTTGTACATCATGAATCATAATAACCTTGGGTGCTATAGATGATAATTCACCCATTGAATCTCCTTTCATAGCAATTTTAGGAATAACATGATATTTAGGTGGAGGAAAAGTGTCGCTCTTTACCAATTGAACATTTCTTACCTCTTCTCCTTGATTCTTTGTCGTTGATGATATTTTTGCATTAGGGTTTTGAAATCTTCTTTTTGAATAACTTGGGACAACTAAAAATCAATACTTGATCACACTTCAACTATAAATCTACTTTCAATTACGTTGGAAATCTCTTCATAATTTATCAAATCGTTTGAGCTCTAAAAATTGAATGCAAGCTGTATGAAATACTTTCAAATTTATGATATATACCTTCATTCATTCAAATTAGGGCTCACATAAATGTTTTGTTCTCACTTAGGTGGAATCTAATTGTCTTGTTCCTTGTTACACCTTTTAACTCAGTCTTCATTATATAGCTTAGTCAATACCATCTAACTTGGCCTATAGATTAGTTTGGTCATTTTAAGTACTTGGTCCATGTTGCAATGCTTGGTTAACATAAACAATATTACTGATTCTCAACACCCAATAATGTAAATGATTCCATTACACTATTCTTTACATAACCCTATTCTAAGGCATCTTATCTTATGCAAATATGTACTTTTGCACAATTTATGCTAGGAACTGATATAAGATAAGTAATTAAATATGTAGTTTCTTACATACTTTTCTTGATCAGTTTAAGAAAATATGATCACCTTCTCCATTGGATTGGGCGACCTTAACTTCTTTTATTCCATTGCTTCCAGCTTCTCCCTTCTTCTAGGTTTTATTCATCTCTTTCTTTCTTTGTTCTACTTCCACTCTGCATTTTTTTCTTGATGTGTTCATTGTTTAGTATTGGTGCTTGGATCCTATAGTTCTTGCTCACATATCCAACCTTGTGACAAATAAAAAAAACTATGTTTCCATTCAACCATTTCTTGTAATTTCCTCTAAAATATGTTCTTATGTAATTTTCTAGAATTAGACCATACTCTCCACAATACTGACAATTAAACTATGTATTATAATCCCAATTGTAATAGTTACCTTTCTTAGATACATTATCTTGTTTTTTGGTCGTCCAATTAGACATTGCCTGTAATATGTGTTCATGTGCTTGATGACCTTGTTTCTTAGAATTAAAATAGTTACCAATAAACTTTGGCTTAGGGTTTTTCTTACCAGCTTTTCTTCTACAAATGTTTACTATGTAACCAAGTTTACCACAATGATAGCATATAGGTTTACCTTTTGTCTTCACATTTCTTTCTCTCCACTCTTGGATGATTCTCCTTCTTCAGTAGATGGTTGGTGCTTAATATGCCCTAATTTGAAGGTGTTACTGGATGACCTTGGCGATCTCATTATTCTTCAAAATATCTTATTGCTTCATTGGGTTTGTTCATCCTTTCCATAATTTCCTTTTTAGATCTTAGCTCATTCATCAATTGGTCTCTTTGTGATCTCATATTTTCTATCTCCATGTCTTTCCTATTCAATTCTTGATTTGCAAGAATTAGTTGATTCATCATGTTTAGATGAGTATTTGTAAGCTTTTGTACATTAGATGACCTTTCTTCAAGTCTAATAGTCATTTGTCTTTTTCTTCTTCAACTACGACCTTATCTTCTTTAACTTTCTTCTTTTTTTGGTCACTTCACATAACCTTACTAACTGGATTTCACATTCTCTTTTCAATCCTCTGAGTTCTTCTTTCAGAATATTGTCCTTTTCCAATAGATATGCAATAGTTGCCTCACCTTCATTAGAATTTCCATTGTGAAAAAATGCTTGGGTATCAACTTCTTGATAGAGTGAGTCACTTTTTTGAATAGCCATATCCTTTATTTTCTTTAGGGATTTCCTTAGTTCAACTCTTGTTGTTTCAAGTTGTTGTAGTATGATTTGGATCTCAATCATTTGATTGTCAATGACCTTTCCCAATTTGTAAGCTTCCATCTCCAAGATCTTAACTCTCAAGCGGTAAAACTCCTTCTAAGAGAAAAAAAATCTAATGCCAATTATTGGAAGTTTATTGGGTAACTAAGATACTAAGAGGGGGAGGGGGTGAATCAAAATCACTAAAACTTTTAACCTTTAAACAATCTGATTGCATTCACCATATTATCCATCGCATATCTTGATTATGCATAACATAACATTTAACTTCAAATGATGTAATAGATATAACTATGTACCTCATCTGTCAACATGAAAATATAAACACATAACACATAAGATTTTGGTTATCCGAAAATCCTCCAAGGTGAGAGTAAAATTAGGGTGGGGATTATACTCGCAAATCTTCACTATTGTAGTAATAAAGTTAGCCTATTAGGAGTGCAAATTTGATTACTTTTCATGATCTACCATGTGAGGGGTTTTCCCTATTAGGAGCTTTATAAATACTGTTAGGTCTACCTTGATCAAAGGATTTAACACTTACAATGAAGTAAGGGCTTGGTTAAGACATCTACATATTAAGAGATTTACATAGGCTTGTTAGGACTTCTTTGTTAAGAGATTTACCTTGATTCACTTTTCCAAAAATGATTTCATTCCCGATCCTTTGGTCTACTTTATCAATGTTGATTATGGATCCCCTCTTTCCAATCTTTGATCTAATCTCTTATCTAATATATCTTTACTTTGTGCTTCACTTCTTTACTAGGCTGCTAAAGCTTGTTACTTCACAACTTTTCTTGCAGCGTCCAAAACCTAACTCCTTTGCATTTGCAATTCTTTACTTCCTTTCTTTTCTCTTCACACAAACACACACACACACACACACACACACACACACACACACACACACACACACACACACACACACACACACACACACACACACACACACACACACACACACACACACACACACACACACAATGTGAAATAAGGTTTGTATCTTCCCCTATAAAGACATCTATAGAGTCTTCTTGAATAATACCATTGATCTAGATGTCTCCCTTTTTCCTCTTCATCTAATTGGTTATCCCACCTTCATAGGGATCGATGATCCATGCCAAAATGTGTAACAACCACTATAACAAAATCTATGATCATTAAATGTTATTTACATGTTGGGTCAAAATGGTTTACCTCAAATTTTGTACCATTTTAGATATTTTTGTTCACACTATGTTACTCAACATGTACTTCCTTTGATGCTTAGCCATAACTATTCTTCTTGCTAATACATGGCCTTAACTAACTTGGTTCCTTCTGTGTGACTCAACATCTATATACTTTGTTTACTCAACATTCATTGAACTTAGCTTATATAGGAATACTCAATGACCAAAGACTTTATTAACTCCTACAGAGCTTCACATATACAAAATTAGTTACAAGTCTTAAATACACGACTCAACATGTATAGAGTGACTTGGTCACAGTGATGACCGACCAACTCTACCTTGTATATGACTAAATTTTTGACACTAATAGAAAAAAAAAATTAGAAAGGTCAACACTTCTCTTCTTCCTTTTCTTCTTCTCATCTTCCTCCTTTTTCTCCTTTACTTCCTCCTCCTTTTTCTTCTTCTCTTCTTCTTCGCTTTTCTTCTCTTCTCTTCTTATCTTCTTCTTCTTTCTTCTTTCTTTCTTACTCCTTCTTCATCTCTTCTTCTCTTTTCTTATTTTTCTCTTCTTTGTTCCTCTTTTTCTCCTCTTCTTTCCTTTTCTTTTCTTCTTTTGCTTTCCTCTTTTATTCTTCCTTTCTCTTTTGTCCTCAGCTTCTTTCTTTTCCTTCTCTTCTTCCTCTTCCTCATTTTTGGAGCTAACCAAATTACCAACATTTGTGCCATAGTCCTTAAATGGATCCTCAATTGTATTAATTATGACATTAGTGCTATCAATTTGCATTATGTTAGTTCCAATGGTGACTTATAGAGTATCCTATGTTGTTGATATATTCTTTACGTCTTCAGTCACTGATGTGACTGCTAGTATAGTCACAATATACTTCTCTTGCACTGTTATTGACTCAAGTTGTAATGTCTTCTTTTCTGCTATAGGGATTTCTCACCCTAAAAATTTACTTATTTGCACAAGACTAGGTGTGGAGGTGATAAATGTAACAATTTCTTGTTTTATCTCTTTGTTTACTTCCTCATAATTTCCACCCATCAAAAGAATTTATCTGTTCTTATTTCTCAGTATTGGTTCAATACCCTTCATTATCCTCTCCATATCCTCATCACTATTTACTTCACAAAATTTTCTAATTATGTTTTCTCTAATTCTTTTATCTTCATTTGCAACTCTTCATCTTATATTAATCCATCTATCATAAAAATATTTTGGTATATCCTTTTGAATGTCTTTAAATTTCTTATTTTTCAGTATCTTATGGCTAACTGTAGAATTCTCCAACTATAATCTATCCATATTATTATATAAATCATAAAAATTATTGTTGTTGATAATCTGAAAATTCAAATTCTCAACCTTTATCTTCCATGATTTCTTACCAGAGACTTTCTTTACCTCTATTTATGTTTTCTCAATTGTTTTTTTCCTTCGATTCGTCTTCATCAAACTCATTTGAATTAATTACCTACATTTTTTTCCTTCTCTTACTTATTCCACTACCCATTTTCTTTGTTCTCTTCTTGGGAGGTGGCTAAGCTTGTTCTCAGTTTACATTTGTCAACCTTGTTGTCTCTTGGTGCTGGCAAGAGTTAGTGTCTGTACTTTTGTTATACTAATGTCCTCTTGATCTTTGTCCTTTTGAAATAGACATATAATAGTAGGTTGTACATGGGATACTACAACATATGGTGCATTTACTAATTGTCTTGCTACTATAACTCCTTGTGAAGTCCCAACTTCAATTGCTAGGGGTTTAGTGACCAACACTTTTTTCTAACCACCAGCCCTCACTTCCATAGCTATTACCACTACCTCTTTATATTCTTCCCTTGTCATTATTGATTCCTTCAACATTGCGTCAATTTTCTTGTCAAAATTCTTCTTGGTATCTTTCCTATGAAGTTAAATATGAACTTCCTTAACCTTTTCTTCAAATTAAAACCTTAAATTATGATTATGCAAGTGATAAATACGTTGATTTTGCAAAACTAAGGCTTTCTTTAATTCACCTTTTATAACACTTCAAATTTTCCTTAAATTTTCTCCAAAGCTCTCATTTAACTCTTTCATGATTAAATGGTGCTTAACAACTCAATTTCAACCTTTAAATCACTTCAATTCATTACGGCATTAATTGCATAAGTATGTAATCAAAAAAGTTGTTTATGGTTATTAGGCAACTTGATTTCTTTTTCTATCTCACATATAATCTTCAAATCATCTACACTCTCAAAAATGGCTTGCACACATCATATGTACCTCATATCAACTAGACAAACCTTAACTCTCTTTCTCTCTCTCTCTATCATCACTGCTACCTCTCTGATGCTCGACCTCTTATATAAAGTACTTACTTCAAATAGGATGAATAAAATACAATTGTTGACTTCAATTTTCATTAAAATGTTTCATTTTATTATTCTTCTAATACCATATGTGAACTAGATGGATCTTTAGCTTTGACAAATACCTCTTTGAATTCTTCTACATGTTCTTTTATGTTGTCTTTCTAACTATTTGTTACTATTTGTTCTTCTGATATTCCTGTTCATATTTCTTCTAAAGTTTAGATTCTTATTGTTGCTCCTCATATCCATTCTACATACTCCTACTATATGACCAAATTTCTTACACAACTAGCACACTGGTGCATTATTTCCAAATCTGGGACTAGGCTCATTTATAGGTACTTTGCAATTTCTAGCAATATGTCCAAAGTTGTTGCACTTGTAATATACAATGTTGTTCCTTGCTTCATTATTTCCTTCTTCATATCTTCTTCTACTAGGGTTAGTACCTCTAAACATTCTACTATTGCTATTGCTATTATCAGACTTAGGTTTATATAATTTACTACTTTATAACCAAAATCATGACTTTTATAACAATAAAAATCAGTAATTTCTTTAAATTACTTACTTGTGAAGTTTCTTTTCATATGACCAACTTCATTACATGCATAACAACTACCTTTGAATTCATATATCACTTCTTTAGGTGATTCAACTTGCCTAGATTGCTTGGCTTTCCCAATCTCCTTAGGTGCATTATCAAATTTATTTGTCTCAATCATGTTTGGATCTTTCTTTTCTTGCATAGACTTGTGAATTTTAGGATATGTTTTCTTTCTAGTTTTAGATTTCTTAGTTGACTTCTCTTCAATGGAATATCCAAGAGCGGTCTTATCATGAGAAGGTCTCTGAAAAGACATTTGTTTGTCAATATTCTCACTGCTAGAATACAATCTCTCAAGTTATTTCTCATTTTACAATAGTATTGATTTTTTTAAGTTTTGCATACTACAACTTGGTGGATTCAAGTTTAGATGTAACTCTTGTAAGGTTGGATCTTAAATCTGCATTCTTAGATTTTATATCTGACTCAACTTTGCTATCATCTTTCTTCAAGCTTAATTCCAAATTAATAATCTTTAGTTCATGCTTCAAGATCTCGTGTTCTTTCTTTGATCTTGAAACTTCATCACTATCCTTGACTTAATCCTTAGGATCTTTCTTGGACTTGAGATGATCAATCTTGTCTTTTAGCTTTCCAAGTAATCTTTGGCATCTTCATATCTTTCTTTGAAAGTGTCATTTTCCTCAGTATGAGTATCAATCTTCTCAAGAGCTTCTTCTAAGTTCTTCTACAACTATTCCATATCCATAGGGCTCTTACTCAAGCTTTTCAAACATCTTCTAAATAACTAAACTCTAATACCAATTATTAGAAATAGGAAATATTATGGCAGTCGTTGGGGTGGGGGGAGGGGGGGGTGTTGAAGTGAATTGGTATTTTACAAACTTTAGCCAAAAATTGGATATTATTAACAATCTTATAACTTGCATATGAAAATAAACTAATTATGCTAAATAGTAAACATAACCATGCAATAAGAGAACTCATAACACCACTTCTTTTAAACCAGTGAAAACCCCAGTGGGGATGGTACCCACAAAATGATCCACTAATCAAAAGAATCTTGTGAAAGATATTGATCTTGTTAGGAGTCTATTACCTTCATATAGTGTCTAGGTCCTTGTTAAAGGACTTGTGCCTTGTTAAAAGCCTCAACCTTGTTAGGAGTTGTAAAATATGAATACAAAATGTATGCAATATAGAATGTAGTTTCTTAATACAAATAGATAGATACAATAACCTCTTTACACTATTTCTAATATCTTCAATATTTGATACTTCCTTTGTTCCTCACAAAATTTTCATTCTTCTAATCATACACCAGATTTCACAAATCACATAATACATACATCACCTCACAAAACTTTGTATTCATAGTCTTTCCTTTATACCACTATAATTACAATATTACTCCCCAATCGGCCTTTATGCTTTTACACACTTAAAAAAATACATTATTATATTTTGTTGACTTAGGGTTAACATCTAGGATGTTATCCCTAATTTGTTAAGTAATTATTTTATAAATAAAATAATTTATCAACCCAAAATACCCATTTCTTTGTTATACTCTATTTTGCCTATGTACTACTGTAACTAGTAAATTATCCATAATTTTTGTGGTACTATCTATATTGTCCTATATACTTGCATACATCATCATCATACTCTATACCATCTTTCCTTAAGTGTGTGTGTGATAATGTGACTTATGTGAACAATGTTGATCAAAACTCTATTTGTTTTGCCAAATAAACTATGTGATACTTAGATAAATTTCTAAGTATAAATGCCATGACTCATTCCTCAAGGTCTAACCTCTTCATATAGAAGATATGTTTTCATAAATGACATCCAATGTCTAGCTTAGTATAATTTCCAACAAATGTTACATTAACAGAGATGATGATATCAGAAATTTTGACTCAAGAAGTGATGAAGGTATGTTTCTTGGATATTCATTGAAAAATAAGGTACACAGATGTTTTAATTAAAGACCTAAGAGTATTATTGAGGGTGTAAATTTGAGAGTTGATAAAAATTTTAGATTTTGGGAAAGGATACTTGATTACAATTCTAATGAAGAGACCAATCCAAGGCCTAATAGAGAAAATGCTAAGCATAAATTATTTTATGAGACTGACGTTGATTTGTAGAATGAAATTTAGAGAGACACACATAGAAGAACCTAGAACTAAACGTAGAGATGAAGTCAATATTGAAGTGGTGATACCTAATAGAAACTTGATCAAGAATGACCCTGTTGAAAAGATCATTAGAAGAAAAGATCAAGGAGTTATGATAAGAAATAAGGTACACGAAGAGCTATGTTTAATTTCTCAAGTTTAATCTAAAAATGATGATGAAGCTAGTCAAGATGATTTTTGGATTAAAACTATAAGAGAAGAACTAGAGAAGATTGAGAAAAATAATCCCTGGGAATTGATCCCTAGACCTAAGGATAGTTTTTTTATTAGAAATAAATGGGTATTCATAAACAAGATGAATGAAAAAGGTGAGGTTGTAAGAAAAAAAGTAAGATTGGTATGTAAAGGCTATTCACAACAAGAATGAGTTGATTTTGAAGAAACACTTGCACCACTTGCTAGAATATAGCAATAAGAATGTTTTTGGTATATGAAGCAAACATGAATTTTACAGTTTATAAAATGGATGTCAAATTATATTTTCTAAATGGTGGACTAGAAGAGGAGGTATACATTGAGAAACCTAATGATTTTCCTTTGATAGATAAAGAAGATATTGTTTGCACATTGAAGAAGGCATTGTGTGGATTGAAAAAAACAGTTAGAGCTCTATATGAAAGATTGCCTAAGTATCCAATAAGTTTGGGATTTGTAAAAGGTAATGTTGATAGTAAATTATATTTGAAAAAGATTGACATTGGATTACTAATTGTTGAGGTATTTGTGGATGACATAATATATGGAGGAAATGATGAAGCAAGTAAAGCATTTGTGGAAGAGATAAAGAAAGAGTTTGACATGAGTATGATTGGTGAGATGAAGTATTTCTTGGGATTGTAGATTGTTCAGAATAACGATGATATTTTTGTTGATCTCTCAGCTTATGTTGTCAATTAGTGTCAAAACACTTAGTCATTTACTAGGAAATATTACACAATCATCACTATGATTGAGTTATCTAATAAAGGTCAAGCATACCAAGCTTATACCGAGTATGATAGTGATTGTCATGTATTTAGTTATGGTCAAGCACATATACACACCAAGTAACATAGTTGAGACTAAGTACATTAACAAGTTTTTGATTTTTGAGCAAGTAGGTATATAGAACTTGAGTGACATCATGAAGAATTCTACATGATTGAGCATCAGAGCATTCAAGTGTCGAGCAGTTCAATTTTGACATATAAGTTTTTAATGACATAAACATATATGTAAACCATTTTGGCCAACTTTTATATGACATTTAATATTTGTAGAGCTAGCTAAGAAGGTGATCACACATCATTTCATAAGGTAATGATCCCAAGGCGTGCAATTCAACCAATTAGAAAATGAGATAGAAATGTGATGCAAGAGCATCTTGCATCAGAAAATAAAGGGGAATATTTTTTTATTTTTATTTTTTTGAAAGAAAAAGAGGATTTAAAAAAAATAAACTGAGGAGAGATAAAGTGACAAAAATTAGAAGAAAAAAATCAAAACTAAAAAAAATAGAGAAAAGAGGGAAAATGCATTTAATAGGTGGCATTATTAAATGTAACTTATAGCTAGAGGGTTTATTTAATGTAACTTTCTAAGATAACTTGTGGCTTGGTTTGGTATAAGTAGATGGCCTTGTCTTGTCATTATTCATCATCTAGCTTGGAGAAGAGGATGTGGAGGAGGAGAGAACTTTGAAGAGCTAGTAGCAACAGCTTGAAAAAAAGGGACATTGCTTGGTGGGCTTGCGAGCACAAGTTGAGATCTTGCTCAGAGGTTTCTACTAGAGTGTGGATCTAGAATAGCTTGAGTTGGGATTGGATCTTGAGGGACCTTGTAGAATTACTATTGTATTTGGTTGTAACCTGAAAGACCTTACATTTAGCCATGTTGGATGGAATCTTATGAGAATTGGCATAATTTTGGATCTAATTATCTATGTTATTATTTATTCTTCTATTGTGTAGTTATTTTCTATGGGCTAGGACATCTCCTTTGGGGATTATCCTACCTTGTACTACATCAAAATTTAAAAAATGTTGAAATGTAACCCGTTGATCAAGATCTAGAACCTTTATAGAATATCTATTTAAGGAGGATTCTAACCCTAGAATCATAATGAGAGAGAGGGATGAGAGAAGTATATACCTTATGTGAGTATGAATGAAGGAATGATTGAATGTATGCACATGTGAAGAAGAAAAAACCAAGTTTGAAATAGATGAGATAGAGAGAAATCAAAGTAATGAGGGAATGAAAAGAGTTATTAGATCAAGAGATCAAATTGGAGATATAGCAAAGAGGAGACCCAAGATCATCTTACAGAGAAAACTAAGGGTCAAGTACTGAATCAATTATTGTTAATTGAGATAGGGTAAATCTCTTAATAGAGTGTAAACCTCCTAATAGAGTCCTTACTTCATTGTGAATGTAAAATCCTTTAACAAGGTGAGATTGTTAGCATGTATGCTGATGCTATGGGGGGGTATTGAAAAACATTGTTATGATGTACTTATAACTTTGTTTGTCATTGATGACAACATAGTAATGAGGTTGTAAAAGACTGATAGAGCAATACACTATGATTTCTGTATTAAGGACAATACATTATGAATCTACTAATGCATAGTTACCAGCAAATCTACAATATGTTTTTGTCACATAAGAAAGTGCGTAGAACATGAATTGATAACATATGGAAGATATTGATGATTTACAGAGAACCACATGAAAATAGAGCATTAGGAGAATAGTTTTTATTGTATGATCAATACAGAGCATTGTACTTGAAATGAAGGTGGTGCAGGAGCACCCTTTCAAGGCTCCCACCATATCAAATTTTGGTGTGATGAAATTATCCTAAGAAGTATGTAGATAGAATAAGAGTTTATAACTCATTTGGTGTGTTTTTCTCTAAAATTTTTATTAAAAAAAAAAAAAAAAAAAAAAATTGCTAAGTTGCTGGTCACTTATGTAAAAGTGTTGAGCAACTTGTATTAGAAAGAAAGTTAACTTGTGTAAGTGGCTAAAAATTCCCTAACTCAACCCATACACCATGGGATAGCCTATTTAAGGTTGGAAGAACCAAAATCAAGGGTTGGAAGTCATGTTTTTGCATTGCATTGTGTTGCTACAACAAACTGTGACTAGTTTTTAATACATTTTTACTGGTTTTTAGTGTTGTTTGGAATAAAATCACGTTTTTACTATCATTTGTTTGCATGTTATAGTTTGTATCTTGTATTTTATCCATTATCCATGAATTAGATTAGATTTTTAAACATGTTTTGGAAAGTTTTATTAAATTTTTTTAAAAGTAAGAGTTTGTTGTCCAGTTTTGAGTTGTCAACAATGAACGGGCTGCAGCTCTTGTTTCCACTGTGGGATTTGCATGGCCATTTTAATTCCAAGACTAAAGACCCTAATGTGTAACATATTTTAAGAAAGGGCCCAAAAAATGTGTGCAAGCATTTGTTTGACAAAGCCCTAGGCGAGCTAGGCAATGCTCAGCTAGGAGCAAGCATCAAAGAATTTGTTCTCAAGAGCAAAGCATAAAGATCCAAGAATTTCCCTTCAGAGGGATTAAAGAGGGATATAATAAAGTTATTTTTTTAGAGGAGAAGTTTCTATGAGTTGAATAAGGTGTTTGAAAGTTGAGGACATCGGGCAGCCCTCAAAACCCTTCAAAACCCTCATTTTTACCATCATTATTGTACGGCTTTTTGGTGGCCTAAAACCTCAAAAATATTTGAGTATGTGATGTATGAAAAAAATGTTATTAAGGCAAATATCTAATGAATACTTAAGGGTAATAATTTATTAGCCCTATAAATCTAGGTGGAGGCCTAATTTGGGGCTCTTCTAGTAGCCTTTTTGCGAAGAAACCAAGAAATCGGGTATGAACCCATTGTTACCATCTATTCAAGCATACTAAAAGTGTTCCAATAGCACCTTAAAACTCATAAAAACCTTGGTTGGACTAGGTATTATCGTGGAACCCTGGTATACCTACATATGCATTTTGGAAGAATTGCACTCCTAGGAGGATAAGTGAGTCATGGAGCAAGATTTGATTATTTCACCTGGTGGAAAGGTTAGGGAAGGTCAGAGGATGTTCTAAGTTGTAATAAATCCTATAGACCATATAGGTGTAGAGAAAACACCAAGATCCTATTGTTTGATGAGAAGCATAGACTAGCTAGTCTATCCTAGCCTTCCCCATCAAAAGGGTTGCCCATTTAACTAGAGGTAGTACACTAACCACTGATGATGTTAGAAAGTGTGTAGGTATGAAAGTCACATGTGTGAAAGTTTGGGTATAACTGCGAGTTGACAATATTAATTAAATGTGTATTTCATTTAACTAACTTATTAAAAAGTGTGAAGTTGACCTCAAGGACTTAATATTGAGTGTGGTATAAAGGAAAGATGTTTTTTGAGTTTTAGACATCATGAATGAGATTGATAAGCATAAGAGAATCGTGAATTGTGAAATAGTAGAGCATAGTGGTTTAGTTACACGTGTAAGTGACCTTAAGGGTTACTGCCACTAAATGCAGAGTTCTAGATTTGATTGCATGATCTGAAGGTGAAGAAGTTTGACACACTAGATAAAGGAAGAAGAAAAAGATTGTTACACATCTATTATTTTGAAAGGAATAGTAATGAGATCAATTGGATAGTGGGTTTGTTGATCTGATCGTGAAGCTGTTTGGACAGTGGGTTTAGCTGCCTTCTACAACTCTTGACAGGGTTGGAATCTCCTAACAGGGACTGTTTGTACGAAGTGTTATAATAGACTCCTAATAGGGTCCATCCTCTAACAAGGAATATTCATATTAGTCATCATTTTGTGGGCATCATTTCCACTAGGGTTTTCCCTCTCATCAAGGGTTTCCCTAGTCAACATATCTAGTGTATTTGTGTATGTGCATCTCTTTATGGTTGTTGTTTACTTTGATTGAATAGTTGAGATTTCTTAAGAGGATAAATGTTTTAGATTCTTATATAACTAATTTATCCCTCCCCACCTATTAGTTATATTGGTGGACCATTATTTCTAGCAATTTGTATCAGATCATCAGGTCATTGAAAGAAAATTTTAACAACTTTAGGAGATCCATGGCAAATTTGTTCAGAAAGGAAAGTCCTAGATTTGATGGCACAAACTATGATAGCTGGAAGGATAAAATGAAGACTCATCTCTTGTGCATGGGTCCAAGATACTGGCTTGTAACCAAGGCATCTAAAAACATTGTAGAAGAAGACAAGCTTGAAACCTGTACTAAGGAGTAGAGAGAAGTATTTATGTGTAACATAAGGGCAAGAGAAGCAATATTGTTAGCTCTACCTAAAAGTAAGTATAGTAAGGTAAACCAACTCAAAACATCTCATAAAATTTTGAAAACTTTAGAGGCTAATTATGAGGGTGATACACATGCAAAGAGAGTTAGATTACAAAATTTGCATTGTGCATTCCAAGATGCTAGAATGATGGAAGATGAATCTATAAGAAACTATATTGGCAAAATATCTGAGATTGTTGCAAGAATCACATCTCTTGGTGGAAACAAATTTGATGATGAAGTGATATGGAAGATCTTGAAAAGTCTGACACCACCTTTCAAGATAGTAGAGAAGATGATTCAGCTGATGATACCCTGTACTATTAATTTCACCAAAGAAACACTGCTTGGTAGATTGGAAGCTACAAAATTTGATCTAAAATAATCTAGAGAATTAGAAAAAGTTAAGACAACATTTAGTGCATTGAATATTACACCTAGTCCAACAAGGAACACAAAAGTGCAGGGAGACATTGTTAGCAGCAACAAGTCTATTGGGGAAAAGATATAGGAAGGAGTGGCTCTTCTTGTGGAAAGTGAAAAAGATGGAAAGAATATCTCCAAATGTTGGACTTGTAATGAATATGGTCATTATGCATCTAAGTGTCCTAAAAGAGAAAATAAGTATAAGGGAAGATTCAAATCTAGAAGTCCTAGAAATTTTTTATATGATAATGAAGAAAAAGAGGAAGAAGAATCTGATCAAAACATGACTGAAGATGAATTAGGGTTCGTAGCTATAAAAGAGGATGATCATGATAGAGAAATTAGAGAAGAAAGTGCACTAATCTCACAAGTTGAAAAGAAATATTGGATCATTGATAGTGGCTATTCACATCACATGACTTGTGGTATGAGCAAGTTTGTCAAATTTAGAAGCCACGATGGAGAAATTGTCATAGTAGGGAACAATGTAACTTGTCACATTACAGGAATTGGATCCATCACACTTGATGGTAAAACATATACTAATGATGTTTATTTTGTTGATGGACTGAAACATAACCTTTTAAGCGTTGGATAACTTAAGGACAAAGGTTACCAATTGTAGTTTAGTAAAGATGCATGCATTATCAAGAACAAGGAAGGAAAACTACTTGGTACTAGCACAAGAACTAGAGGTAATGTATTTCAGTTAAACTCCACTAAAATAACATGTTTAATAGCTAAAATTGACAACATTTTGTTATGGCATAGAAGATTTTGTCACATTAACTTTGATAGCATTGTGAAATCCAGTAATACCCTTATTATGAGAGATTTACCTAAGATCAGTAAGCCCACTGACACTAATTGTAAGGAATGTATCTTGGCTAAGCAAAAGAAAGTCTCATTTCCTAGCAAGCAGTTCTGTACTACACAAAAGCTAGAATTGGTTCATACATATCTAAGTGGTCCTACAAGAACAAGAGGATTCTACAAAGAAAAGTACTTTATGATTTTTGTTGATGATTTTACTAGAATGATGTGGGTAGCTTTTCTCAAAGATAAATTTGAAGCATTTGATAAATTCAAGATATTCAAGAACAAAGTTGAGAATAAATCCAAAGTTAAAATCAAAAGCCTAAGATCAAATAGAGGAGGAGAATTCACTTCTAGAGAATTCAATATCTATTGTGAAGAGCATGGTATTAGGAGACAACTATCCTCGCCCCATACACCTGAGCATAATAGGATTGTTGAAAGAAGAAACAAGTCAATTGCTGAAGCAATAAGAGCTATGCTATTTGAGAATGATGTACCAAAAAATTTTTGGAGAGAAGTAGTTAATACAAAAGTATACACACTAAATAGAGTACATATTAGAAGAGGTATGGACAAAACTCCTTATGAGTTATGGTTTGGTCACTCACCATTAGTCAAATACTTCAGGTTTTTTGGAAGAAAATGCTACATCAAAAGAGATGATGATATCAATAAGTTTAATCCAAGGGGCAATGAAGGTATGTTTCTTGGGTATTCATTGAAAAGTAAAGCTTACAAATGTTTCAACTATAGAACAAAAACTATAGTAGAGTGCAAAAATGTTTAAATTGATGAAAAGTTTGGCACTCAGGAAAAGATGATGGATTATAACTCTGATGGAGATGATTATTCTTGGATGACCAAAAAATGCAATGAACTATTTTACATAACTAACAATGACTTGCAGAATAATGTGCAAACTGAAGTAGCAAGAGAAGAACAAAGCACAGTACCTCAAATAAGAATTGAAGCAACAAATCCTTCCCCAAGTAGGAATTTGATAAGAAATCATCCCACTAATTAGATTATAGGAAGTAAAGAATAGGGAGTAATGACAAGAAGCATAATTAATGAAGAACTATGCCTAATATCTTAAGTAGAACAAAAAATCACAGATGAAGCAATCAAAGATGATCATTGGATAAAAGCAATGGAGGAAGAACTTCAACAGATAATTAAAAATGACAAATGGGAATTAGTTCCTAGACCTAAGGACAAGAATGTGATTGGCACAAAATGAGTATTGAAAAATAAAAGGAATGAACAGGGAGAAGTAATAAGAAACAAAGCAAGACTAGTATGCAAAGGTTACTCTCAGCAAGAAAGAATTTATTATGAGGAAACATATCCACCTATAGAAAGAATGGAAGTAGTCAAAATGTTCTTGGCATATGCAACAAATAAGAATTTTAAGATATATTAGATGGATGTTAAGTCAGCATTCTTGAATGGAGAACTTGAAGAAGAAGTTTACATTGAGCAACCAAAGGGTTTTCCTTTGACAAAAGAGAAGGATATGGTTTGCAGATTAAAAAAATCCTTGTATGGATTAAAGCAAGAACCAAGAACCTAGTATGCAAGGTTGAATAAATACTTAGCAAAGCTTGGATTTGCTAAAGGAACAACAGATAGCAACTTGTACTTGAAAGAAATAGAAGATAGTTTGCTAATAATTATTGTATTTGTTGATGATATCATTTTTAGAGGAAATGATGAAGCCAGTAACAAATTCTTAGAAGATATGAAGAATGAGTTTGAGATGAGCATGATAGGAGAAATAAATTTTTTCTAAGGATTGCAAATTTTTTAGAAAAAAGAAGGTATCTTTATTTCTTAGGCCAAGTATTTGAAACATTTATTGAAAAGATTTGGTCTAGAAAATTGTAAACCTATTGGAACTCCTATGGTAATTGGTCACAAGTTATCAAGCAAGGATGAGACACCCACTGTTGAAAAAAAAGTATAGATCTATGATTGGATGATTGTAGTATCTGACTCATAGTAGACCTGATATAGCTAAAGTAGGTGGAATTGTGGCAAGATTTCAGGTTGATCCTAGAGAATATCACTATGCATTAGTAAAAAGGATATTCAGATATTTGAAAGGGACATCAGATTATGGCATTTGGTAGATAGAAGCAATGATTTCACTCTTTGCACTTATACATATGCTGATTGGGCTAGAGATAGGGATGATAGAAAAAGCACCAATGGATGAGCATTCTTTCTTGGTGGAAGATTGGTTTCTTGGCTCAACAAGAAGCAAGATTGTACCTCACAAAGCACTGTAGAGGTAGAGTATGTTGCAATAGCAAATAACTATAATCAAGTCATATTGATGAAGCAGATGATGAAGGATATTGGAATTAAATTCATAGAACCTGTTATCATTTACTGTGATAAGACAAGTACTATCAATATGTCTAAGAATCTTGTTTTGCATTCTAAGACTAAGAACCTAGCTATAAAGTATCATGTGTTGAGAGAGAAACTTGCAGAGAAAAAAATCAGACTGGAGTACATTAACACTAAGGAATAAATTGGAGACATTTTCACAAAGGCCTTACCAAAGGATAGATTTGAGTACCTGAGAGGCATGCTTGGGGTTATGCCCCTGCCTATTTTAGAGTAGAAGATACAAAAGTACATCAGTCTACATTACATAGCACCATTGTTAGACTATACTGTATGTTGATGCTTCTGATGAATAGATTCAGTCAAGGACTCATGGTAATTGATAATTGGTATGCAACAGTGTCTTTAGACACTTGTGTTGTCTATAGAGTAATATGCAAAAGTTGTAAAGCAACAAACCAACTTGTGGTCGTGCTAATAGATTATTGTACTATCTTTGACATTGATGTCAATGGGGGAGAGAATGACATGAAAAACATTGGCAATAATTTGTTCTATGGGGGAGAAGTGTTTTAATAAAGGATTTGCATGGGGCAAGATCTGATTGATGAAGAGACTTATTAGTATTCTGGAACTAGATGTTTTTCATCTATGTTGCCATCAATGCCAAAGGGAGAGATTGTTAGCATGTATGTTGATGTTATGGAGGAGTATTGAAAAACATTGTTATGATGTATTTATAACTATGTTTTTAATTGATGAAAACATAGTAATGAGTTTATAAAAGACTGGCAGAGCAGTAGACTATGATTTTTGTATTAAGGATAATGCATTATGAATTTCCTTATGCGTAGTTACTAGTGCATACTACAGTATGTATTTTTCACATGAACAAGTGTGTAGAACCTGAATTAAAAGCATACATAAGATATTGATGATTTACAGAGAACCACATGAAAATAGAGCATTGGGAAAATAGTTTCTATTGTATGATTGATATAGAGCATTGTTCTTGGAATGAAGGGTTGTGCACTTAACTGGAAGTAGTACACTAACCACTAATGATGTCAAAAAGTGCGTAGTATGAAAGTCACACATGTGAAAGTTTGGGTATAACTGTGAGTCGACAACATTAATTAAATGTGTATTTCATTTAATTAACTTATTGTAAAGTGTGAAGCCAAATAAAAGACTTAATGCTGAGTGTGGTATAAAGGAAAGATTTTTTCTAAGTTTTAGACATCATGAATGATATTGATAAATAGAGGAGAATTGTGAATTGCAAAAAAATAGAGCAGAGTGGTTTGGTTATGCGTGTAAGTGACCTTAAGGGTTGTTGTTGCTAAATGTAGAGTTCTAAATCTGATTGCATGATCTAAAGGTGAATAAGTCCAATGTACTAGACAAAGGAAGAAGCAAAAGCTTGTCACACATCTATTATTCTAAAAGGAATAGTACTGAGATCAATTGGACAGTGGGTTTGTTGATCTGAACCTGAAGCTATGTGGATAGTGGGTTCAGCTACCTTCTACAACTCCTAATAGGGTTGGAATCTCCTAATAGGGATTCAAAGTATCTTAACAGGGACTCTTTGTACTAAGTGTTGTAATAAACTCTTAACAAGGTCCATCCTCTAACAAGGAATATTCATATTAGTGCATCATTTTGTGGGCATCATTCCTACCCAGGTTTTCCCTTTGATCAAGGGTTTTGCTAGTCAACATATCTGGTGTATTTGTGTATGCACATCTCTTTGTGGTTGTGGTTTACTTTGATTGAATGGTTGAAATTGCTTAAGAGGATAAATGTTTTAGATTCTTATATAACTGACTCACTCCCCCCCCTCCCCTTCTCAGTTATATTGGTGGACTATTATTTCTAATAGAGACCTAATAGTATATAAAGATTTTAATAGGGCAGACCCCTTACAGAGTATATCCTATCTTATGATCAACTATTGTGACCCTAACAAGTTAAATTTATTGTTGCAACAATGAAGATTTATGGATTTCACCCCCACCTTAATTTTACCTTCACATTGAAGTGTTTATAGATTACCAAATCATTGTGTTATGTGTTGAAATCTTCCATAGATGTGATGTATTTCATTTATGTTTCAACATTATAGTTTTAATGATATATCTACTATATGTGATGATTTAGGAGTCAATTCATTAAATTGGTTTTGAAGTCAAAAGTATGAGATCTTGATTCACACCCTCCCCTCTTCAATATCTTGTTTCTCATTAACTCATTCCAACATATGGTATCAGAGCCTAGTTCTCTTATTAGGAAGTCTAACAACTTGAGAGGATCAGATCATGGAGATGGAAGTGTATAAGATGGAAAAAATCATTAAGAACAAGATGATTGAGATCTAGGTCATATTGCAATAATTAGAAGCACCAAAAGAAGAGTTAAGGAAAATCTTAAAAAGGAGAAAAGAGATAGCTATTCAAAAAAATGACACTCAATACAAAGAAGTTGACACAAAAGTATTACTTGATAGTGGAAAGACTAGTAATAAAAATGAAGCATTGACAAAACTACTAGAGAAGAATTTTGCCCTATCAAAAGAAGCAAAAGATCTCAAGACAGAACAAAAAATTCAATTAGTAACACTATGTGAAGAAATGAAACAAAAGAAGAAAGAAATGGAAGACAAGCTCATGGCTAAATAAGAGAAAAGGTCGATGGCTATCACACTTGAAGAGAGATCATTTGAAGTACATGAGCTTACAAATAATCAGATGGATATGATAAATCAACTAGTTATTAGAAATCAAGAAGCAAATAGAAAGGATTTGGAGATCATAAATCTAAGGTTACAAAATGAACAATTAAAAACTAAGTTAAGGAATGAAAAGTAAATTATGGAGAGATTGAACAAACCAAATGAAGCAATCAAACATTTTGAAGAACTATTGAGATCACCTAGAAAAAAAGACACCTCTAGACTTGGATACAATAAGCACTCTTTATCTACTAAAGAAAGAGAATCGTCCAAAAGTGGAGAATGGAGAAATGAAAAATCCAAAAGTAAACCTACATGTCATTACTATGGGAAAATTGGTCACAACCAACATTTGTAGAAGCAAAAATGGTAAGCAAACAACTAAACCTGGATAGAGTGGTAACTATTTTAATTGCAAGAAAGCATGACATCAAACACAAGAATGCATATCAAAGAACAATGGCTCAACTAGGAATGTATCTAAATTCGAAGGTCATTGTTACAACTATCAAAAGTATTAACTTAGAACTCATGAGTGTAGATTCAAGAAAAAGTCAAACTGGATACCTGAGAAACAAATTCATACATCAAGGAAAGACAATTCCTACAATTGGAACTATAATACATGGTATAGTTCTCAATATTGTAGAAAATATGGACATATTATACAAAATTGCATCAAAACACATTTTAGAGGAAATTACAAGAAATGGTTAAATGAAGAAATAGTATGTTTCAGTTGTCTCAAAGTTGGAAATATCAGTAGAAACTATAAAACTAGAGGACCAACACCAAGAAAACCCTAAGGGAAAGAAGACATGGATAGAGATAGTAAGATCTAGAAGCAACAAAGAAAGAAAAGCTAAGATCACCTAATCCAATGGATTAGGTGATCACACTACATCTCTCTAAAGATAGAAGGTATGTAGGAACTGTATACTCAATGTTATATTTTACATTAGTTCATAGCATAAAAGTGATAAAGGTTCATATTTGCATAAATATAAGATGTATTAAGAACAAAAAAAAGGAAATTATAGAGTACTGAGCATTAATGGTACAATATGTATTGACCAAGCCTTGCAATATAGATCAAGTGATCAAGGAAGGTAATATATTGACCAAATGAATTAGTTATGGTTGAGTGAGTAGCCTTGATCAAGCTGAAATGGAGACCGAGCTAGCTATCATACACCAACAAAGTATGAAGACCTTAAATGTAGACCTAAAATGAAAATTTGAAGGTATTTATCAAATTTGGACATTCATTTTCATTCACCTTGTGAAAAAAAAGAATCATAGCATTTTATCAACAAATTTTGTGAAATAAAGTAAGTATTACTCTTAGTGCTGAGTTAAATATTTAGTGGAAAAATTGCCAGAGGATTTTTTTTAAAACCATAGTTCATAATGGCACCTAGAAGCAAAATGTTGAAGGATAAAAATGCACAAATCATAAGAAATGATCAAATTCCTCCACCTAACTTCAAAGATTTAGTTGACCTCAAAAAAACTGTTGATGATATTGGAGCTTTATCATCAATTCTACCCAGAGTCTTGACTATTTAGGATTTAAGATCCTATTATCTATGTAAAGTAAGGGAAACTGGAGATTTTGAGATTAGAGCAACTTATGATGAGCTATGTGTTGATGGTATCTTGAAGGATGAACATGAGATCATTGTCAAGAAAGGGCTTACCTGTGCCCTAGGTTTTTCAAAGGTTTTTAAAGTTGAATGGATAAAGATTGTGTTCAAACACATCCATGACATGAAAATATGGTTAGAAGGTGGGCTGATCAACAAAAACAAGGCTATCATTCATAGGGTAACTAGGTACTGTACCTTGGATTGATCAAAAAGTTTAAGGAGTGCAACTAAGAATGAAATTGAAAATTTGACCAAGGAAAAGTGGAACCATCATAGTTTTTCAAATGATGGAATTGAGGACACATTAGTTGAATTTATTGTTAATGTAATTGCACACAAATTTTATCAATCTAGTAGGAAAAATAATGTACCATGTATAGTTGTGGATTTGGCTACAAAATTTTAAAGAAGGATCATTCCTATGATCTTGCTGAGCTACAAGTTCACCAACTGACAATGAATTTAGAGGCAATGAGGAAAGTGAAGAACACGTCTTGTAAGTTTAGATCTTTATTAATCTATATATTTTTCTTTGTACAAAACTATTTTCCTACTATTGGAAAAATTTCTTGGGACATAAATTGAATAGCTATGGAGCAGATTAGTGATTTAATTAGTAGATTGGGATAAAAATTTGAAGCAATAATGGACAACTATTATGAAGAGTTCAAAGTAAAGATGAGGAACATAATAAAGATTCTTAAGTCAATTGTAGATAAGTACTATGATGAAGTATGTTTTATTGTAGACACAAATTTTTTTTATGCTCAAGTATTTTTGTTGAGGGCAGAATGGCTAAGGCCAATGCCCTACAAAGTAAATGTAGATGAGATTTCTAAACTTTTGGCTAAAGAAATAGATGAAATGTTGAGAAATTTGGCATATATGAAACTATAATTTCCAAGATGACTATTGCATCTGGCACACCCAAAGTAGGAAAGTAAAGAAAAATAAAGACTATGGAGGGTGGAAATGAGGAAGAAGGAGAAGGTTTAGATAGTCTATAGAGGTCAAGGAAGGCAAAGGAAAATAACTTGTTGTTGTAAAGCCTAAGGCTACCAAGCAAAAAAAGATTTTTTTTATTGAGCTTAAGGTAAAGCCTAACCTAAAGAAGGACATGCAAGGAATGGTGAAACCTTAGAAGCAAAAGGGTAAGGTGATCAACACTAGGAAAACAACATCTAAGCCCACTACTGAGAAAGTCATAGGAAGGACATCAAAGAAGACAAAATTGAATGAAATACAAAAGCATCCAACACAAGCAAAGTTGAGGAGAAAATTGATCGTAGCACAAGAGGAGGAGGAAGATGATGAGAAGACTGATTCTAATGAACCCAAAAAACTTCAAATAGTGAAGAGTCTCCTTCCAATGACTATGGATTAGGTATGTGAAAAATTAAAAGAATTAGAAAGTTTTATGGGATTTAAAGATATTCATTATGATTCTTTGAATAATGATGATCAAGTTAAGCTTTAAGGATATATGATTGACATGATAATCACGTTTAGGCATACACCCTTGGAATTGGGAGTAGGATTTCTAGTGGGGTTGTATAAAAGAGTAGATAAAAAGTGGAAGTGGGCCCTATCCACCAAGAAGTAAATAAGAGAGACAACACTGGCACAAGCTATGCCAAATTTGGGGAAGACTCATATGTCTATAGCCCTTAAAGATTTTGTAATGAATTTTATGCCAAGAGATACAACATACAAGGTTTTGAAAAATAAATCTCATGAAGTTGAGCAAGATACCATTTGGATATGTAAAGAAGCATTTGGGTTGCATACTCCATCTGTGGAAGTGAGGGAAGGTTGAGACATAATAGAATTTGAAGATGACCACAAGAAAGAAGTGGACAAGTTGACCAAGGAGATTCAACAACTTGTCAGTCAGTGTGAATAGAAAGAGGTTTTAGACACTCCTCTACCAAATTTGAATATACTAATAGAAGAGGATATTAAAAGTTTAATGACAAATTCAAGCAAACTCTGTACTTACCCAATTTTGTTATAGATTGTAGCCTATCTAAATCTTGAAAATAAGAAGACTAATGATATTGATGTGACATTAGTTACAGAGGATACACGTATCGAGAAACTTGGAAAAACTTTAATTGTATCTACAACATTAACTTGTATGCCTATTTTGTAGAAAGAGTCAAATTTTGAAAAAGATAGATGCATTAAATTGGTAGCAGAATAAGTAACATAGAAAGAGAAGAGGCTACTCAAGTTCTTATTCAATTGTTGAGTACAAAGGTTGTAGAACATACAACTGTGACACCTATGCAATAGGTGATTCCCACACCAGTACAACAACTAGGCTTGATATTAAGTGACAAGGGGAAACATATGCACTTATCACTACCAAGTGATACACCCTCATGATTTTAAGATGTGAGTCACTCAGGTGTATATGATGATTCAGTAATCCTTGATGAGATAATAAAATTACCTATGTATGATTTAAATAATCTCTTACTTGAACAAATGAAAGAGCTACAAACCTTGTTTTGTAAGACAAAGTGAGAGCAATTGAGAAGAGAACAAAAGAGAAGGCATGTATTACATACCATCAAAGAATTTTTATAGATGCATCGAAGATCACATATTTGAATAATCAACATACAATTTTGGACCAACTAGTATATTTAGTTGATAAGATTTAGATGGATGACATTGACACCAATGACAAATTAGTAATATGATATGAAAGAAGAATGGAACATAAAGTGGTAGAGAAAGTCTCACATGCCCTTGTACATAGACAAGTTGAGCTTTTTGCATCAATCACATAACTAAAAACAATTTTGCAAACCATTAATTTATTTTCTTTGAAATTGTGTGATATTGATTTATTTACAATAGATACTACACATCCATTAGAGTTTTTACATGTAGGAATTAGAGAAAGTGTGATTACATTTGGAAAGAATGCAAGCTCAAGCTCATCCTCATATCATGAATTGATATCTAGTCAAAAGAGTTTAGCTAAGATCACAACTAGAGCCATAGAGATTAGACATAAGTTGATGTGATTCAACTTTTTTTACTCCCACACATAGAGATTATTTAGAGGGAGGTATCTATTGCCAAAAACATTTTGAAGAAAAATACACATTTTTCACATATAGCAAGATTTATTGATCTAGCTATCAAGCTAGAAATTTAGTTTCAAATTTTGGATCAAGTTAAGGAGAGATGGAATAAAGGCTATGCCAATATTGTGGCAAGTCATCAACAATTCTTTGATAAGTGTCAATTAGCCCCAATGGCCCCAAGTTCCATCAATGACAAAAACAAGGGGATCAAATATGAAAAGAATAAGAAAGGGGATATAAGGGAATAAGACAAGAGGAAAGAAGCAATAAGTAGATCAAAGAATGAACATTAGATATTAGATTACATAGGGTCAAACTATGGTCTCAGGGGGAGTACTCATTTTTTAAAGAAATAATTATTCATGACAAAGTGTTTTTACCACTAATGTAAAAGGGGGAGATTTTTGATCTCTAAGCCTATATTTTCAATTAGTTTCAAAACACTTAGCCATTTACTAGGCAAGATTACATGGTCATCACTATGACCGAGTCATCTAGTAAAGGCCAAGCATATTTAGCTTATACTAAGTAGGATAGTGATTATTGAGTATTTAGTCACGATCGAGTACATGTACGTGTCGAGCAATATAGTTGAGACTGGGCACACTAACAAGCTATCAATTTTCGAGCAAGCAAGTATATAGAAGCTAAGTGACAACATGAAGAAATCTACATGACCAAGCATTAGAGCATTCAAGTGCCGAGTAGTTTAATTTTGACAAATAAGTTTGTAATGAAACAAACACATATGTAAACCATCTTTTATGACTTTAATATGACATTTAATATTTGTAGAGCCAAATAAAAAGGTGACCATGCATCATTTTAGAAGGTGATGATCCCAAGGCATGTAATATAACTAGTCAAAAAATGAGATAGAAAAGATAAAAGATGATGAAATGTAAACTATCGATCAAGATCTAGAACCTTCATAGAACATCTATTTGATGAGGATTCTAAACCTAGAAAAATAATGAGAGAGAGGAGAGAAGCATATACCTTATGTGAGTATAAAGGAAGGAATAACTAAGTGTATGCACATGTGAAGAAAAAAAGACTAATTTTGGAAGCATATCAAACAAAGAGTAATCAGAACGGTGAAGGACTAAATATAGTTATTAGATCAAGAGATTAGATTGGAGATATAGCAAAGAGGAGACCCAAGATTAGCTTATAGAGAAAATTGAGGATCAGATATTGAATTTTTTATTGTTAATTGAGATAGGGTAAATCTCTTAACAAAGTGGTTTTAACATACCTATATAAACCTCCTAACAAAGTCCTTACTTCATTGTGAGTGTAGAATCCTTCAACAAGGTGAGACCTAATAGTATCTAAAGCTTTTAACAGGGTAGACCCCTCATAGGGTAGATCATATCTTATAATCAAACATTATAACCCTAAGGATTTAACTTTATTGTTGTGACAATGAAGATTTGTGGGTTTCATCCCCACCCCAGTTTTACCTTCGGATTGAAGTGTTTTTGGGTTACCAAAATATTGTATTATGTGTTGAATTATTTCATGGATGTGATATATTTTATTTATGTTTTAACATTACAGTTTAAATAGTAGATCTACAATATGTGATGCACTAGGAATGATTACATTAAATTGGTTTTGAAGTCAAAACTATGAGATCCTGATTAACCACCCCACTCCCCCCTCTTAGTATCTTATTTCCCATTAACTCATTCCAACAATTTTCGTATGACAAGATAAGTATCTTGAAGACCTATTAAAGAGATTTGGTTTGGAAAATTGTAAACTTATTGGAACACCCATGGTAACTAGAGATAAGTTATTTAACAAAGATGAAACCCCAACTATTTAGTCAAAAAATATAAATCTAGGATTGGTGGATTACAATATTTGACACACACTAGATCTAATATAGGTAATGCAATTGGAATTGTAGCAAAATTTCAAGTAGATCCTAAAGAATCACATTATGCAATAGTAAATAGAATTTTTAGATATTTGAAGGGTACACATGATTATGGATCATGGTATGATAGAAAAATATATTTTACTTTATGGGCACACAATGATGTGTATTGGGAAGGAAGTGTAGATGACATAAAAACACTAGTGGTGGAGCATTCTTCTGTGGAGATGGATTGGTTTCTTCGCTAAGAAAGAAACAAGATTGTATTTCATAGTGTATGACAGAAGAAAAAAATGTAGCAATAAAAAATAATTGTAATCAGATTATATGGATGAAACAAATGTTGGACATTGTTATTGAGTTTACAGAGCTTTTTCTCATACATTGTGATAACACAAGTGCAATGAGTATGTCAAAGAATCCACTTTTGCACTCAAAGAAAAAGCATGTATCTATTCAATACCACATTTTGAGAGAAAAAAATTGCGAAGAAAGAAATCATATAGGAGTATGTCAACACAAAGGAGTAGTCAATATTTATATTTACAAAACCTTTTTTGAATGACACATTTGAGTACTTGAGGTATGCTTGGGGTTATGCCCTAACCTACTTTTAAGTAGTTGATGCAAAGATTTCATCACTCCAATGGTAGGAAAATACTACTTATTTAATCTAGATTGGATGCTTGATGCTTTGTCTATGGTAAGTAGTATTTAATAGTATCTTTGGACACTTGAGCTTATTATAGACTTTATAAAGAGAGTTGGCATAATGACACCTTTGTCATTGATTTCAATGGAGGAGAGTAATACATTAAAAACATCTTTGTTTTATTATTTAATATCAATAGGGAGAGTAATACATAAAAAATCCTTTGATGTGCATGTTTGGGAATAACAAATGATTGTATATTGATTAATGCCAATGGGAAAAGAAGATTTAGAAGAGCCTATCTTTTTTGGGAGAGATATATTCTTAAAGGAGAGATTTGATTGATGAGGAGGATTTGAAAATATTGATGAAGAGGATTTTAAAAGATGATGTTGTATGGGGGATTTTAACACCTTCCTTGTGCATGGTGGTTATAGTACAATTGACATTTGTGATCAACATGAATAGGAGGGCAATTGCAACTAATAGATTAAATAGTCATAGAACTTATATATTTTTCATATATGTTTCCATCAATGCCTAAGGAGGAGAATGTTAGAATGAATGTTCATGGTCTTGCTATGGGTGAGTATCCTAGCAGGGATGGAGACATGATTTAGAGGTTGTATTTTTCATTAATGATAAAGTTTATTATTGACATAAACAAATTGATTATTCTGTGAAGATCAGTGAAGCAATAGATAGAGTCTATCTTTGTGCAATTTGAGGATTGAAGATCAACTTAGGAACACTTGGGACAATGTTCTAGAGTGTTTCTATATGCTACAGTTAAGAGGGCATATAGAAATATGAAGACTATATAAAGTTATGATAAATTTAGTAAAGGTAACATTTAGATAGAGTTTAGGAAATAGTTATTATTGTTAGGATTATATCTCTTGAGAGAGATAGAATTTGGTTAAGAAGACTTGGATAGTGGTAGAAGACATGTTTAAGATATTTTTGTCAATTGCACATTTAGATGATTAAAGCATGAAAAGTAATGAAGACTATGAGTTGACATATTATTTGTAATTGTCAAATGATGTAATATTTTAATGCAACATATAAATGTAATATCTTAAGATGGTCCTATATTATTATTGTAAATTGAGAAAGCCTCAAGGATGGCTCAATAGCTTATTCTAGGAGTTGGTATAAAGGAGGAGGATTTCCTTGGTTGTAATCATCCATTGTAAATATTGTGTAATCAGTGAGATATTGTATTATGCAAACTTACATGCGAATATCTTTTGGATCAGAGAAGCGATTGGTGCAACTGAGGCATAATGAGCTTACATAGAACTATATTTGGAAAAGAAGTTGTTATTGGACAATGTTAATGTAGAATTGTATTATTGAGTGAGGATAGTACTGAAGCTATTTGGAGAGTGGGTCCTTCTATCTTCCCATTAAATCCTAATATGGTTGGGATTTCCTAACAAGGATTCAAAGTCTCCTTATAGGGACTGATATATACTGATTGTATTTCATTGACTCCTAATAGGGTGCATCCTTTCATAAAGTACTTTTATATTAGAACACCATTTTATGGGTGCCATAACCACTAAGGTTTTCCCTTTGGTCAAGGGTTTCCCAAGTTAATTGATCTTATGTTATTGTGTATGGTGTTATCTTTATGTGGTTCTTGCATCTACTTTTAAAATTAATAAGGATATTGAGAGTTATTTTAATTGCATAATTGATTCACCCCTCTTGGTGGACTTTACTTTCTAACACGTGGATCTACAGGGCCTTCAGTAACTTTAATGAAATCTTTGATAGATGACAATGATATCATTACAATTCTAAAACAAATGAATATTCTTATTGTAGATCCTCAAAAAATTAAAGCACCAATCCAAGTGACTCTATTACCTACGTAGCACTTGTATATCATCTAATGTAGGGAGATCTATAGCTTTATAAGCATCATTGCTCATGGTTGTACTACTAAATGATGCCTTTGAAGATGATCTTGGTCAATTGAATCTTGTCAAATGTATTTTTTAGTGTATTTGAAGTAATGCTAATGGTTGGAGATGCAATCTAACCTATCCTATTAACTAATTCCCTCTAGGAAGCAATGCCAACTCTATCAATGGTACTAGCCATTGTTGGTGTTGCTAATAGAATCCTCTACCTAACCAACTATCTAGGAGAACATACAAGTTGACCAACCCTATGGTATTGATCATGATTGTAAACTTTTGCTAACCCCTGACCAAAATATCTTGGATGATCTAAATAGTTTATGTTAAGCCCCCAAAATAAGTCTTCATACAAATTCTAGAAAAAATATAATGGAATATGGTTATTATTAGGATAATGACCATGTGTTCCAAGGAATCTAGGGTATATCATACGATATTTTATAGAAAACATCGAATAACCTGAGATCCCTTCACATTGGTGTTCCCATCATAAAATGGGAAGACCTATCATTTTATAATCTCCTTAGGGATATAATTAATCACCTGAGACCTCAACTCTCATCTCTTAAAAAATAGTCTTAATCATCTATGGTGTAAGTTGATAATGGGCTCTAAACCTTTCAATGAAAGCATCAAGACTAATGATTTCATTAGTTCAAATATATCTTTGCAAATCCTCATCGGATCTATTAATGGAGTCTCGTGGTCAATCTATCTTTATGTGAGAAGTCTAAAATATGACCACCATATCAAGAATGCAAGGATGTGTACCAACCTCATGTGTCTGACCCTCAAGTACATTGCCTTGAGGTAAATCATCACCTAGTACATTATAAGGCATATTACCTCTATAATGTGTAGCCATCTAAGGGTAGCACATGTGTCAAACATTTAAAATTAAGTAATAAAGTATCTTTTACTCAAGAAGTGTGTAATAAAGTATATATATTTTTAAATGTCTAATTATATATAACATTTAAACATAATATAAATAAAGTCAAACATATAACTAGATGTACATATACATATAGTTTAATTAAGGGGATTTCAAAGGTTATGTCATAAAAAAGTTCTATTATGTAATAATAGGTCCTACTAAGGGTCTTACATGATAATATTTCCTATTATGTCATAATAGGTTAGAGACCATATCATAATAGGTTAGGTATCATCTTGTAATAGATCATGCTAAGTGTTCTTTAGGGATTTTATGTCATAATAGGTAATCTAAAGTAGTCTTATGTCATAATAGGTCATACTATGTTATAATAGATCTAATTATGTTAGAATAGATCCTATTATTTCATAGTAAGCCCTACTAAGTGGTCCCAAAGGAATTTTTGTTATAATAGGTTAGCTTAAGGGGTGTTATCTCATAATAGGTCCTAATAAGGCTATTATGTCACAATAAGTCCTATATGTTGAGATTATGGGTGTTGCATACATTGCATAATATTTTTATATTTTTATATTTTATTTTACTATGTAATGTTGCACCAATGATCACCTAGATGGACGTGCAACATGGAAAGATTCCCATGGGATATACTTGATGAGTTGTATTATAACATTGTGACAATATTTGATGTAATTATTTAATATTAGGAAAAAAAATTAAATCTCCAATATTAAATGTGGGGTCAATGGGTTAGGTAGCACATGGTTTATGTAATACCACTTGGTGGTTTTGTGGGACTTGCTACTATATAAGAAGCCACGAGGGTAGTTTTAGACACAACCCAAAGAAGGGAAAAAGACAAAAAAAAGTTGTGAAATAGGTTAGCCAAGGGAGCATTTCTAACCATTGGAAGCATGGCATGGGATGTTTGGATCCATGCCTATTCTCATGGATTACTTGGTCATGGCTATGGCTTTGAAGGCTTCCATTGTTGTATTACAATATATATATATGTTGAATAATACATGGTGATGGATGCTTTTGGAGGCTGGGTTTTCCCCTCAATGAAAGTTTCCCAGGGTATATCTTGTGTCACATTTTTGTGGGTATGTTGTCTATTATATTGCATGTGGATTTTAATTATATATTTATTTGAGATCTATTATGGGTTATGTTGAAATAGTTATATTTTTTTTTGCAATTTTCCTTACACTATCATATCATAATAGGTTCTATTATGTTGCAATAGGTTCTACTAAGGCTTGTTAAGGAGTTTTGTTTCATAATCTAGGGGTTGCTAAGGAGCATTATTTCAAAAAGGATCCTAGTAAGGGTTCATAGGTGTCTTAGGGGGACATAGGTGTGTTAAAAATCCTTACAATGTACTAAGGGGTGATAACATTGTAACATATAACTATACATGGATAATATTGATACATAACATAGAAACATCAATCATATACATAACACTTGAATACACCAAAAAAAAATTTAAACATCTAAGTATACATGTGTACATAACATGTAAATACGTGTAGCTATTTAGGCTCAAAATGGGTCTACGGATGTAATAGAATGTATTGAACACATATTTCAAATTATGATATATTAATGCATCTTATAATGTCTTAAGAGGTTCTAGGGTGTATTAGGTGGTCTTAAAGGGATTTATGTCATAATAGGGACTCTAAGGGGCCTTATGTTCTAATAGGTCATCATAAGTGGTCTTATGTTATAATATGTCCCATTATGTCATAATAATAAAACCCATTATATGAAGAGAGACACTATTATGTCATAATAAGCCATATTAATGGGTCTTAAGGAGATTTCTTGCATAATAAGTCATCTAAGTGGTCTTAAGAGGATTTATGTCATAATAGGTCATCTTTAGGGGTATTATGCCATAACAGGTCCTATTAAGGGTATTATGTCATGATAAGCCCTATTATATAATAACAGGTCAGGTATAGTGTCATAATATCATATCATGTCATTGGCGCAAAAGCAATGATGTAGTAGGATATATTAAACCTGATTCCATGTGATGTTTTAAAGCATCCTATAACATCTTACAAGGTTTTAGGATGTAATAAGAGGTCTTAAGGGGATTTATGTCATAATATGGACTCTAAGTGGTCTAATGTTGTAATAGGTCATTATTGTAGACACCTTAATTTGATTACATCATTTAAGTAATATTATGTAGTTATCTTCCAGGGAATTATTAATCAAGAACTTATTATATAACTAATTTATGTCATCCCCTATTTAATTAATTTAATTAATTAACTATAGTCCAATTAATAATCAAATAACAACCTATGGTTTTATTTATTAATTAAACTATTTTTCTTCTATTAAATTGAATAATTGCACTAGCCTTTTTAATTTAATTCAAAATTCATCATTTGATTTAATAGATAAATTTAATCAAATCCCTCAACCATGGCCTAAATCCCTTGTCAAATCCTAATCCAAGTGCTCAAGCCTAATCCACCTCATTCACCCATGCTAATTCATCAATTTACCTAATTGGCCCCACTTAACTAACCCACACACTTGCATTTCTCTAACATCCTCACTTACCTCCTAATCCATCCCCTAATTCAAGCCTAATCCTCTCCTAAATATTTACACAAATTTAAACATGGTTTAAGGAATCCTAACCCAAACCAAAGTCCACCCTCATGTCACATCCCTCACATCCCCACCCAAATGCATCAAATGCACTTACAAAAACATAAATGCCTCTTACACATATCTTACAAGCCCACACCCCTCATAACTCCACCTTGTACCTTCACATTCCCAAAAATTATCACATTCCTTCCAAAATGCTTATCCCCTCACACTCACTTTCACTTTGATAGGTGTCACACCCTCATTGACTCCAAATAGGCACACTCCACGTGTTGTCCCTTCCTTAAATCCTAGCCTTTCCTCACCAAATCATCCATTTTGCATCTTGTCCCTCCATTCCATCCTTCATTTTTTAATACACTTTAATCTTGAGCATACATTGAGAACACATACCATCTTGGACACATCTGCACATCAAGAAGGCTTTGGAGTGCTTTTCATTGGTTTACATCCCCTTTTATTGCTTTCTTTGGTCTAATCATATATGTTGTTGTTGATTTTCGTTTTTGAATGTTAAAACTAATTTAAATTTATTTGCATACTAATTTCATAGCATATACTTTGGTATGCTCGGTCTGACCCCACATTCAAGTCATTTTTTCATCATTTTTGGTTATTTTCATCTAATTTAAAGTAATAAAAAATATAACATTTTATGCTTGTTGACCTTTGTGTTAGGTTTTTTGACATTGTTTGGAGGTTTCAGGTATAGAGAAGGTAAAGGCATTCCAACCATAGTATTGGGTTTTGCACAACAATCACCAAAAATGCTCATTTTTTGCAATCTTGTGATAGCAAGACTAGGGGCTTCTATTGGCAGAAACATGATCCCGTAGAGGCGAGAATGTTGCCAAAAAATACCCCCTTTCTATCACATGGCTTTTTTCCCTTCTCTATCCTCCAACTTCTCATTCTCATTCTTGTCCTCGTGAGAATGCTCCTAAAGAATTGCAAGAATAAAAGTATGGATGACAAGATTACTTTATGTAAGCCTTTGGGTAGTATCTTAAAACAATATTTTCCCTATAAAACTTTCAGCCATTCGTTCCTACAAAAATGTGAGAAACATTGGTGGGAACACGATTTAGGTAGGAACAATCTATGAGAAACTACTCACTATCCTCTATTTTCCTGTTTCTATTTTTTATTTTTCACTTGTTCAACCATATTCTTGCTAGAGTTGATCACATTCTTTTAGTTGTGGGTGTATGCCTAAAATGTGGGCAGACTACTATGGGTCATTATATCCAAGATTTCGAAAAAGTGAGGTCTCAAATGGTTACTCATAGCTCTCTATTCATGGAATGCAAGGGTTTGCAATGGAGGCCCTCAGTTTGACCTAGTTCATGCCCATGCAAGTACACCATGAAATGAGAGATTCAAAGAGGAAAAGCAAGAGTGCTAGTCTCCATGATCATCAAATATTTATGAAAATTAAGATGCAAGCTAATCTAAATGATAACAATGTAAAATAAAGAAAGATCTAATCTATGAAAGCAAGATCTAATCTATGAAAGCAAATATGATTCTAAACTAATATGCAAATGCAATGATAAAAGCCCATGATGAAAGCCATGGGTGCAAGAGAGAATGAGACAAGAAGATAGAAGTTCTCCACAAAAGCTTTAGCATTCAAAACTCCTTCTTCAAAATTTTCTCTCCAATCCTGCAGCATAACAATAGCATAATCATGGGTATCCAAAATGAGGAGAGGGCTCTCCCTTATAAAGAAGATTGGACGATCTAGATTGAGAGGAAAAAGATTTAATCAAGGGTAGAGAAATAATGATCCATGTGAAATAAGGATCCACCAATGAGAAAAGAGGAGTGGTTGAGAAGAAAGTGGAAAGATAAGTCTCCCTTAGAAATATGTGCATTTAAGTGTAGAGAAATTAAATAAAAGAATTTATTTTATTTCATTTTTCATCAAAAAGAGATATTTAAGTGAGATTTTCATTTAATTAAAAGGGAGAAATTTCTTTTAATTAAATAGGAGATATTTAATTAAATTAAAAGAGGGGTTTTTCTCTTAATTAATTAAATGTGGATGAATAATTGTTTAATTATTAGAATGAAACTAAGGATATACACATTCAGACTTGCTTTAATCTAATAATCACATGCAGATCAGAAGACCAAGATGAATGACACAAGGAAAGAGGGATTCACTTATATTATCATTCATAGGCTAAGGAGATATAGTCATATAGATCATAGATCTCTACAAAACACGAGTAAGAGGCAAAGAATTCCTACACTTTCATACCAATGGCTGAAAGAGATAAGACAGAAAATCATGTAGTTCAGAGGCACAGGGGAGTTTACACTGAGAATCTACAAAGCAGTAACAGAGAAAATAGAGAAAAGTTCACTTACAAAATTTAGAAGTTGCCTTTATAGCTAAGGCAAAATTGAGATGTTCTCCAACTGAAGTTACTCCCCAACCACTACATTGAAGTCCTATAGAGAACAATAATGGGGATCCAAAAGAAAATTTGATCTGAATATAGTTTTTTGGTACCATGAAATCTGATTTTTAACTAAAATAGGGCCTCAAAAAGATAGAAACGGTGCCATAACTATTCTCTAACCAGGTAGATAGGTTGGATCAGGGGTAGAGTGTTCCTCTTTGTTTTGTATTTACTCTAGGGTGGTTGGAATCGATCATAAGATCAGATTATGTAAAAAACCTCAATATCCCTTGTTCCCAGTTCACGAACTAGCATGGTCAGTAGGTCAACATAACCCTGGCACCGTAATGAGCCATGTGGACCAACGATCTCTTTTCACTTCTCCACCCCACAAGGTCTTCCTGAGGTTGACCAATCTTTCTTTACTAACTGCACCAATTCCTCAAACTCCAATTGCGATGGTCACATTAACTGCCAGCGCATCTAATCATTTTTGCCTCCACTAGACCCACTGGAAAATGTTTCATTGAGGTGCTATGTTGCTATGCATATCCTCCGAGAAATTTCCCATAGCGAAATAGCACCCACTGTTGATCTAGACTGATTTGACGATTGTGAAGACTCACCGTATTATTGCTCTATCTCCTTAAAACTTCTGGGCCCACGAAACACTTGGCAACCACCTCGCACAACCTGGCATCCTCATCTTGGTGAGACCTAGCCCCACTAATCCACATGGAACAATGGCACTATGTCGCTATGGGTAATATCCTCATAGCTTTCCATAGCGAGATAGTGCCTACCATTGATCCAGACTGATCTGAGGGTGAGGAAATCTTCATGCATTTGAAAGGGGCGTGGGTCCAAGTAACTGTTGACATCAATGAACTGTCATCCTTCCATGTTGCCTAGGGTCCCACCGTGTTTTCCAAATTTCATCATTGATATTCAACAGAGCGTGCTTGGGATCCACATTCCTTTTGATGTCGTCGCAGTACCACTTTTCATTTGGGCACTATGTCATTAATAGCAAGGAACATTAATTTTTTGATAGCACCATAATACCCTCTGAGGTTCTACCAAAATTTTCTGCTGGAGAAACAACAAGGAAAAGGTAGGACCCATTGGCCACGCAGCCAAAAGGCGCTATGTCACTATGGCAAAACAACGTGCAACTTCTCGTAGCAAGATAGTGCCAACTGTTGATCTATCTCGATCTGATGATGGGGACGTGTGGATCCACAAAAACATAAAAATGCATAGGGAAAGAAATATGAGGTTAGCATAAAGTATTCTATGCCCTTTTTGAATATTTGAATATTTAAAACTTGTGAATGTTACTACATTGAATTCAAATGTGGTGATTCTGGCGGGAAGGCAAAAATAACCAACAAATTTGGCGACTCAGAGGGGATGCAAGCCAACTATGCATAGACCAATGACCTCATGCATCCATTGGGATACAAAGTCAAAAAGATGTGGATCCTGTGTATACTATGAAACCCTAATGCTACCTCTGAGAGGAAAACTCTAAAACCCTTGTCTCTGCAACTAGAACCAGAGATGAAACCTTTCTACAACCACAAAACTTTGAGAAAAATGGGTATCTCATAGAGAGATAGCTGTGCTCGTGCACTTCTTGGGAAATAGGAGAGCTAAAAAAAAAGAAACTACTCTACTTATATACATGAAACCTTCAACCTTCATCAAAAGCATGGTTTGAGATAAATCCCATTGAATGGGATGGGCAAAATTTCACCACTAGGCCTACTTAACTGAAAAGCATTAGCCTTTTTGCAACTGATAATCAGATAGGGGCCACTCCATAGTGCATCAAAATTTGAGTGTCTTCCTGGTTTTGCCCTATCTGCATCCCATTTCAGAACCAAATCTCACTCCCTAAAGATTCTGGCCCTAGCCTTCCTGTCAAAACTCTTTTTTACTTACTGTTGGTGTGTCTCTAGGGTTTGCATAGCTTTATTTCTCTTCTCTTCTAGCTTCATCAACTCTACCATTGTTACTGTCATGGCATCATCTTCAATCAACTCCAGTTGATGAGCTAGCTCTAGGGATGGGAACTCCAATGAAATTGGAAGCCTTGCTTCTCTTCCATAAACTAACACAAATGGTGAATTCCCTATTGACCTTTTAGGCATTATTCAATCAGCCCACAGTGTAGTCTTCAATTTTTTATGCCAACACCTCTGGTTATCTTCTATTGTGCTTTTCATGATCTTGATCAGGTTCTTATTGGATGACTTAGCCAAGCCATTACCTTGAGGATAGTAGCTTGATGATGTGCTCAAGTAAATGTTATGATCCACTGCCCATGCACAAATTTGAGCTCCAACAGAAGACTTTGCATTATCTGAAATAATGGTTGAAGGGGCACCAAACCTAGTTACAATTCCATCAAGGAACTCAACAACTAAAGATTTAGTGGCATCCTTCAATGCAACTGCCTCTGTCCATCCGGTGAAGTAATCTGTAACAACTAAAATCCATTTGTGACCTAAATTAGAAGGAGGATTGATAATGCCTATGAAATCCAATCCCCATTGAGCAAAAGGCTGGTCCACCTGAATAGGATGAAGGGGAAGAGCTGCAAGTCTTTGTTTGCCAGAGAAGAAGGCACATTTTTCACACTTCCTCACATACTTATGACAATCATGAAATAGAGATGGCCAGTAATAACCAGCTCTCATGTTCTTCATTGCAATTGTCCTTGCTAAGAAGTAGCCACCATCAGGACCATCATGAAGTTCTTTGATCATTCTTTCAGCCTGGTCTGTATCAAGACATCTTAATAGGGCTCCATTAAAATATTTTCTAAAGAGGACACCATCAACTATGACATAAGGAATTGACTCTAATCTATACTGTCTCCTTTTAGTTCTATCTAATCCTTGAGGGTATCCATTGCCTAATAAGAAATTCATCATATCATCCATCCAACTCCTTGGGTCACTATTTCTTACCTCTTGTCACTCTGTCAGTATCATAGTAGCTTCCTCATCAAGTTCTTGAGATGATAACATCTATTTACACAACCCCCTCCCTCTTACCAGCTTGGTAATTTGAATGTCAATGTCATATTCCATCACTTTAGTAATTCAGCCAACTCTTTTCTCACTAATATTTTTTCTCAAAAGGAAATCCTTCACACTGGCATGGGGTACTAACAAATGAATCTTATTATGAGATAGGAGGTGTCTAAATTTCTTTAAAGCTCTAATGACTACAAGGGCTTGCTTCTCTACATAGCTGTATTTATCTTCATACTCTTTAAGCCCTTCACTAAAGAAAGCTATGGTCTTCTCGTCACCTTGATCATTTCTTTGAGTCAGGACAACAAAACTACTTGATTCACCACCTAGGGTATAAAGGATGAAATCTTTCTCAAAATTTGGATTCATGAGAGTAGGGGCCAAGGCTATGGATGCCTTAATCTCTTCAAAACATTCCTTCCCTTCCTTGTTCCATGAAAAGACCATAACTTTCTTGAGCATAGCTGTAAGAGGTTTCAGCATGGTAGCAAGATTAGGGATAAATCTTCTCACAAAATTTATCCTACCTAGGAAACTTTGCAACCCTTTCTTGTGTTTAGGAAGAGGGAGGGCAAGTATTGTTTTTGTTCTCTTTGGATCAATGATTAAGCCATCCTCAGATACAATATGTCCTAATAATTTTCCTTGGTTAGTAGCAAAGACACACTTGCTTGGGTTAAGGGAAACCCCAAACTCTCTGCATCTTAGGAATACCTGTCTTAGATGATCAAAATGATCTTCTACATCCTTTGAATACATAGTGATATAATCAAGGTAAACTAAGACAAACTTGTCAATCAATCTTTTGAAGGCCATCTCCATTGCCTTCTAAAATTTAGCACCTGCATTGGTTAGCCCAAATGGCATCTTACAATAAGCATAGGTACCCCATTTAGTGGTAAATGCAGTCTTGTACCTATTAGACTCTTTAACCAGCACTTGATTGTAGCCAGAAAATCCATCAAGAAATGAAAATCTCTTTGAACCACTGACCTTGGACAAAATCTGCTCCATAGAAGGGAGAGGATGGTGATCTTTAAGGGAAGCTTGGTTAAGGTCCCTAAAGTCCACACACAATCTAATTTCTCTGTTCTTCTTCCTAACAGGGACAAGGTTTGCTACCCATGATGAGTGTTTGATGGGAAAAATTATATTGGCCTCAATCAACTTGGATAGCTCTTTTCTCATTAGGGGTTCAATCTTGGGATTCACTGGCCTATGTTTTTGTCTTACTGGTTTTACATCATTAATTAAATCTATTTTATGGTGAAACAACCTTGGGTCAAAGCCCTTCAAGTCATCATATTTCCAAGCAAATACATCATTAAATTCTTGACATAGATGAATAAAATTTTCTTGTTCAATTTCAGAACATACCTTCCCCATGTTTAAGGACTTTCCATTGGCAATCATGACTGGAGTGTAGTCATCTTCATCAGCAGCTGGGTTCATGGCCCTGCCTCTTGCTTGGTCATTAGGATTAAAAACACTCTCTAAGGTAATGAGACCCTTAGGCAATTTGTTAGAACTGAGATGAATGATCTGATCACCATATTGATCCTGCAATCTCAATTGGTTCCTGCCTGAAAACTCTGCTTCATTCTGCAAGAAGCTTACAACTTTCTCATTAGATTCAAACACTTGCCAATGGATTTTTTTATTAGGGATAGTAGGCCTTACTACCACTCTTATTGGTTGCTCCTTCTTTTCTTCAAGATTCCTTGGTACATCATAAGATGCACCTATTGCTGCAAGTCTATCAGCATATCTGTTTTCTTTTCTAGGGATGCTTTGAATATTAAATGCATTGAAACCTTCAAGAAAATCCCATACCCTATTTTTATAATACTTGAGCAAACTATTCTTGGTGGTATTCTGATTTCTCACTTGATTAACCAGCAACTCACTGTCTCCATACACCCTTAAGGCTTGAATTCCTCTTTTTTGAGCAAGGAGGAGACCTTGAATCAAGGATTCGTACTCGGCCACATTATTAGTACAACTAAACTGAAGCCTAAAGGAGAAATAGTATGTTACTTATGTAGGAGAAATTAACATCACACCAGCCCTTGATCCATTTTTATTCCTTGATCCATCATACTCCATATCCCACTCATATCTTCTTTAGTACCCACAAGATTGGGAACTAGAGCATCTTTCTCCAATATACAAAATGTACTAAGATCTGTCTCAAGGTTTTTTGACATAGGGTCAAATTGATACGCATTAGCCCATTCATCCAAGAAAAAATTAGGTATCTTTTCTAGGGGAGTGGTGGGCTCATTCACTATGTCGTTCTCATCCATCTCTAGAATAGGGCAATTCATGTTGATGGGGTTGGGGTTATAAGATTCAATATGATGGAGGGATTGAGGATTTGCTCTGATTGAAGCATTGGCTTCATATCTCATCTTAAAAGACATATATGACCAATCAGAAGATATGAAACCACCTATTTGGGTAGTAAAGTCTCTTGACAGACAAATGGAAAAATATGGCTTGACCTCAGCAATAGAGATATCTTGGGTTATAGTACAACTAGGATATGCATGTGAGGCCATCTCCACATTCCTAAGGATCCCTATAGTCTTGACAATACTACCATCCAACTGTAATACATCCCTAACAATGGGCTCATATTTCATTCCCAAAGCATCAACAACACACCTAGGCATCACTAAACTGCTAGCCCCTGAATCAATCATGCAATTATGGACTAGTTTGCTCTCTATAATTAGAGAAACATGGAATGGAGGAGGTCTAACCTTTTTACTTGTTTCTACCTCCCTTGATGGTTGTACTAGGCTTGTGGCACTTTCCATGCCGAGTGTCTGATCCTTTGGTTGCTGCAACAACCTCTTTTGCATGGGTATAGTAGCAACAACATCCCACATGGAGATATTCACATTTTTCTTCTTCATTTTCTCTACCACACTGAATGGCATAGCAGGTGTTTTGGTAGAACCTTTGGGAGCTGCGATTGTATGAGGTTGAGATGGAATAACTTGAGGATCACTTGCATCCTTTCTACCATGATTTTGCCTTTACTGCTGAAAGGTACTTGATTGATTATTTGCTGCTTGCTCATGAGATATCACATTTGAAGTTGAGGTCTGATTGGGAGGAGGGGGGACAACATCTTCCATAGCTCTTCTTTTGCTTCTAGTGTTATGAGCAATGGAATCCTGGTTTACATTACAATGCTCCTCCATCTGATGATTCATAAAAGAGAAATCACCCTATTTTTGCATATATGAGGCATCTTTAAATTGGTCCTCCTTGTACGATGATTTTGCTACAAGTTCTTGGACCGTCAAAGCCATAAAAGATTCAGCCTTCTGACACATACAATAGGCATAGGAGTAGTTACAAGAGGGACAAAAATCTTGATCTTGAGCAATATTGTTTTGAGGGACTATGGCCCTACTTTGGTTTACATTTGAGGTTGAAGCATGGCCACCTTGCCTACTCTGATCAAAAGAATTGTTCCAATGATTAGGATTTGGAGGCCTACCACTGCTTGGACTTTGATATTGCAATTGATGAGGCTTACTACCTTGAGCTTTCTGTCTTTCTAAAGTCACCACCTTGTTGCTTACTTTCTACATCATAGAGGAGTTATCCTCCAGCTTCTTCCCATAGTATTGCAATCTTTTATCAAGGTTTTTCTCTCTTTTTTCCATGCTCTGCATTAGAAATTGCATCATCTCCTTGATTTCATCTATCCCATTTGAGGATGTGGAAGCTTGAGGGACTGGAGTAAGGGATTGTGGTGTAGAAGTTGTGGGAAGGGGAGCCATTGCTGTTTGATGATTTGGAACATCAGGAAAGAAGGGCATAAGATTCCTTGGAGCTAGTTTACCTCCTTGCATTAGGATGTTCTCTAATTTTATTGCTATGTCATAAGCATTAGGCAAGTTATCTCCTCCTATAGTTTGGATTGTAGTGGCAATATCACTATTAAAAGCTCTAAGGTAATGCAAGAAGGCATTACCAGGGGTAGCCTTCACTAAAGTAGGTATTCTATCCCATGTCTTTTGAAATCTATAATTAAAATTAGTCATACATTCATGGGGGGCTCTTTTTATAGTAGTCAACTGCTCTAAAAGTGACAAATAGTTAGTTTTATCCTCAAAATGTTTGCACAATCCTACTCCTAATCCATCCCAATCTATTATAGAACCATGAGGTAAACCTCAATACCATTGTAGTGCTTTTCCTTTCAAGGATGAGGCTAGGAGCCTAACTACAACATCATCCTCTATAATACCATGGATATTGCAGACATTTGCAACCTCTTGAATGTGTTTTGAGGGAGAGATAGAAGTTTCACCAGTAAACTCTGGTATACTTTTGAGGCCAGCTACTGGTATGTCATGTCCTTGAGCTAATAAGAGAGGCCTCCCACCATTAAAGGTGGCAAAAGTATGAGTTCTAGGCAACGCCATATAGACAAGTGATCTATTGATATATATTGATGGCAATCTAGGCTAAGATCTAACAGAAGGAGGAGTAGAGATAGATCTTGTAGGTGTATTTGTTACTATTGCACTCCTAACCGGTGATAAAGATATTCTAGTCTTCCTTCTTCTAGGGTTTGAAAATGAAAGCTCTTGATACTGAAACTTACCTCTAGAAGATGCCCTTGTTTTAGCTCTGGGCATGAATGACTGCAACCTTGGTCTGGAACCAGATATGTATTTGAAGCTCAGAGTCGCCAAGTACTTTGAAGAATTAGCCTCTTGAAGGCTTAAACATCGAAGCCAGTACTATCTCCTCAATATTGATATTGAAATCTTCCCTTTTGACACCAATAGGCTTGAAGTTTTCTAAAAAGTTGTCCCACCGGGCATGCCAAAAATTGTTGTCACTTAGGTTTGCACCCTTGTCCAAAGCCTATGCATGAGGACAACCTAGTGAAACATGGAAACAACCTCCAAGCTGTGGGACTTGAACTATGAGGTTGAGTCTCCAGAGAAGGCCGGCTTCCTCTTACTATCAGGATGCACCTAACTACTCTTGGAGAGGAAAAGGGAGAAGGAGAGCATGAAAGCAAATCTACCTAATCTAATCTAAAGAGGTGATTTACCAAAATAGAGTGTTCAGACCAATCTCTACCCATATATGCACTTTTGAGCTAGAATAAAACTAAGGATATACACATTCAGACTTGCTTTAATCTAATAATCACATGCAGATCAGAAGACCAAGATGAATGACACAAGGAAAGAGGGATTCACTTATATTATCATTTATAGGCCAAGGAGATATAATCATACAGATCATAGATCTCTACAAAACACCAGTAAGAGGCAAAGAAATCCTACACTTTCATACCAATGGCTGAAAGAGATAAGACAAAAAATCATGTAGTTTAGAGGCACAGGGGAATTTACACTGAGAATCTGCAAAGCAGTAATAGAGAAAACAGAGAAAAGTTCACTTACAAAATTGAGAAGTTTCCTTTATAGCTCAGGCATAACTGAGATGTTCTCCAACTGAAGTTACTCCCCAACCACTACATTGAAGTCCTACAAAGAATAATCATGGGGATCCAGAAGAAAATCCAATCTGAATATAGCTTTTTGGTACCATGAAATATAATTTTGAACTAAAATAAGGCCTCGAAAAGATAGAAACGGTGCCATAACTGTGCTCTGACCAGGTAGATAGGTTGGATCAGGGGTAGAGTGTTTCCTGTTTGTTTCATATTTACACCAGGGTGGTTGGAATTGATCATAAGATCAGATTATGTAAAAAACGTCGATATCCCTTGTTCCTAGTTCACGAACCAATGTGGTCAGTAGGTCAACATAACCCTAGCACTGTAATGAGCCATGTGGACCAACGATCTCTTTTCACTTTGCCACCCCACAAGGTCTTCTCAAGGTTGACCAATCTTTCTTTACTAATTGCACCAATTCCTCAAACTCCAATTACGATGGTCACATTAACTACAAGTGCATCTAACTATTACTGCCTCCACCAGACCCACTAGGACACATGTCACCAAGGTGCTATGTCGCTATGCATATCCTCTAAGCAATTTCCCATAGCGAGATAGCACCCACCGTAGATTCAGACAAATCTGAGGATCGTGAAGACTTGCCGTATTATTGTGCTATCTCCTTAAAACTTCTGGGCCCACGAAACACTTGTCAACCACCTGGCACAACCTGACATCCTCATCTTGGTGAGACCTGGCCCCATTGATCCACATGGCACAATGGCACTTTGCCACTATGGGTAATATCCTCGCAGCTTTCCATAGTGGGATAGTGCCTACCATCAATCCAGACTGATCCAAGGGTGAGGAAATCTTCATGCATTCGAAAGGGGTGTGGGTCTAGGTAACTGCTGACATCAATGAACTGCCCGGCTGGTGACAAATCAAAGCCTCATTTCAAGCACAGTCATCCTTCCACGTTGCCTGGGGTCTCACTGTGTTTTCCAAATTTCATCACTGATATTCGACAGGGCATGCTTGGGACCCACCTTCCTTCTGATGTTGTCGCAATATCACTTTTCATCTGGGCACTATGTTGTTAATGGTGAGGAACACATATTTTGCAATAGTGCCATAGCGCCCTTAGGGTTCTACCAAAATTTGGCACCGAATAAACAAGGAAAAGGGAGGACACATCGTCCATGTAGCCAAAAGGCACTATGTCACTATGGAAAAACAATATGCAACTTCCCATAGCGAGATAACACCAACCGTTGATCTATCTTGATCCAACGATGGGGACCTGCGGGCCCGCAGAAACATAAAAATGCATAGGGAAAGAAATATATGAGGTTAGCATAAAGTATTCTGTGCCCTTTTTAAATATTTTAATATTTAACACGTGTGAACGTTACTACATTGAATTCAAATGTGGTGATTTTAGCAGGGAGGCAAAAATGACCAAAAATAATTACTGCCCCCTCGTGATCGAAATTGAAATGAGATAGAGGAGAAACAAAAAATTGATAAATTTGATCAAATCGAATAAAAGATAAGGTTCTTGATGTAAGATGAAAGATATAAGAATCATAAAACAAAGGTAGATCATCAAGCATGAAATATTATGCCCCAAAGGTGATTTAGAAGAAAAGAAGTGGGGAGAAAGAAAATGGAAGATAGAAGTTTGAAAGATATAGGAAGAAATAGAAAGAAGAAAAGAAAATGCAAAAAAATCAATCAACTGTTTAAGATATAAATTTCGATTGAAATCATGAAAGAAGATAAGGAAATGAAGATCAAAACATGACCACAGTTGATTAAAAGTCCACAAAAAAGATGAAGGGAGAACCCTCTCAAACTCATAATGCAGCCTAAAAATGTAAACTAACATGAAGTCTAATAATGCAAGCTACATGAAAATGCAAAGGTGTAGTTGCAAAAGAGCAACTGTAACATAGGATTTTTGTGTTCATCATTCATTAGAGAATGTAAAAGAACTTATTTTCATCATTGGGCCATTATTAACAAACATTGGAAAATCACACAATCGTCACTAGTCACAAGCGCAACTATGAAGATATGAATGTGATTTATATCGGATTGGAATGTGGAAAGATTCTAACATAAGCATCAAAGACATAGAGGTCAAGATGACTTCAATGTTAACTTACCCAATTTAATGTAGCAAAACCATGCTTGCATCAAGGCATAGATGCTAAGATGACCATAAGAATGGTTGTGCAAAAAAAATGAAGGATGATGCCTCAAATCTCCTAAGTGTTTCAAGGGGACAACAAGAGACACTCTAGAGTTTCAAGACCACACCCACAAGAAGAAAATAAATAAAAATATGCCCCATGCCCAAAGTCCTCTAGCTATTTATCCTAGAGAGACTTATCAGACAAGGACACTCAACAAAAATTAATAACAGTCAGCACACAAAGAAAAGATCATGATATAAGTCAATCATTAAGTGTTGCATTTAAAAATTTAAGTGTGTTAACTAATACTGAGTTCCGAGGATAAGGATCAAATGCTTGCAGGAAGGGAAGATTAGATGATGATATTATGTAAGACCAAACCAATAAGTGTTGAAAAACACTCGATGTCAATGGTTATATTGAAAAATACAGTTGGGATGGAGTTGAAAAACACTGTTTGTGAGGTATCCTAAAGACTAACACATCCAAGAGACTGAAGCTAACCTAGTTATGCCCTCTAGATAAAGACCAATTCCAAACGAAGGCAACAAGGACAAAGCATGATGGAGAAAGGCTAAGTGCCAAGGAAATGCGCTAAGAAATAGGGGTGCAAAGGCCTCAAGTAGCGCCCGTTTCTAGGTTTTCATCACTTGGATTTTTTAATTTTTTTTTTCAAGACTTTTTATAATTTTTTTGTATTTTTTGCTACCAAGGCGCCTGTTTACAGGTTTTCACCAAGGCACTTTTTCTTTTTTCTTTTTTTGATTTTTTGAACTTTTGAATTTTTTATTTTTATTTTTGGAATATATAATTATTTTGGAGATACATCAAAGTCCCTATTACTAGGTTGTCACTAAGAAGATTCTTTTTTTAGGACATTTTTCAATGTTTAGAATTTTCACAATATATCATTTTTTGGATTTTTGAAATATATCATTTTTTTTGTATTTTTTTCAGGATCAATAAATATATACAAATAATATACAATGTTCCCAAAAAAAAATAAGGACCAAACTCTCAAGAAAGATCACATCGTGCAGTCTCAATGTTTAGCAAGGTAGAGGACATGATGGAGCAACAAGCTGATAAATATGATGGATAAGGAAGGAGCGTATGAAGCAAGTGGAAGTGATCTTCAAGGACTAACTCCTCAAGAATACCCAAGCTAGGGAAAAATTGTCATGTAAAGAACATTGGACAAGAAATGAAAGGCCAGTATAGGATAATTCAAGAAAGCATAATGTAAAAGTGGGAAAGATGCAATCCAAAGGAGTAGACATGTCAAGAGACTTCATAGCATCGTATTTTACTTGATTTTATTAGATTAAGAACAAAGAGGTAAATGGGAAAAGGATAGTGAAAGACTAGAATGAATGAAGGAAAATAGATATGAAGGCTAAACATGAAAGGAATGAAAACAATGTCATCATAAGATAGCTCACAAGATAGCCAAATGTTTGCGTATAGGTCAACATTGTCAAGATCAAAGAGAGAAGATAGAATGGATGAAGATGTAGAAGAACTACGCATGATGCCTGATTGCCAGGTTTTCATCGTGGTACTTATCCAAGGTGCCACAAGGAAGTGGTTTTCACCATAGGATGAATTTATTTCTATTTACTTTTGCTACCAAGGTGCCTAATTACCAAGTTTTCACCAAGGCACATTTTTAAAAATTTTATATTTTTTTTCAATTTTTTTGATTTTTTTTTGAATTTTTTTGGTTTATTTTGATTTTTTTGAAAGAATTAAAGCTTTTTAGATAATGCTCCTTTAAATTTTAAACCATGATATGAAAAGGAGTTGAAATGGTATGCTCAAAGATGCTAATAGGGAAAGGAAGATGAAAGACAAAAATGGAGGATATGGCTTCATGCAAAGTGAGTGAGATTGGAAAATGAAAAAGAAGGCAAGATCAACGTCAACACACACCTTGAAGGGTGGTGAGAGGATGGAGAAAATGTGAATGAAGGAATATGTGAAGGAATATGGTAAGTGGCTAGAAGAGGTTGTGGTTTAGGTGCATGGAATGGAAGAATGCTTTTGGGAGAAGATGAATTGGAATCCTTTGGGAGTTTGAATGTCAACTTCAATTGTTGTTCAACATTAGACTCTCGAGAGAGAGACTTTGGGATCCATATAGCCATAGGCCTCTTTTCATTTCTTTGTGATGATCTAGAGATAATATCTTCAATGATGGATTTTGGAACCCATACTTGTCTTATAATATTTTTCTTAGATATCTCTTTTGACTTTATGCCCTCATATTGATTAAAGGAGACATGGTGGTCTTATTTTTTATATGGATTCTGGAATTGCTTCTTTTTCTTCTATTGAACATTCAATTTACTTCCAAAAGATTTGGGACTTGTGGAAGAAGAAGGATGATATGACTGGTTTAGGTGAGTGGGTGGATGAAAAGGATTCAAGGATAAGCATCCACGTTGATCTTGAGGAAAGATAGGAGAGAGAGGGATGTAAGGACCCAAGATGGATGAAGAATTAGGAGAGTTGGGAGGGGAAAGTGAAGGGACATAAGGACCCAAGATGGAAGGAAGATGTGAAGTCATTAGCTTAGATGGAGGAGGTCCAAGAATGGATGTAAAAGATGCAAAAGGATAATCAATAAGTTCATCAACATCTATATGACAATCAAGGGTATCAACATCTTTAGAGTGAGCATTAAGATTTCCAATAGGATCATGAAAATCTTGAATAAGAGAAACTTCTCTGATAGGAGTAATTGAAGCTTGAGAAGGCTTAGGAAGAGTAGAAAGTGGAAGGGAACATGGAGTGGTAGAAAAAAAAGATGGAAGACTTTGGCAAGGATCTTTGGATAGCATAAGTGTAGAGTTTTTCTCTTGATTTTCAATAGGCTCAACACTGGAAGTATCAACACTATTTTTAATAACCTTAATGGAAGTATCATCTTTGGAAGGCGTAATTGTATTAAGGTCATTTTGATTTTCAATAAGCTCAATAGCGCAAGTAGTCGATTGATCTTTCTTAGGAGAAGACTTAAGACATGGTGGAATGAATGAGAAAAGATGTAAGGGATCAAAAGAACCATGAAATGTATCAAAGATATCATGAAAATGATTGGATGACATGGAAGGTTCTTGATCTTGATCTTTTTTTATATTCTTTTCTTTATCATTTTTAGAGTCCTCTTGACATGAAGCCACTGCTAAGGAGAAGAAGCATGTTGGAATTGTATGGAAGACTTTGGAGGAGATTGTGAAGGACTAGTTGAAGTAGGCATTATAGTGCATGAAGGTTTAGGCTCTTTAGGTTTAGCATTATCAAAAGTATTTGTAGCCAGGTGAAGGTTAGCTTGAGTTTCTTTAAGAGGTAGACTTTGAGGATAACTATAGGGAACCACATGAAAAGAATTTGGATCTTTGTTGGATGAAGGATTGGTAGAATATTTTAGAGACTCAGAATCTTTAGGGGATGCATGGATAGTGGAGGAAGTAGAAGATGGAAGGGGAGCATCAAAAGACAAAGGTTCAACATTAACATGATCTTGCTGAAGAGTGTAATCTTTATTTTCAACATGAGGATTTTGAGAAGAGAAACTCTTGTGGCATTGATGTTTTATTTCAGCTGAAAAAAATGCTTTCTCTTCTTGAAAAAATGTAGATTTATCATTTAGGTATTGTTTACAAAATTTATCAATGTTGTTTTCAATATTTGAGTCATATGGATTACCATCAATATCTATATGTGACTCATCCCCTTTAAGCACAAGAATAAGACTAGGAGGACTTTTAGGATGCGTAAGAATATAATAGTCATCGTCATCATAATCATTGTCACTATAGGCATATCACAAGACTTTTCATGTTTTTCATTATGGTCTATACTCTTGGTAGAAGTAGAAGAAGAATGATATCATGAAGAAGAGGTAAGTGAAGACCTACATGAATGATATTTAGAAGAATCATCATAAGACTTGGAATATGAAGAATGAGAATGATATTTAGAAGAATCATGATAAGACTTAGAAGATGAAGAATGTGAATGATATTTAGAAGAATCATGATAAGACTTAGAAGATGAAGAGTCTGATCGATATTTAGAAGAATCATGATAAGACTTGAAAGATAGGGATTGTGAAAAATATTTAGAAGAATCATGATAAGACTTAGAAGATAAAGAATTTGAATGATATTTAGAAGAATCATAGTGAGACTTGGAAGATAAGGAATATTTTGAAGAAGGATATTGTGATTTGATCTTGTACACAATCCTAGCAAAGGTGTCTGATTTATCTATTTTTTAAATTATTTTTGTCACAATGTTAGCATCCATATATCTATTGTAGTAACAACACTTTTCAAATTCAATAAGGAGGTGGATTTCATCTGAGCTCAAATGAGGATCCCTAAAAAGATATCCAAGATCCATGGTTCTAGAAGAAGAAGAATCAAGCATAGAAGAAGAGAAAGGATGAATAGAAGAAGGTAGACTATATGATAATAGGAGGAAAAGAATCAAGAAGACACGAAGAAAAAGGAGAATGGAAATGGGAGATTTAGAAAGACATGGAAGATGAAGAAGAAAGAAAATCAAGAGTCATTTTGTGAAATTTGATACCATTTGAGTTCATTTGAATTTTGAGCAACATGTAATAGCACTTGTAACCATCATGAAATAAAATGTACTAGTTGATAGGATTACCCTAAGAAATGTTGGTACCAAACTAGGATAGAAAAAACACTCACTTGTCCAAAAAAGATGTGATAAGATAGAATTTTGCAATAAGTGTAAACCAACACTGCCACAGAGGTGCCCACAACTTTGGGTGAATACCCTAGCACATATGGACCAGGAGGATGATTTACCCAAATTATAAATAATTAAAATTGATTTTTTTATGAAAGTGAATGGACAAGAGATTACTAAGACTCTCCAAGAGTATATCTTTCTCAGCAAGGATGGTTTCTAACTGACCAACTCCAAACAAGGTCTCTTGTGAAATCAATAATTACTAATTCAAGAAGTCAAAGCACAATAACCCAAGGTGCAAATAGACTTCTAAAAATGGGGTAAGTAGCCTAATCCAAATAGGATCAACCTAGGGAGACTAGAAATAACGGGACAACAAAGTTATTTGATCGTAAAGTCTTAACTCAAGAACTCAAATTTTGTTTGTTTTAAATGTCCAACTAGATGTATTGATAGATTCTTAATCATGAACCAAGCACGCAAGATAGCAATTAGGAATTTAAAGAAAATGTCTTCAAAAAATGAGCAAGGGACAAAGCAACCTTGCACATGAATCAAAATAGTGTCATAATATCAATCTAATCCCTAAAATCACTATCGTATATGTTCTCAAAATATTTTTCAATCATGCACATAGTCCTAAAAAGAAAATTTGGTAGCACTATGGTTCTTAGTCATGTTCAACTCTACAAATTTTGCAATCTAGAGTGAGTGAAATCCAATCTCAGTGCACTAGGGTTTTGACATATTCCAAAAATTTAATCAATTGGAGATACTGAGGAGATCTGACAGCCCAACAAAAGATTACACCTGTGAGGATTTCCCTCACAAGAAAATTTATATAGCAGTTGCGACTACCACGTCAAAAATGGCTATTACCACTTGAGGTACCGTCAACATGGTTGAACCAATAAAGGGAATGTCCACTCTAGTTTAACCCTCTCTAATCAAGGTAGACTCACAAAGTTGTACCACATTGGGAGTTGGTTTGGATTCAAGGGTTCCAAGTTTTTGATGTGCCCAAAAAGGAACAAAGCATACTCCTCTAGCCTCTTCACCTTATCCAAATATAGAAAAAAAGATTTTTTGACACGCTAATTTGAAATTACCTTACAAACTTTTTGAAAAATCCAACAACAAACACCACCAATCTCAAAAGAGAGAAGACTAATGGATGTTGAGGACAAATTCGATCCGAATAGTAAGATAATAACAAATATCCTTCCCTACCTACAAGAGAATCTGTCGTTAAGAGGAGCTTCGCATGTAAAGCAAGTGAATGAAGCTCAGTCTCTCAAGATCTCTCAAATAGTGTTCATAGGGCCTAATTACTATGTGAAACACAAATGCGTGAAGGCAAATCTAGATCCAATTTTAGAGCATCAAATGAAGTGTGAATCTATGAAAGCATGTAAAAGCACTCAAGCCAAACACATGAGATGTTATTTTTAGTTCCAAATACAAATATTTTAGAGCTAAAACAAAATACCTGATAATCCTTGCAACGCATCTTTTCTTTGTTGTACCTTTCTTTTACACTTGATCGCTCGCTCGCAACGAACAAAGCAACAAACAAAACAAGCAAACACAAGATATACAATATATGTCCAACTCACGCAAAACTAGGGTTAGATATGAAAGTTTTATTTTTAAGAGGGATAATAATCAGAAAGTAACCCAAATGAAAGCCCACATCATGCATTGATTTATTGTAAAAATTAAAATCAAGCTATTCATTAAATGCCTTTTTTTTCAATTAATTTTTGACCTAGTCATAAAGATTGGATCTACATGATATGAATTTGGATCCAAAAATCAAAATATAGAAAAGTAACCCCTATCAAAAATTAGAGGGCTTTCCAAAAATGAAAGAATTTTAAAAATATCTTTTAATTTGTTCCCTAGGGAGTCATTTTATCAAAACAGACCAGTTTTTATAAATCAAATTATTGACCCCTAATATGACCTCTAAAATAAAAACACAAAGAACAAACTCTATTTAAAATTTAGAGAGATTTCCAAAACTATAAATGTTTCGAAAAAATGTGCTGATTTACTCTCGAAAATGATTTTTAATGAAAAGTTAAGAAAAAATCATAAAAAATTGAAAATGTTTCAAAAAACACTAAAAATTGGACCAAAGCGTTTTTGATATATCACCACCCTAAAAAAAAACTTTCAGATAAAAATACCTAGCCTTTTGAAAGATATGATTAAATCTTTCAAATCTAGGGTTTCTTTGAGTCTACAAACAGGTCTGCATAAAAACTACCAAGCAAAGGTGGTTTTCCCCATGGTGGGTGCCAAAAATGTATGCCTAAAATGTGGGCACACTATTATGGGTCATTATATCCAAGATTTATCAAAAGTGAGGTCTCGAATGGCGACTCATAGCTCTCTATTCATGGAGTGCAAAGGTTTGCAATGAAGGCCCTTAGTTTGACCTAGTTCATGCCCATGCAAGTACACCATGAAATGAGAGATTCAAAGAGGAAAAGAAAGAGTGCTAGTCTCCATGATCATCAAATATTTATGAAAATGAAGATGCAAACTAATCTAAATGATAACAATGCAAAACAAAGCAAGATCTAATCTATGAAAGCAAATATGATTCTAAACTAATATGCAAATGGAATGTTAAAAGCCCATGATGAAAGCCATGGGTGCAAGAGAGAATGAGACAAGAAGATAGAAGTTCTCCACAAAAGCTTTAGCATTCAAAACTCCTCCTTCAAAATTTGCTCTCCAATCCTACAACATAACAATAACATAATCATGGGTATCCAAAATGAGGAGAGAGCTCTCCCTTATAAAGAAGATTGGATGATCTAGATTAAGAAGAAAAAGATTTAATCAAGGGTGGAGAAATAATGACCCATCTGAAATAATGATCCACTAATGAGAAAAGAGGAGTGGTTGAGAAGAAAGTGGAAAGATAAGTCCCACTTAGAAATATGTGCATTTAAGTATAGAGAAATTAAATAAAAGAATTTATTTTATTTCTTTTTTCATCAAAAAGAGATATTTAAGTGGGATTTTCATTTAATTAAAAGGGAGCAAGTTCTTTTAATTAAATAGGAGATATTTAATTAAATTAAAAGAGGGGTTTTTCTCTTAATTAATTAAATGTGGATGAATTATTTAATGAAAAGAGAGGTTTTCTTTTAATTAAATGGGTACTTATTTTATTTAATTAAAAGAGGAGATTTTCTTTTAATTAAATAAGACTTTGGATAAAATGATCAACTTTAGAAAAATAGAATAATTGAATTTGATCAAGGAAATTGATTTAATAAAATATTACACACCATTGATTCAGGAAATTTGATAAATTGATAAATTGAATAATGGGGGCCCATAGTCTAGGTGACCATTTTAGGGTGCATACAGTGGGAACTCTTGTTGACCCCATAGGATTGAAGTTTTGGTTATTGATCTATTTGTTGAAAAGTGTGCAGGACTAGAGGATCTCAAAATACATATCATTTTCTAAATAGTTAAAACTCACACTTTCTATTTGGGCTTAACAATTTATCAAACAAATCTTCAATGCAAAAGGATAAAATTGAACAAATCAAAGTCATCACATTTCAATTTTGGTCCTAACATTGAACAAGGAAACAATCAAAGATTTTAAATTTGGGTACTAAAAATCAAACTCCATCTTAAATGCTTAATGAATTAACATATACTTTCATGAAATGAATGCTTAGGAATCAAATCAAACACTTAATTTTGGGTATTAAAACAAATCAAAACACAATTTTGAGTGCCTAAATTCAAAAGAACAAATGTGATGAATGCTTCATTTTGGGTCTAAAAAAGAGCATTTCAATTCTACACATTTCAATTCTACATATTTCAATTTGGGGCTTAAAAAAAAGACACAAATTCTTGAATGCTTCATGATAACTTGCTCTTATTCTTATCTTTTTCAAAGTTTTCACAAATGATTTCTTAAGTTGACCCACATTTCTTAAGCTGATGAGTGTTGTGAAGTTGGAAAGAACATACATATTAATCATGAGTGTTTTCAAATCTTAGATAAAGAAATATAAGAGATTCAACTTTTGAATGAACCCAAGTGTTTGGTGTATTTTGAAGATGTGGCTTTAAACACATATTTGAGCTATCTTTTATTCCTTTTCAAGGTAAATCCATTTAAATATGTGATGCATGCACCAAAACTTGTTAACAAGATCATTTGCAACAACCTAGGAGTGCTTCTAGAGAAGCATGTCCTTTGGGAAGTACATCCCCACTGGAGAATGACCTAAAATTGATAAATACCCTAGTCAATATATAAACAAAGCACTAACAAAAAATCTCACCTTTTATCCATGCAAGATCAGGTGATGCATTCCTGATGGTAGTCTAAGATAGGAAAAGTTTCCTACGATTTCAACATGGTCAAAATATACTCTTATGTGGGTTATGCTTGTAACAACCATTTGAGAGGAGTCTAAGGATATTATTATGAACCAATTAGTAGCCAACCTTTTTTCCTTTGTATGTTGTTTATAGTGCAAGGGAAGAAACATCCTCTAAAGATTACTCATGATTGTGCTGCCCTAGTAGAGGCATGAGGCTACTTGAACTTCATCGCCAAGAGTTGTTGTTCCTGCAGAAGGGGAACTTCTATTTTCTATGCCTTGAAGATTAGTTGATGTGTATTATTTTTTGATCAAATCTTGTATCAATTCACCTCTTAGATTGAGAGGAAAATATTGCACTAGAATTAAGAGACACCAAGTCATGGGCCCATGAATAACACATTGCAGCCAATTTGACCTTAAGGATAATGTGTGCTTGAACTATATTTTTTATGATCAGATCACATGAAAAGCATTTGTTAAAACATACAAATTTTGTTCTATAAAAATCATTTTCCCAAAAGGATCACTTATTTTTCTCCCTCAAAGTTTCTTTGTCCTTTGCGATATTGTATGCTCACCAATCCTATCTACTATTAGACAATCTTACCCTTGTTTTCTAAAACGTTGTTAGAAAGTCCAGTCACAAGAAACCTAGGCTTTTCTTGTCTCACTTTTTTTTCACCATACGTTATTGTTGTATTCTTTGAAAGACCATTTGATCACTTAGAATCATTTTCTACCCAAAGTTCATGTTTTCCAACCTAAGTCAAAGGAATACTTAATGTAGTCACTTCCTCAAGCCAAAAGTTGAGAATAACCCAAAGTAGATAAGTGAAAACCTCATGTCAGATAAACTAAAACCAAAGCTCAAAAAATTCAAACTCACACAACAAAAAATATATAGGGAAATAGAAGAAAAATTTAATAAACACACACACAACCCTACAATTGCTATACTAGCTAACCAGATTGAGAAGGAAGGTATTGAAAACATACTACAAGTTGACTAGGAGTGTCAAATTGACATCCTTAGGTTTAAACATGGTTTTAACTATGCCCTTATTAGGACCACAATATACAACTACTGTGATTAGGCCTTAACCCAAGTTGCAAGTTATCTAAACTAGCCAAGTTGAGTTTTCATGTCAGATTAACCTGAACCCAACTTTACCAAAGTCAAGTTCAAACCATCACAAACATACAATGATCTAGAAGTAGAGTGCAAAAGAATAGCACCCAACCAAAGAATTCTGAAACTAGACCAAATTGAGAAAGAAGTTATTGAGGTAGCCCTATAGATAGAGTGGGATCAAAAAGTTCAAAACATGACCTTAGATGTGGAGTTAATCATAGCCTCATAAACTACACAAGCTACAACCACTTTGATTAGATCCAATTTCTTCCTCACACACTTTGCACTTATTTTATCATAGAGTTGTCCTTTAGGAATTATCATATAGGTCTTTTGTTCTGCATATGCATTCATAGATCCATCATCTTCATATCATGTTCTAGAAAATCCTTATCCAAGAAATCATCATCCAATCAAATCCTAGATCAAAATACTCCATCATCCCCATCATTTTTGAGCATTTGATGTCACTTTTTTACAGTTGTCTATCCTACATCCAACATCCATCACACTAGCATGGTTATCCCTTTGACTGTGCACTATCTAGGGTAGTCTATCTTTGCCACTTGTGTCCTTCATCACCTTGAGCTAGAGGTTAGTCTCCACATTTGATCATCACACATCTTTAGAAGGGTCATTAGTCTATCCTAAAGTTGATATAATCACCACATCTTGAGCTTACATATAGGGTGACATATTCTATACTTTGACATCATGTTAGTGATCCTTAAAATCCCTTTAGCATAATGTATTTAGAAGTAAGATCCTATTGGATACAATTGTTCAATTGTGTTTTTTCTTTGATGTTACACAAATGTCATATCAATTATTAGATAGAGTCTACTAATCCTAGTTGGTCAGGAAGGCAAAAGACAGAGTCTACCAACCTCAGAAGGTTAGCAAAGAAGGTTTACAATGTCTACTGAGTGTTCTCAAGATTTACCTTGTGTAGACAGTTGTTACTGAGCTTTCAAGATTAATCAAGGAAATTTAGTTGTTACTGAGCTCAATCAGTCATCAAAGGGAAATATGGTAGAGATAGTTCTTATCAAGTCCTCATGGTAAGTGAAGGAAATTCAGTTCTTACCAAGTTCACTAGGTAGCCAAAGGATTCTATAGTATTAATCAAGTTGAGATGGTTAACTTAGGAAATTTTTTCTGGAAGTAGCTATTACCAAATAGGGTTGGCCAATGAAGGATTTCATTGTTTTGTAAAATAAAGATTTTTTTTTAATGTAATATTTGTAGCCGATTAATGTATGGTTTATTGGTAAATGTAACTTGTGAATGAGCCGACTTGATAATTTGAATGGTATATATAAGAGGTCAAGTTGTGAATTATAAGTGTGTGATGGATTTGATGTGATATGATTGTGAAGGAGCACTAATTATTGTGAGAGAAAAATTTGAAGGATGATCAGAGATCATTGAGGAGCAGCAAAGCTATATTTGATCAAGGAGGATCTAATGGTGTAGAATAGAGATTTGTAATCAAAAAATTCAATTGCATCATATTCAAGTGAATTCATTGTGACTTTCAAAATCTCTTAATAGAGTTGGTTTAATAGCCATTTTGTAAATCCTCTAACAAGGTGATAGTTTAGTTGAATTTTTCTAAAGACCTCTAGCAAGGCCACTCTTAATAGAGTGATTAAATCCTCTAACAGGGTCACACCTAACAGTGTTTATTGTAACCTTTAATAGGGTTGGCTCCTAATAGGGCTCACTTTAGAAGAGTAAAAATTGGTAGCTAGTACTTGGTGGTTTTTCCCATATTGGGTTTCCACATTAAATCTGGTGTCTCTTGTGTTCATGTTATTTACTTTTTCATGCATGCTAATAGTTATGCATACTTAAAGATTAGTAACAAGTTAATCTACCGATTTATTGCATTTTTGTGAAGTGTTTACTGAGTGAAAATAGTAACTAGTTATTTAAGACATCTAAGGGATTTGGATTTGTTTTTGTGGTAACTAATTCACCCCCCCCCCCCCCCCCCCCCCCCCCCCCAATTACTTCATCTATAATTCCAACAAATCCTTCATCACTACACATTATCCTTTTGAATTAGAAAACATCCCTAGATCCTATAAAATCCTTGCATTATGGATTAGATATCATTTCATCTTTAGGTAGCCTAGAAAACATCCCTTGCATCTTGCACTCCCTACTACACCATCTTATACCTTAGGAAAATTATCATTTTATGTCATCTACCAAAAGTCAAAGCAAGCATAAAATAAAGAAGAAAGAAATGGACCCTAATCTTAGTGGTGGCTTGACTAACACACATCCAAACATAATAGCCTCTGTGGTCACACAAGATCAATCTCATCAGAATCTAGAAGATTTGGAACCATCACCATCCACGTTAGACACCTTCATGAATCAACTTGATCACATGACCCTGTTGGATACAATTAAGTAATTGTGTATTGTCTTTGATGTTACACAAATGTCATATCAGTTATCAGACAGAGTCCACCGAGTTCTATCAACCAGGAAAACAGTTTACAGAGTCTACCGAGCTCAGTTGGTCAGTAAAAGCCTTTTGCAGTGTATACCGAGCATTTCGGTATGTCACACGGTGAGTTAGTGTTAACTGAGTTCACTCGGTAAGCTAAGGAAAGTTTAGTTCTTACCGAGATCACTCGGGTATCAAAAGATTTTGTAACGAACGGTTAAGTGTTAACCGAGTTCGCACGGTAAGCTAAGGAAAGCTGAGTTTTCACCGAGCTTACTCGGTAGTCGAAGACAGCTTTTACCGAGTCCAGTCAATTTCCAAAGGAAGTGGCAGGATTACCGAATTTCCTGGTAATTGTAGTTCTTACCGAGTTCTGCCAGTTAACACAGGAAGGAAGTTTTTGTTCTGTATTGACCGAGCAGCGTCGGCCAGTGAAAGTTTTTTTTTAAGCCGACTTTAGAATATGTTTAGTCAAGTTGGTTGGGCAAGCCGACTTTGGAATTGTTTTAACAAATTGGTTGGGCCGACCTGGTATTATAAATAATATATAAAGAGGTGCTCAAGATGAAAAAGAGAAGTGGAGAGAATGAATATACGAAAAATGCAAGGAAGTGCAAGGAAGAGACTTGCGTGTGCCTAAGAAAAATTGAGCAGAGGGAAATCTTGGAGCAGCAGAGATATATATTTGATCAGTAAGGATCTCGTGGAGCTAAACTGAGATCTGTATTCAGCAAGATAAGTTGCATGTATTTTCAGATCATTCATTGTTGCTTTCTAACCATTGTAACAGTGATTCCAAAATCTCCTAACAGAGTTGGTTTAACAGCCATTTCATAAATCCTTTAATAGGGTGGCAATTCAGTTGAATTGTTCAAAAAGACCTCTTACAAGGCCACTCCTAACAGGGTGATTAAATCTTCTAACAGGGTCACACCTAACAGTGTGTTTTGTAACCTTTAACAGGGTTGGCTCCTAACAGGGCTCACTTCAGAAGAGTGAAAATTGGTGACTAGTTGCTGGTGGTTTTTCCCATATTGGATTTCCACGTAAATCTGGTGTCTATTGTGTTAATGATTACTTACTTTTGCATAGTCTCTTATTTCAGTAAATGCTTCATAAATTAACTAAACACCTATCAAGTTTTAAGCTGTGATTTTTGTAGCAGCAGCAACTAAGTTTAAGGCATCTTTGGGACTTTTGAAAATGTTTTGTGGTAACTGATTCACCCCTCCCCTCTCAGTTACACCATCTTCATTTTCCAACAATTGGTATCAGAGTGTTTGGTGCTTGCAGGAGAAGATTTCAAAGATCTAAGCCAAAGATCAAGATGTCTTATAAGAGGGAAATCCCAAGGCTTAACCGAAACAACTTCTCAGCATGGCAGGGATTAATGAGACTTCATCTAGCTTCCATTGGTGACACTGGTCTGAAATATCTTGATGAGAAATATGTAGAACCATCAGGTACATTATCAGTCAATGACATTGCTATAAAGAAGACTCATAACATTATGATGATTGATATTGCATCTGCCTTGAGTTATGAAGAGTTTGATGATGTCAAGGACTGCACTACTGCCTATGAAATGTGGGAAAGACTGAAAGAGATCTATGGTGGAGATGACAATGTAAGAAGAGCCAAAGCTGAAAGTCTGAGAGGACAGTTCGATCAGATGAAAATGAAAGAAGATGAAAATATTGCCAAATATGTTGAAAGAATTAAAGCATGTGTCAGTGCTATCAAAGCTTCTGGAGGAAGTATCAGTGAAGAGACAGTCATAAGTAAAGTTCTTAGAACTCTACTTCCAGTTTATGCCATCAGGGTATCAGCCATTCAAGAAAGAAGGTGTGAGGCCAATCACAAGATAAACCTAGAGGCCATAGTTGGAAGATTGACAGCATTTGAATTACATAATTTTGATAATTATGTTCCAGCTGCAAAGAACATTGAGTCTACATTTGAAGCCAAGCTCTCACTCAAGGACAAAGGCAAAAAGAAGAAGGAATCTCAGTTAGAAAGTGAAGATCAATCAGATCAGAGCTCTGACAGCGACCTTGAAGTAATTGAAGCCCTACTTGCAAAGAAATATTCAAGAGGAAGAGGTAAATACAGAGGTAAAGTACCCCTAATCTGCTTTTCATGTGAAGAAGTCAGTCATATTGCTGCAAGGTGTCCAAACAAGAAAGATAAAGATGAAAAGAAAGATAATAAATGGAACAGTAAGAAAGATTTCAAATCATTTAAAGATAAAAGTAAGAAATCATGTTTTATGGCTAAAGATTCTAATGATTCTAATGATGAAGAAGAGGATGAGATTGTTTACATTGCTGTAAAAGATGAATCTGACAATGAAGAAATGGCACTCATCTCTCACATAAGTAAGAATGATACATGGATCATTGATAGTGGCTGCTCACATCATATGACTGGAGATAAAACAAAGATTGATCAATTTGAAGAGTATGATGGTGGTAGTGTAAGATTTGAAAACAATGAACCTTGTTGCATCAAAGGAAAAGGAAGAATCACTCTAACCCAGGAACTTGTATGTGATAATGCTTATTGGGTAGAAGGACTAAAGAACAATTTATTGAGTGTGGCATAGTTACTCAACAATGGACTCAAAGTAGAATTCATCCAAGGCAAAGCAAGACTGCTGAACGGTGAAGGAAAGCTGATTGGATCTGGTATTCAAACTAAAGGTAACTTGTTCTATCTTGAACTTGATGAACATTCATGTTTTATTGTTCAAATAGAAGAGAGTTGGTTATGGCATAAAAGATTATGTCATGTGAATTTTGAAAATCTGGTAAAGATAAGCAAATTCAAGAAAGTGAGAGGCATTCCTGATTTAAAGAAATCGGAGGTCGGTTTATGCAAGAATTGTCAAATTGGAAAGATGGGTAAGTCTAGTTTCAAAAGCAAAAATTATCAGTTTGAAGATTTATTAGAAATTGTGCATACTGACTTATGTGGACCTATTGAAACTGAAAGCTATACTGGTGAAAAATATTTCATTCTTTTTGTTGATGATTATTCAAAAATGATGACCATCCTGTACCTAAGGAACAAATCAGAAGCATTTGAAAAGTTCAAATGGTATTTGGCAAGAGTAGAAAAAGAAACAGGGAAAAGATTGAAATGCCTAAGGTCAGACAGAGGTGGTGAATTTATTTCACATGAATTTAATAACTTTTGTATTGAAAGAGGAATCAAAAGACAGGTTTCAGCACCAGGTACACTTGAACAAAATGGCATAGCTGAAAGAAGGAACAGATCCATCATGGATTGTGCAAGAACCTTGATGATAGAAAAGAATGTTGCTATCAAATACTGGAAGGAGGCTATCAGTACAGTAGTTCATACCTTAAACCGAGTACAGTTAAAAAAGGACTCATTCAAAACTCCCTACGAAATATGGTATGGCTATAAACCCAATGTAAGTTATCTGAAAGTATTTGGAAGCAAATGTTATATCTTGAAAGAATCTAGAAAAGGAAAATTTGATGTAAAAGGTGATGAAGCTATATTTCTTGGATACTCATGTAAGAGTAAAGCATATAGATGCTTAAACTTATCTACTCACAAAGTCATAGAAAGTATACATGTGAAAGTTGATGAATTTGCAGAAAAGACTGAAGAAGAAAGCAGAAAAGAACCAGAAGATTACAAAAGATTCGTCTTCAGTGATTCAGATATAATATCAACTGCATCTGAGAATCAGAAATCCTCTTCTACCGAGTCATCACTAACCGAGTTGCAGGAAACATCTACCAAGCCAACATCTACCGAGCCAACGTCTACCGAGTCAGAAAATACTGAGTTAGAGATTACCGAGCCTGAGGTAACCGAGCAGGTACATACCGTGCTAGTTGATATCGAGCCAGACCAAACCGAGCAAAGAGGAGAAATGCAAGAAGATAACAACAAAAATCATCCAAAAGAAAAAGAACCTGTTCTAGCCAAATATGTCAGGAGACATCATTCAGCAGATCAGATCATTGGAAATAAATCTGATGGAACCATCACAAGAAGTAAGTTGAAGGGTACTTGTTTACTTGCTGATTTTGAACCTAGAACTGTCAAAGATGCATTAGAAAATGATAATTGGATTGAAGCAATGAATGAAGAAATAGAGCAGATAGAGAAAAACAAAACATGGACTCTTATACCCAGGCCTAAAGACAAAAATGTAATCGGTACAAAGTGGGTTTTCAGAAATAAGTTGGATGAAAATGGTAAAGTATCAAGAAACAAAGCTAGATTAGTGTGCAAAGGATATTCTCAAGAAGAAGGCATAGATTATGGAGAAACTTTCGCTCCCGTTGCTAGATTGGAAGGTGTTAGAACCTTACTAGCATATGCTGCCTACAAAGGATTTAAAGTTTATCAGATGGATGTCAAGTCAGCATTTCTAAATGGTATACTGGATGAAGAGGTCTACATTGAACAACCTGAAGCTTTTATTGATCCAGATAAAAAGAACATGGTTTGCAAATTGCACAAGGCATTGTATGGTCTGAAACAAGCCCCTAGAGCATGGTACAAAATATTGCATAGCTATCTTATTCAAATTGGATTTCAAAGAAATAATGATAACAGTAGTTTGTATATCAAGGAAGGACCAGAAAATAAGATTGTCCTGGCAGAAATATTTGTAGATGATACTATTTTTACAGGGAATGATGATCTTTGCAAAGAATTTTCAGAACAAATGAGCAAGGAATTTGAAATGTCAATGTTCAGTGAAATCAAATTCTTTGTGGGACTTCAAATTCAGCAGAACAAGAATGGCATCTACATCACTCAAGCAAAATATATCAAAGAGATATTGAAAAAGTTTGGTATGGAAGACTGTAAACCAGTTGGAACTCCCATGTGTACTGGACTAAAACTTACCAAAGAAGATGATTCAAAGGAAATAGATAAGACATTGTACAGATCTATAATTGGAAAGTTGCAATATGTAGTTCATACTAGGCCAGATATTGCACTTGCAGTTGGAATTGTGGCAAGATTTTCAGCCAAACCAAGAGAAAATCACATGATGGCAATCAAGAGAATAATGAGATATCTGAAAGGAACTGAAGATTATGGATTATGGTATAAACTTGGAGGAAACCTAGACTTAAAAGTGTTTACTGATGCTGATTGGGCAGGAAACCTTGACGACAGAAAAAGCACAAGTGGAGGTGCATTCTTTCTTGGAAAGAGGTTGGTTTCTTGGATAAGCAAAAAGCAAAATTATACAGCTCAATCAACAGCAGAGGCAGAGTATGTTGCTGCAGCAGTAAACTGTTCTAATATTGTTTGGTTCAAGCAATTGCTACAAGGCATGAAGATGGAAATCAAGGAACCAGTCGTCATGTTTTGTGATAACACAAGTGCAATCAATATATCTAAAAATCCAGTAATGCATTCTAAGACTAAGCACATTGCAATCAAGTATCACTTTGTCAGAGAATTGGTGCAGGACAAGGAAATCAGATTGGAATATGTACATACAAAGGAACAGATTGCTGACATATTCACAAAGCCTTTACCTAAGGATGCATTTTTGTATCTCAGAGGTAAGTTAGGGGTTATTCCCCTATCTGAAGTTCACTAAAATAAGTTTTAGTGATGCATCAGCTCTTACAAAATTGAACAATCATCAGTTGATGCAGCAAATCAAGGAAATATTGCATATGAATCAGTACTAAAGGTACAATGAAATTCATGGTCTTTGGCATGTGTTGTCAAAGAGGGAGAGTTTTACTGTCATATCTTTTCCGAAATCCAAAATTTGATTAAGTAATTTCTTCACAGAGGGAGATTATTGCAAGAGGGAGAGTTCTCTATCTTAGAGAGAGAATTGTTAATTGTGTTGTGTTGCAGTAGACTTGCTTTCAAATTTTATTTCTGCTATGACATGTTGTGTTGCCATCAATGCCAAAGAGGGAGATTGTTGGATACAATTAAGTAATTGTGTATTGTCTTTGATGTTACACAAATGTCATATCAGTTATCAGACAGAGTCCACCGAGTTCTATCAACCAGGAAAACAGTTTACAGAGTCTACCAAGCTCAGTTGGTCAGTAAAAGCCTTTTGCAGTGTATACCAAGCATTTCGGTATGTCACTCGATAAGCTAAGGAAAGTTTAGTTCTTACCGAGATCACTCGAGTATCAAAGGATTTTGTAACGAACGGTTAAGTGTTAACCGAGTTCGCACGGTAAGCTAAGGAAAGCTGAGTTTTCACCGAGCTTACTCGGTAGTCGAAGACAGCTTTTACCGAGTCCAGTCGATTTCCAAAGGAAGTGGCAGGATTACCGAATTTCTCGGTAATTATAGTTCTTACCGAGTTCTGCCGGTTAACACAGGAAGGAAGTTTTTGTTCTGTATTGACCGAGCAGCGTCGGCCAGTGAAATTTTTTTTTTAAGCTGACTTTAGAATATGTTTAGTCAAGTTGGTTGGGCAAGCCGACTTTGGAATTGTTTTAACAAATTGGTTGGGCCGACCTGGTATTATAAATAATATATAAAGAGGTGCTCAAGATGAAAAAGAGAAGTGGAGAGAATGAATATACGAAAAATGCAAGGAAGTGCAAGGAAGAGACTTGCGTGTGCCTAAGCAAAATTGAGCAAAGGGAAATCTTGGAGCAGCAGAGATATATATTTGATCAGTAAGGATCTCGTGGAGCTAAACTGAGATCTGTATTCAGCAAGATAAGTTGCATGTATTTTAAGATCATTCATTGTTGCTTTCTAACCATTGTAACAGTGATTCCAAAATCTCCTAACAGAGTTGGTTTAATAGTCATTTCATAAATCCTTTAACAGGGTGGCAATTCAGTTGAATTGTTCAAAAAGACCTCTTACAAGGCCACTCCTAACAGGGTGATTAAATCCTCTAACAGGGTCACACCTAACAGTGTGTTTTGTAACCTTTAACAGGGTTGGCTCCTAACAGGGCTCACTTCAGAAGAGTGAAAATTGGTGACTAGTTGCTGGTGGTTTTTCCCATATTGGGTTTCCACGTAAATTTGGTGTCTACTGTGTTAATGATTACTTACTTTTGCATAGTCGCTTATTTTAGTAAATGCTTCATAAATTAACTAAACACCTATCAAGTTTTAAGCTGTGATTTTTGTAGCAGCAACAACTAAGTTTAAGGCATCTTTGGGACTTTTGAAAATGTTTTGTGGTAACTGATTCACCCCTCCCCTCTCAGTTACACCATCTTCATTTTCCAACAGACCCTTGTTAGTGCCATTATCAATAGACAAAGAGACACCATCATGGCTAACTTTCAAAGGGACAATGTTGACACCTTTTTCTTTAAGAGAATGTTGCCAGCAACAAGTAGGAAAGATCCTTCACATCCTCTTCATGGAATATTACCACCACTCATGGATCCTAAAGATCCCAAAATACTAAAGGCCATAGGTCCAATCATAGGATCAACTCAAATCCATGCCCTAATTCCATAGAACAACCAACCCGCCATTACACAATTATTGGTCCACACAACTCCCCAACAATCTACCATTGCACAATCAATATCTACAAACATTCATGTGATCATTGTTGCTACCATGCAACTTGCATCCATTCCAATCAACATTACATGACCTTTCACCTCGCAAATGGGTTCTTCCATATCATATGTACATACTAGTAGTGCTTCCAACCCATCCTAGCATAACACCCAATCAATACCTCAACTTACTACATGAATGTCACCTACAGGGCCTAGGAACCAACCTCTCATCACCTATAATGTTAGAACTAATACATTTACTTTCACTCAAAGCACTATCAATTCATTTCCATTTATCCCTTGGAGTTTTTCACAATCATAGGGGTGGGTCATAAGCCTTGCAACTAGCAATCCTTTCATGCCAACCTTCCAAGCATAATAGTCACCACCATTGCAAGTCAATCTATCACCACCCATCACCAACTAATTTTCTATTCCACCTCTAGGAAGTAGTCAAGTAGTGCCATAATGAGAAAAACCAACAAAAGGGATAGTCCCCTACACCAACTATGTGGCACCCTTCAACACCCAGTAACCCTCTTAGGCAAGTGTACATCCATCTTATATTAGGTAAAATGTGGATTCCCAAATCATAACATCAACATATCAACTAACACCAGTAAAATAACTATTACTATAACAACTACCACTACAACAATAGTATGCACAAGAACCCACACAAAACTATCTATTTGGACAACAATCCCAAACTTACCCTCCATAACAACACCCACAATTCCAACAACAATTCACTCAACAAGTGCAACATCATGTTTAACCACCACCACAAAACTCTTTGACCCCTATCCAAGCTGTAGATCAATCCATAATCCACCCACTATAGTACACCCATCAAAACTATCTGTATTCACCTGCTCCATCTGATACATACCTTACACTAGGATTGGGGGCACCACCTAAAGAACCTATAAAAACAAATTGGGAAGAGATAAAGAGTTCCCTAAAAGCACTAAAGGAAGGCACTAAATCCCAAAAAATAAGTTTGAAAATATCTTTCCATATCGATTCGATCGAGCTATAAAAATAACACCCTTCCCCAAGCACTTTGAAATTCCCAAATTTGACAAATTCAAGGGGAAGGAAGATCTAGTTATATATATAAAGGAATTTTATATACATTTTCAAGATGTGGCCTACAGTGATGTCATTCTCATGCACCTCTTCCCAAAAAATCCTAGGAGGCCTAGCTCTTAAATGGTTCCATCATATACCCTATGGCACTGTATACACATTTATAGATCTTTTAGAAGCCTTTGCAACATCGTACACCCGCCTTGTCAAAAATGAGTTTTTATTAGTTAAACTAGTCCACAAAAAATTAAAGGGGGGTGAAATTATTGTCAACTACCTACAAAGATGGAAAACTCTCACGACATGAATCTCCTGCAACCTACTAGAGTGAAACCTTGTTAAGATGTTCATCATCAATGTACGCCCTAAACTTGCTCACTACATGGTCATGAACTACCTATGAACCTATAAGGACATCAAGAAGAAAGGCATGAGCCTTGAGCAAGGATTTATTAATGAAAAAATTATAAAGTTTTACAAAGAAAACACACAAGAGTGAGGACAATCAAATGAAAAAGGATGATACTAGAACAAGAATATAGTAACAAATGGTGCCACAGATACACAATAAGTGCATGTGGTTGGCGTAGCATCCAATGCATCAAACATCCCTCATCAACAACTATTCTAACAAAAACCATTGTATCAATAATCAAACACATTATATTAGTAGTCATATCAATAAAAACAACAATAGTAATATCTATAAAGAGTGCAAACACCATCCAAGAAAGCACCAATGAATCAAATGAACACTATATATATTACATCGGGACAAAAACTACAAGATAAGGACAAACCCAACAAACTTTACACTCCCACAAGGGAACCATTTGACATCATCTTTGACAAACTGGTAAAGAGCAATCTCATGACATATACATAGAAACAACCATTAGATGTGAGTTAGACTAAGGCCCCCATGGTACAAAGAAAATAAGTTCTACAATTTTCATCATCTGAAGGGACACTCCATTGTCAAGTGTATGTAACTCAAGGATTATATGTAACACCTCATCAATCATAAGGACATCATGATAGGGGTACAAAACTCTCCCAACATAGTGAAGCTAATTTATCAAAATGCATTTCCACAACATGATAATAGAAATATAGGCAAGACACCCATCTAGAACAATACCAACAAAAAAAATCACAGAGAAAATACCCAACCCAAACAAGGTGATGATTGTGAAAAAACCATAAGATTATACCTTAGTATATGTTAAGTATAGAAGTCTGATTGGGTGTATATCCCAAGTTTATCCCTCTATCAATATTCTAAATATCTAGGGAGCAAATAACTAATGTGCTATCACAAGCCAAAGGAACTACATCCATATAACAAGCCTATCTACCACTTCTCCCTCAGGATCTTAGTATAACATTATCGAACATCTTGGGAATATGCCAACACAAATGTCCATCTTGGAACTCCTCTGTACTAGCCCACTTCACAAAGAGATCCTCACTAACACACTCCATGAATCCCATATCCCCACAGATATCAATGTAATTAAGAAAATTATGAAGTCTATTGGGACATCTATCTACTCCATGTGCACTATCTTTTAAACCATCAAATATCTTCAAAGTTGACCTAGATCACACCCTCCCACTACATATCTCTATTATGGTCTGTAACTTTGCAATGAAAAGGGTCATGATAGATATTTGGTTGGCCTTGAACCTATGTACATTAAAATTCATCAAACAAATTGTTAGGATTAAACCATGGACAGAAATAACAATTACATGCAAATATAACCAATAATAGAAAATAATAGATCACATAGAAAAGAACACAAGGCACAAAGATTTAATGTGGTTCACCCAATCTTTGGGCTACATCCACCAAACAACAAGTCCAATATTTTTATGATCTAGTGATTACAACCTGATTACAATCTGTAATCCCTTACAGCTCAATACTGTCGCAAGAACTAATTTCACATTACACCTTATGAAACAACCCGTAACCCTAAGCCCTTTTATACAAGTATTTTAACCACTTTAGGGTTATAATTAATAATTACATGTCAGCCCAAAATCTTGATAAAATACGGCCCAAATTTATTTTTTATAGAATTTATGAAGTATGTATAGTACTTTCTTGATTAGTCACCACAATCTAATAATCTCCCACTTGGGGACTGATTAGGCTCCACACTAAATAACAATCTCCCACTTGGAGACTGATCCTATAGCAATACCACTACCACATGGGGCTCCCACTAGATCAAACCACCCTGGACTCTACTGTTCTTTTATTCATATTCAATCTAGAAGACCAACTGAAGCTGAAGAGGAGTTCAAATTCTCCCTTGTTAATACCTTTTTCAACATATCTACTAGATTGTCATTGGTATGTATCTTCTCCAGCTTTAATTGTCCATCCTCCAAAACTGACCGAATGAAATGGTACCACAATTGTATGTGTTTGGTCTTTGAATGTAGAGCTGAATTCTTTGCAAGATGAATTGCACTTTGACTATCTGTGAACAAATAATTATCCTTCTGAGGATGTCCTAATTCTTGCAAGAAGAACTAAAGCCATATCATCTCCTTGGTTGCCTGTGTTGTAGCTACATACTCTACCTCTATAGTGGATAAAGCATTAACCTTTTGTAACCTAGAAACCTAGCTCACGGCTGCCCCACCAATAGTAAAGATGTAACCTGTAGTACTCCACCTGGTATCAATATCCCTTTCCAAATCTAAGTCAACATAGTCCTGTAAATCAGTAGTAGAGCTGACAAAATGTAAACACTTATTGGATGTTCCTCTCAAATATCTGAGAATCCATTTGACTGCATTCCAATGCTCAATTCCTAGATGACTCATATACCTGCTAATGGCTCCCACTACATGTGCAATATCTGGCCTAGTACATACCACAACATACATCAAGCTTCCTCTTATTGTATCTTGGGACACATCTACTTAGTCAATTTCAAATGACCAGGTAAAGGTGTGCTGATAGCTTTAGCATTCTCCATAGAGAAATGTTGCAACACCTTCTCAACATAAATAACCTAAGATAGTGTCAATGTTCTATTTTTTCTATCTCTGTAAATCTTCATACCAAGGATTTTTTTTGCTGCCCCCAAATCCTTGATAGCAAATGCATGTGCTAATTGGCTTTTTAGCCCCATAATGTGATCCATATTAAAACCAGCTACAAGCATACAATCAACATATAAACATAAAATATTGTAGCTATCATCATCCAACCTCTTAAAGTAGGCACAATGATCTAAATGACACCTACTATAACCATCCTCATGCATAAAACTATCAAATTTTAGATACCATTGCTGAGGTGCTTGCTTTAAGCCATATAAACTTTTCTTCAATTTGCACACTAAGTTCTCCTTACCTTTGACCGTAAATCCTTGTGGCTGAGCCATAGATATCTCTTCATCCAAATCACCATGAAGGAAGGCTATTTAAATGTCTAGCTACTCTAAATGAAAATCTTTAGTAGCCACTAGACTTAAAACAATATGGATAGAAGTCATTTTAACAATAGGAGAAAATATCTCATCAAAATCAACTCTCTTTTTCTGTGCAAATCCTTTTACAGCTAACCTAGCTTTAAATATTTTCTTACCTCCATCCTCTTCTTTTAACCTATAAACCACTTATTCTTTAAAGTCTTTTAACCTGCAAGCAACTTGCACAAATCCCATGTCTTATTCTTCAACAAAGAGTCCATTTCATCTTACATTGCAGAATCCCACTGAGTCTTAGTATCCACCTGCATTGCTTCATCATAACTTTCAAGTTCACCAGCATCAGTAAGTAAAATAGAATACAAAGAGGGAGAAAATCTTCCACTGGTATGTGTGGTATTTGTTGTTGCATTTGTTGCACATCATGAGGAATGGCTGGAACATCAGCTTTTGGAGTATCATCCAACACTACATAATCATCTTCTTTCTTCTCATGTTGCTGCAATAGATCTTTGTACAACACTTTCTCATTGAATATGACATCCCTGCTTCTTACAATTTTATAATTTTCAAAATCCTAAAGCCTATAACCAAACTCATTAATTCCATATCCAATAAATACACATTTCTTTGACTTAGCTTCTAGCTTAGTTCTATTTTCAGAATGTATGTGAGCAAATGCTTCACAACCAAAGGTTTTGAGAAAAGAATAACTCACCTTCTTACTAGTCCATGCCTCCTCTAGAATACCACACCCCAAAAGAGTAGAGGGACCTCCGTTAATCAAATATATAGCAGTATTGTAGCCTCTGCCCACATGTGTAATGGCAACCCAGCATGCAACCTCATGCTCCTTACACATTCCATTGTAGTCCTATTCATGTGTTCAACAACTCCATTTTCTTGTGGAGTCCTTGGAACAATTTTCTATCTATGAATACCATTAGTGGAGCAATAATCTTCAAATTCATGATTGCAGTACTCACCACCATTATTAGATTTGAGACATTTTAATTTTTTACCAATCTCATTTTTAACCAAGTATTTCCATTTCTTAAAAGTTTGAAATACATCATATTTTTTTCTAAGGAAATAAACCCATACTTTTTTAGTTTTGTCATCAATAAATGTAACATAGTAATGACAGCCACCAAGGGAAGATACCTGAGCCAGTCCCCATAGATCAGTATGCACAAGCTCTAATTTCTCCATTTTATTTTCCTTCCCAGTCTTTGCAAAACTCACTCTCTTTTGTTTTCCATACACACAACTTTCACAGAAATCTATATTAACACATTTCAGACCTGGTGAAACTTTCTTTGAATGAAGTACTTTCATACCTTTCTCACTCATGTGCCCAAGTCTATTGTGCCACAACACTGTATCAGAATCTACAATAGCTATTTGTTCTCCCTGCTCAACTACAGTAATTATTCCTAAACATTCATTTTTCTCTGAAACAATTAAAGTAGAAGGAACACTATGACCTGTACAAAGATATAAGGTTCCTAATTTCCCACCTTTTGCTACTATAAGGGAACCTTTTGAAACCTTCCAATTTTTATCATTAAAAGTAACTACACAACCCTCATCACTTAGTTGCCCTGCTGAAATTGAATTCCTACTCAGCCTTGGAACATGTCTTACCTCATGTAGTAGCCAATGATTCCCATTCTACAACTTAATCTTAATTTTTCCCTTTCCAACAATCTAACAGGGTTCATTATCCCCCAAATAAACAAGTCCAAAATCCCCTTGGACATAATCAATAAAATAACCTCTATGAGGTGTAGCATGAAATGGAGCACCAAAATCTAAAACCCATGAATCATCAACACTTTCTAAAGATAGAAGCAAAGCATCCTCTTCGGATTTGTTACTTACCACATTTGCCTCTTTGTCTCCATCTGATTTATCTCCTTCATTTTTATTTTTATTCCAACAATATTTTTTTTTGTACCCTTGTTTCCCAGACTACCAGTAGTCATTCAGTCCTCTCGATTGAGACCTCCTCCCCTTTGACTTTCCTCTTGATTTCTCATGATTTCTAGAATTACTTCCTCTCTCAATCATTCTGCCCTTGTTTTGTGCATTCAAAGCACTTCTTGATGTAGATCCACTTGGTTTTCCTACGAGTTTTCTCACTCAAAATAACACCGATCACATCATCATATTTTAGGGTACTAGATCTAGGAAAAAAAATACTTATAGCCATTACCAAGCGATTCCAGCTTTCAGGCAAAGAACACAAAACCAAGAGAGCCCTAATTTTTTCTTCAAAATTGATACCCACAGAAGATAACTGACTAGTAATTGTATTAAACTCATTTAAATTATCTATAATAGATCCACCTTCTTCCATTTTCATATTAAACAAATGCTTCATGATAAATGTCTTGTTTAAAGCAGAGGGCTTTTCATATAGTGTCGCTAGGGTTTTCATCAATTCTGCAATCGTCTTTGTTTTTGTAATATTAAATGCCACTGATGGTGCCAGGCATAATTGAATGCTTCCAAGTGTCTTTCTATCCAAAAGATCTCATTCATCATTTGACATAGATCCCTGATTCTTGGCTTTGCCTTCGAACAACTTCTTTAAATCTTTCTGATACAGATAGTCTCTCATTTGCATCTTCCATAACTGGAAGTTCTACCCATTAAACCTATCAACCCTTAGCTTACCCTCATTTGCCATTACTCCCACTCAATCATGAGATGCCCACTCAATCGTGAAACTTTCTTGCAGAGGATAACTAAAAAACAACTAGGCTTTGATACCACTTGTTAGGATTAAACCACAGACAAAAATAACAATTACATGAAAATATAACATATAACAAAAAATAATAGATCACACAAAGAACACAAGGCACCAAGATTTAACAGGGGTCACCCAATCCCTAAGCTACGTCCACAAAACAACAAGTCCAATATTTTTATGATGCAATGATTACAACCTGATTACAATTTGTAATCCCTTAAAGCTCAATACCACTGTAAGAACCATTTTTGCATCACACCTTATGAAACAACCCCTAACCCTAAGCCCTTTTATACAAGTATTTTAATTGCTTTAGGGTTATAATTAATAATTATATGTCAGCCCAAAATCTTGATAAAATAGGGCCCAAAAGTTTTTTGAACCCCAAAGAATTTATGAAGTATGTACAGTACTTTCCTGATCAGTCACCACAATCTAACACAAATAGGGTTTATTGAGGTAGATATCATGGATGAGATCATTAAAACCAAGGCCTATGACAACTTGGAGAGGATATTAGAGGGTGCTATCCTATTTTCAATTAGATTCAAACCTATTACTCAAGAAATAGTATGTCACATGGTTGATCTTAACCTACCATTCAACACCCTCCTAAACTAACCTTGGATTCATTCAATGAAGGTCATTTCATCCACATGTCATTAGTGCACCAAATTTATGCATCTAGGCACTATTATTACCATTTGCACTAATCTTGAACCCTTCTCATACTATCGTGCATTGGAAGCATCCTATCTCCATCATAATCACTATCCTAGGATTAAGATCGATTATTTTATTGTTGGTTCTTTTGGCACCTATCATGATCCCAACACCATCCTCACCTCTACACTCTCCATCGTTAAGATCAAGCACTAATGTTGTGGTGAATATATCCTATCATATGCATTCATTATTAGAGCTTTGCCTCTAAACCCACACACTCAGGGGTTCCCATCACATCAAGGCTTGAAGAAAGATCCATCAACATAGCTCAAGTAGATTAGGTCATCCACATTTGTCGCCAATGGGATCCTAAATGGACAAGAGATGGCCCTAGACATTAGTACCTATTTATACAAAGAACCGCCTCCTAAAGATGAAGAACTCCTTGAATACTTTATATAGGAATACCCCAACTCACATCGACTCTCAATTAAAATAGTGGGATTATCAAGGAGGTGGCTTAGGTTGAGAGGAATCCAACATTAAGATACCAATAAAGGCATACAAAGGAACAAAGAAAGGCCTTGGTTTTGGTCTCCATGCAATTGGGGGTACTAGTAAGGACAACCATGCCTTCTTAAATATCTAAAGTGAACTTGTAGAGGTCGAAGACATCCCCAACGAAGTTGAAACAAAATCCTATGATGATCCATGATAATGAAATCTTCCTAGGGGACTCTATTCTCTATCAACTATCCATTAACCTCATTGACCTTCCTCTTTTCCATCCTAAACTCATTGATTGGGACCAACCAAGCACACTCCACATTGACAATTTTCCTACTAAGAATGTGCTCCCAAGATTCATAGGAGCTGAAACACCACATAAAAAGGTAAAGTCACCATCATGCTACCTCTACAAATTGGACCCAAGGGTTACTTCAAGGAGGAAGAAATCTCTAGTTGCAAAAGTGAAAAGAAAAAAGTAAAAGAAAAAGAAAAGCATCCCCTGGTGAAAAATCCTTTGGAGCACTATCAGATCAAATTAAAAAGGAAACATAAATAAAGGATGTTTCCAATAGTTAAACCCTCTCTAAGGCACTCAAGGATGGATATTTCTTCCTTCCCTTATAGGATCATGGACTAGAGATATCATCCATTCTAATCATAGATACTAAACCACCAACATTAGCCTTAGAAAGCCACCCAAGATCACATACATAGCAACAAATATGTCACAAGATCAAGAAGATAATCTCATAGAAGTACTTCTTGAAAAAATTAGTCGATTCGCATGGTCATATCAAGAAATTTTATGCTTAGACCTAGAATTGGTTGTACATCACCTAGTAGTGGATCCAAAAGTCAAACATCTCAAATAGAAGCTACGAAAGATGCATCCCAAGGTAGCCTTATTAGTCAAAGTGGAACTAGAGAATAAGTTGGAAGCCAAAGGCATTTGGCCCATTGATTACTTAGAATGGATTTCCAACATGGTCTTAGTCACCAAACCATCTAGTGATTTCATAATTTGCACAAATTTCAAGGATCTCAATAAAGCTTGTCCTAAGGATGACTTCCCTTGACAAACATAGACTTGATCATAGATCTCATAGTTGGACATGAGATGTTGTCTCTCATGGATGGATTTTCTAATATAACTAGATTCACAACATGAGAAAATCAACATAAGACATCATTCAAAACCCCACAGGGTACCTTCTACTACAATATGATACCTTCTGGCCTTAAAAATGTAGGGGCAACCTATCAAAGAGTGATGATGGTCATCTTTCATGAACTTATCCATAAAACCCTTGAAGACTATGTGGAAAACATATTGGTCAAATCCATTGATTCCTTGGATCACATGTTTGACCTTGAAGAAGTATTTGATCATCTAGAAAAGTACCACCTAATGCTCAATACAAACAAGTGTGTGTTTAATGTCGCATCAGGAAAGCTCTTGGGATTCATTGTATGGTGATGTGGCATTGGGATTGATCCCTAAAAGGTCAAGTTCATCATGGACATGTCTCCTCCAAGGATATTAAGACAGCTTTGTGGTCTCCAAGCTAAGCTCCAAGAAGTTAGGAGGGTCATTTTGCAACTTGTAGATAAATGTCAACCATTCACACATCTACTAAAAAGGGATAATTCCTTCAAATGTAATCCTATATGTCAGTGCAATTTTGAGAAAATCATGCAATACTTGGCCAATATGCCCATCTTGGTTCCACCAATTGCTAAAAGATCATTAATTTTGTACATATCAATTACTCCAACAATACTAGGGGTACTCTTAGTTCATCTTGATGATAACATTAAGGAAAGGGCTATCTACTATATCATTTATACCCTCATTAGCTATGAGCTTAATTACACTCCTATGGAAAAAGCCTATTTTGTAGTGGTTTTTTCCACTCAAAAGTGTTGCCACTATATGCACAGTCATGTTGTTAAGCTCATAGCAAAGATTGATCCTTTAAAGTACTTATGCATGAAATAGGAATAACCTCCATGGAAGCTATATTTTGATGGATCCTATACATCTCATGCATAAGGGGTTGAGATATTACTATTTACCACCCAAGGTTACTACATCTCCAAATATTTCAAATTATTGTTCTAGTACATAAACAATATATCAAAATGTGAGGCTCTCATTTTAGGACTCAAAACAACAATTGGACATAGTATAATGGAGTTATAGGTCTTCAACAACTTGTAACTCATGTTCAAGCAAGTACTCAATGAGTACCAAAAAAGGATGATAAGCTTCTACCCTACCAGGAAATAGTTGATGAAATAAAAGAGCACTTCACCAAGATTTAGTTCACACAAGTTCAAGACTACAAAGAAAAGCTATAGATGCAATGGCCACTAGCTTCTCACTCCTAGAAATCCCCTGGAAAGCTTTGGAATACAAATTCTTAGTTGAGAATTTACATGAACCCATACATGAGAGCAATGAATCAACATAAGTATGCATCTTAGTTGGTCTCCAATCCCCATGGTATGATGAAATTCATGCTTACCTAAAAGAGGTATCATATCCCCCACCTCACACAAATGCAATGCCATAACCCAATCTATAGAGCATCCCACTAGACTATTGTAGCAAACACCCTATGTCATTGAAGCTATCATGATATTTTCTCTCAATATTTATACCAAAATGAGGTTGCAATAATACTAAAAGAGGTACATGCAAGGCTATGTGGTGCTCACATGAGCCATATACTCTTAGCTAAGAAAATCCTATGAGCTAGATACTATTGGCCCACTATTGAGTATGATACCTATGAATTTGTCAAAAGGTGTTTGTCTTACATTTTCTCATCACTAAATGTAGGTAATATTACAAAAATTCTTCAACTTAGTTTTACATTTCTCTAAGTTAGTTCATTATAATTGGCTAAACTTGATCAACCAATCGACCCCAATTTATATAATGAGTTCTTTTACTGAAGGTTATAGTTAAATCCTTTTGGTTTTTTCATTTTATTAAGCCTATGCTTGATTTTTGAAGCCTTCAAAGTCCTTTTTTTTCATTTTTGAGTGTGTGTTTATTCTCTTTTGGTCTTTTGGTTTTGATCAATCCCCTACTTTTAGTTTTCCCTTCTATTTGATCTATCTTAGGGCTTAGTTGGACTACAATAAAAAAAAAAAAAAGATCATTTAAGTGCCCAAAAGGAGGACTCTACAAATGCAATTTCATATGTAAAATATCATTTTATATTTTAATGCTGACATTCACTTTTTGAAAAATATAACATAAATTGACTTATGTTATGTTCTTAAGTTACTTTATCACTTAAGTAACTATAAAGCACTTTATGTTATATTCCTATGTTGAGTTGCATATTAATTTTTCACTTAAGTGACTTTATTAACTATATAGTTTAATTTATTTTTGAAATTTACCTTATGTTTTATTTCAAAACATCTAAGTTAAATATTGATTTTTGAAAAATATTTACACATGATATATTAATTATATAATGTAATTGTTAATTTTGGCCCAATTAAGTGGCATTTCTTCAAAAATCAATTAAACATGTTCTTAATTGGTCTTTTAAGTTGTGTAAACTCAGCATACATGTCTATTTACATTTTTACATGTAAATGCATTCCTAGAGTGTGATTTAGCATTTCAACTCGTGCATTTGCTATTGGAGTCAACATTTTTTCCTTCAAAGCTAAAACTGTCCATGCTCATGCAAGGGAAGAGAATTTTCTTATGAAAACACCCATATTTATCAATGCCAAGCCATGAAATTTGTCTAAGGGGGGCTATTTTTTAGTTTCTATGCACATTGTTGCATTTGGAGTTGACATTTCTTGCAAAAATGATATATTTCTTTGCAAGGAAGATCACTTTTTTTCGCAAAAAAAATCCAAGTTTCATTGTTTTTAGCACATGAATGCACTTTATAAGGAGGTGATTTGGATTTTAAATATACTTTTAAATCTACATTATCACTATTTAAGACCACATTTTTACCATTCTTTGCAAAAAACTATTCATCTTCTTGCATTGGAGGGCACATGTTTTTCACAAAAATGTTCCTATATTTGGTGATTTCCAAAAATGGTTTGCATATTGTGGGTTTAAGATCACATTTTTTGGCATTTGCATCCAAAAATACCTCATGGATTGACCAAGGGAAATCACATTTTTAAGCATTGAAATAGCCAAGGAATTGTTTGGAAATTCAAATTTGGAGGAAAGTCATTCATTCAAACCTCTCAATCTTCCACATCTGGCTCTTTGAGCTCCAAGTAGAACTTTTCAAACCTTGTTATTTTGTTACACATTTTGGCTTATCATTATACACTTGTTCAGATAGATGCCATGTATTTTGCAAATTCTCTTTAAATAAGATGAAAACTTCTATTTTGAAATGCTTTCAATTTACCCAAACTCCAATTTTGAAATTGCATATAGGAGAGCAACTTGATATTTTGTCATGTTTAAGTCGAAGTCCAAAGGTATGTTTTTTTTTTGTGCATAGTTTTGCTTTTTCTTTGCTTGTTTTTATTTCCTTTTTTACAAAAAGGCTAAGGATTCTTTCTCGAGAATTCAAGAGCATTTTAAACCATTTCACATTCCACCTTTTCATGCAAGTGCATCACATCTTTTCATATTTCACCTACATATGTCAAAGCATATTATATCCATTTTTCAATACATGTAATTACATCTATTTTCATTTACATGTAATTCAATCCTACACACCCACTTACATGTAATTACATCCTTTGAACCTAATTGCATGCTAACATCAAGCGTTGATTGCATGTAAGTCACGTTACACGTAATTACATCTAGATAACTCAATTTTGGTAAAAAGTCACTCTTTAAATACCAAAGTCATTATTTGCACATATCCTTATACACCCAACTTACATTCCTAAAGCATTTACATGAAATTTATCCTTACCTCCATGCATTCCATTCTTCTAAGTCTCATTTTATCCCTCAGCATATATTTTCCATTTCATATCCAAGCAATTGCTTATGTTCTATGAGTATCTAATGAATGCTTTGAATGTATTGTTCCTTTTATATCCACCTTTACAAATAAAGAACCAAAATCTCCATGAAATCAATACCTTCAGATGACATATTCACCCTTTGGAATTTTCATGTTGTAGCACAAGACATGCCCACATCTACGAAGTCCAAAGAAAAGTTGAAGTACCAATATAGAAAGGAGTTAGCTCATACATTTGCATCTCACTTATCATCTCCTCTAGATCAAGTATCTAACATAGAGATTGGACATGCTGACATAGTTTATTCTTTTTAAAGATTCAAAGATCCTTCTAACAAAGAGATGGGATGCATCAAGAGAAGTAACATTCATCCAGTGTCTACTTCTCCTATGGCTGTCCTAGAACTAGAATTTATCTTAGGATGTGCTCAATAGTCCTAAGACCAAAAAAATAAAAATTGAAACAAATAATTGACCTCAACATGGTTGAGATTCTACCCAAATTTCAAATTAAAGATGATGGAAACATTCTTGATCCATAATATCATCAAGCTGAATTTAACAAGCAATGTCCTTTTCCCATACATCGACAACAGAAAGAAGGTATTTGTATGTTTGATAGATTCTAATCTATATTGGAAAATACTAACAAATATTGGAAAATTAATCATCTTAAGAGAGTATATCCTAAGCTCTAGGTGGATTGTGATCATTTTGGACCAGTTGGAAGGACATCTCAGGTGGAAATTACTAGCAAAGGTAGAAAATGATCAAAATCAATTCAATAATCCTCTCAAGCACCCACATAGGCTCAAGAAATTGAGGAATTATCTAAATAAGAGTCTAGTGAAGAATATGAAGAGGAATAAAGGGAGATCACAATTATATCTCCTCCACGGTTGACAAATACCCAAGTTTCATCCATATAGGAAACACCCTTCTTGGATGTTGTAGTTAAAGATGTGGATTCATTCTACACCATTTTTACATCTACCATTCATTCTTTAGAAGTGAACATGTTGGAACTCCCCATCTCTTCAATGCTTCCTCCTATACTCATAGCTAAGCAATGTGAGAATTTAGGATTTTTTTTTGAAGATTTCCCAACTCTCATAGAAGGTTAGGTTTCTTAACTTGATACCTCAGTCGTTGGCTTCAAAAAATTCATGAAAAAATCTTCTCATCATACACCCATAAATTCAACCATGCATGGTTACAAAAAAAATACAATCAGGATCAATGTATGTGGTAGCTATTGTCCCTATTTCAATAGATGAGGGTTTTAGTTTGCTTGTGTGGTTGGCTAAAATCACTATGAAGAGAAGAAAGGTCACTGTACATCTAGATAAACTTCTTATTAAGAAAACTAAGTCTAAATATTTGAAAGACAAGATTGTTTCAAGGATTGTGGTGGATTTAGAAAATGCTAAGTTTGTAGAAATTGGAGAACCTTTGGTGGACAAACAAGCCAAGGAACTTAACCATTCAAATTAAAAGTTCACCCAGATTGAAATTGGTAAAAAATTATGGATGGGCTGTTTGTAGGATGCTCAAGATGCACTTTCCAATGTGCCAAAAATAAATCATGAGTTGTGGGGGAGAAGAATTAGCTTAAGTAAGGAGTTTATCATCTAAATGAGGTCATTTTCTAGTGATCTTCACAATGTATATCAATCACATCTTAGGAACCTCAGGAAAATTGGATAATTAAAGTGGAAAAGACTTAGTTTGGAGAAGTTATCTTTGAAGGAGTTCATGCCATCAAAGATGTGGTCAAATTTCTTGAATGTATCAGGCGTGTTGAAGAGATGTTACATGACCTAATTACATATTTGAATCAAGAATCCAATACCTTGAAAGATATTTTATGTCATTGGGATCAAATGGCTAATTCTAATCTAGATGACATGATTGCATGTGAAGTCATTCCATAATTAGAAGTGTTCTATAGATGTCAAGGACTCATGGGTCACAAAGGAGAGATACTAGGAAAACTTCTAATAAAATTTCAAGTAGCCTCAGAAGACTATTAATCAATTGAGATAGAGATCATGTGAAATCAAAAACAAATGGGATTCAATGTCTTTACTAAACATGATAACTTGGTCACAGAAGAGGAAATAGTCTCAAAGTATACAATCAGAGTTAATACTGATCCTGGTTTTGAAGAGTTTCGATTACACACGATGAATAGATTTACTATATACAAATTAGTAGCAAAAAGCCTATGGGATTCTCTTTTAGATGATTACAAGGTTGTGAAATCAACATATGCCAATGAAGTTATAATTGAAGATATATCAAAGGCAATAGATATCTTGGATCTTCCTACAATAGGTAATTGCATTGCCAAGTATAAGGCCCTTTAAAAGAATCCTTAGGATTGTTTCAACTTTTTCTATCTTCTTTATTGTTTTTCATGTTTATAGTTGGAGAGGATGAATTGCATTATATGTAATTACATGTAATTTGATTGACATATCCTCCGTACATGTAATCCAACAATTCTTGTCACCTTGGTTTACTAGGTCAAAGTTGGTTGAGTTGCTCCCACTTTTTCCTCCTTTTTCTTACTTCTTTTTCCTATATAGGGAGTGTTCCCCTCATTGTAAAATAATCTTTTATTGTATGCTATAAATCTTTGAATAAATTTTATGAGCATAACTTCGATTGTATAGTACTATTTCGAATGAAAAGTGAATACAAATAAGCAATTGGAGTTAAACTTTAATTGAGTGCAACTATGATAAGTACAAATTGGAAGCTTTGCCTATAATTTATGTTTGTCTTCTTTGATTCATTTTATTATTGTATCTTTTAAATAATTGAGAATAAAGGATTAGAAAATAATTGAAGTCAAATATTTGACTAGGAGAAATTGTGGCAATACATAGACTAGGAGCTTTAACTATAGCTTGTATTGCCTTCTTGATTCACAAAAATAGTTAGAATTCTTAACTTTTGGAAGTCTTTGTGCCCCAATAGTAAAGGTTATGCTTATAGAATAGATTAAAAACCAAACTTAGAGCCAAATTGATATGCTTTCAACTAACCTTTGAGTTACTGTTGGTTTATCAGTATCACCATTTCTAGCTATTAGATAGAAGTGAAGTTAGAGATTTCATCTTCCCCATTACTCGCTCTGCAGTTAAGTGGATTATTTCCTAAAAAAATATGAGTAAAGAATATTGGTAAAACCCTTTCAAATATCTCAACTCATTGCTTACCTTGAATTGATCCAAGGAACAGTGAGAAGGGAGAGCCTTCTCTCTAAGGTAGGAGAGACTATATCTCATACATTGTGGCTAGTCTACCTATTTTTCAATTGGTTTTTAACAAACTATCAATTGCAAAATATCCACCCAACACCATCAACATTCAAACTTGATGCAAGCTCCTACACAGAATCTTCAACCCATTGCACTTCCATGACCCTTTACATGATGGGGGTTTGACCTTGTTGATGTCATCACACTCTTTTCTTTAGAAGGTAGCAAATGGATCATCATGACCATAGATTACTTGACAAAGTTGGTTGAAGTAGTTATGCTTGTCCTAATGCCATGGTAGTTCAAGTATCCAAATTTATACTCTACCACATTGTGTACCACTTCGGCATCCCTACCACCATTTTTACGAACCATAGAGGCAACTTTAAAAACATGAATATGTAAGATTTGTTTACCTCCTTACACATCCAACACTCTTTCTCTAGCCAATACTTAGCACAAGGTAATGACCAGGCTAAGGAAACCAATAAAACCCTACTCAAAATCCTCAAAAAGGTTGTCAATGATTCTATATGTGATTGGATTTTATAGATCAACCTCACCCTTTGGGCTTATCATACTTTATCTTGTACGTCCATGAGCAAAACCCCATACTCTGTGGTCTACGATGGTGAAGTGATACTGCCTATTAAGGTTGAACTCCCCTCATTATCCATATCTTTACAAGGAAAAATATTAAATGAAGTATATAGTGTTGCCAAACTCACCCAACTAGATTTTCTTGATGAAAAAAGACAAAAAACCTATGAACATCTCATGGTCAACCAGAACTGCTTAAAAAGGAATTTCAAAAAAAAGGTTTATCCCCAACACTTTCAAGTGGGTGGTATGGTATTAAAAGAGAACATGAAAGTCTAAGAAGATTAAGAAAAGAAGGGAAAATTTGAGCCCACCTAGCTAGGAACTTATGTTGTTACGACATCTTTTGGCTCAATAGAATATCAACTATCAAACCTAGAAAGTGAACCTCTGGATGATCCCACCAACATTATCCACCTCAAGAAGTTCTATGCTTGAGCCACTCAGTACATCCTACTAGTCCTAAAAAAAGGGAAAAAAATTCTAAAAATGTCCTAAAAATAATCATCATGGTGAAAGCTTGGAAATTCAAGCAACTAGAGATAACAAAAAAAGGAAAAGAAAAAAGAAAAAAGGAATAAAAAGGAAAATAAATTAGTGTAGAGAAATAAGCATCCAAATGGTGAAAACTTGGCAATTCATTTGTGCTCTCATCTACTGGATTATTGCCTTGCACTATGTATCGATCATCCTCTGGAACCTATGGTGGTATCATCTCCACCAAGACCCTTATTCTCTGTCCACCCTCATCCCCTCCCCTAGCTCTATCTCCATCAATCCTTGACTCTATCTCTCCTCCACCTGCATTGTTGTCCTTGAGATTTGCCTATGGATTTGTCCTATCCTCTAGGACCCTCTCATGCTCCACTTGTTCTCCCCCTCTCTATGCATCCTTGTGTGAGTGTTTTTCATCCTTGACCATGTAGGCCATCTATAATGATCAATCTGATCCACAAGGATGACAACATGGTATCTCCCAATATAGAACCCCACTCTCTCACATATATCCTCCAACTCCCCCTACAAAATCCTCAACTCATAGATCCCCATCTCATAGCCATCTACACCCTCAAAGTCACCACCTCCATCAATAGACTATCTCAATCTACCTACAATTCATCCACCCTACCCAAGAGACGATCCCTCTCTGACTCCAATGCCTCCAACCTCCCTTCCTACCAACTAAAGTACATCTAGAACCCATCAAACTCAATTTGTAACCTATCATACTCCCCTTGTATAACATCATGCTCCCTCCAGAGTTGGTCCCTCTCATCTCTAAGCTAGTCTCTTTCCCAATGTGTATCAAAAAGTAGTTGACTCATGGCATCACGTTCCTGCTGCAAGTATGCATACCTCTCTACCAAAATACTATCCTCTCCACTAGCTGATGAAGCCCCACTCCCAATCCTTGATCAGAAACCTATGGTCCTTTCCCTTCATCTCCATCTGTCTACTAAGACCTCTACTCCTCTTGTCTCCCACCTTACTCCCCCTCTCCCCTATGTCATCTCCTCCTTGTAGGTGGATCCTATGATGCCTTAATCCCCTGGCCTCATATCTCCCCCTCCTCAACACTCATGAAATCACCACTGCCTCTCTCATCACCTAAACCCTAACAACTAGCCTTAGCATCTGAAATTGATCCTTATACACTTGTATGGACCTGACATTTGTTAGTCCTCCAAACCAATCCCTATTGATTGAGGGTAATTATTTCCACTCAACAAAAAAAACCCTCCCTCTATAGTGCTAGTTTGAATAGAGTCACAAACTCTCTTGTGAACCTCTAGTACCAAACTAGCTCCCCAAGTACATCTTGAACCCATCCAAATTTCTTGAGCACTTATTATGAGGATACTTCTCTACAATGTAATCCTACCTCCCAAAGACAAAATATGGTGAGATGATATATTGTATATGCTCCCTCTCCTCGCAATGTCCTAAGACCCATGTATGTCCTCCATGTAATCATAGTGATCTAATTGAGTTGGACTTGATAGTAGTTTACATCCTCTGAGTGATGATAGGTCAATGGATCACACTAGTTGAACACAATTGACCAATCTAGCTACCTGCCCCATTGCCCAATTGGTCGAAGCACTAGAATGTGCTCCCATCCTCAAACCTAGAGCAAGGTCAGAAATACTATGCTCCTTTCCTGGTGTTAGTCACGTCTACACTAATACACTATCTGGTGTACATCCCTGTAGATCTCTTCTTGCATCAAAGACCCCCATGCAACTAGAACTCTCACATCCATAAGTTGAATAATACTTAGAATCAAGGCTAGAGTAACTCCTGTGTTTGGGGAAATATACCCTAAGACCAACCTGCACACATAGAAATTGGTGTACCTCTCATATGCCACTCTATCCAGATGCTCATCCAACATGAATTATTCTGATCAAATTCTAAATGGAACTCCATGACCAACTAACCTCCTAAAAACCTTATCTCTTGTAACACCTCTCACTATGAGAACCAACACCTCGCTCACTAGTAGTCTGAAGATGTGGTGCACATCCTCTAAAGTCACTATCATCTCTCTTTTTCAAAGATGGAATGTCATCATCTCACTATGTCATTTCTTGCATAGGATTGACACCATGGCCATATATGTCTAAGTGTAAGGTAACCTCACTAGGTACCCCAACCTAATCTCCTTAATATGAGCCCATTCTATCACTTTGAGCTACTCCCTTTCTTGTAGTGCCACTGCATGCCTCTCCTATAATATGAGTGCATCCAAAGACCACTGCATACACAAAAACTAACATGCATCAATATTTGATTTGCAACATCTAATTTAGCCCTACTAACCTATCTATCCATTTTCCTACAAACCCATAGGTAGGAACACAATCCCGCAACTCAAGTTGACCTGGTGTTCACGTAGTCCTAAATTCTTGTCAAAATGCTCCCCAAAATCCCAACTCCCTTATAAATGTGGATGACATTCTCATATTATCTTCCTTTGCTAATCCCTTGAACCCACGAGCTTGTGATCTTGTCGTCAGATCCACTATCCCCAAAAATCTTCAACCAAAACTGTGAATGTGCAAAACCTTCAAACCTAGCCCATTTTTCCCACCCCTAGCCTTGTCTCTTTCATGGATCATAATCTCATAGATCCCACATGCATTCATGTCAGGCCTATGCTTGTAGGACTACAATTTTGAATTACAAGAAAAGCAATAAATGCAAAATGACAAAATGAAATAGTGAAGTTTTAGGCCTACTAATCTCTTTGGTGTCTATCATGTCTACACACATCGTACCACATCTACCCAATGCTCTAGTCATCACTGTGTAGACATCAAATTATCTCAACTAGAACTCCAAACATAAAAAATCAACAAGAAAATGAGAGTAGTTAACCCTTCCCTCCTGGGTGACCCTTTTTCACTCTCCCCTTGTTATTTTTGCATCTTGACCATGATTTTTACCCTCTTTTAACCCTTCGAAGTGATTTTGCTCATCTCGATATTCTTACTTTTCAAGAAGTCTTTGGGCCTTGTCTACTCTCTCAACTACCTTCTTGAGGGGGCATCGCACAGTTCAGTCTCTCCTATTTCTATTTGAGACTAGGGAATATTTGTTGTTTTAAAAATATTTTTTGCATCATCTACTTTGAAACTTCTTTGAAATTGTATTGTTCTAACACTATGTCAAAAATGGACAAAATGTAGAGCCTAAATTTGATTACATCATTTAAGTAATCTTATTTAGTTATCTTTGAGGGCATTATTGATTATGTATTTATTATTTAATTAATTTATATCATCCCCTAGTTATTTAATTTAATTAATTGAGTATAGTCCAATTAATATTCAAATGAAAAGCTATAGTCTAATTTATTAATTAATCCCCTTTTCCTCTATTAAACTGAATAATTGCACTAGCCTATTTAATTTAAATCCAAATTAATCCTTTGATTAAATCAATCAATCAAATCAAATTCCTCAACCAGGGCCTAAATCCATAGCCAAATCCAAATCCAAGATCTCAAGCCCAATCCACCCAATTCACCCATGCTAATATGTCCATTTATCTAATTAACCTCACTTAACTAACTCACCCACTTGTATTTCTCTAACACCCACACTTATCTCCTAATTCATCCCATAACCCAAGCCTAATCCTCTCCAAAACATTTGCACAACTTTAAACATGGATTAAGAAATCCTAACCCAAACCAAAGTCCACCTTCATGTCACATTGTTCACATTCCCATCCAAATGCATTAAATACACTTAAAAAAATGTAAATGCCTCTCACACATCCCTTACAAGCCCACATCCTTAATAATTCCACCTTGTACCCTCACATTCACTATCCCTTTTACAAGTGTCACACCCTCATTGGCTCCAAACAAGCATAATCATTGTGCTCTCTCTTCCTTATATCCCAGCCTTCCCTCACCAAATCATCCATCTTGCATCTTTCTCCTCAATTCCACTACCCCTTGGCCTATGAATTGGACCCTTTCCCTCTCAGAATTCATCCACCTTTATATGAAAATTTATAATGCTAATTTGAGAGCTCAAACACTACCAAATTACCATTATCATGCACATTTCCCTTCACACATCCATAGTTTGAAAGCTCTCCATCCATCCTCCATTGTTGACTACACTTGAATCTTGAGCATACATTGAGCACACATACCATATTGGACACATCTACACATCAAGAAGGCTCTGGAGTGCTTTCCTTTGGTTTGCATCATGTTTATAGTTTTCTTTGGTCTAATTATGTATGTTGTCATTCATTTTAGTTTGTGAATGTTAAACTTAGTTTAAATATTATTTGCACACTAAGTTCATAGCATACAATTATAAGTGGTTGTATGTCATAATAGGTCCCATTATGTCATAATAGAATCCATTATGTCATAATAAACCCTATTATGTCATAGTGATCCATAATAAAAGTTCTTAAGGTGATTTCTATCATAATATATCATATTAAGGGGTATTATGGCATAATAGGTCCTAATAAGGGTCTTATGTCAGGATAAGTCCTATCATGTCTTAATAGGTCATGTATCATGTCATAATATCATATCATGCCATTGGGTTCAAAATGGCTCCAAGGAAGTGTTGGTGTTTGAAAACTACTAAACAACAAAATGTTCAATACCAGAATCATAACACTCATATAACTTAAGGATCAGCCAATTCCTATTATCAATTATATAAGTAAACCATTTGGACCCAACTTCAACAAAAAAAAAGGATGGTTTCCTACTCTTTTGGCTCTGCAAACCAAGGCAGGTATACCTAGGGATGATTATAGTGCAAACTACTGTGTAGAGATTCTTTTAGTTTCATTCTGATTCTCATCTATTACCCACTAACACATGAGCAGTTTACTTTACTTCTTTTAATGTTCTCAAACATGTATGCATCCCTTATCAACAAATCTGGTCATCATTCTCCTTGAATTTACAAATATTCTTGACAATAGCAACTACCTAAGACTCAGAGAATAGATATAAACGAGTATTGACCAGCATTTATAACTTTGGACAAAATTGAATGAAAAAATGATTTTGATTTTATAATTGTTATGATATGCATTAGAAGAATTTATCCTTGTTCACTTCTGACTTATATGACCAGTACCTTATTCATTGGGCAAAAAATTGACTATTGGTGGGAGATCTAATTCAATTAACTTGTAAATGAATTAATCAATTGTAATCACCCATTTCCATTCTTATGAAGTATCCTTTCTATAAACTCATAAACCCTACTAATTCATTGAAGCATTTCTATAATTCCTTCAATTAAAAGCAATAGTGATACAAGCATACAACCCATCCAGATTGCATTTAGCCAAATTAAACCTTATTTAAAATGACTTCAAAGTAAACAAACCCATAAAAAAGAGACAAAAATTGATGACACAAATATAGTGTAAATACCCCTTTATATTATCCTTTCAGATGACTAATACAATGACCAATAGAATTCAAAGGACAGCCTAGAACAACTTGTTGGTTCTGTCATTTCAATATATCTTCAGAAAGTACAACTAGAAAATAAAATTAGAAAAGCTACACACTATTGGACCAACTTTATTCTCTCAAAGAATTAAAATTGTACAAAATTTGGACCCTCACAATGCCTTGAAAACTCATTTATATACCACGAGTTGCAACAAGCAAAGGGCAATTATGATTTGACAAGTGTCCAAGAAACAAAACATCATACAAGAGACAAAAACGAGCACAATAGAATGCCAAGTGCATCAAAAATTCTTTAGGTAGGCTTGTTTCTGTTACTACTGTTGGACCCATTTGCCGTTGCACCAAAAGCCATGACTGTTAGTGAACATGGAACACCACATAATTAACCACCTGTGGGTAGGGGAGCGCGTCGCATCACCCAACAATCTCCCCCTCGACGCGCATACCAGGTGCTTACGTGGGTTGGGAAGGCACCGGGGAGATTTGAACCCATGACCAGGCCAAAACCAAGCTCTGATACGAATTGTTGGACCCATTTGCCGTTGCACCAAAAGCCATGAATGTTAGTGAACATGGAACACCACATAATTAACCACCTGTGGGTAGGGGAGCGCGTCGCATCACCCAACAACTACTACAAATCATCAACTTTTGATTTGTCCCCTACTATTTTGAATCTTGAGAATACGTGGCTATCAAATTAGCTAGCAAAGGGTTATTTTGTGGTGCTTCCAAATCAGTTTTTTGCTGTGGATTTTCACTGCTTTCACCTTGAGCAGGTAATATTAATTTTTCACCTTCTTCCTTTTTCAGATTTGGTGCTGATGTGTCAATTATCTACACCTCATTCTTTTGTTCCTCATCATCATCTGAACCATGTTCTTCTAACTGCTCATCAGAAGGAATATTTGCTAACCAGGTGTTAAACTATGCATCATCAGGCTAGTTAAAATGCAGGATATCATCTTGCTTCTTTAATATATAGTTAGCCTCATTTTCAAAACTAACAAACTCTTGTCTCAAGGAATCAAAAAATAATTGGACTTTAACTAATTCTTCTATCGTAGTAGCCCACCAGGCATGCCCTTTCTTGTTTATGACTTTATTTATCCTTATGCAAAAAAAGGTCATCCAATTCTTTACTCCACGCATCTTTATTCTTCAATTTATTTTTTCTATCCAAGGTGCAAGGAAACAAAACAAATTTTTTATTCTTGTACTTGCACAAACAAGAAACAATTTTCAGTTGCAAAGCAACTCTCCTGTTATCAAAATCTGACAAGTCATTAGCAATATCATACATTTTTTCAACATGGTCATGAGAAGACCTTATAATTGAATAACATAAAAGGGTGATTTCTTTCTCCCTTTTTTCCCACTTATTAACAATAGGCTTAAGGGTTTCATCATGGGTTTTTAGTTCCTCACATACACTTATTACTCTTGTCAACTGATCATAGAATAATGGCCATTCAATTTTATCCACTAAATACATAAGAGCCTTTCTAATCTTATCCTCATACTGCGTATTTAACTCTACATGTAAGGCCCATAGTTTTCTTTTCTCTTCTTCAAAATCCTTAGTTGTGTAATATTCTGGCCTTTGAGTTGTGTCTGGTATTTCTACAAGGGGGGTGGATTTAAAAGGTTCAACTGGAGGACGGGGGTATGTTATTCTTGGCCTTGTGGACTTCCCCATTAGCTTGTTTTCAAGCTCAATTCTCTTTTTTACCTCCTTATTATAGGCCTCAAGAATTGTTTCATATTTATTATATAACTCAAACATAGCTTGTTCCTCCTTCTTAGCAATGGCCAAAAGAAACTTGGAAGAATCCACATTCCAATATGCTGCCTGCACATGTGAAGTATCAACAACCCTTCTTACAAGTATATTTCCCATCAACCCAGACTCATCTGGTTGCAATGATGTGGCTCTAGATCCTTTTCTCAATGACCAACTAACCAATGCAACTTGATCTTCAATGAATGTTGTGCCTTGGAAGTCTCTTTTATTTGGGTCTTGCAACTCCAATTTATTAGAAACCGAATTGAAAATCAATGCATCTACAATATCCCAATTGGGAAATAATAAAATGTTAGATGCCTTTACCATTTTCCTCCCCTCCTCAGGGCTTATATTCTGCAATTATTTCATCAGTTCTTCTTTAATTTGGTTCTGCATGGAAGTTTCATCCATTTTTGGATGCTCTATTTTCAACCTTTTACATTTCTCCTCAAAAGTGTTCATGTTTACCCTCCATGCAAACTGTTGAAAAGCCCTAGATTTCACAAAATTGTCATTAGCCAAAAATTGATGACTTGCCTATTCTAACACAAGTTCCAATTCCCTATCTCTATAATCAGCTATTGTTAGATCCAAACTTGGGAGGAGAGGTTCTGGAGAGGTACCCTCATATAATTCTACTTGAGTAATAAAAATGCCTCCCTGTGATCCCATCTGTTCAATCTGCTCACCAGTGAGTTGTTTTTCTCCAATCCTCAAAGGGGATTGAGTGGGTGAATATTCCTCAACTTGAGGTCTTTCTTCTTTCATTACCTTCTACCTCTTGGGACTAGGCTCATCAGGTCTCTCCTTTGGGGCTGTACTGGTTGATCCCATTATTTGCTTGCCCTTGTCTATAGGAGCCCCTTTATTTTGAATTATAGTGTAACTAGGCTTCTTTGGTACAATTATTTGACCAGCTCCTATATTAGGAGTGAAAGCCAACCTCCTCATGACTTCTCTGGCCTTATCAGGATAAGAATCAATAAAAAAAAAAATTCTTCTCATTCATAACCTCCATTATTTCAAGGAAATTATTCATGAGCTTATTTATTCTGTCAGCCTCTGTATTAGCATTATCTAAAGGATTATATTTTTTATCAAAACAATAAATGAATTCTAAGACCCGGGAGTAAACTCTCCATTTTTCCTTTTTAGTTTCTTGTTCCTGCAATGAGAATTCATTCCTTATAATGTACTCTAGATAATATGAATCATGTTTGACCTATCCCAGCTTAATCCTATGCCTCAAGGTCTGATTGAAAAATCCCTCAGAATCACAAAAATGGGGATGGGAGACAGCCATCATATACTGATTCAAAATTTTATGCAAAAAGATCCAATCCCCTTTGGTGATCACAAACTGATGGGCCACTGTGTAGGTAGGGAAAAATGACCCTAGTTGCCTTTTCAACAAAAAACCTTTCTTCTACTCCTCCTAATTGCCACAAAACTTTAGCCATTCCTACCTTCAAAGGTACTTGGTAAGGCAAGACATGAGGACTCCCTTTAAAACCATAAATTCTGAAAACAATAGAAACAGAGTAAGGGATAATATCTCCCCAATTATGTGACACTTTCAAATTATGGGGGCGATCCATAGGCTTGATGAGACTCATTAGCACCTTAGGGATTCTGGGATTGTCACTCAATATGAGGCATCTCAATTTAGAAGCAAAATACCTATCAAATCTAACAAAACTAGCATTATTTGCATCCTAGGTCATATCTGCACTCCACAATTGGACTGACAATGCTTCCCCATTTTCTTCCTTGTTCAAATCCATCTCTTCACCAAAATAAGTCACCCCTTTGAACAAGAACATGTGCATCAATAGAGAATAGTGTCCAAAAGTTTTCTCGACCTTCCCTTTTGCACTTCCAACTAAACCAGTATGAATTTCTTCAACCAAAAAGGAAGCAAAATTGAAAATAACATCTACACCAAAAGAGGCAATTTGAACCATCATATACATAAGGCCAATGGACATGAAATCCCGTTCATCTTCACCAAAAACATGGCACAAGGTCCTATATATCTCTACGGCCCCAGAAGTGAAAAGACTCTTCTTAAAAGGTTCTCTAGAGGCTGCAGTAATTACTGGCAGAGTTCCTATTGTACCAATGTGTGCCCTCAATGCACCTCCCCTGATTACATCCTTCTTTGCTTTGTATTCATTCTCTAATTCTAGCAAGTTGATTGGCACATGGTAATCTAACAATGGTTCTAGGTGAAAAACCTCTCTAATTTCTTTAGGATTAATTGAGATCAAAGGGACACCATCATTTCTTCTCACCACCCTAATGGCTTGGTCATAATTCTTGACAATGGCTTCAAGCAAATTATAATCCATGAAAACACTTGGGACTACCACCTTTCCCAAATCAAAGTTCCAGACCTTAGCATGTGGGGCAAACAAATTCCTTTCTAAAAACCACTTTTTAAACAAAGCAAGACCATTTTGAGTAGCCATTGCATCCCTAACCCAATTCCCCTTATCATATAAGCCATTAGTAATTTTGAGCCTAGGGTTTAAGGAAATCAATTTTTTAACTTGTGCAGGTTCAGTGGTGGATGTTGGGAGTAATTCTAACAAATCGTCATGAACATTCCTATCCATATAATTAACCTACCTGGAGAATGCTTTCTTTGGAGGCATCTTGGTCGTAATAATAAGAAAAATTATATATGAATACTTACTTGACTTTCCAAACTTATCTTTCCTTTAACCTCTACATTTGCTCTCAAATTGATGAAAAGTTAGTTCTCGTTCATACCAGGCTAAACACAATATGATCAACAGGCTCCTGTGGTCAGAAATTGTGAGATCTTTGTTTGTGTGGGACTAGAACTAATGAAATCTCCTATATTATACTCTGTTTCTCCCACACATGAAGCTTTCATTCATCATAAATGCCAGAATAGAAAAACAAAGTGGCATCACACTTCCTTTTAAATTTGCACCGTTGATCCTTGAAAAATCCTACGATCCAGGAATGAAAACTAAGCTGACTCACTTTTCTTCTTAACATGCTAGTAGTCAAACCAATAAACTGCCTCCATCTATACCTTTCATCTAATGCTGGCATTTCAAACTGGGCCCATCGATGACTGGGGACACGTGTCCTCAAGTTGCTACCTCACTATATATAACTTTCGAGCACCTTTCCATAGCGAGTATGCGACAACCATTTATTTTTATTTGATCATGTGGTAGATATTTTAAACAACTTTTAAGAGAACAATGGTGGGTCCCTTGCTCACTAACTTGCTATGCATAACCTTCGTGCATCTTTCCATAGTGAATTAACGAGCATCGTTGATCCATACTTGATCTTGTGGATGACACATTACTGCAATAGTGGTGGGCCCCTACTCACTAACTCGATATACATAACCCTCGCACATCTTTCCATAGTGAGTTAATGATGGTCATTGATCCTGGTTTGATCTAATGATCATAATTTTTTACAGATTTTATACATGGAGAATGGGTCCAGGATATTGTTGTTGCTGAGCTGGCTTAACACGCTGGCACACACATGTACATTGTTTTAAACCTTTGGTGACATCTCATGTCCTTGGCCTAGCTACATTTATTATTTTTAGGTGGGTCCCTATATCACTACCAACAACATTACCAATATCCGGCTAGCGATATAGCAATTTTTTGGTAACCATCAAAAACTTGCGCCGGGGAATAAAAGCATGAATGACACAACTTGTATTGAAGAAAACACAACTAGCATAATATTTTCCTCGGGATCTTCAAAATCATTTATTATTTCAAAAGGATGCCGTCTTTTGGAATGATTGGGCCCTCGCTATGTCCCTACCAAAAAATTTGTGATTTTACAGCTAGCGATATAATGACCCTCGATGGGTTCACAATTCTAGTGACGAAAAATAGAAATGCATTGATTGGGACCTTGCAAATCAAAACTAGTGTCATAGAAGAAAGTCGTGCACATTTATAAGCTTGCATGGGAATTTTTGTTGTCACATCAACTTTTAAAAGGACACTACCTTTTGTAAAATCTGGGCATTCACTATGTCACCACCGGCAAGTCACATGGATTTTTTGATAGCGACTTAGCGAATTGCCAGAGAAACATGGATGCCATTGACACCATTGATAGGCTTCTTCACGTGTGTTTATTTTTAAAACTAATAAGACTGAGACATAGCACATGTCATAATTTATTCACATTAACACAATTCTCAGCGCCAAACTTCATTTTTTAGTATCATAGACACAAAAATTTGATGGTCGCTACCTCGCTATGCGTAATCTTCAAGCATCTTTTCATAGCGAGTATGCGACAACCGTAGATTCGAAAAAGATCCAACATTCAAGATAAAACCTCATCAAAAAGACTCACAAAGACCTGAAAGCGGGTGGGAACAAAAAATTTGCTTATCCTTTTTTTTAAACTTTCGCACCAGGATAAACTTTTAAAAAGCAAGACTTAGGGTTTGATATAGATTTTAAAAAGATATCAAAAATACGAGACCAAAACGTAAAACCTTAGGGCCTAACAAGAGGACTCACATCTGATTTTTCTTACCATGATTCTAAGAAAATTTAATACATAAAAAATCAAACCAACAGGAAGTACTAGGATGTATTAAACCCCATTATTTGTTTCTTATATGGTAAAAAGATGTGTTGTGGTGTATTAATGCATCTTATAATGTGTTAAGAGGTCTTAAGATGTACTACATTTTTTTTTAGGGAATTTAAGTCATAACAGGGACTCTAAGGGGTCTTATGTTGCAATCAACCATCTTAAATGGTATTATGTCAAATAGGTTATGTAAAGAGTTCTTAAGGGGTTTGATGTCATAATAGTGATTGTCAAGGAATGTTATGTCATAAAAGTCCTCTTAAGGGGTCCTACATGTCTTAACAAGTCCTTAGATGTATAGTTAAATGTTTAAATATTTGAGTTTTTTTTTTTCCTTGATATGCTTAAATTATTTATATGTTCTAGATGTTAAATATTTAAACATTTAACTATACATTTGGGAAGGATTTTCTACAATTTTTTAAACTAATATTTTCTATATTTTTTAATGAAACTAACAAAAGCATGTTTAAAAATAAACATTTTAGAAATATTTTCTACAATTTTTTAACAATAATTTTCTAATATTCTCTAGCTACAATTTTCTAACTAGGGTTTTCTAAACATTTTCTAACTAGGGTTTATAACATTTTCAAACAAAGAGTTTCTAAGATTATAGAACAAAAAATTAGAATGTTTAATAAAAACTAATTAAATCAAAAGCCAACTAATATAATCAAAAGAAAAAAGAAAAATTATGTGTACTTGGTATCAACAATGATCGAACAAGGTCAAAAAATCTTACACGATGTTAACGCAACTCTAGGTAGTCAAAGGGTTTGATCTAACACATTGAGACCAAAATAAAAGTTGCAAAAAATGACTTTACCTATCTGATTTTATCAAAAATCTACCCATAGGGGTCTTCAAATGAACCCATGTGTGTTATGTTCAAATTAAAGCCTTGACCACCTTCATTCAAAGACCCCTCTTCATTTCAAATGCTTAAAGAAACCACATCGATTTCCCTTCATCCCTAAAAGTGGATCATACTATTGGGAAATCACCTAGATGTGCGTTGTAGTATCATTTAGAATAATGTGATCGATGCAGTACATTGGACTATATTGGATGTACTATATCAATTGGTGCCCCTTGCACATCACAATCTTATTTCACATAGCTAATTGTAAGAAGTGACATATATCCTCCAATATGATTTTCATACCCCTCATTACAAGATAAAGGATGGAAGTGTATCCATAACATCACTCCTTAAGTTCCATCAGCAATAACTTATGAAATATCACTCTTAGGATCATGTAAACCCATAATAGTCCTACATATATGAGGAATTCCATATTTTCAAGATTCAACCTCTAACTGTGTCCAAAAAACAATCTTGATACATGCCCACTTGTATGATTTCTCATTCCTAGAGGAACTTACAATCACATTGTGTATCTCTCATCATCATTTCTCAAAATAAAGGTAAATCAAGAATATGTCTTTCATATTTTAGGTCCAAATCCCTAAACAATATAGACTTTTTAATATGTTGCTAAAATTGACTACTAATGCCCTTATCAAACAAATAAGCTAAATATAGAGTATAGCACCCAAACTTGATTCTAACTCCTAATATGCACACTAGTGCTAAATCTTGACACTAATTCTCTAAAGAGACCTTTTATTTGCTAAATTTGAGAAAAAAGATAACATATAAAATAAATATAGAATAGAGAACTCTATTGTAAGCTTAGGTACTCTATAAAATATTGTCCCTCATTATCTCTAGCTTAAGTGGCTAGTATGGTCATCTTTGTGACATCCTCAATCTTTTGATTATGTACGCCCTACATTTATAGGAAGTGGAAAATCATAAATGAAGAGTAAAAATAAAAATAAATCACTATTCATAGTTAGATTTTATAACACCAATTTGTAATATTTCTTTCAATCAATCATAAATTGGTCCTATAGGATTTTCTTCTTAAACTATTCACTATATTGGAATTGTGATTCCATCTTTATTCCTTTGCTCGATGCCTTGTGTCTTGCTTTTTTTATCAAATAACCCTACAAAAAACATTCTCACTATCTATTTGATAATTCATAGTGGAAATACCATTGTCATGTTTTTACATCCATAAAATAAAGAATAAATAATGGAGAATATATACCCTTAAATTCCATTTCCTTTAAAAGAAATTAAGAATGATGTATTTGCTTTTGTAGCATTAATTTTCTTTTGCTAACAATTTATCTTTGCAAAATGTTGTTCTCAACATTATGGTATTGTAGCTTACTATAATAGGGTTTGATTTCTCACACTCTATACAACATTTTACATCCTCTACACAATCCTTTTTCCAATTATTTAGTTGTAATATTTTTTTAGGACTTTATCTTGCATATGCACCTAGGGTCACATGACAACTAAAGTGGGGGTCAAATTTAGTATCATAAATTATGCCCCTTTATCGTGCAAGCCCAACTTCATGTTTTGTTTGGGATAGACTTTAGGTTTCATTTCCTTAGATCATTTTAGGATCACTTGGATCCTTGACCTTACCTCCAATTAGAGATATGTTATGCATTAATCTAAACTTTAATTAATGACCTTAAGCCCAAAATATTTGTCAAACATTGTAGCCACAATTATCTGCCAAGTATTGTGCTTCACCACATGTTGCTCCTATTTAAACAAGGTTTTTAGCTTGGACCCTAGTGCTTATGATGCAGTGCAAGGCAAGAGCATCCCTAAAGGAGAAGATTTCCTAGCCCCCCTACTATAAAACCATGCAGTAGAAACACAATAATAGGAAGCAATAACACAAGATCTAATACCAAATCACAATAATATATTCATAAAATATAACTGATTACATGCAATGTGTCGGGCTATAAGGCCTTCCTGGTTATGGCCAGATACAAAGCAAGTAATAGTTCTGCAAGATCCCTCAAGATCCAAACCCAAACCCTAGCTAGTCCAGATCCATGTTCTGATAGAAACCTCCAAGGAAGATCTCAACTTGTGCTCCCAAGCCCACCAAGCAATCTCCTTGTTTTCCAAGCCGCAACTACTAGCTCTTCTCCAAATTCGCTCTTCCAAGCTCCTCTACTTCTCCTTGATGGATGAATAATGCCTAAAGACTTTCCCACAACCCCTAATTATACCAATCTAAGCCACAGGTCCGCCCAGAACACAAATTAAATACAAATACATAAATTAAATGCCAAAGTCGGCCTCCTACAACAATTAAATTCCCAAAATCGAAGTCTTAGTAAAATTGTGATATCTCATAGCTCCAAATTAATTAGAACTCGAGATTTGAACCGTAGTTAGAAATCTAGGATCTCTTTCATTCCTAAAATTTTCATTCTCTAACTCATTGTATAAAATTATATATATATCCTACAACAGGCACCAAATTCCTAAGCAAAGCTGAGCTCCTCCCAGACCATGCCGAGTAACCAAAGACCATGCCGATTGACCAAAGACCATGCCGAGTCCCATGACCATGTCGAGAAACCATAGACCATGCTAAGAAACCAAGGACCATGCTAAGTAACCATAGACCATGCCGAGCTCCCAAGACCATGCCGAGCTCCATAGACCATGCCGAGCTCCCAAGACCATGCCGAGCTCCATAAACCATGCCGAGCTCCCAGTGTATGATGAGAACTAGTCCAAACACCCTCCAAAGAAACTATTGAGCCTCCTTACATGAAATCCAAAGTAGTAACCAAGTAAATCCAAGATGCTCCTGCATCAGACTCCACAAGTAAATAGAAAAGTGTGCCCCACACTTTGATGCCCAAAGAAAGAACAACAACCAACTTCATCTTCACCAAAGGCTTCCACTCCAATAGGGATAAGAAAACCAATTTACACATCATCCACATCCACATCATTCTATCAAACACTAGAATCTCAACCATCCAATCATCATGCTCACTCCTAGGAACAAACTGAACATAATGCTTCAACATCAAATCCTCACTCACAACAACAACTAGTGAATCCACACCAGCAGCAAAAAACTCCATATCAGCCACAAAATCCACATCAGTAGCAACATGAAGATCTCCATCAACACATGCCACACTCTCAATACTAGCAATCTCATTTCTCACAACAAGATGCTCTGCAATATACAACTCACCACCAACAACAACCAAATAATCCACGACCAAGTGCTCTGTAATTTCCATGTCAGACTCATCCAACTAATCATGAAAACCAATGTCCATCCCAACATCAACAAGGTTAGGAATATCTTCAGCAACAACTTCTAGCTATTTTGTAGGTTCTGTATCAGACTCCACAAATTGATCAATAAAACCAAACTCTGCCACCTTGACCTTCTTAGCTTGATCAGCCAATCTAGCATCCAACTGAGAAAACATCTTAGAAAAATTCCTCTCCATTATATCATGGAGTTTTACAATCATCTTAGGGTCCAATCCTCTTAGATCCATCTCCCAAGATCTTCAAAAACCCTCTACAACAAATCCTTCCCACACTCCTTGTGACAACCTTGAATTTTTTGCAAGTCAGATCGCAACCTGCCACCTTGCATGAACAATCAGGAACCACATCACAAGTCTAGGACCACGGATTTGCAATCCAACAATTCTCTACGATCATGCCTCAACAAGATTATTCATCCATCTTTGCATCCATCGACCCATCTATAAGCCCTCTATAATTGCAAGCCAGAACCACAATTTGCCACCTCACAACCAAGAGATCTAGGAATCCAGAAAGAAAATCCACCATCAAATCAAGATCAACTCAGATCTACTTCTCCAACCCAAGTCCTGGTGCAAACTGCCTCAACTTCGGCGATCTATCCACACACTCAGGAATAACCTTCGCTCTGATACCACCCGATGCAGTGCAATACAAATATGTAGTGGAAACACAAGAACAAGAAGCAACAATGCAAGATCTAATACCAAATCACAATAATATATTCATAAAATATAACTAATTACATGCAATGTGCCAGGCTGTAAGGCCTTCCTAGTTATAGCTAGATACAAAGCAAGTAATAGTTCTGCAAGATCCCTCAATATCCAAACCCAAACTCTAGCTAGTCTAGATCCACGCTCTAGCAGAAACCTCCAAGGAAGATCTCAACTTGTGCTCCCAAGCCCACCAAGCAATATCCTTGTTTTCCAAGCTGCAACTACTAGCTCTTCTCCAAATTCGCTCTTCCAAGCTCCTCTACTTCTCCTTGATGGATGAATAATGCCTAAAGACTTTCCCACAACCCCTACTTATACCAATCTAAGCCACAGGTCGGTCCAAAACACAAATTAAATACAAATATATAAATTAAATGCCAAAGTTGGCCTCCTACAACAATTAAATTCCCAAAATTGATGTCTTAGTAAAATTATGATATCTCCTAGCTCCAAATGAATTAGAACTCAAGCTTCGAACCGTATTTAGAAATCTAGGCTCTATTTCATCCCTGAAATTTTCATCCTCTAACTCATTGTATAAAATTAGATACTTGGCCTACAATAGGCACAAAATTTCTAAGCAAAACTGAGCTCCTCCCAGACCATACCAAGTAACCAAAGACCATGCCGAGTGACCAAATACCATGCCGAGTCCCATGACCATATCGAGCAACCATAGACCATGCTGAGCAACCAAGGACCATGCCAAGTAACCATAGACCATGCTAAGCTCCCAAGACCATGCTGAGCTCCATAGACCATGCCAAGCTCCCAAGACCATGCCAAGCTCCATAGACCATGCCGAGCTCCCAAGACCACGCTGAGCTCCCAAGACCATGCCGAGCTCCCAGTGTATGCCGAGCACCAGTCCAAACACCCTCCAAAGAAACTATTGAGCCTCCTTCCATGAACTCCAAAGTAGTCACCAAGTAAATCCAAGATGCTCCTGCATCAGCTTAACTCTAGTATCTTATCAATTTCATTTGAAAATTTAGGACATGATATGCACTAGCCCTTCCTTACGTTAATGTGACCTCAATTTTAACATTTGATTTCTATTCTTTCCATTGTACCCAAAATAACCTTGTGATCTCTGTTTAAGAAAAATACCTTTAAATTTTGAATATAACTATTTATTAAAATTTAATTATAAAGTTTTGTTGGTATACATATCTATCTCTAAAATTTTACGAAGTATTTTTTCTTTGTAAACAAGCTCTATTATTGTTGGCTCTCTTTCCTATAGTTTAAGTTTTTAAATATTGAAGACTGGTTGAAATTACCAATAATATATCAACTTTTACCTCTCTTTCATGATGGTTGTTATTTTATTTTCACATGTTGAATTTTAATCACCTAGTGTGATTTATGACAACTCACTACTCTTGTGGAAAGCATTATTTCTTGGGTTGGATATTGGATTATCTTGTTTGAGTCATTTAGAATTCTATTCTAGCAAACTTGAGTCAAGTTTCATTTTGTTAATTATATTTGACCGCTACTCATCCAATTTTGGATATGCTTATGAATCAACGCACATAATATTATTTTTTTATCATTTTGGCTATTAATAAAGGTAGGAATACCTTAGTAGGGCTTGGCCATGTCAAGTTTTTATATATCCACAATCACATTTATTTATCTTTGAGCTTGTGTAGGTACAAATATACAACTTGATGACAATTAGAAGTAAGATATCAAATAAATTAGACTATTTCAAAGTTGTGGATGAAGTTTAGAGTAAAACCCTAGGATAATAGTGTCCTGGTTTTGGTTTAGTTTTAGTGATTTATATTTCAAAACCTACTAAATATATTCTTGACTATGATATCCAATATTATTTCCTCTAGAAACTTGCTCCTAGTACATTGTTGCTACATAATAGGCCTCTTCTTTTAGTTTCAACTTCCTCTTTATACCCTTTTTTTTTGTTTATTTGCATTTTTTCTCAATAGTAGACCTTTTAATTATTTATTAGTCATGTAAAAAGAAAGTACACGAATAGCATGATTGAGAATAAATATTCACAAACAATCCCATCCTGCAACTGCCACTATTTTCCTTATAGAGTCTAATTAAATTTAACATTTATTTAATACTATGTGAAACTTGGCCCTAAACCTAACACACCTTCCTATGAAACCCACCTTTACATTGTGTCATTAGCAATAAATATGTAGAAAACCAAACATCTAGTCCCTAAACCACCATTACAAACAACTTTTCATGCCTTGACTAGAAACCTTTGTCCCTAAATAATGGGCTTAACATTATCTACACACAAAAAAATTAAAAAAATGTAACACTCATAGCACATAGACGAGCTCCATTGTTGACCAACATGATTAACTTCTTCTATTGGTTCATCCATCATTCATTTCCTGATACAACCTCCATATTGGTAAGTATCATATTCAAATGACCACCAGGGAGTTTAAACTCTACATTTGCTCCATTATTGTTATTTCCTCCTCCAAATGCCTAATTTCTAGTACATGAATCAAATTTGTCCAACCCTTTTGTAATCAACTTGGATTAATATGTTTTCCTTTATCAGAAATATTATGTATTAAGTTCAAATATTTAAGATTGATATATTCAATATACTTCAATGATGGCAATACTTTGAATTGTTTCAATCAAATAGCATATAAATATTATTAATATTAAATTCATAGTCTCCAAGTCCCACGTAAACATTCACAATTATAAATATATTATTATTTCAAGGTATATTAACTTCCAATATATTAATCTTGTTATTATCAATATTATCAATGCTTAATAAACCTAAATCTAATTTGATTAGTACAAAAATTCTTTTAAAGAAAAAACCCTAATCATTATTATTTTGATGCTTACATATAATTACAGAAGTGCTTACTACATCAATATAATAATTCTTACTAAATAAACATAATATAAGCATTTAATTATGCAAATAAGAAACTTAAAACTATAAATCATATATAACAGTCACGACTTTACATTTGTGACTACCACATGATATATAAATACCATTAATTAGGGTTAGGTCACAGCAAGATAGGGAAGCGGTGGAATATAGCATATACAACCAAGTTATAAAGTAAGGGAAGTAATATCGAGCTACCTTTACTCTTTGCTTGGCATACGAAATATCTTCTCTGTCCACTGATCACGTAGCGGAAATCCACACTATATAGTGGACTGATAGCCTACAAGCGTTTCTTATTAGGTATGACGTCGAACCATGATAACATATTATTAAGTTTGTGAATAAACATCGATAATGGATTTTGTATGAATAATTGTAATTGTCACACATACTACAATTGGTGATATACGTATCACATAAAGCTTAATCAAATAAGAAAGCTTTTTCTTTATCCATCAACCAGAATTGATAAAGATAATTTAGAAGTATACATAGAATGAAATCAAATCAATATATATATATATATATATATATATATATATATATATATATATATATATATATATATATATATATATATATATATATATATATATATATATATATATATATATATATATATATATATATGTACACAATGATAAATATCTAAAATAGTAATCATGTGTAAATAATCATGATAATAAAAGATATTGTTACATTATACTTAACAACAACCTTAAGGGTTATCATTGAAATGTATTTCAACTATAGCTCAGGGAGTTTGGCTCTCATCTAAGTTATGACATCTTAAGATAGGGAGTTGGTGGAGGGAGAGGCAGAGTAAATTCGAGCACCTGATGGTATCCTCCAGGGAACCGCTTGTAGCTTGTTTCACGTGCCCTCTGCACCGTCAATCTACCATCTTGAGATGGTCATAACCAGAAGAGAGAAGATTGCCTGAAGATATAGGGTGAAACTTTCCAAGAAAATTAAATTGATTAAATTGTAATGCTCAACTCCTCAAACTTTGAATAACAATAAGGATCTAAGGCATGTTTAATTTGAATGATTTCCTAACTTATACTAAATTTTTAATATCGAGTCAAAGAATTAAAAAGGGGTCATTACACCTTTCTTGCTTCTGTGAATCTCTAATGTCTTTTTATCTCCTTGAACCTCAACATGAAAGGGCTTAATTTCATGCCTTCCACAATTTCCACAAACATGGATTCATCCATGAAATTCATGCCAAGCCCTAGATTTTCCCTCACAAGGAGAGTGTCTAGATCACCTAAAAATCTATAGGCATAATAGTTGTCATCACATTTCTCACACTTCCAATAAATAGCCAAGTTGCATGCCCCATGTGATTATCATTGAGAATTAATCAATGTTCATTTTGTTGAAATTACAATAGAAAAGGTAAACTTCTGAGAGGTGGGGTGAATCAGTAGTTAAAACTTGAACCCATAAAACTTTCACCACACATCCATCTCATTCATTCAATGGATAAAATTAAATAACATGTAAAGCACATACATCTAAATCATGTAAACATGTAAGCAATCAAACACATAACACCAAATATGATTACCTAGAAACCCTCCAAGTGAGAAGGTAAAATTGGGGTGGGATGACACCCACAAATCTTCACTACTACAGTTGTAAAGTGTATCCAATTAAGGTTACAATGTTTTGATCATAAATCATGATCTACCCTATGAAAGGTTTGCCCTATTAAAGGCTTACAAAGACTATTAGTTCTTATCTTGTTAGAGGATTCAACACCTTGTTAGAAGCGTGTCTTGTTAGAGGACTTCAACTTATAATTAAGTAAGCACCCTATCAAAGGATATCATATAGCATCCTAGGACTACTTTGTTTAAGATATTTAATAGAAAATACTTGCTAAAATGTCTCAGCATAGACCTTATTATTGGCACTTGCTTGCCTAATGATAGATCACCTCTAAACCCTTATCTTCTTGATCCTTCTTGATCAAATGTCTCAATGTTGTATCATTCTCTCGATCCTTTATTCTTTTCTAACTAATTCTACAATTCACTCTTTCTTCGTAACTTCTAAATCTCCATGAATGCTCTTGTTTTCACATGAAAACTTCTTTATATTTCTCCCTCAACCCCTTACATACTCATATGAAGTTTAGGGTTTCATCCTCCTTAAGAAGATTAGGAGACTTAGGCTTAGGTATGAATCTACGGCTGAGATTCATCCATATTGTTTCTTAAACCTTACCATTTTTTGATTGGTTGCATGTAATTACATAGGAAATCCACATATAGATTCATCCTTATCTCCAAAAGATCGTAACCTATCCTTAAGTCAGCTCACAAATAGTTTACATAGTTGTTTGTGCCATTATAACTATGAAGTTTCTGATGCTCGACATGCACCATATTTCTATTTTGACTCAGCACTTGCACTGGTCGACATCCACTATTTACTCAGCTCATGAATCACTTGGCATGGTCTATTTGCTTGACACTTGAGTGACTCGACACATGAGTGAGTCAGAACTCATTGTAACTTGACATGGTCTAATATTTGTATGTTGTACTTGGCATGTATTACTAGTTCAACATGAACTAATTAAATGATGTAAGTGTGTTGACACTCACTTGTCAAAACCAATATGAGATCAACAATCTCCCCCTTTGACATGAGTGTCAAAAACACTTGAATATCATTATCAGTCTTAATCTTCTTGAGCATAATATATCCATGACTCGACTTATATATAAGACTTTAAAATTTCAAAATTTTGCAATAACCTATATACCTCAAAATTTTATAACTCCCCTGAGCTAATGTGTTTGTTCTGTATCCAAAATCTGTGCTCCTTTCTGAGTAAGTGCATCTCTATTGATACTCTTTCACTTCAATGCACTCTATTTGATACTCTTTCATCTGATATGCTTTGTCTTCCTTTGTTTCTATCTCCCCCTTTCTTTTATTCTCATATTAGATCTCTTCCTTGTGTGTTGCTCTCCCTTTATCTGTATATTTTCTCCCCCTCTATATTACTCTCCCCCTTTTTTGACACTTATGTCAAATGGGCTACACACATATAGTTTGTTTTTACAAAAATGATTTGCGGACTTCTAGTATTATCTTGAGAGTTGCATCCTAGTTCTCACATGCAACATCCATGACTTGATTGGATTGCAAGCTCGACATCAAGGTGCACTAGGCCATCTAGAGTAGAAAGATTGGTGTCTTTCTTTAGTAGAGTCTCAGCATAACCTAGCTTCTTGTGTATTATCTAAATATGTGGGGTAAGGGATGCTTTTATACATGTTAATTTGGCTCTTATGTTAGCCTCTTCTACTGTTAATACAACTAATTAACTTTGTAACTAAAGCAATGTATTAAAATGCTTCTCACTTTGAGCAAGGTTTTGTGGTAACCTTGTACTTGATATGTTGAGATTTCTCTCTAGGCTCATAATATGATCTCTGGTCTCTTGGGTGAAGAGTGTAGGGTTACACAATTTGGTGTATAATGAGAATATATTCTCAAGTACCTTCTTCACATCCTCAACCTTTTTTGCCAATGCAACTTGAGCGAGTGTTATATCACCAAATATCTTTTCATTTACCTTTCTCTAGAATTTCTTTTCAGACCACTTTAAGAGTTTAGCATTAGTATCAATGTCTTCATTATTAACCTTTTCCACTATATCTGACAATTGTTCTAGTAGTGGCTTGGTCTCTTGAGGAGTTCGCAAACTAAATACATCAAGAAAGATGTCCTTAATATCTTGAATTGCTTGCTTCTGGTTGTGTTCTCTCTTGAGCATTTCTTGATGCTTTTTCCTCTCTAAGGCTTTTTGCAATATGCCTATTTGGTCTTTTGTCATTGTATCATAATCAAACTTGGGTATAACAATATCTTCATCAAGAGTAATATCTCCATAGTGAATTACCTTTTCAACTTTTGAAGAGCTAGAGCCTAGTGCTAAGATTTGCAATGATATAGCTTCTATTCTTGGCTTCTAAAGAACCTGTGTAGGAGTGCCAGATGTTGGTAGTGTTACCAGTGCTTGGATGGCCTCTTATTCCTTCACTATTGGTGTTTCCTCACTCTCTTTAGATTTTATCTTATCTATCACAATGACATGATTAGAACCTTGTCCTTGTGCTTTAGGTATAGATGAATCTATCTATCCCACCTCCTACTATCTAATAGTGGTGTCTTTCTCTTCTTTTGTAGTTTTCTTTTTCTCAACTATGTTAATTTTAACAAGTGTATCAACCTTAGTAGATGTATCTACTAATGTTTGAGTCAAAGGTCATACTTGAGTAATTGAAGGGATGAAAGAAGGTGGTTCTTATGGATTCATCTTGTCCCTTGTGACATCAGTTACTACCTTTTGGAGCTCATCTATACTGATCAAAATTGGATTGTCACATAGCTTGGCTTGTAGTGTAGATGTATCTAGAATCTTCTTTAAATCTTCTAGAGTTAGTGGATTGATGATTTATGTTGATGCATCAAAAACATCCTTTATAGTTATGATCTCAATGGTTGTGGTTGTGTCATGGGGAGGACTAACACTTGGCACTTGTGTATCTTGCACACTCTATTCATGTTGATGCTCAAGCTCAGCTATTGTCATGTTATCATCTTGCTTTTTTGTCTCTTCCCCAACTATATTATCTTCTTTATTTTCTTCTCCAATGCCTTGGGTCAATGCAAGAGGTTCTTGATTTTTTCCATGTTCTTCCTCTTCATCCTCTTCATCTTCTTCCTCTTCCTCATCTGCACCCTCATCAAATTTAGCTTTAAGCTTCTTAGCCACCTTATCTTTCTTCTTGAGTGTGGAGGCAATTTTCAACTACATTTTAATCTTTGATTTTATCACCTCATAATTCCCAAATATCTTTGCACTTTTATTAATTTCCTCTACTAGTAGTGCAATGATGGTTGTTGAAGCTTCATTTACATTAATTTCATACCCAAGTGGCCTTAACCATCTTATCCTTGGTGTGGTAGCTTGCACATATGTGTAATCAGCATCAATAAGGAAACATATGTCATTGTAGTGTTGTTCAACCAATGAAACTAGTATCCTCATCCTTTCTTTCATTGATTTCTTAAAATCTTTGAAATAATTTGTCATGATGGTTTCAAAGTTGTCTCCCATATATTCAATAAATTTGCCAATCTTTACTGCAGTTGATTTGTTGGTTTTCCATTCAATTGTGCTGAAAGAGGGAAATTTATTTTTCACATAAAAGAATATTCAAACCAATATTGAACCAAATTTGCATTGTGCACTCTTGGTTTTCCTGATAGCTCTGAGGTTCTCCATTAGTTGTTGTAGTTGAAGTACTGTTAGATCATATGTATGATCTTTCTTTACAATTTTGTAACCAACATCCACAGCTATGAAGGGTACACTATTCAATATGCTAGAGTAATAGAATTTATGTGAGATTACCCTTACAAAAAATTTCAACAATGGATCAAAAATAGTATCTATTGTCATGCCTCTCTTATTCTATTTTGCTCTAATGTTTTTCTCTATTACTTCCTTAAGATCACTCCTTAGAGTCTTGGGCTAATCTAGAGTTGGGTAGCTAGTAACCTTGTGAATTAGTCTTTTCATAATCTTAATCAGTCCACCCTCTAGCCATAAAGATCCATCATGTATTTGGCTCAACATAATTCTAATCCATTCATTTTTAAATACACTAGGAAAATCTAAGGCACGCGTTAAACTCTTTTCTCTCAATAATTTTATACTCTTCCTTTAGAAGACCATTTTCACATAACCTATCATATGCTTCTCTGATTTCTAAGTCCCCAATGCTACCAATTTTACAATTATAACATCTCCTTACATCTTGCACCATTATTACATTTGGTGGGATCATGGATAATGTGCCAGAAGGATCTTGTTTGTAAGCTATGTTAGGGAAGGCCTTAAACACAGGTTGTTTGACTTCATTACTAACAAGCTTAACATTTAAAACTTCCTTTTCTTCAACATTTTTTGAGCTAGACAACATTTTTCAAACTAGGGTTTATGCAAAGTAAAACTATGTAGCTCAGCCTGTGATAAATACCTTGTGGAATCTGAAGAACTAGTCTGAGATCGCTATCAAAATCTCTACAAATGCTTTGAACAATTTTTTGAATTGCCTTTTGCTCTACTCACTCTCGCTTGAATTCAAAATTATGAATAATGAGCAAAAATTGATCATTTATCCTTAAAAAATCTTGCATTTAATGTTGAGTGCTTACACAATTGTAAGCACATCATCAACCAATTTTAGGATCACTCAGTAGCTACTACAAGTTTGACATCTACTAGCTAGTCTTGACAACTCGACATCAACTAACATTCCATTCAACATTCATGGGAAACATTTCATGCTCGGAAACAACATGAAAGATTTAAAGATTTAACTTGTATTTTCAACAACATCTTGCATCTTTATTCATGCTAATGTAGTCTTTTCTTTCTCTTTTGGAACTGATATATGATTTAACACTTGAATATCAGTCCCATATACCTCTTGATTGCCTATTTTGATGAGGTTTGATCACCTGACCCATTGGGTGAAGTAATCTCTTCTCTATTTGATGTGTTGTAAGCATCTTTCTTTTCCATGTCTTGTTCATCTCATCTCTGATTTTTTCAACATCTTCCTTGACTTTGCCTTTATCAAATTCACAACTTGGTGCCTTTGACCTACTTAGACAATGCTCACTAATGTGACCAGTCTTCAAATAGCTAAAACATATGGTTTGACTCAACCACCTTTTGTAGTTACCAATGAAGTGTGTTGTAATATAGTTCTCAGAAACATGTCCATGTTCTTGACAATAATGATAGCTATATTTGGTATTATGATCCCAATAATAAGAGTTGCCATTGTTCCTTACCTTTGCTTATTTGTTTGATGACCATATGGATTTGGATCTACATTCAAAAGCTTTATGTCCATACTTCTAATAGTTGTAGCAATAACCTTCAAATCTTTGTGTGTTCATGGTCCTGTTTTTGCATTCACGTGTTTGATGACCTTACTTGTTGCAATTGTGACAATGAACCATGCTCTTAGGCTTAGCATGCTTATTTGAATTCTTGCTCCTGCACACATTAGCAGTATGTCCTTTCTTACCACAATTATGACAAGTAGGTTTGGAGTTCTTACCTTTGTTGTTCCTTTCTTCAGCACTTTTAGATGACTCTCCTTCTTCAGTTCTTGTGTATCCCAGTCTAGATGTACCATTGTCAGATCTAGAGAATCTTAGTAATTTCTCAAAGTATTTGATGGCTTCATTTGGTTTGTTGAAACTTTCAAAAAAATTATTTTCTCTCTTTAGGTCACTCTATAGATGTTCATTTAGCAACTTCAATGTAGTTATCTCCATGTCCTTGACATTCAGTTCATAGTTCGCATTCATCATTTGACTTAGAGTATCTAATTGCATGTTGGAAATCTTAGTTAGTTCTATTGACTTTTCTTCCAGTTTGTTGGCCAAAACTCTTTTTTCTTCTTCAATTATGGCTTTTTCTTCCATGGATTTCTTCCTTTATTCAACCACTTCACATACTAGTATGGCTTGTGATTCTTATTCTAACTTGAGATTTCTAATTTCCTTAGCTTGGATTTTGTTCTTTTCCATTAGATCTACAACTGCTGCATAAAATTCATTTTAGTCTCCATCTGTAAATAGCTTAGTAGTGTCAATCTCTCTATATTATGTGTCATTCTCTACAATAGCAATTTCTTTCCTTCTCTTCAAGTATTTCTTTAGCTCCTCTCTCGCCTCATTTAGTCGATGTAGTATGAGATCTATTTCAATCTCCCAATTTTTAATAGTCTTTCCCAACTTCCCAACTTGTTGACCTCCATTTCAAGATCTTAGCTCTAATACCAATTGTTGGAATTACAATAGGAAGGGTAAACTTCTGGTGGGGGGGAGGGGGGGTGAATCAATAGTTAAAACTTGAACCCATAAAACTTTCACCACACATCCATCTTATTCATTCAATAGATAAAATAAAATAACATGTAAAGCACATACATCTAAATCATGTAAACATGTAAGCAATCACACACATAAACCAGATATGATTACCCAAAAACCCTCCAAGTGAAAAGGTAAACCTGGGGTGGGGATGACACCCACAAAACTTCAATACAATAGTTATAAAGTGTATCCAATTAAAGTTACAATATTTTGATCATGAATCATGATCTGCCCTGTTAAAGGCTTACAAAGACTATTAGGTCTTACCTTGTTAGAGGATTTCAACACCCTATTAGAAGTGTGCATTGTTAGAGGACTTCAACTTACAATTAATGTCATGTCCCCTTTTCAAATAATTAAAAATAATAATCTTTGCTAAGGCAGGCAGGCCCAAAAAGGTGAAGTTTCAAAAAAAGGGGATAATCTTTGGAAGCTAATGGACTAATAAATAAAAATTATTATTAAAATATGTTTTGTTAACCCCTCTTAGACGTGAGTTAGGGTTATGCCTTCTTTTAAAGGGTTTGGAGGCATTTTGGGCTGATTCCAAAACTTGATTTTTGCGCATTGCTTTGTTGTTCTTTAGAGGCTGCCAAACCTGTGGAGAAGGAGACCCAAGAATGGGAGTTTTTAGGTTTCTAGGAAGGCTAAGGACAGGAATTTTAAGCCATTCCATGTGCATGCTCATGCAGAGTTTGCCTTTGTGCTGAACAGTGTAGATTTGTGAGTTTTCAGGTGTGTTTTTTCTAAGAGTTTGGTGTTTTCGGTTGAGTATTTCGTATCAGTTTGGGTTTCTGCTGTATATTAGACATTTAGATGTTAAAATAAATCTGAATATATGTATTTGGTCATGATTATACTTTTGTGATAGATTATTAGTGTTTTTGTGGTGTTTCCGGGCTGTTTTGTGTTAATTTCGGGAGCCCGATGAGCATAGTTTTTGTCCTACATTTGTGAGCTGTTGTGTAAATGCTATACAAATCTGGAAATTTCATTTTGTTGGCCATTATGCTGCTGAAATTTCTGTAAGAATGTTCATTTTCATATTTATTAATAATATGTGAAGTTTTGAAGTTTTTGGCACTATTTCGGACATACCCGATTTGGGGTTTATTGAGAAATTGGTTGATCTTTGTAATATTGGTTGTTTGATTTTGAAAATCTGCTTGGAGGCTTAAAATATCATATAAAATCAGAAAAGGGACATTTCAGTGGTATCGGAGCTATGATCTTGCCAGCCTGAGGGTTTGTAGAAGTTTGCATGTCAGTTTTGACAACTACCCAAATCTTGCATGTCAAAATTTATGGTTGCATGCTACTTCTAATAATTTGCATGTTAGTTCTTGGTGAATTTGGTGGTTGCATGTTGCTTCTAATTAGCTGCATGTCAAAATCTATGGTTGCATGCTACTTCTAATCATTTGCATGTTAGTTCTTGGTGAATTTGGTGGTTGCATGTTGCTTCTAATCAGTTGCATGTCAAAATCTATGGTTGCATTCTACTTCTAATCAATTGCATGTTAGTTCTTGGTGTTTGAAGAAGTTATAACCTATTGGGGTTACACTCTACTTTATCCATAATGGACAGGTATAGTACAGAGCCTCAGAAGACACGATCTTGGACAATTGATATCCAGAATCAGAACAGTAGAAAGGATGGTTATTTAGACATTCGAGATAAACTTAGGAAAATAAGCCATGACATGTCTGAAAAGTTGGTTGAGCACCACCGTATAATGAATGACACGTTATCCGACCTAGCTAAGGTGGATTAGTTGACTAGATTTCTATTTGGAAAAATTTTTCACAGGGCAGATGACACAGTACTTGCATGAGGAGTTTGAGAAACTAGCTTATAGCCAAGCCGAGGTCTCAGATTCTACTCCACCACAAGAGGTAGTGAGAAAGGATATTACGCAGATTGATAGTAATGGTCAACTTGATATTCAAATTGAGACAATTGTATACAGGTCGTAAAAGGGTGATGTCACAGGTATTTAGGATGTTATAGTTACAACAAGTAGTGACTACAGCGTAGTGGGTTCAGATGATGATTATGAGGATGTTGTTGTGCATTATGGTGAGATACCTGGTAGAGATGAGTAGACATTGAGCATTCATGACTTTGCTGAGAAAGAGTACCAGGCACAGTTAGATGCTTTGACACATGAGGTTGAGGCTGGTAGTACTTCACATGATTTGTCCAGCCGGCTGAAAGTGAACAAAAATAGTATTCTGACTTCATTATCTCATCATGACAGGTATGTGGAGTTAGTTGGTATTGCTCATATTACTTAGGTGAGGAGTTTTCTTGAGTTACCATCTGATTCTAGTTTACAGATATGGACTTGAGATTGTTATATTGGCGTTTGGGATTCAGTTGATTGGAGATCTTTAACACTTTTTGGTAGCAATTTTTGTTTGGGTGCTATCATGGATTTGATTAGCAGATTGCACGGTGTTGTCTTTTCTTGTGCCAGCAGCTTGTCTGATGCTGGTATTAGTTTTTATACACCAGTGTTGGGCTTTGTTCATATATCTAGTCGACCATACTTGCTGGAATGTGTTAATGATCTTTCATATTTGCCAGTGTGTATAGATGAGTCCCAAGATCATATTGGCATTGATGACATCCAGGAGGATGCAGTGGATAGTTTTGAAGACTTAGTTTCCTTGGCAGTTTCTTTTGGTACAGAGGAGTTAGACATCAGTGCTACAATTTTTGATACTCCATATGTTGATATGAGCTTTGGAGTTGATTCACAGGATATGGATGGTAATACTCTAGAGACTAGTAACTTTGAGAATACTCCTTTAGACAGTGCATCAGAGGAGGTTTGTAGGAGACAGTCTAGCTAGTGCCATCATGTGTCTAATTAGTTGAGAGTTAGTGAGCGAGACATTGCTATCACTTGCTAGCATTTTGATGTTGCTTGTCAGTTGTTAGCAGTTTATGGATGGGGTTCTCCTACTAGTGATGAGCAGGGGGCAATTATCTTTCCTTGACAGAGCTCCACTCTTTATGGGAGGCTATCCAAATTTTGAGACAGGATTATATGTAGTTGGTAGCCGATAGAGATTATCTTATGGAGTAGGGCAGTACAACATACGATGCATTGTTGGCCAAGGAAGATGAGGTGAGTGAGCTTACTCAGTAGCTTGAGGTGACTTCTGAGATTCTTGAGAGTACATAGTTGGCTTTCAAGGAGTCTCAGTTTCATTTGGCTAAGGTGACCATGGAGTTAGAGCAATTACAGTCTTTACCAGATTCTATACAGTCACAAGCTATGGTGTTTGGTGATCTGAGGATGTCCATGGTTAAGATTGTCAAAGACAGTGGAGATGGGGATACATCCATCCTTGATACTAACATTGGCATATCGGGTTTGTCCCCACTAGAGTCAAGTTCAGTTGAGTTGGGTGCTGCAATAGATTGTTGTGGTATGCCTGACATGGTGGTGATCTCTAGTACTAATGGCATGAAGACTAGAGATAATGTATCAAAGACCATGTGTGATGTTGGTGAGCTGATAGTTGGCATGGTTCCTACTAGTAATACTACTCCCTTGGCGATGTCTTCAGAGGTAGTAGTCAGTTCCAACTTGGTTAGTGATCAATTGCAGTTAGTTACATCTGGATTGTAGTCCTGAGCCACTGACTGAGATTGGCGCATTCTATCGACATTACATTGTGAAGTATGCTCATCAATTCACCTTTGATGACCATGTTGATGAGATGATGATACAGAGATGTACTTTGGTTCCTAGTGCTTATCATCAGTTATGGGATAGTTTGATGCCTCAGGATGAGAGTTTTGATGGGCACGACATGGCAATAGGTCTTGCAGTTGACAGCTTGATAATACATGACTTAGAGCAAGAGTTTTGGAGTGATGCTTCAGTGGGTGTTGTTATTGATTCTACTCCTTTGGCTATGACATCTCCTAACTTAGCTGGTGATCAGTCACAGTGGGTTGTATCACTTGTTCATGGTGAGCTGTTGACTGAGGTTGGTTTTTTTTATTAACATTATATTGTAGGGTATGTACATTAGTTAGCATTTGATCCTTGTGCTGGGGAGTTGATGGCAGACAAACTTGGTTTGGGTTCCATTTCTTGCTGTTTATATTGTCATAGCTTTTCACCATCAAGGCTGCATGGGAGTTATGGTTATGAGATAGTGGCCGGTGATCTACAGAGTTGTGTTGACTGCAGAAGTTGTATAGTGTGTGGATTCTCCATACTTGGTACAGTTTCATTTAGGAGTGTTCACCATTGTTGCAGAGTTGGATTGTACATTCTGTATAGGCCAGTGGGATGTGTTGATGGTATTTACTATGTTGGCAATTTGATTTGTCCACTTTACTTGAGTTTTGATGTTCTAAGAGTTTGTGTCTTGTGGGTTTCTGACTGTGGAAGTTGTGACTTTGGAGTTTGGTTGAGTAGTAATTGTCAGTTTGATTATGGATTCCTCTTGGTTATATTGCAGAGGATATTGCAGGAGCCTGTGTTAATTGACAATAGTATAGTTCATGACTACATTTGGGATCTAGGTGGATTTATTGGTCTATTTTTCAGCCATTTCTTGAGGACAAGCAATATTTGGAAGGGGAGGACTTGTCATGTCCCCTTTTCAAATAATTAAAAATAATAATCTTTGCTAAGGCAGGCAGGCCCAAAAAGGTGAGGTTTCAGAAAATTGGATAATCTTTGGAAGCTAATGGAATAATAAATGAAAATTATTATTAAAATATGTTTTATTAACCCCTCTTGGATGTGAGTTAGGGTTATGCCCTCTTTTAAAGGGTTTGGAGGCATTTTGGGCTGATTCCAGAACTTGCTTTTTGCGCATTGCTTTGTTGTTCTTCAGAGGCCGCCAAACCTGTGGAGAAGGAGACCCAATAATGGGAGTTTGTAGGTTTCTAGGAAGGCTAAGGATGGTATTTTGAAGCCATTCCATGTGCATGCTCATGCAGAGTTTTCCTTTGTGTTGAACAGTACAGATTTGTGAGTTTTCGGGTGTGTTTTTTGTAAGAGCTTGGTGTTTTCGGTTGAGTATTTCATATCAGTTTGGGTTGCTTCTGTATATCAGAAATTTAGATGTTAAAATAAAGCTGAATATATGTATTTGGTCATGATTATACTTCCATGATAGATTATTAGCATTTTTGTGGTGTTTTTAGGCTATTTTGTGTTAATTTCGGGAGCCCGATGAGCATAGTTTTTGTCCTACATTTGTGAGCTGTTGTGTAAATGCTATACAGATCTAGAAATTTCATTTTGTTGGCCATTATTCTGCTGAAATTTCTATAAGAATGTTAATTTTCATAATTATTAATAATATGTGAAGTTGTGAAGTTTTTGGCACTATTTCGGACATACTCGATTTGGGGTTTATTAAGAAATTGGTTGATCTTTGTAATATTGGTTGTTTGATTTTGAAAATCTGATTGGAGGCTTGAAATATCATATAAAATTAGAAAAGGGACATTTCAATTAAGTAAGAACCCTATTAAAGGATTTCATACATCCTGTTAGGACTACTCTTTTTAAGATATTTAACTAAAATCAATTGCTAAAATGTCTCAACATAGATCATACAATTAGCACTTACTGTCCTGATGATAGATCACCTCTAAACACTTATCTTCTTGATCCTTTTCGATTAGATGTCTCAATCTTGTATCATTCTCTCTATCCTCTATTCTTTTCTAACTAATTTTTCAATTCACTCTTTCTTCATAACTTCTAAGTCTCCATGAATGCTCTTGTTTTTGCATGCAAACTTCTTTATATTTCTCCCTCAATCCCTTACACACTCATATGAAGTTTAGGGTTTCGTCCTCCTTAAGAAGACTAGGAGACTTAGGGTTAGGTATCAATCTATGGTTGAGATTCATCCATATTACCACTTAAACCTTCCCATTTTTTGATTGGTTGCATGTAATTGCATAGGGAATCCACCTATAGATTTGTGCTTATCTCCAAAATATTGTAATCTATCCTTAAGTTAGCTCACAAATAGTTTACATAGTTGTTTGTGTCATTACAAATAAATATGTCCAAACTATGTCACTCGGCATATGAAGTCTCTGATGCTTGGCATGCACTATATTTCTATTCTGACTCAACACTTGCACTGCTTGACACCCACTATTTACTCAGCTCTTGAATCACTTGGCATGGTCTATCTACTTGGCACTTGAGTGACTCGACTCATTAGTGACTCGATACTCATTGTAACTCAACATAGTCTAATATTTATATCAGGTTAAAAATCCTTTTGAGTAAGATGAACACACTATATATAATTCTTGGGTCCTGGTAGTTAAACATTAGATAACACCTCCTATTCATAACCAAACCATAATATGGGTCTATCTATTTAAATTCTTAGAGTATGAAGGAAGTCTCCATTCGCAACTCCAAAAATCCCCAATTTGGCCAAAATCATACTACAAAACAAAGTTGATTAATGATTTTTTGGGTGTATTAATCATTTTAAAGCCACACTGACCTTTCTCACCTTTCATCCCTTTTGTTATTTCAAGCTTGACATCAAAATTAATGCTCACTATTGTACAATGCCAACACCTTTCCAATTTCAAGTTGCTTAATTTTTTTTTAATGATTGCTATTACTTTGTTCTTCCAAATTTAAATTCCTAATATCTTCAAATTTTATTTCAAATTTAGCAAGAGTTAGACCCCAATTAGATAATTTGTCAACCACCTTATTATCTTCTCATTTAAACATATGTGGTTTTGAAATCCTCTATTAAGGCCAAATATTCAATAAGTAGATTTACATAATTTTGTGAATGCCATGCCGATTCATTACCTTTGATTATTATATTCATGATTATCTATTAAGCTCCTTCTAAATGTAATTTTGAAGCTTCTAGCCATCTTTCCAGTTTGAAAACTAGTAGAGTTGCTTCAACTTCTGCCACAATATTAGTTTCATCCTCGAACCTGTCGACTCCAAATGTAATAGTGTTACCATCCCAATCATGAATAATAAATCTCTCTCTTGAAGGGTTAGGGTTTCCCTTAGAAGATCCATCAAATTTTTCTTTCCACCATCCTTTTGAAGGTTTTTCCCATATGACACGAATACCAAATCTTGATGATACAATTAAAGTATCAGACTGGAGACATATATTATATAGAATAAGTGCTCAAGACAAGGATATAAATTTGACTGAAAATGGTATGAGAAAAATCTATTGCACTGTAATATACTAGAGGATGAGAAGTATTTTTTTGCTTTGTAATGACTGGAAGACTTATATAATTATGTGTTCATTGTATATACAAAAGCAGAGATTGATCTGCATCTTATACATGGGCATTAGGTTAAGGATTCATGACTAATAGTCGTGACTCATAGTTGAGTCATGTCTATTGGTGTCACTACTATTAGCGACAGTCTTAATAAAATAAATCACTGCCCGATAACATATACAGATGCTCAACGCCCATAAAACAACTTATTTAAAATTGATGAAGGAGGTGTTAATATATATATTGATGTGAATGATTTTATAATTTTATTCATATTGTATATTAGAATATCTACACACACACACACACACATATGAGTATATTAAATATCTCATGCAATAATACAAATATGAATATAAGAGTTATTAATAATATATTAACTAATCTATACATTAACACTCCCTCTTAGATTAGTAAGATAAATACACATAAGAGGTCTTTGATCAGAAGACTTCTTCTATACAATGTCTAATATAAGTATTGATTAATATAATCAACTTATATATGACATCATGTAATATGAGAGTTGGCCTATCAGAATATCAATTTCATGATATTCACCAAGCCTCTAGAGCAATGGCCTATAAGAAACATCAAATTAATGATGATCACCAAGTACTCATTATGGTAATGGCTTATTAGAATATTAGGGCAAGATATACACCATGTACCAAAAATATATCTATACAAGCAACTTGTTGATAATCAAATTAATGATATCAACCACCTAGTTGTTGATTTATGTGATAAATTCTTTACATGAAAGAATTTCTCAAGAATGGATCATGCTACAAGTTATTGTAAGGACATCACTTTACAAAAACTTCTCCTGATACAAGTGAAATCATCTTGAAGTCATCACCTCTTAATGATTATCAAAAATTTTATTTATAATATATATATAAATGTATAGTAATCAATTTCTCTGAGACATGTCCTCAAATTTTACAACCATACCAAGTTCTTTATGAAAATACTCCACTTTTGTCTTTGCAAGTGGTTTGGTAAGAGTGTCTGCAATTTGATCCTCTGTATTAATATATTCCAACTTGATTATATCCTTCTCAACCATGTCTCAAACATAGTGGTAGGTTATCTCAATGTGTTTTGATCTATTATGAAACACAAGATTAAGAGATAGCTTGATGGAGCTTTGGTTATCACACTAAATAGTAGTAGTTGGAAGTGGCTTTCCAGATAGTCCAAATAGAAGTTTCCTCAACCATACAACTTCTCTTGCTCCCATAGATGGAGCTATGTACTCAGCTTTTGTAGAAATCTGTGCTACTAAAGATTTCTTTTGACTAGATCATGATATCATTGCTAAACCCAAGGTAAAAAAAATCCTGAAGTGCTCTTGCGATTCTCTAAATTTCCTACCCAATCAGAATATGTCTATCCTCTTAGATTTAGTTAAGTTTTAGTGTATTTGAGAACATATCCAATTGTACCACTGAGATACCTAAGAATGCATTTTTCTACTACTAAATGAGTTTGTTTAGGTTTACACATGAACTGACTGAGAACATTTATAGCATAACAAATGTCAGGTCTTGTATTTACCAAATACATTAATGAACCAATTATCTATCAATATAGAGTAGGATTAGCACTTTCAGAATCTTCAATTGCTTCTTTTAATTTTAGGAGGTTTGTTTCCATAGGAGTTTTCATTTCCTTTCAATCCAACATGCCAAATTTGTTGAGTAGATCCAAAGTATACTTTCCTTGATTTAAGAAGATCCCTTTTGAATGTTTCCATACTTCTAGTCCCAATAAGTAGTGTAGTATTCCTAGATCTTTCATTTCAAATTCAGATATGAGATCTTGTTTACATTTTTCAATTAGACAATATTCCCTTGTAATCAAAAGATCATCAACATATAAAACCATGATTAACATATCGCCATGTATTACCTTGTAATATAAATTTGGATCTGCAATATTTTTAGAGAAGTCAAGTTTAGTTAGATGTTGATCTATCCATTTATACCAAGCTTGAGGAGCTTGTTTCAATCCATATAAAGCCTTTTTTAATTTTCATACATGAGATTGTTCATTGTATACTTCAAATCCTTCTGGTTGTTCAAGTTAAATTTCCTCTTCTATAACACCATTCAAAAATGTACTCTTTACATCCATTTGATGAATTTTCCATCCTTTGGATGCAACAATGGCTAAAATAGTTCTAATTGAAGTACATATCCTTCTACTAGAGCAAAAGTCTCCTCATAGTCTATTCCTTCCTTTTGGGAAAATCCTCTTTCTACAAACCTTTCTTTGTACTTGTCAATACTTCCATCTGCATCATGTTTAATTTTAAATAGCCATTTTGAAGAGACAATTGATTTATTTTTGGGTCTACGAAAAATATCCCAAACATCATTTTTAAGTATGGAGTTATATTCTTCTATCATGGCATCTTTCCAATGTTGATGTTTTATTGCTTCTTTGACATCAGATGGTTCAGATTTGGAGATTTCACTCATTAATGTAGCATAACTAGAGTATATATCTTTCCATTAGAGACTCCCTCTCATTATCAAAGTTTTGTTCTTCTAGAGTCTCTTCTGAATTTTATTCATTTTCATCTTTAGATCTTTTGTAGGCCAACTCTTCATCAAATATTACATCTCAACTTAGTTTAATATTTCTTTGCCCGAGGATGTAGATGCAATAAGCTTTGGAAGTTTCACTATAACCTACAAAGATTCCTTTCTTTCCTAACGGCTCTAGTTTAGTTATTTTCTCTTAAGGAACATTTCTATAGATAGGGAAACCAAAAATTCTTAGGTATTTAAGATCAGGTTTCTTCCTGGTAAATACCTCTTCAGGGGTCTTGAATTCAAGATAAGAGTAAGGACACCTATTTTGAAGGAAAATGACAGTATTTGAAGCTTCACCCCAAAGAAAAGTTTCAAGATTTTGATCATGAAGCATTGCTTTAGCAGAATGAGCTATAGAACTATTCTTTCTCTTAACTATTCCATTCTATTGATGATTATAAAGAATAGAACACTCCCTCTTGATCCCAATATTTTTACAATAATTTATAAAGATTCAAAAATGTATTCTTTACCATTGTCTATTCTTAAGACTTTTATTTCCTTTCCAGAAAAGTTTTCTACAAGGACTTTGAATTCTTTAAATTTTGTTAGGATTTCTTCAAATTCTTTACTATTAAGAAATCATCCACAAATATGATATAGTATAGAGAACCTCCTAGAGAAGGAACTGACATATGTCTACATAAGTCTGAGTAAATAAGTTCTAGAACTTCTTTGGATTTGGTTTGACTATTTTGGAATGTAGTTATGATATTCTTCCCTAGAGCACAACCTTTACAAGTTCCTTCATGGTATGGATTAAGTTTAGTTATAGCTATTACCATTTTTTCTATAGAGGGTAATCCTCAAAAATGAAAATGACCTAGTCTCATGTGCCAGCTTTTGTTTTCTTTGAAGGAATCATGAATTAGAGCTAAATGAGAGAAAGTGTTAATTTGATAAAGACATCCATTCCTAGAGCCAATTTTGTATGCATTTTTTATGTTAGAATTCTTAGGCCAAGCTAAGACCTTTCCTTCGATAAACATAATTTTGAGTCCATCTTCAAGAGCAGAGATAGAAAGTAAGTTTCTTTTTATCCTAGGTACATATAGTACCTTAGTAAGTTCAAATGTTTTCCTTGATTTTAAATGAATAGTACATGTTCCTATTCCCATTATAGGATAACTTGTATCATCTCCAATGGTCACTTCATCAACATAGTCTTATTTTAGAGAGTCTAATTGACTTATAAAACCTGTAATATTTTGAGAGGCTTCACTATCAATTACCCAAGTACTTGATCTAGTTGATGCTTCATTGGAGAGTGCTAAATAGAAAGCATTGTGTTCAAAATTTCCATTAGAGTTTTTAGTGTTTGCAAATGAAGCTTGAGACTTAGTTCTATTAGGACATTTAGATGTTGGATGCCCAATTTTATCACACCTATAAAATTTCATTTTGGAGAAGTTAGGTGGCTTCCTTTTTCCTTTTAATTTTCTTTTCTTCTTATTTACTTGAGTTGAGAGAACTTGAAAATCTTCTTTTGAAGAGGAAACATTTTAACCTCAAACAATTTGCATACACTCTTCTTGTATACAATTAGCTTTACGTCTTTCAAATTTAGGTAGTTTTGATCGAGAGCATTCCCCTTGTTTGAAGGTATCCCATGATGATGGAAGTCCTTTAAGAGCCATTATTGTTAACTCCTTTCCATCATAGATGTGTCCTATGGATGAGAGTTGATTTTGAAGATCAGTTATTCTCACGAAGTAAGAGGAAATTTTCTCTCCTTTATTCATTTTAATATTTGACATTCTATCCTTTAATGTAATGATCCAAACAATATTTTTTATCTCAAACATATTTTCAAGAGCATTGTACATCTCATGTGTAGTGTCTAGTTCTGAGATTACAGGAAGTAGATGAGTTTTAACACCATCCACAATAATTTTCATAGCTTTATTGTTGTCACTCTCCCATTTTTCTAGTTCATCATTTCCTTTGGGTGATGGGTTAAATTTTTCAATAAAATTATTTAAACCATGTTCTTTAAGTATAATTTTCAAACGTAGCTTCCGGCCTGCAAAATCTAAATCACCTTCTAGTCTATCTTCAAGCCTCGTACCGTTCACCATTTTATTAATAATATATGTTGCTTCTATAACATAGATATTTGTAGCTTGATATCAAGATACTTCTTTTAAACCTACTCTGATACCATGTTAAAGTATCAAAGTGGAGACTTATATTATACAGAATAAGTGCTCAAGACAAAGATATAAATTTAATTGAAGATGGCATGAGAAAAATATGTTGCACTGAAATATACTGGAGGATGAGAAGTATTTGTTTGCTTTGTAATAACTAGAAGACTTATATAATTATGTGTTCACTGTATATACAAAAGCAAAGATTGATCTACATCTTATACATGGGCATTAGGTTAAGGAGTCACAACCAATAGTCGTGACTCATAGTTGAGTCATGTCTGTTGGCATGACTGCTATTAACGACAATCTTAATAAAACAAATCACTGCTCGATAACATATACGAATGCTCGATGCCCATAAACCAACTTATTTAAAGTCAATGAAGGATATGTTAATATATATTGATGTAAATGATTTTATTATTTTATTCATATTGTCTATTAGAATATTTTCACATACATACATACATACATACATACATATATATATATGAGTATATTAAATATCTTATGTAATAATACAAATATGAATATAAGAGTTATTAATAATATCTTAACTAATATAACCCATACAAGCCCATGTATGGGCCTAATTTAATCTCTAACCATTCATGATGTATTTATTTATTTTGTTTCTTGAGTATAGTTAAAGTACCATGGCATCACATCTCTAGTTATTTCCTACATTTTTTAGTTGTTTCTTTGTTTTATTCTATCCAATAATTTCTCCTTTCCTTGATAATTTTGTTTGTTTCTTTCCTTTCACACATCCCAAATAATTAGTGAGGGACACATAGTCCAAATGCTTTAAAGTGTTAAATCTTCTCAAATTTTGAAGGTCATTCCTCAAACCATTCCTTTAAAGTATTAGGGAGGAGACCTGGTGCAAGAGCACCTAGGATCTTAACAAGGATATGTTGAGTGGATATTTTGCAACTAACAATTTTGGGTAAAATCCAGTCACAAAATAGGATGACCAGCCACATCGTGTGAGATAGAGTCTCTCCTACCTTAAAGGAATGCTCTCGCTTCTCACCGTTCCTTGGATCAACTCAAGGTTATCAAGAAGTTGAGAGATTTTCTAAGGGGTGTTACCAATAATATTTCCTCTTATCTTTTAGAAAATATTCCACTTACCCGCGAAGCAAGTAATAAGAAAAATGAAATCTCAAACTACACTTGTATCTAAAGTTGTAAAAGGTGATACTGACAAACTAAGACTAACTCAAAGGCTAGCTAAAAGCATACCAGTTTGGCTTTAAGTCCTATTTTAACCTATTCTATAATAATAACCTCTATCATTAAGGTACAAAGACTTCCATAAGTAGGTAATTCTAACTATTTTTCATGAATTTGAGATGGTAATACAAGCTACAGTCAAATCTCCTAGTCTATTTATTTCCACAACCACTTCGAGTCAAAGCTTCAACTTCGATTGCTTCTTAAACCACTATGCTCTATTATTGAACACACAAAAATAACATGAATCAAAGACAATAGGCACAAATTATAGTCAAAGCTTCTAATTTTCTCTATCACAATTGCTTCTAGTCAAAGATTTGAATCCAATTGCTTCTTTTATTCAATTTTCTCCCAAATTCATACTATGCAATCAAAGTTATGCTTGCACAAATCTAGCAAAGCTTTCTTGCACACAAAAAAAAATGATTTCTACAATGAGGGGGGCACTCCTTATATAGGCAAAGGAGTTGAGAGAGATATGGAGGAAAAAGTGGGAACAACTCAACCAACTTTGACCCAGTTTAACTAACAAGAGAAATTATTAGATTACATGTCATTACACATGCAACTCGTATTACATATAATTACACATTTTCATGCAATACATCCTCCTCAATTACAAACATGAAATAAGAAGAAGAAAGAAGGAAGAGTAACAAAGTAATTCTAAGGATTGTTCTGAAGGGCCTTGTAATTGGTGATGCAATCCCTGATGATAATAGGATCAAGAGTTCCTCTATTTTTTGCCACTAAATTCACCTTAATAATCATGGTCTTGTGTCTTTTGATAGCCTCTGACTCTCTTTGATGAATTTTCCATTATCAATTGAAAACTTGATGTGATCAAGATTTTCTTGTTCAAATTTTCATGAATTCTCCTTTGTAGATTGACACATATTGGAGTCTTTAACACTTTGAAAACCTTCTTGACAGTGTCCAGATATAAACTCAAAATAACTTTTCATCAACACCTTTAACTTTTTTTCTTTTTTTTGAACCAAATTTTTTGGCGCATTCCCACATGAACTCAAGTTCTTAGAAAACCATCAAGAAAATGGAGAACAAATACATTATCACTTTTATGAAGCACACATTCTTTACTAGATGTCTTCATTCTTTATTGGAATCCTGGCATATGTTGACTTGCTACAACATGAAATTTTCAATTGGATTGAATCCTTGAGAACTTTGGGATTTGAGTTACAATGATGAATACATGAGGAGTGTGCATTTGAAGTATGAATTAAACACTTATGAAATGCATGTGATGGCTGTGAATGAATCAAAAATCATATGTATTTGGATGGAAAGGGCCAAGTCAGACTTGGGCTTTCAAGATGTCATTACACAAAAAATGGACTACGTGTATATGAAACATGTAATGAGGAATGTAAAGTGAGATGCCATGTGAATGTAGATGGAGTATGAGGTTACATGTAAGTGTGTGTGAAGGATGATATAAAATGTGGAATGACACGGGAAGTGGAATAACATGTATCTTCTCATGGACATGTAAGTGCATATGGAAAGATGGATATGCAATGTAACTTGAGGCGAAGTGAACTTTATAGTTATCTTTGTGGAAAGGTGAAGTCAAAGTACATGGAAAAAAATTTACATGACATTTTTAACCTTTTAAAAAGTGTCTTTAAGTCAAAAATGGATTTTAGAGATGCAATTACATGTAAGAATTTTCATGTAATCATGTTGTGTGATTGGATGTAGAAAGTGAGATGAGTGAAAATAGAAATGAAAAAAGGGATTACATGTACATGCAGATGACGAATGGAAATACATGTAATCACGTGTGAAAAGTGAGATGAAATTTTTTATGACATAGAATGGAATGAAAGTGGAATAAAATGATGCAATTGCATGGATAATGAAAGATGGAATGTAATGTGATATATCCAAGTTCTTGGGAAAGAAATTGCTATTTCTTTGTAATGAAGAACAACCAAAATGTAAACATGCAAAACACAAAGACAAACTCGAAATGAAGAATGTACCTTATGCAAATGACTCAAACATGTCAAGCAAACATGCTCAAAATGAAAATTCAAATTTGGAGTTTGGGAATAAACCAAAAACATGAAAATAAACCATTTCATCATTTTTAAAGGGAAAATGCACTTATCACGGCATCTAAGTGTGAAGCATCAAGCCAAAAAATGCATACAATCAACAAGATAAGTATGAATTTAAATAGCAAGAAGGAAAATGTCCACTTACTTGATGATCATGTGCCAAAATAGCAAGTTTTATAGACTTGAAGACCAATTCTCCTTAAAATCTAGATTTTCAAACAACTTTTTAACTTTTTTTGTACTTGCATGTAATTGAAATTCAATGGTCAAATTTGACATGAGAATACCAAAACCATAGTCTCCAAAGACAATAGCATGCATAAAAAATAAAAAATTGATCCCTCTTGATCAAAGGCATGGGCTGGAAATGCCATTTTTTGAGTTTTTAAAACAAAAATGTGGCTTTATAATGAAAAAATTGGGTCGTCTTTGCAAAAATGTGGCCAAAAAATACATGTTTGTTAGTCATTTTTGACTTGTGAGTGCAAAAATGACTTTCCCAAATGCATGTACAATGACCAAAACTCCAAAATGACCCCTTATTTGGTGAAAACATGAATTTTGAAGGCCCAAATCAAGCAATTTTTATTCAAAATGTGGCTCCAAATGGAGCTGAAATAAAATATTTTTAGCATGAATGAGGTTAACAAATGCATGGCAATGCATGAGGATGCAAAAATTCCTCTTGAGGGAAATATTTCAAGTCATTCCATGGAAGAATCTAAGAGAAATCACCAAAAACAGGTTCTTGGAGGTCAAAGTCATGAAATTTATCAAAAACGGGTTTTGGAAGAGAAAATGCATGAAGTTGAATGCAAAACGGATCTTTTTGGTGTGATTACACGTTTTAAATATGCACATTAGACCCAAACATAGCTTTTAGAGGCCATTACATGTTTTAAAAATATGTAATGAGCTCTCCCAAGGAAAAAACACACCTTTTTGTTGCATATGTATGTTTTAAAAACATGTTTTTTTCCCAAAAATGAGTTTTGGAGGTGCAATTGCATGTCTTCGGTGCAAACCACACCTTTTTGTGTCAAGACGTGTTTAAGTTACATGCATATGCAACTCAAAGCAAAAGCTCACCTTTTTGGTGCATATGCATGTAACACATGTAGCTCAACTTTTTTGATGTCATTGCACAGTTTAAGTGAGTTTACACAGAATAGCATCAAAAAGGTCCACTTTTAAGTGATTTAATATGCAATGGTATAAAAAAGGTCCACTTTTAAGTTGATTTTTACATGCAATTGCATCAAAAAAAGTCCACTTTTAGATGTAATTGCACATTTAAGTTATCCATATAAGCACATGCAAAATTAATTTTGATAAAATATTACTTAAGTGGGACATAAATTATATTAACATTATCATATTAACAATATAATGTGTAAATATAATTTAATAAGTAATATTTACTAGAGCATTTGATTTCAATATTAAAAAATAAATTGAATTATAGAGTTAATATAGTTACTTAAGTGAAAATCAAAAAGTAAACTCAACTTAAAAATATAACATAAAGTGCACTATAGTTACTTTAAGTGAAAATTTAAATGATAAAGTAACTTAAAAACATAATCTTAAGTGAATTTAAGTTACATTTTTCAAAAAGTGAATGTCAAATTAAAAATATAACATGATATTTTTAATTTGTGTTGTTGCCTAAAAAAGGTCCACTTTTTGGACACTAAAATGGGCATATCTTTTGACCAACAACTTTGATTAAGCTCTAGGTTAGATCAAATTGAAGGGAAAACTAAAAGCAATGACTTAAGCAAAACAAAAGGACTAAAAACCAAAAAATGTACACTCAAAAATAAAGAAAAGGATGATGAAGGCCTAAGAAATCAAGCATAGGCTCGACAAACAGTAAAAAGAAAAAGACTTGACAAAAACCTTCCGTAAAAGACTTTTCTATGTGAATTGGTATTGATTGATCAATCAACATTAAGCAATTGAATAACAAATTCAACTTAGAGAATGCAAAACTAGTTTGAAATTTTTTTGTATTGTTACCTACATTTTGTGGTGACAAAATGTAGGACAATGAATCCAAAGCAAGTTTTAGCTTATAGGCAGTTCTAGACAACCATCAGTGAATAAAGAATAAAAGAAAGTCTCAAGTGTGTTTTGTAATTCAAGTTAATTAGGTTGATAGGGGTGTGTATTGATTTATTCTTCAAATTGTCACAATGTTGACAAGAATGCATGAGTTGCTTGTAAGGGCCTAGGATGGTCAAATGTTGACCAAAACCCCAAGAGAGTGGAAAATATGAAAAAGTATGTTAGAGGTTGTAATTAGATTAAAATAGGTTCATAAAGTCAAGTTTGAAGTAATGGAATCATCAGATGCATTATTGCACAAGTTGCACATGACAACTTTGACAATCTTGTCACAAATAATCACAACTCCTCCAAAGTCAATTAGAGACTGTACCAATTGTCCACACATGTGGAAGGAATCTATAGAATACCTATCCAAATCAGTTCCAAGGGTTAGCAAATATATTGTATGAACTATTTTTTTGAAGTTAGTAGTAAACAAGAGCAAACTTGACAATTTTAGTTTTCACCCTTCATTCACACCTTTAATGGATTGAGAGATATATACTATTTTCACTTGGTCGTATAGGGATTTCAATGTAGTTTCTTGGATAGAGAGTAGGGATTTCTATGATAAGTTTCATTACTATTTTGTAAATTATGTTTAAGTTGTCAGTTTGTTGGCCTGAATAAGGCAATTGACCAAGATGCAACTATAACTAGAGTTCCAATTCTTGAAACTTGATGGCCATTTGGAATCAAGAATGGACTCTGTAAACTATGTCTATATGCATTTTTATGGTTTTTTGATTAGGTTTTCTATTTTTCCTAAGGATCCCTAGGTGAGTTTATATACTTGGCTAGGCCTTGTGATCAACACATCAGTTCTTAGAAAGAGCTTTAAATGGATTATTGATGAAATCAAAGTACATGAAAAGAAGGACGATTGAGGGAATACTATTGGAGCCAAAGGATGAGTTTTTTTGAATCCATTTAAGAGGTGAAAAACCAAACCCTCTTGACTACTATCCAAACATTCTTTAAACCCTTATAAGTAGCCTTAAATTTGGGAAACAATTGTACAATAGGTCTCGAGTTTGAGAAAAGTAAAATCCTTGAGGGGATCCAAAAGGGTATCCAAATATTAAGTTTTTTTGGGTTATTATTAAGGGGTTTGTGAATGTTATAAGCCCAAAATTAGTTTTCCAAGGCGTAATTGGAATCTAGTCCTATTAGCCCTCCTAATTAGGTAACAAAAAAAATGATTAGCGCCCATGAGGCTAATTTACTTGGTGATCCCAAAACCCATTAAATGGGATAAAAAGAAGCCTAAAAATATATCCTAGCAAAGAGTTTATCTTAGTTGGTCAGATGGAAGAATTGAGGCAATGAGGTAACATGCAAGTTTCAAGGTTGGAATAGAGGCTTGGAATGATTGGTGAAAATTAGAGGTGAAGGGGAATAACAAGAAGTTTCCCTTGGAATAGGGTAGATTATAGGACCCTAATAGGATATGAGAGAAACCTAGGTGAGTTCTAGTAGGTGAGCTAGAATGTTGGAGTTATCATCCTCATCAATTTGGTAGTAGAGCCTCAAAATATTTGGGACAAGGCATTGTGTATGTCTGATTTTGGAAGTGAATCAGTGGGAGAAACCACCATGGTGACAAATGTCAAGTTGGAAAGAGAAGTTACATAACAAAGGGAGAAGAATTGATTCTTTGAAGAAGCCTTAGAGGCTATGAAAGATAAGCTTGATGAAGTGGTAGAGACAACTGACAAAATGAAGGAAAATTTGAAAATTTGTGAAAGAAAGGGAATGGAAGTGGATGAAGAGGACTATGTACCTAAACTTGATCCTCTATTGCAAGAGGAACCCTTCCTTAGAGCTATCAAAGCATTGGGTGGAAAATATCTTGAGGGGATACCCCTATTTACTAGCAAGATGGATTCATAGTTGATCATGGAGTGGATTGAAGATATGGAGAACCATTTTGAAATTGAAGGAATTTCAAAGGCACAAAAGGTGAAGGTTGATAAATCAATGTTAAGGGGACTAGCCCTAACTTGGTGGAAATTCCTTCAAGAAGAGAGAGAAAGAGAAGACAAGAATCCTATAGCTAATTGGAAGGCTAGGGTGCCCAAAATTAGAGACTACTACTTGTCTGTAGACTATGAAATCTAGTTGCACAAGAAGCAACAAAGCTTGAAGCAAAAAGATATTGACATGGTTTCCTATACCAAAGAATTCTAAAAAAATTGCTTGAGATCCAAGGTCCAAGAAGAGGAAAGCATCAAGGTGGCAAGATATATAGATGGATTGAGATGGAGTATTCAAGAGGAGATCACCCTTTGGACTCCTACTACTATTCATAAGTTCTTTCAGTTGGTACTCAAGGTGGAAGAGAAGAATAGAAAGAAGCAAGACTCTAACTCTAGGGGAAGAGGAAGAGGAAGAGACTCTAGAGAATATAGAGGAGGTTATGGAGGTAGAAACAAGGAACCCAAGGCTATATGAGACTCCAACCTGATTGAACAAAGTGGTGAATCAAGTGGAATAGGTAATTTTACTAAAGGAAGAGGATTCAATGGTGGAGGTAGAGGTAGATCAAACAATTTCAGCATGGATTCACATTTTTCTATTATGAAATGTTATCATTTCGGAAAATTGGTCATCCAACCTATAGGTGCCCTAAAAAGGCATCATCTTCTCATGGAGAAAACAAGATAACATATGCCCAAGAAGAATGCAACAACAATACAAATTCAAAAGTGAATCTTGAATCCAAGATTAAGGGATAAAATTTGAAGTTTAGGAGAGTTTAGATTAAAGAACCTAGTGAAGAAGAGCCTAAGAAAAGAATGGCACTTTTAGAATGAAATGTAAAATACTTGGCAAGATTTGTAATCTTATTGTGGACTCAGGATCAACTGATGAACCCATCTCTAAAGAGGTTCAAAAAATCAAGTTAACAAAGACTCCTCATGATCATCCTTATAGGGTCGCATGGCTAAAAAAGTACATAATGTATTGGTAAATAAATGAGTTTGGGTGGATTTTTCTATTGGAGAATATCAAGACAATATATTATGTGATGTGTTGCCCATGGATGCTTTCCTTTTTCTCTTGGGTAGACCATGACAATATGATAGAGATGTTATCTATTATGGGAAGAAGAACTTGTACACATTCAAGAAAGATGGGGTGATATATAAAATTTAGTCACTTGTTGAAGAAGGGGAAGATGCAACAATAGATCCAAACATACTTCTCATGAGTGGGAAAGAGTTTTTGCTTGATTTCAAAGTATAAAACAAAGTTGAGATTTCCATAGTTGTGAAACTAAAGGAGGAAGATGTTTTCAAGAAAACACCATTTCGAAAAGAGGTACACAAACTATTGGATCAGTTTAAAGACATTATTAGTAATGGGCCACTAGCCACACTCCCTCCACAAAGAGATATCAGTCATCAAATTGACTTTGTGCCAGGAGATTCATTTCCTAATAAGGCTGCCTATAAGATGACTCCAAGTTAGAATAAAGAGATTGCAAGACAAGTCCAAGAACTACTTGACCAAGGCCTAATTAGGAAGATTATTAGTCCTTGTGTTGCCCTAGTTGTTTTGGCACCTAAGAAAGGAGGTAAGTGGAGAATGTACACTGATTCTAGGGCTATAAATAGGATTAAAATAAGATATAGGTTTCCTATCCCTAGAATAGAAGATCTAATGGATTGTTTGGGGGTTCTAAGTATTTCTCCAAGATAGATCTCAAGAGTGGGTACATAAAATCAGAATGAGGAAGGGCGATGAATGGAAGAAAACCATCAAGACTATGGAAGGAATTTATGAGTGGTTAGTAATGCCATTTGGCCTCACTAATGAACCTAGTACATTCATGAGGTTAATGAATAAAGTGTTGAAGTGTTAGAAGTAGTAATCTTTCCTTGGTTTTATTTATTTATTAGATGAGATAAACCAAGGTATGCCTTATGTATTTTATCCTTTAGTACACATGTGAAGGACATGTCATTTACTTGTCCTCTAGTCCACATGTGAGGATAACTCTTTTTTGTAATTTTTTTTATAAAGAAAATTAATTTATCCTCCTTAAGTGGATCTTGACACTTTGCACACACTTATTATGAATGGTGTAATTCATAGAAATGGGAGTAACACATGAAATTCCTTTCTCATCTCTATAAAAGAGATGCTTCTCTCATTCTTCCATACTACTTCTTTGAATCTTCTTGATGTTACTGTAATGAGCTAATTTGCTTCACAATATTTCTTCCTCCTCTCTCCTTCCTTAGGCTATTGCCACATTCTTAATATTACACAAGGGATTTTCTTTGCTTTCCCCTTTCAAATCTCTTGTCTCCATTCTTGTTGATCCATTGGGAAACTCATTTGGTTCATGGTAATATTCTTCACATTAAGCTCTCTTGGATTGTTTTATTAGTTTTTATTTTTCTCGATTGCTTACATGGTATCAGAGCTTTCTAATCTTTGTTTTGAGCTTTTGCAAAGGTTACCATATTGGAGAACTTTGTTGAGAGGATAAGTTAAGAAAAAAATTCATTCCTATTTTTTTTGTTGCAAGTTTTTATTCAATCTACAAGTTTAGGTTTTTTGTTCTAACCCTTTTTGGAAGGTTTACCACCAAAGAGTTCTTTATATTATCATCTAACCTTTTTTTTACCCCTTTTTTATCTACTTCCATTTCTCTAGCATTCTTCTTTGTAGGTTGCAATACTAATTTTCTTTTGCATTTTGAAAATTTTGTTTAATTTGTTTTTAGATTTATTTGCAAAAAATACAACTAATCTATACTTGATTTTAAAATCTAAAATCTGCATGCATTTGGAAAACTCTTATTTATTTTAAATTTTAATTAATTCTTCCATATTATAAAAATCATTTCAATATATTTGTATTTATTTTGCTAAGCTAATTCATACAAAGTTTATTTTTCATTACTAATCTATTTGCTACAGGATAAAGGCTTATATTTATTTATTTTTTAATTTTAAGTTGTTATTTTAAAAAATAAAAATTTGAATGTTTTGCAATTTCTTGTTAATAATTATAGCTCTGCTAAATCTGGAAATACAATCTATCTTGCAGATAAGAATATATTCCTTTTCTGACTCTTTTATTTCATTCAAATGATAACAATTCTTTCATCTATAACTGTACAATTGATTATTCTATTATTTTTATTTTTATGTCATTCTTCTATTAATAGTTCTACCAATCATATTTGTCTTCGCCTACATTTGGAACGTTACTTCTGTTCAATTCATTATATTTCTAAATCTCATTTCCTATCTCAGTTTGGATCTATGATTTTTTTTAATCATAAACCTTGCAAGTATCTTTTAGATATCTTTTCACATTGGAAAGTTTGGTAAGATATTTTTTTGGGAAGGTTTGACAATTTTAGTCTTCTACATCTCTTAAGATTCCACTTGTAATTTGATATTTTCAAATTCAAACTTTAACTTCTATGTGAATTTCCTTTAAATTGAATTACAAATTCAAAATTAAGCTTTTGCTATGATAAAAATCACTTTTTTGATTTTAGAACAAGCACATGATTTTAAAAGGAAAGGGAAAGAAAGTTTAGGATTAAAATTTTTGAAAAGAAAGAAGTTTCCTTAAAATTGGAGTTTGAAAAATATTTAGAAGTTTTTAAAAGAAAAAAATAAAACAATAAAAAGTTAGAGATTTTGATTTATTTTTCATTCATAAGTTTTTTTTGGTGTTTAGTTAAAGTACTAATTTTTGCAAATAAATATTATTTCAAAATAAATAAAAATAGGATTAATGTTCATAATTACTTAAAATTATTTGTATATAGTAAAAGGGTTTTTTTTTTTAACAATCTAATTTTCTAATTCTTTTAATCATAGAGGTCATTTTTTTTTATTAATCTTGTAATCATGTTGACTCTCATTCCTAAAATTAAGTTGAATAACTCTAACTATCATGCTTAGAAAACACATCTCTCCATTTTTTGATTTTAACATATTTTAGATGTTGCTAGTAATGCATCTTCAGTTCCTGGTGCTTCAGCTACACGAGATGAAAAAGATACATGGGACACTAAAAATGAGGAAGCCCTTGGCCTCATTGGTATCTCCCTTAACCCTGATTAATATGTTCTAATTGCTCATTGCACTATTGCCCATGAAGCTTGGGATATTTTGAAGCAAACGTATGATAGACCATCAAAATCATGCAAGATTCAATTACAAGACAATTTGAAAGATTTAAGGTATATTGATTTCAAATCTATGGATGAATTTCTTCTTAAATTTTATTATTAAAAGTCAACTGATTGGATTAGGTGTTACTCTCACTGATATTAGATTAATTACCATTATTTTAACGAAATATCTTCCTAGACAATTTCAATAATTTATTACTAATGTTCATTCTCAACTTGCTATTCCTACTTTGTCTACTCAATTAACTTATAGTTTTTTTCAAATTTTGTTACGTCAAGAGGAAGCTAAGTTGTTGCAATTTGGTACTCTTAGATCTAATGAACATGTATTTGTCTCTAAAAATCAAAATCAAAATCTTAGATCATCTAATAATAATGCTCCCAATAATAATCAAAATCAAAATTATAATACTCACAATTTCAATAATAATCATAACAATCATAACTTTAATAATCATCACAATAATAGCAATCTATTTAATTCTAGGCCTTCTTTTAACAACAATAAAAATCAAAATAAAAATCATAATAATAACCATCCTAATCAATATAATAGTCCTAATAAAAAATCCTCATTGTACTTATTGCAAGAAAGATGGTCATTTGACTAACAATTGTTTTAAAAAGCAAAATGATAAGCAACCTATCAATAAAAATAATCAACATAATAAAAAAATCTTATGGTAGTCAATCTCTTCATGCTTTTACTATTAGTTACAATGTTTCTAAACGATTAGAATGGATTGTTGGTAGTGGTGCTTCTCAACATGTTACATCTCATAAAGAAGTGTTTGATTCTTTACAACCTGATCCTTCAAATACTCTAATTCAATTAGTTGATAATCATAGTTGCAAAGTTGAAGGATTTGGTGATGTTAATGTTCCAAATGGAAAGTTACATGATGTTCTTTATGTTCCTGATTTGAAAACCAATCTTCTTTCAATTGCTAAATTATGTCAAGATTATAAAAGTTGAATTTCATAAGGACATGTGCTCTACTATTGATCCTATCACTGATGTCGTTGTTGCTAATGCTAAGTTGGGTCATGATAACTTATTCAAGTTTTATGAGTTTACCTCTTCAAGGTACTTGTTACTCAAATTTTGTACATGTGTAAAATTTAAGTATTCATACAAGGAAAGTACATAAATGCCATTCATTTCATAACAAATAGAAATTTCCTTGTATTATTCATTTTTAAATATACAATTGATGTTTTACAAAAAATAAAATGAATTGATATGCTGAAAGGAAAGGATATCACACAAGCCATGAGTATAGCTTGCTATAACTAACCTTCTTTCATAAAGGAACACACAAATAGATAACATATGTTTAAAGGGAAAGAAGCGAGAGTAGAGATAACCAGTCATTGCCTTTCACTTTGACTGGTTATGAATTCCCTGGTGTGCTCATCATCCAACTCCAAGCTTTGCATCCTTCAACAACTGCAAAAATGAAAGAGAAATGGTATTAGATCTTGAAGAATCTAAGAAATGACTAGATGTCTCTACTACTACACATACTATATCTGTTAATGTATTTCATTACAGAAGAAGGTAAGCCATATTTAATGCAATGCTAAAAGATATTTTGTAGTAAGCCTTTCAAAGAAACAAAAATATAAGTTATTTATGGGTGTCACGAGCCCATGCTCGAACCTCATATATGTTCAACATGCTATAGGATGATATGCTACAGGATGCACAAAAGGTTACAGAAAAATAAATAATTATTGACATTGCAGATTGAAAATGCATAATTTACTATAGGAAAGCATGAATGATAACCAATAAGAAATACTTCAAGCAATGTTGAAGGCTAAGAAGTTTTCATTGCAAATGTAAAGCATGTTATAGGAAAGTGTCTTCAAAAACTTCAAGATGTAGATGCAGATGGTATTTTTAAAAATGGACAACTACAACACAAATGCAAATGCTCGTATTGATTTGGATTGGATAACAAGAGTTAAAATCTACAAGGGAACTACCAGTGGTCTTGCTTATCTTCATGAAGGGCTTGTGCCATACATTGTACACTATGACATTAAGGCTAGTAATATCCTTCTTGATAGAGATTTAAATCCAAAGATTTCAGACTTTGGTCTAGCTAAGCTTTTTCTAGAATAAGTCACAACAAGGTGATGACTCATGGCAGTCGTCTAAAGCCAGAAAGATAGCAGATAAACATCCAACATACCCTTGAAATGAGGAAAATTAGACACATTTTGCTCCAAAAAAAGATGCAGTCATGTCTACAGTTTTTATGGCAAGCATTCAATAGAGAAAGAGAAAAACACCCAAATTTTTATTTCTAAAACAATACTCATGCACATTCAAAAAATTGTGCTTTTAGTTTAGCACAGAATGGCAAGCAAAGCAAATCAATACTTCTTTCATACAACAAAGTGTGCCTTTTCAAATCAAAAGCAAAAAGTTACCTACAAATATGGTCGAATATGGTGGCTCAAATGATCAAACAGCAAGAGGAAATCGCTAAATATGACCTTCAAATATAGCGGCTACACCAAAAAATGTCTTTTCAGTCATGGCAGAACAAGGCAAAAACACAGAATATGTAATTTTCAGCAATGGCGACTGCAGATGAAAGAGAAAATGGTTCATAAAACCCTAGCTAACCCCCTCTTACATCTCTCCTTGCAATGCAAAAATGCAAAATGAAATCTTTTTTAGGGTATTCAAACTAATATATTTCCCTTTCTCCATTGCATAAATTTTGAAGTTCGTGAGCACTTTGGTGGGTTTTTATTTCCCTTTTTTTTTTTTTTTTTTTACAAAGTCTTGTATATGCCATGGGTTAGTGTTTTTTAAACATTTATTTCTTTTTGCAAAGCGTATGTAAAGTAAAGGTATATAATAGTGATATTATAAACTATTTTATATTTTTATTAAAATTTGCAAACCTTTAAACATGTGTTCCTTATACTATTCAATGTTTTACTATGTCTAACACTTAAGATAAGTGTGACATGTGTTTAAAGGAGAAAGAAGAGGAGAAATAGTAGTTGAAGACTTGGTGTTTCAAATATTTTGAATTATGAGGAGGGATTCTAGGGATTTTAATTTGGGTCAAATTTAGCCTTTGACCAAGCATTTTGGAGGTCTTTATGGCCAGTTAGAGAATTTTTGGGGAATTTTGACATGAGTCATGGGTCTCATTATGACTTAGTGCAATTGTTAGGAAGTGAGTCATCTTCTTGATAAGTTTAGTCCGGTTTCCTGAACTTGACCCAAGTGTTGGGATTGTATTTAGGGAGTTTTTTGAACTCATTTTTAGGGGAGTTTGGATTATGCAGAGAAGTGGATGTGACTTCTGTTTTGAGTCCTTGTTCTTTTTGCAGAATTTGTAATTCATCTTGGGAAATTCAATACATGTGATAGAATTGTGATTATGATATTTGATGTCAAATTTAAGCCTTCTTTCTTCTTGCAGTTCTATGTGTACCAAAACGATTTGATGAAGTAATTTGTGAGCTATTATTGTTCCTGGTTAGTTTGTCTCATTTTAGCATATGGTTGTAGGAAAGTAAGTTTGTTTGTAGGTTGTTATATGTGTTTTAAAGGTGAAATTAGTAAATGAGAGGCATCTATTTTCCTCCTTTTGTTAATTTATCCTTCAAACCTTATTACAAATCACTTATGCAGATCTTTACAGAAAGATGTGTTTTGTTGTACATTAAGTAGTTGTATAATCTTTCTCTATTAACTTTGTTTGAGTTTTCCATGTCTTTTTGGTGTATCACCATTTCCTAGTTTAGGCTATAGGTTTAGGTTTGTTTTCAGCAGCTTCTTCCCTTTTCCCTTCAAGTTTAAGTTAGGATCTTGGAAATATTATTGAATATCCAATAGGAGCCAACCTAGAATCTAGAGGTCTCATTTCATTTGCATGTCCCATGAAGTGAAGTGATTCCCATGTTAAGTAAGAATTACTAAACTCTTTCAATTTAGTACTGGGTGCAAATCCTAAAACTTAATAGTACTCTTTGCAAAAAAATATTGATTTTAATGTGTGGCATGAAAGGCTTGGTCATTTGAATTCTGATTATATATTATTGATGCAAAAATCTCATATGGTTGAAGGATTACCTCATATTGTTCCATCTAAGCTTACATGCACTAGGTGCATGAGTGGCAAAATGCATAGGGAGCCCTTTCCCTATGGTTCATCATGGAGGGCATCTCATAAGTTACAATTGTACACTAGAAATGTGTCATGCTCTAAACCATTCTATCCAAACGATTCCATGAGTTGGAATGCTTGGATGCCGGCTTAGAGCTCCCTATCCACGGAGTGCAAGAAGTTAGTATTCAAGCATGAAGGCTCTCAGCCAAGCCTTGGAAATGTACTTTTTGCTAGTAAACCATGCAATAGGAGGTTCTTTGAGACAAGAGCAAGAGTGCCAATATCTTCAAGGAATCCCTCAAGAATGCAATGCAAGTATGGAAACTAAGCTAAGATGATAATACAAAATGCAGCTTTGCTAAGCATGAATGAGAGTATTAAAAGACCAAATATTAAGCTATGTGAGATTATTGCAAGAATGAAAATTAAACTAACATGCAACTATGCTAAGAATTCCATATGATCCTATGTTAATATGATGGAATGAGAGAATGTAGACAAGGAGTGAGAAGTTCTCCACAAAGCTCCAAAGAAACCTGTTAGAAAACTTGCAGCATAACAATATTCAAAAGATGGATTGGATCCTTTGAGAGGGAAAGCTCTCTCCCTTTTAAAGATGTATGGATGGTGGAGATCAAGATGAAGATGGTGGATGATCAATGGTTGAATTCAAAAATAGGAGTGATCCATGTGCACTCACAAGTCAACCAATAGAATATAAGTTGACTTGTCACATAAGACAAAAGTCCCATAAGCCTTTTCTTTTAATTGTAAAATAGAAAAAGGACTTTATGTGTGCACTTTAAGTGGGTTAGAAGAATGGGGTGTTTTATTTAATTAAAAGGGGACATGTTCTTTTAATCAAATAATGAACTTAGGATAGCATAGTAAAACTATAGGTTATAATCAAATAAATTGATTATTAGCAATTTGGTCTAGATAAATGATTAAATTAATTTAGCCAAAATGCTAAGAAGGGGGCTAATAGTCTAGATGACCATTTTTAGGTGATTACATTTGCCCCTCTTTGACTAATGCATGATCAATCTGAGAACACATTATGTCAAAGAAAATCGAAGCCAAGTAGGCGATGATAGATATAGATATCTGATTCCAAAGAATGAAATGCATAAATAGATAGCAAGTCCTAAATGCATAGCCTGATAGCGGTAGTACTGAGCATTAGGATCTGAAAAGAATTCAAACACCTAGCAAAGTGAATAGATCGAGAGCAAGTGATAAGGTCAAACAAATGCTCCTAAGAAATAGATAGCTGTAACAATCAGCAATAGAGTATTTCTGCCCCCCTCAGGATCGAAATTGAAATGAGGTAAGAGGAAGCAGAAAGTAGCTAGACATAAGAAAATTGAGATATAGCAATCTTCGATATGATAGATAAATGATTTAGAACCCAAGAATGACTATAATAAATTGATAAAATGCCCCAGTTTGACTAGAGTTGACCTTGAAGGATATAGCATAAAAATTAGGTCAAATCTAGTAGAGAGATGATTTAGATGTGAAAAGGTGAATAGAAGGAGATATGATGCATAGAAATGATGAAGTCATGAAGAAATGAAGATGCCCCAGTGATGATTCAAAGATTAGACCTCAAACGGTCAACTAACTGCTCAAAAGAAGCTAAAATTTTAAAATGTGATTTTGACCATTAAGATGAACTTGGATTTTGATTTCGATCTTGAAAATGGATCCAAGATGTCAAAATTAGCTAGGGGTCCAATTTTTGCGCAATTCTGAAGAGTTTAAAAATTAGGTCAAAATGAGGTTGGAGGCTATAATAGGGGTCCAACTGTCATTTTCACTATTCATTTGTCTTTTTGTGATTTGAGAGATTTTTTGTGGTCCACATAGCATCATGGCTCAGGCGAACATTCCTCTTCATCGACACCATTTCGAGCGCAGCTGGTTGCACAACCGGCCAGAGCGATATGGGGCGCCGGTAAGTGACTACCTTTTTGTTGCTTTTACGAGATTTTTGTGAATTTTTTTGCACGTTTTTAAGTTTTTTGAAAAAATTTCGCACAATACTTTTAAAGTATCACACGGGCTCAAAAATACTGTCGCGCGACACTTTTTCGAAAAAAGTGTCACACCATTCGAAAAAATGTGTCACTCGGGCCATACCCAAATGTCGCACGACACGGTGCGAAATGTTGCACGACATAAAAATGTCACACTCCTATTTAGAAAAGTGTCGCACGACACTGTTCAAAAAATGTGTCGCACTCTTTTTGTAAAAAATGTTGCATAGCTAGTTTTGTTGTTTTTCTGAATGCTTTTTTCATCATGTGACTATTACTGATGATTTCTCTTTTTACCTAGATAGGAGGTATTCCCAAAATTACAGATTAGAGCTCCTACGATGGTTGGTTTGCACGTTGTGCAACATTTGAGCGATGAGGAGCAGACTGTGCTAGTGGCTATGGGCTTGCGCTGGGTTGTACAGATGCCCCATATTCGGGCAAACCATAGTTTATTGTCTGTGCTGGCAGAGAGGTGGCATAGAGAGCATAACATCTTTCACTTACTGACCAGTGAGGCGTCAATTACCTTGGAGGACGTATATCGCATTCTACGAGTGCCATGCCACGATGAGCCGATAAGTTACTTGGTTAGCAATTTGTTGATTTAGCCATTTCAATGTTGGATGCCAGGTGTACTGATGTTAAGTTTTGGTGATGGCACAGGTGTACTATGATATGACCCTGACAGAGGGGCGAGCGCGAGTGTAGGAGCTTTTCTAGGATGTGACCATTTTGGATTGTCACCTAAGTTGGGAGAGATTGATGACTGAGTATGGATATGATTATCCTTTGCCCAGCTTGTTATGCTCTTTGGTAGCCCAGGCCCTGGTGACAGACCGAGGTCGAAAGGGCTTTCCACTAGGATGGGGTCGACTAGTATATGATCTGATCTCTTGACCACGTAGGATGGCATGGGGGCCTGCAATACTAGAAGAGATGTACCACAAGCTTCATGAGATAGTATACCATGAGGGTGGGTCATGGGCATGCGGAGCAGTGTTAGCGCAGATCTGGGCTTGGGAGCACATCGCTGTGATCTGACCACGAGAGCGCAGCCAACCGTACATTTTTTCTATAGAGGTTTCATCCCACAAAGGCATAGTGGAGATGTGACCTATTATCGATGCCTGTTTGATGAGATGACAGCATTCACATGGCGACCATACCAGGAGTGTCAGTGGTGGTCAAATTCATGGGAGTTAGACTACATGCGGTATAGCAGACCGCTGGTGGGTCAGAGCACAGACATTGTGGAGCGATTTGTGATCAGTCGTGTATGGCGACAATTTGCAGAGTGACAGGTGGTGTCAATGGAGACCACTACCTATGCCTGGATGTGCATAGATGAGGGATTGGGATGGCTGCTGATGCTGGACTATCAGACAACAGTTCGAGATACCGCAGCACTAGTGGCGACTCCCTGGGATTATCGCCCAAATGTGGCAGATGCAGGGGCTGATCCGGGGTATCTTTATGAGATGCAGAGACACCCGTTCCCCCAGTTCACACATCTAGATGCAGCACCTATAGGAGTGGGAGGTGGAGTTGGTGGCAGAGGAGGAGGAGGTGGAGGGAGAGGGAGAGGGGGTAGGCAGATGGAGGGGGAGAGTTCCTGAGCAAGGCAGAGGAGGATGCAAGCGCAGACGATGCAGGTGGCAGAGGAGTCCTCAGAGTCTGATGGTGATGATGGTGGAGAGGAGGAGGTGCCCTTGAGGAGACGACGAGCGGTGAGGGTAGAGGCACCTGCAGAGCAGCCAGCAGGAGGAGAGAAGTAGGGTGCGAGGATCCGTGCCTTGGAGGCAGAGCTACAGGTAGCTCGAGTGACCATTGTACTACAAGATCAGCAGCTGATGGATGAGTGAGCACGAACAGATGAGCTGCACCGAGAGTGGGATACTACGAGGCGAGAGGCAACACATCATGGTGCCCGAGCTGCATACTATTATGCCACCTATAGGAGTGTGGTACCACCAGGATAGGGTCTTCCTGATTATTCGGAGCGAGCGGGTAGATCAAAGGGTGCAATGCAGGCACCAGATAGGAGACAAGCTCCTCCACCAAGGCCAGCACCAGTCGCAGAGGGTGGCAGTCAGACATGACATTGTGTTTTGATTTGTACCTTATGTATTTTTGAGACATATATCCAAATTTTGTATCTCACATTTGTATATGTACCATGAAACATTTGATATATATATGAGATATTGGGTTTATCGATATTCTTGTGTACTTGTCTCAAAATGTATGTTTTAGCTTTCATGTGATCTTTCAGTTTTTCTTTTCAGCTCATATATGTGTATATGCTTATGTGTATTGTTTTTGGTCTCTCATATGGGTGGTATAGATTTAAATGTTTTTGTGAAAATGTGACACTTGGATAGATCGTATGTGATGATTTTTGGATTAACCCCTTGTGATGACAGGTTAGCAAAGAAATGTAGTGAAAGATTAAGAAGGTGAAAAGACAAGTAGAAGCGAAAGATAAAAGCAGCTAACTGATATGTCCATGAAAAAGATGAAGAGAGAGAGCTCTTCCCACATGTAGGAATGTAAGATTAAGCTAGAAAATGAACCTAAAATGCAAGCTAATATGCAAAGTGGTTTACCAGCAAGAAGCGCATCACATTTAGACTCTTAATTTCATCATTGAGCATTTATTAGGGACATCATGAGATCATACAACCATCACTAGTATAACTATGAGGATATGAATATGATCGATATTAGATAGGTATGTGGAAATCCAATCTAAGCATCAGAGACATGTAAGTCAAGATAACTACACGATTAGATTCCCTAAGTTTAATTTAGCAAGATTACACCTGTATCAAGGCATAAGCACCAGGATAAACCCTGAGTGCAGTCTTGCAAAACAGTCAAGGATGATACATTTGTAAGTCAACGTGTTGAATAGGACCAGCATAAATGCTTACAACACTATAGAAAAACAAAAGTATACCCACAAGTAGAAATCAAGAAAATATGTCCCATGCCCCCAGTCTTCTAGTCAATGACATCCTTGAAAGACTATTAGGGAGGGAACTCATGGCAAAGAAATCATCATAGACAGCACACAAAGTAGATAAAGATTAGCATAGCTCAGTCGTTTAAGTGTTAAAGTGCGTGTGTGCAAGTCACTTGGCCATTTCTTCAAGACTTGATTCTGATAGTGAGAAATATCGCGACATCGGAGACTGTAGGTAAACTATCTGTAAAGTGTTAAAAAAAACACTTGATGTCAAAGTGGGGGAAGTGTTGAGAAACATTGTTTTGTGAGTTGTCAAAGAAACCCTAATGCACAAGAATACCTCAATAGGCTAAGTAACTATGTCCCCGAGAAAAAAACAAGAAACAATTCCAAGCCAAGAAATGTGTAGCAAAGTGGATGATTGAGATTGATAGACATAGGTGTGAGGGTTTCAAGTAGCGCCTGTTTCCAGGTTTTCACCACTTGACAGATTTTTTCAGGACTTTTTTCAATTTTTTTTTTTTTTTTTTTTGTGATACATCAAAGTGCCTCTTGCTAGGTTTTCACTAAGATGATCTTTTTTTTTTAGGACATTTTCTAATTTTTAGGAATTTTTTCAAGATCATAGATATATACAAGATAGCCGAACAGCAAGCCTCTAAGTATAGAACTTCTTCAAGTGTAGGATGTTGATAGGCTCTACAAGTTCTTCACCCTCTGATGTAGACAACTGGTAAGCACCAGACCCAAATGTTGCTGTGATAATGTAAGGACCCAAACAGTTAGGTTCAAATTTCCCTTTCTGCTCTTGATGTTGCTGATTTTTTGGATTCTCCCTAAGCACGAGTTCACCAACCTGGAACTCATGGGGGTGAACCTTCTTGTTATATTGTGTAGACATGCACTTTTGATAAGCTCTCATGTGATCAAAAGTAGCCTTGCGACGTTCATCCAGAGTCTCTAATTCCTGTACTCGCATAGCTCTATGATCTTCATCGGTTATTAACCCATGTAAGGAGATGCGCAAAGAAGGTATCTCGACTTCTATTGGGAGAGTAGCCTCAAATCCATAGACTAGAGAAAAGGGTGTAGCCCCTGTAGGAGTACGAATAGAGGTTCTATAGGCCCAAAGTGCCAGATTTATTTGCAAGTGCAAATCTTTCCCAGACTTGTGAACTGTGCGGTGTAGGATTTTCAGCAGTGTCTTATTAGAGGCCTTAGCTTGGCCATTCCCTTGGGGATAGTAAATGGAGGACCAGTGTTGCTTAATTTGAAAATTTTTGCATAGTTGTTTTAAGTCCTTATTCTTGAACTGCCCTCCATTATCCGTAACAATAGAGGATGGGATACCATATCGGCAAATGATGTGATTCAGCATAAACAGGGCAACATGTTTGCCTGTAGCAGCAGATAATGGTACAGCTTCAACCCATTTAGTGAAATACTTCATTGTTGTGATGATGAATTTATGACCGCTGGATGAGCTTGGATGAATCTTTCATACCAAGTCAAAAGCCCATTGCTAAAATGGCCAATATGTCACAGAAGGGATTAACTCTCACCCGAGAGCATGTATCAAGTTGCCATGGAGCTGACATTTTTGACAAGACTTTGCATAGTGCACATCATCAACTTGCATGGTGGGCCAGTAATAACCCATCCTAAGAAGTTTTCGCACAAGTGCAAGGCCATTAGAATGTGCCCCACAAATGCCATCATGGACTTCGGCAAGTGCCTTCTCGAACTCTTCTAGCTCTAAACACCTAAGCAATGTTCCATTTAGACCCTTCCTATACAAGACACCAGAGACCAAAGTGTAGTGTGAGGCATTACGAAGGAGTTGGCATTTTTGGTTGCACGTGAGGGTTTTAGGAATAACCTGATCACGTAGGTAGGAGAAAATAGCCGCATAGCGGGAGGAATCGTGACCCACAATAGTGTAGATCACCTATTTATCTAAGGAATCATAGGCTGGATGACGCAATTCTTCCACCAGGAACTCAAATCGCGATTCATGTTCTTGTAATTGGAGGATAGATGCTAAGGTGGCCATAGCATTAGCAGCCTTGTTTTCTGCTCTAGGAATCTGTTGGAATGTTACAAAGGTAAAATAATTCCTTAGAGCATCTATCAATTTTTTATAAGGGATCAACTTGTCATCCTTTGTTTGATATTCATTATTCACTTGGTTCACAAATAGTTGAGAATCCCCATAGATGTGTAGCTTAGTTATTCGCCATTCAAGGGCCATTTTGATCCCATTTGTTAATGCTTCATACTCTGCAATATTGTTTGTACATGGGAACAATAATTTGTAGGACTTTGGGATCATATAACCATGAGGGGAAACAAACAACACCCCTGCTCCTGCTCCATTCTGTGTATGGGATCCATCAAAAAACATCTTCCATGTTCTGTCAGTAATGTTCATGATCGAGGCATCTAGAAATTCAATTTTCATAGGTGTTACATCTTCAAGTGGGAAGTCAGCCAATTGGTCAGCTATGGCCTGTCCTTTGATTGCCTTACATTCAACATACTGAATTTCAAATTCGAAAAGAATCATCATCCATTCAGCAAGGCGACCAGTAAGTGCAGCTTTACTTAATAAATATTTCAAAGGGTCTATCTTGGCAATCAAGTGAACTGTATGGGCCAACATATAATGCCAAAGTTTTTGGGAGGCAAAAACTACAGCAAGGCATGCCTTCTCTATACTTGTATAATTTAGTTCATAAGCCACCAAAGTTTGACTGATATAGTATATGGCTCTTTCTTTACTCGTCTCATCACTTTGGGCTAAGAGTACTTCTAGAGAAGAATTCATAGCTGAAACATACAGAATCAGAGGTTTTCCCAGAATGGGTGGCATCAAAACTAGCAGTTTTTCCAAGTAGCCTTTGATTTGATCTAAGCTTTGTTGACAGTCACTGTTCCAAATATGGGTAGATCCTTTATGCAAATTTTTATTGAAAGGTTGAGCCTTATCAGCTAATTGAGAGATAAATCTTCTTATGGATTGTAGCCGTCCTTGCAGACCTCTAAGCTAATTGATAGTCTTTGGTGGAGGCATATCCATGATAGCTTGGACCTTTTTAGGGTCAACCTCAATGCCTTTTGCTGAAATGATATAACCTAGCAATTTTCTAGAAGTGACACCAAAGGCACATTTTTTTGGATTCAGCCTAAGTTGGAATTGTTCCATATGGTCCAATATCAAACTAAGGTCTTGGAGATGTGTGTCTCGTTTCTTTGATTTTTCCAATGTGTCATCAACATAGTCTTCCATGTTTTTATGCATCATATCATAAAAGATGGTTTTCATTGCTCTTTGATATGTAGCGCCAGCATTTTTGAGCCCAAAAGGCATGATATTCCAACAAAAGGTACCTCATGCACATGTAAAAGCTTTCTTTTCTTGGTCTTTTGGAGCTATCTTTATTTGGTTATACCCAGAAAATCCATCCATGAGCGAGTACATCTCATAACCTGCAGTCGTGTCCACTATCATATTAATGTTTGGTAGTGGAAAGTCATCCTTGGGGCATGTTTTATTGAGATCTCTAAAATCAGTACAAACTCATATGGATTTGTCATGCTTGGAGATAGGTACAATGTTGGAAATCCACTCGGCATAATCAATGGCCCTAATGAAGTTTGCATTCAATAGTTTTTCTAACTGTGTCTTGACTAGTAGGGCCACATGTGGATGCATTTTTCTCAACTTCGGTTTGACAGGCTTGACATCTGGTGAGATTGATAAGTGATGCATGATGAGATTTGTATCAAGCCCTGGCATATCAGAGTATGTCCATGCGAAGTTGACCTTCTTGTCTTGAAAGAATTGAGCAAACTATGTCTTTTCTTCGTCTTTCAAAGATTGAGCTACATGAATAATCTGAGGACATTCTTCTATTCCCAAGTTGATAGGCTATGTAGGTTCAATGAGAACCGAAGATCTATCTTGGAAATAGCTTGGCAGACTACCAAGTACCTCATCCGTAGGTGCCTCAGAGAGGTTTTTACCATTAGATACGCCTTTATTTTTACTTTTTTGAGGATCAGACACCGCCACAATGTGGCTTTCACCATCAAATCGCTTATTTTTCCTTTTAATTTTTTGACTGAGGTACTTGATATCTGATTTCGTCATGTTAATCGCAGGTTCGCTGGTGGAAGAAACGACAGGTTCAATTGCGTTCAAATAACAAGCGATCTCATAGTCATTTTGGAAAGACCGTATTTCAAGTCTTTGATTTTGGATAGACCAATCTATGAGATATGGGTGAATTAGCAAGAGTGAGGGAGAAGTTTCAATGTGATTGATATGGAAGGAGTCATCTCTGGTGACCTGTGAAGTTGAGCCTATAGAAAATGTCGCAAAAGAGTCTAGCTCAGGAATAGTCCTGGAGTAACTAGCGTGGTCCATTGAGACATGTTGTGAGTCAAACTCATCCGACCCCATACTAGACCATTTGACTACATCGGGTTGGGTTGCATAGCCATGAATGACATCCACCCCTAGCTCGCAAGATGCATCAGAGAGACTTTCCCACTCATATTCATGAGAATCTGTACTTTGACCCCTAGCTATGAGATGAGCAATATTCTGCCTAATTCATCCTCTATTTATGTCCTCAGAAGTAGACCCTTCTTGTTCCTATTGTTGGGAGGTAGAAGTTTCTTCATCATTAGCAGTCACTATTTCTTCTCTCCAAAGGAGGGAAGTGAGGGGAACAAAGTCTTCATCTTGTGCAGTAGTAGCAATTACGGGAGAGTCATCATCCTTCGATTCACTAGACATGAGCAATCTTCGATCACAGGTTGGTATATTATTGTTTAGCCCAAAGCCTAGACTAGCAGTGTCTCGAGCATCATGACCTTGAGTGTGACTTAAAGGTTCAACTAGAGCATTCTTATAACCAGTTAAGGACCTGTGGCCTTGGTAGCCCATTTTTGTCAAAAATTTATAGCCTTTTCCATATTTTTAGGGAGAAATAGGGGTAGTCATTGTAACCTCCTCGTCTTCCTCTTCTTTGTAGATCCAGTCCCTAATGGCTTGTTCTTCCTTCTCTGCTTCTAGTGGTATGGAAGATTGCACAAAAGCACCAAAAAGTGTCATAGCAGAAGCAAAAGACTTCTTTGCAATAGTTGATTTCCCATAGGACCGAGGAGAAATTGGTAAAGTAGCAATAGAGTCCAAAGTGTACTTGCCCATACCAAGGCTCATCATTTTTAGTTTTTGTTCACATTCTGTGAAAGATGGTGCTAGCTCATGAGAAGAGCGATTGTGCAGGACTAGCGTTTCAGCAGCAGATAATGTGTTGATAGACATAGAGTTGTCTTCGGGGACAACTACTTTAGTACCATTAAAAGGGAACTTAATGCACTGATGGTATGTAGAGGGTACTGCTTGCATATCGTGAATCCATGGCCGTCCCAACAACAAGTTGTATGCAAGTGGTATGTCTAAAACTTGGAAAATGACATTCTTCTCAACTGGACCAACTCTGATTGGAAGTACAATTAGACCTTTAGAAGGCCTTTCAACCTCATCATAGGCATTTATAGTGATCTTGCCCTTAGGATCGATGGAAAATTCAGACATGCCCAATTGTTGGATTACATTAAACGAAATGATATTTAACCCTGCACCATTGTCTATCAGGACTCGACGGACGCGGGTACGAAAGATTTGAACTTTGACATGAAGAGCAAGATTATGTGGATGACTGAGAGCTCGATCATCTTATTTAGAAAAGGTGAGATAGTGAGGTGAGGAGATGTGGTTCACCATAGCTTGGAATTGTTTCGCATCAATATCGGTGGGAACATTGGCAGAACGTAAAGCTTTCTCGAGGATATCCTTGTGCAAAGGAGATAACTCTAGCAATTCAAAAATGAAGATTTGTGCTTGTGTGCGTTGCAGTTGGCTAACAAGATCATAGTTGGAGATCTTGGAAGTAATTGGTTTCTTAGACGATGAAGCATTTTTAGGATCATTAGCAACTTTTAGGAAAACCTTAGATTGCCCCCTAGTGATAGCGTTAAGTGGTTCACCCTAAGAAGATGAAGACTCAACCACTCGGAGTACCACCTTGGGTCTAGTATTAGTATGATCTTGAGGGGTGGATCGTGTCCTTAAGACCACTCTTGGTCGTTCATCTTTAGCATCATAATTTGGCCAATTGTCATTGTTGGAGCTTGCCATACATATGTATTCAACGGGCTCAAGCATGCTTATAACATTATCAGTGTTAGCGTAAGCATAACTGATTTTGGCGTCATGATTCTTTTTGGAAGCTACCCTTGAGGTCTCACCCTTTTCATATTCAGGTAATGGTTTTTGGAAAGCCTTATGATCAGTATTCTTAACAAGGCCATCTATAACAACTTTACCAGCTTCGATGAGGTCTTGAATTACATCTTTGAGTTTAAAGCAATTCTCTATGTTATGCCCTTTACTTCGGTGATAGCTGCAAGTATGATCTTCTCTCCACCATGGAGGTCTAACATGTGGATTGTAAGGATGTGATTTTTCTGGCAAGGTAACCAATTTGTTTGCAATTAAGGTTTTTAAAACCACTTCATAAGGTTCAACCATAGGTGTGTAAACACGTCGCTTCTTTGCAAATTTAGAGCCTTTGTCAAAGGTTTGTGGTTTTGAACCTTCTTGTTGCTTTTCTACATAGATGGCTTTGGAAAGGTTAAATGTAGGTTCCTTAGTCTTAGGAGTGTCCACTACTCTGTCATTGACAACATACTTGTTTTTGTTCCAAAGTTTTCCTTTTTCTTTACCATTTCCATTGTTAACTCTATCCTTGTTTATGGCAATATCACCTCTTTTGATAGCAACATCCTCAATGCGATATGCACTTTCTACCATGGCATTGAAGGATGTGAATAACAATTTTCTTAGATCAAAGTATAATTTGGGTACAAGCGTATTGACAAAAATGTCAATTTTTTCAGCCTCAGGCACTTGCCGAGGATACCGAGAGTATAAAGATCTCCATCGTTGGAGGTAAAGATTCTCCTGGTTTTTGTTTGATGTTGCATAAGTCTAGCACAGTCACAGGATGTTGAATGCTGTATGAATATTGCTGGATGAAGCGTTGCACAAGTTCGTCAAATGTTTTGAGAGGAGGACTCAATTTTGTGAACCATTCCATAGCTTGTCCTCTTAGACTTCTAGGAAACAAATTCATAAGAAAGGTGTCTTCATGCATAAAGTCCATGCTAATAGCATAGAAATGTCTCACATGGTCATGAGGGTCACCATTTCCATTGTATTTCTCATACTTAGGAACCTCTATATCCTTAGGAAATGGCAGCATGTATAGACTCCTATCGAATGGAAGAGCGCAAATTGATTCAACAAATGATGTCTTAGGTGATTCTTTTGAAGTTTGCAGTTGTGCAAATTGTTTCCTTAGTTCCTATATTTCTTCCCTTAAGATTTGAGCCTCAGTGGGCTCTCGTTTTGGAATAATATGTTCAACATTAAAACCTTGAGGGAGTTTCCATCCCCTAGCTATCATGTATCAGAAGTATTGGTCTCCATTTTCCTCTAAAGCTCTGAGCATTAGTTTTTGGGCAAAGCCATCTTGTTGAAATTTGATCATGTCTTCGCTAGTTACTTCTTCATCACTATCATGATGAGATGGTTTAGGTGAAGGACATGCACTAGTGGCAGCTCTAGGAGTCCTTGGAGGCGTGTGATTACCATCATTATTCTCAAAAGGATTTCGAGGATAAGTTCCTTTATATCCTTCATAGCGTGCCTGATTGTTAGTTTCAATTTGTTGATTTTCTCTCTCCATAGTGTATATAGCCTCCAGTCTTTTGGGTTTCATGTGCTTGTTCTTCTAAGCAACATTTAATTTCATCAGGGTGCACCATAGTGACTATACCACTCGTATCCTCGGGTGTCTCAAAGGGTGTACCAAATGGATTTTCAAAACTATAAAGTGGGTTGTGCCGAACATTAGCTGTTTGTGTTTGAGCAAATTCAGGATTCTTATCACAAGGTTGTTTGCGAGGACATTTGGGTGGTGTTTCCAATTGCTTGAAAATGAAAGGTGTGTGGCTACCATTACCAACTTGATATCTAGTTGTGACTGGCATGTAAAGAGTTGTCTTTGTTTAGTAGGACAAGAAAAGCGAGCCGATTTTGAAACTTTTACGATCAGGACTAGTCACTTGTCAAAATGTGATAGATGGCTTGTCAAACAGTGCTCAAGATCTTACAGCACGGGTGACTCGAGCTGAGCGGACGAGCAAGAAGCTCAATAGCGAATAGCTAGAATAAAATAATAGCTGAATTTTGACAAGTGATTCATCAAGACATTTCAAGACTTACATTCGATGAACTAAACCCATCTTTTCAACTTAGGACGAATTCTTCACACACTGATACATAGCCAAGATCAAGGGTGACCAGCGTGATGCTCCTTAGACCAAAAAAATCCAACGGTAAACTCTATTTTTGACCCAAAAAGACTCTAGGCGATAATTTCTCAAAAGGAGGGCAACATAAGTTCAGTAAACAGTGTCGCGCGACAGAATTTCAGGAACGGTGCGACACATTTTTCTCAAGCGACAGATATTTTACCAAAGTGCGATAGAATCTTGCACACAGTGCAACAAAATTTACCAATACATGTGACAGAATTTTTTGAAAAAAATGTCATGCGATATTTCTTATGAAAGCATGCGACAGAGTGTCAGTTTTGTGGAAAAAAAGTCAATTTTTTGGTTTGAAGTTCATTTCAATTTGTCAATCAGACAGTCATTTTAATCAAACAGCATTTCGTTTCAGTTTGTATCAGTAAACAGCAAGGTTTGCAAATAGTAAGTGTTGTAACATGTCTCAAAACAATTGATCAAGGGTAAAAACAACCTTGTCAATATGCATTTGGGATATCAGAATGGCCTTCCTAACTACTTTTTATCAGAATGTTTATGTTGCAAGAACATTGACACTAGTTAAAACATCGAAAACAATAGCCAAGCAATCTACCTTAGAGTCACAGTTCATTACTCAACAACTTGGCCCATGCTTGATGTTTCTTTGCCTCACACCAAGTGGTTTCCCACAAGAGATATTGGCTTTGTCATGGAAGTGCCATAAGCACAACCAAGGGAACACATATGGTGAGTGTAAATCTTAAGGTGATCCGGGTAGTCCACTAGGATCGATCCTTGCACCAATAAATTGAGCGGCTAAAAAGGGTAGTTACTAACTTAGGGTTCTTAGATCGAGCTTCCATTCATAGTGTTCCTTTTGCTCCCAATTATGGGACACCTCACCTTACGATGAGTAACCGATCTCGCGATCACAAGAGTACCTTAAGCATTCTTGCCTAGTGATCTCCCTATGGTCAAAATCCCATAAGCGATCACACTAGGCGAAGACAAACACTACGTCTACCAAAGTTTTGTGTCCTTGGTAGCCTTGAGTTTATAGTGGGTTGGAAGAGCCAGGTAATCAGCTTGTCCCCACTTGGGTCATTCCTCTCAAGTTGTCTGAGAGCAGGCCCTCTAAAGGATTCTAAACTAGACAACGAGTGGATCAACTTTTGGAAGTCAAGATTTCTGATTCACCACAAGGGTGAAGAGCATACTATCCTATTCCAATCATTTCCCCCCAAACACGCCAGGAAGATTCAGTTACCCCTTGCTTTGAAATCAAATGGCAAGTCAAGATTTCTGATTCACCACAAGGGTGAAGAGCATACTCTCCTATCACCAAAATATCCCAATCACAAGTTTTATATGCTTATAAAAATGAACAATTATTCAATGTCGCACATGGAAACAAAAAATCAAGCAAGTTTGGGTTTTTATGCTTTGGGAAGCCCTAAAAAAAATGGTAGTAGCCCTTGCGCATTTGAAGCTTTGACATGCATTCTTTTGTATGCAAGGTTTCAATTTTTTTCTTCACAAAGAGGGTAACCTGCAATCACAACTCGTTAGCTCACAAGTTAGCACAAAAATAATCACAAAAATTGTGAATTAAGCCTCTGTAAAATAGCCTAGAACTCTACTTAAAAACAACAGTCATCCAGCTAAGAAGAAATTTGATCAAAACCCTCAAGGAACGAGCAAAAAAAAAAAAGTCAAGCGATCCTTTTTGCTGAACAAATGTCGCGCGATACTTCACAGTATAACGGGGCGATAGTTTTTGTTCAGGCAATACATTTCCTTTAGCCGTGCGACAAAATTTTGCAAAGAGGGCGATAGTATGCAGGCTACAAGTGCGATACTATTTCCAAAAATGTGTCGCACGACAGTACTGTGAACTGTCGCGTGATACTGGAAAAATGTCGCCCAACACTGCGATTGTAAAAAAAGAAAAAATGCAGAACAGTAAGGGAAATGCAAGCAAAAATAAGAAAATGTAGGGTGAAACGTATAGTCCAGCCCCACGGTGGGCGCCAAAAATGTACACTAGAAATGTGTCACGCTCTAAACCATTCTATCCAAACGATTCCATGAGTTGGAATGCTTGAATGCCAGCTTAGAGCTCCCTCTCCACAGAGTGCAAGAAGTTAGTATTCAAGCATGAAGGCTCTCAGCCAAGCCTTGGAAATGTACTTCTTTCTAGTAAACCATGCAACAGGAGGTTCTTTGAGACAAGAGCAAGAGTGCCAATATCTTCAAGGAATCCCTCAAGAATGCAATGCAAGTATGGAAACTAAGCTAAGATGATAATGCAAAATGCAGCTATGCTAAGCATGACTGAGAGTATTACAAGACCAAATATTAAGCTATGTGAGATTATTGCAAGAATGAAAATTAAACTAACATGCAACTATGCTAAGAATTCCATATGATCCTATGTTAATATGATGGAATGAGAGAATGTAGACAAGGAGTGAGAAGTTCTCCACAAAGCTCCAAAGAAACCTATTAGAAAACCTATAGCATAACAATATTCAAAAGATGGATTGGATCCTTTGAGGGGGAAAGCTCTCTCCCTTTTAAAGATGTACGGACGGTGGAGATCAAGATGAAGATGGTGGATGATCAACAGTTGAATTCAAAAATAGGAGTGATCCATGTGCACACACAAGTCAACCAATAGAATATAAGTTGACTTGTCACATAAGACAAAAGTCCCACAAGCCTTTTCTTTAAATTGTAAAATAGAAAAAGGACTTTGTGTGTGCACTTTAAGTGGGTTAGAAGAATGGGGTGTTTTATTTAATTAAAAGGGGACATGTTCTTTTAATCAAATAATGAACTTAGGATAGCATAGTCAAACTATAGGTTATAATCAAATAAATTGATTATTAGCAATTTGGTCTTGATAAATGATTAAATTAATTTAGCCAAAATGCTAAGAAGGGGGCTAATAGTCTAGATGGCCATTTTTAGGTGATTACAAAAATTGATTCATAGTGATCTTTTAGGACCTATGGAGAATATATCCATTCAAGGTTCAAATTATGCTCTTACTCTCATTGATGATTTTACTAGAAGAATTTGGATATATTTCTTACATAATAAAGATCAAGTACTCAATATATTTTCTGAATTTCATATGTTTGTGGAAAGCCAATATGATCCTAAGATAAAGATCCTTTTAACTGATAATGGTACTAAATATGTTAATAATACTTTTCATTTGTACTTAAGATCTTTTGGTATTAAACATCAGCTTACTGTTCCTTATACATCACAAAAAAATGGTGTGGCAAAAAGGAAGCATGGAACTATTGTGGAAATGGCTAGATGTAGTTACATGCTAAATATATGGATTATAAGTTTTGGGTTGAAGCTATGTCTTGTGCCACTTATATTCTTAATAGAACTCCTACCAAGGCTTTGAGGGATATAATTCCCAAAGAAGCTTGGTTAGGTAGAAAGCCCAATTTGTAACACTTAAGGATATTTGGATCTATTGCTTATGTTCACACACCCAAACAAAAAAGGCATAAATTCGATGCTAAATGTTCTCCATTTATATTTTTTGGGTATGATGAAAGTACTAAAGGTTATAGAGTCTATAATCCTCTTACTAACAAAGTTCAAATTGCAAGAGATATTTGTATTGTAGAAAATGAAGTACATGATTGTCCCAAGGTTCAAGATGATGAATTTAGTGAATGTAATATTGTAGTAGTGGAGGACCAACCTCCTTCTGTAAACCCTACACCTTCTCTAAACCCTACTCCTCTAAACCATACTCCTTAATTATCTTCTTTTATTTCTCCTATTTCTTCTAATTCTAGTAATGATGATAATGTTGATACTAATGATGCATTTATAGATCATGACTCTTATTCTAGTGATGTATCTATTACTACTAAGAGAATATCTAAATGGGCTCAAGGTTTACTTAATGAAAGTGATGATTATCTTACTAGATTTGGTGGACTTAAACCTAGGAGGATTAATTATTGTAATTATGGTTTGATGACTTCTCTCATGAACTACAATGATCCTCAAACTTTTGAACAAGCTAAGATTCAACCTCATTGGCAAAAAGCTATGCAAGAGGAATATGATACTTTAATTTCTAACGAAACTTGGGATTTAGTCTCTTTGCCTCATGGTAAGAATTGAGTTTCATGAAAGTGGTTATATAAATTCAAACTCAATGCCAATAATGAAATCAGTAAGTTTAAAGCTAGACTTGTAGCTAGGGGATTTTATCAAATTGAAGGTTTAGATTACAATGAAACTTTTGCACCAGTTGCTAAAATAGCTACTATAAAAATTGTGTTTTCTTTAACTTCAAAAATGAATTAGCCTATTCATCAAATGAATGTTAAAAGTGCTTTTTTAAATGGTGATTTACATGAAGAAATTGATATGGCTCAACCACCAGGTTTTATCCAAGAAGGTAGTGAACATTTAGTATGTAAACTAAAGAAATCTATTTATGGCTTAAAGCAATCTCCAAGAGAGTGGTATTCCAAAATTAATGCTTTATTTATCTCTCAAGGTTTTGATAGAAGTAAAAATGATCCTAACTTATACATTAAACATATTTAAGATGATATTATCATTATTATTCTATATGTTGATGATTTGATTCTTACTTCAAGTTCGAATACTTTGATTTATGATATTAAGTTTCAACTCAATCAAAAATTTCAAATGACTAATTTATGAATTTTACATTACTTCTTAGGAATGCAAATATGGTAGACACCTAAGGGCATTTTTCTTTCTCAAAAAAAGTATGCTCAAGATCTTTTGGATAGGTTTCAAATGAATGATTCTAACCATGTTTCTATTCCATGTGAATTAGGAACTAAGTTAATGGTTGTTACGAACACTCCTTTGGTTGATGCTACTTCTTATAAACAACTTGTAGGAAGTTTAAATTATCTCACTCTTACTACACCCAATATTGCATATAGTGTTGGTTTAGTTTCAAGATTTATGTTGAAACCTCAACAAACACACTTTAAAGTAGCTAGAATAATATTAAGATATATCAAAGGAACTCTTAATCTAGGTTTATTTAATGATGCAAGTTCTACTTTTACTTTACAAGGATTTACTAATTCTAATTTAGGTGGAGATCTCAACGATGGGAAATCTACTTGTGGTTATTGTTTCTTTGTTGGTTCAAGAGTTGTATCTTGGAAAAGTAAGAAAGACACCTTTGTTTCTCTATGTTCTACTGAAGCTAAATATAAAAATTGTACTAATGCATCTAAAGGACCTCTATGGCTTAGAAGAATTCTTGAAGATTTGGGTCTACCTCAACAACAACCTACACCTTTATATTGTGACAATCAAAGTACAATAGCCTTGCAAAAGAATCCTATCTACCATGCAAAGTCAAAGAATATTTCTCTCCTCCACCACTTCATTAGAGAACACATTGAAGAAAAGAAAGTGTCCCTCATCTATTTCAAGGGTGAGGATCAAGTTGCTAATATTTAGACAAAGCCTATTTCTAGAGAGAAATTTTAATTTCATTGTAATAACTTTACTCTTTGATGTAATCTCCCCAAGTAAAGATTAAAGGGGGATGTTAGAAGTAGTAATCTTTCCTTGGTTTTATTTATTTATTAAATGGGATAAACCAAGGTATCCCTTATGTATTTTATCCTTTAGTACACATGTGAAGGACATGTCATTTACTTGTCCGCTAGTCCACATTTGAGGATAACTCTTTTTTGTGATTCTTTTTATAAAGGAAATTAGTTTATCCTCCTTAAGAGGATCTTGGCACTTTTCACACACTTATTATGAATGGTGGAATTCATAGAAATGGGAGTTACACATGCAACTCCTTTCTCATCTCTATAAAAGAGATGCCTCTCTCATTCTTCTATACTACTTCTTCACATCTTCTTAATGTTATTCTAATGAGCTAATTTGCTCCACAATATTTCTTCCTCCTCTCTCCTTCCTTATGTTATTTCCACATTCTTAATATTACACAAGGGGTTTTCTTTGCTTTCCCCTTTCAAAATCTCTTGTCTCCATTATTTTTTATCCATTGGGAAACTCATTTGGTTTATGGTAATATTCTTCACATTAAGCTCTCTTGGATTGTTTTATTAGTTTTTATTTTGATTGATTCCTTACATGAAGGATTACATAGACATTTTTGTAGTGGTTTATCTTGATGACATTTTCATCTACAAAAATACCAAAGAAGAACACATGAGGCATTTGGAAATTGTTTTGAAGAGGTGACAAGAAGAAAAATTGACCCTTAACCTTGAAAAGAGTGAGTTTTTGAAGCAAGAACTAGTTTACCTTGCATTTGTAGTTTCAAAAGGTAACTTGAAGACAGATCCAAGTAAAGTAGAAGTCATCCTAAACTAGCCTACACCTAAAACAAGGACTATAGTAATAATTTTTCATGGTTTGGCACAATTTTATAGGAAATTTGTGAGAGGTTTTAGTGAGATATTGCACCAATATTGGACACCATCGAAGGAGGACTGAAAACTAACTTTTGTGGACCAAAGAAGCCAATGAAGGGTTTGAAAAGTTAAAGAAAGAGGTAGCTACAAAACCCATTCTCATTTTGCCTAGTTTTGACAAATTATTTATTGTAGAATGTGATGCAAGTAATGTTGTTATAGGAGCAGTATTAAGCCAAGAAGGAAGGTTGTTAACATTCTTTAGTGAAAGTCTAAATGAAGCCATGTCTAGGTATTCATCCTATGAATTAGAATTGTATGCATTGGTATAAGCACTTAGGAAATGGAACCAATATCTTTTTCCTAAAGAGTTTTTTGTGTATAGTGATAACCGAGCATTGGGTTACATCAACAATCAAGAGAAGCTAAGCCTTAGATGCATCGAATGGATGGACTTTCTTCAATATTACACATTTACCATCAAGCACAAGAAAGGGTGGACCAATAAAGTAGTTGATGCATTAAGTAGAAGGTTGCTTACCATCCAAGAGATATAGTTGGAAAGCATTAGAGTTGAAAGATTTAAAGACCTATATGTTGACGATGAAGACTTCTCTGAGGTCTACAAGGTATGCTTAGATGTTAACAATCATTTTGATAGAAAGTTTGTTCATTACACTTTTCAAAATGGATTTTTATTTATGGGAAATAAGTTGTGTGTCTAGAGGATCAGTGAGGGAAAATCAAATCCAAGAGAAGCATAATGAAAGTCTTAGTGGTCATTTTGTGGTGAATAAGACATTAGGTTTAGTTGAAATGTTCTATAATTGTCTTAGAATGCAAAGAGATGTTAGGAAGTATGTTGAGAAATGTATGATATGCCAAAAGGCCAAGGAACTTCTTTAAATGCAGTTTTGTACCAGCCCCTAACTATTCCAAATAGGTTATGGGAATGTATTAGCATGGACTTCATAGTAGGCTTACCAAGGAAAAAAACAAGATTGGATAGCGTGTTTGTAGTTGTGAATAGATTTAGCAAAATGAGTCATTGTAATCCTTGTAAGACTACTCATGATGTTAGCTATATTGCTCACTTATTTTTCAAAGAAGTGACAAGGATTCATGGATTACCAATCAATATAGTTTCAGATAGAGATGTTAAGTTCATGAGGAACTTTTGGAAAAAAAATTAGAGAAGGCTAGGTAAAAACTTGGCACATAGTTCAACCTACCATCCCCAAATAGATGGTCAAACAGAGGTGATTAATAGGGTACTTGGTAACCTTCTAAGGTGTTTAACAAAGGAGAATGGTCAAGCATGGGACTACTAGTAAGAGTCCATTCCAGATTGTGTATGGCCTTCATCCAAGGGTTATTTTTGAGCTTAGAGACCTCAAGAATCATGAGGAAGTGAGTGGACATGCTGAAGACTTTGCATAATCCATGAAGGAAGTACATGAGTAGGTCAAGAAGACTTTAATGGAAACAAATCATAAGTTTAGAATAAGGTGGATGAAAGGAGGAAAGAGTTACAATTTGAAGTTCATGATTGGGTACTTGTACATTTGAACAAGGAAAAATTACAAAAAGGAATTCCCAAAAAAAATCCAAATGAGAAGGATTGGACCATGTAAGTGTTAAGTTTCAGAATTTGCACCCAACACTGAACGGAAAGAGTTCAGTAATTCTGACTTAACATGGGAATCACTTCACTTCATGGGATATGCAAATGAAATGAGACCTCCGAATTCTAGGCCAGCTCCTATTGGATATTTAGTGATATTTCCAAGATCCTAACTTAAACTTCAGGGAAAAGGGAAGAAATTGTTGAAAATGAACCTAAACCTACAGCCTAAACTAGGAGATGGTGATACACCAAAATGGTGATGAAAACTCAAAGACACTCAATAGAGAAGGATCAAATAGCTACTTGGAGTACATGCAAAACACATATTTCTATAAAGACCTGCATAAATAATTTGTAATAAGGTTTGAAAAGTAAATCAACAAAAGGAGGAATACATATAGATACCTCTCTTTAACCAATTTTACCCTTAAAAAACATGAATTACAACCTGTAGGTAGACTTACTTTCCTACAACTAGGTGCTAAAATGAGACAAACTAACTAGTAACAATAATAGCTCACAAATTAGTTCATCAAATCATTTTGATACACACATAGAGCTGCAAGAAGAAAGGAGGTTCAAATTTACACCAAAATGACATGAACACAACTGTTGTCACCTGTATTAAGCCTTCAAAATGAATTACAAATTTTACAAATAAGGGTGAGGACTCAGAAGATAGTCACATAAACTTTTTTGCATAATCAGAACTCTAAGTTACAAAAGAAATGTAGACAAATGGCTAAAGGATAAAGAAATATCACTAAGAGCCCCTTCTACATAACTAGGAACTCCCCTCAAATGAGTTGCAAAACTCATTAAGTACAAACCCAACACTTGGGTGAAATCTAGAAAGGTAGCATGAAAATAAGGGCTTAGAAACTTCCAAAATGAAGTCTCATAACTCCTTAGACTTTACTATCCCATAATGAAATGTATGACTCGTCAGAAACTGCCCAAAAAAACCTCCAATAGTCAATAAAGTCCCTTCAACTAACCTATCAAAGTCAAATTCGACCCATCAATCCTATATACCCTCCACATGTTTCCAAACTAATTTCCCCCATAAAGACCATGACATATGACTCATTTTCTTTTTGCATTTTAAAATAGGAAAATACTTTAAATGATTTATAATTCATCATTTAAATATTTATCCCTTACAATAAGACCTATGCAAAAGAAAATAATCAAAACAATATCCCCCTTTTTTTTTTGCATTTTACAACAAGAAAATAATATTAAATGATTTATATGTATCATTTTAATATTATTTCTTTACAATATCACCTATGCAAAAAAAAAACAAAACAAAACAAAACTTCTTTCATAAAAATCCCAAGGCATAAAAATAAACCCTTGACTTAAAACCATTCCCTTGACCACTCTCATAGAGAAAATACAGATATTAAAAAGGGGATTAAAATCCCATAAAAATGCCTGGGGACTCCAAAATTAGTGAAAAATGATAAAGGCTTGAACATATTATTTCAATACCCTAAAACATCTTCGTTTCTCATATTTACATATTGAAAAATCTAGAATGGTCATGAGGGAAAAAAAAAGAAGAAGAAGGGTTCCTCTATTGTTTGATGGCTGCCTACTGAGAGGAATTTTCTGGTTTTCAACTACTCACTATTCATGGCAATAGAGCTGAAATAAAACAAAAACTGAAGCTGCCATAAGAACTAGTCTTTGAAGAGTTTGTTGGTTGGAGGTATGGTGATTGGTATCTTCTTTAGTTGAGTCTTTTATAAATGCCACCCTCTCCTAGAAAGAATCATTTTGAATAATATATTTGCTATTAATGCAAAATGTATATTACTATTTTTCCTTTCTAGGTTTGCATTTTTGCATATAGGTTTTGTTTAAAACAAGTTCTAGAAGTTACACATTGAACAAAACCCGAGTAGTTTCTGTTTTTTTGGGTATTTCTTCATTTCATATTTGTTGAAACTTCTTCATCATGAGATTATTTTCTCCTTGTGCTTTTTATTATATTGTTGTTGTATATATATTTTATGCTCTTAAAGTTACAAGATGAAGCCACTATGAATATATGTTGGAGCTTTAAAAAAAAAAATCACTAGTAAAAGATGTGGGTTTTTGTTTGCCATCACTGTGACTATGAATATGAATTCACTGTTGGAGCTGGAAGGTTTTGTTTGAATTTTTGTTCTTGCTGGTGTAGAGATGAAGCTTGAGTGTTGAAACTAAGAGCTTCCTTTTATTACCTGTTATCATTGAAGAACTTATTGTAACCCAGAGCTTGTTGTTTAAAATATTTGTTATTTTTTGTTGTGATTGAGCTCCCATGTCTTTTGTTTACTTACAACAAGTTTATAGTTGGCTCCCATTATGTGTACTTGAGTTTTTGACTTCTATGAATGTTGAAAGCTCAAATTTTTGTATGAAAGCTCAAATTTCTTGTTACTTACTTTTTAATGCAATAAAAATCTTTCTTCTTTGCAAAACCTGAATTGGAAATCTTGTAGGTCAAGCTAGTTTAAATTTTGGCATTGAAATCTTTAAGCCATGTATCACTTGTTGGACATTTCTTCTCTTTCCTTTCTCAAAATTCCATCTTGTTGGAGAGAATGTGACTACATAATTATAATGCCCTTGATAATGCTTTGAGATGAAATTCATTATTCTTTTTGAAGTTGGCTATGGATCAATTGAACTTGATGTCGAGTTTGCTATTATTACCAAGTTCAACTATTATAATTGGAAGTGAATCATTGTGTAGTGTATCTTTAGCAAGATAATTATAGAATCCCTTCTTCTTCTTTTTTGCCTCAATACTAAGGATAATCTTCTTCTTAGGTTACAAGGGAACTTGGTTTCTAGCAAGGTTTCTCATTTTTACTACATGTCATACCATATATGACCATGTTGTAACTCTTCAAGACAACATCAGATTCCCACATATTTTCCTCTAGTATGATACAGTACAAATAGTTGATTCAATCTCTTGCAGAATAGAAGGATCCTCAATATAGATATAAGAAAACCCTATTATCTTAGTAACTCCACCTTAAGAATAACAACATCTTTATTTATATTTCTACTTGAGAACTGTGTCAAAAGGGAACACACTGTCTTTACTAATAGGTTTCTTATTGTGTTGTATGCTTTCATTTATCATTGAACAATTACATCCAAACCACCATTTCTGGCCATTGATTTATATATTTCATCATTTTCTGCTACAATTCTGAGAGTTATACAAAAATTTCCAGGAAAGTGGAAACAAGGCTACCTTCTTGAGCAATGTCTAGAAATACTTTAGCCATACCAACATATCCATAAATGCATCATTAAGCACCTCATTCCCAGTGGCTACTATTGTTATATTTCACAAGGATGTTCTATGATGCTATTCTTTAGACAATTATCATCTAATATTTCAATAATAGTCTTAAGTCTAGCACTATCTAAATAGCTCTGTACTTGATACATCCTGTGTATAGGCAACTTGCACAACATAATACCCAAGACTAGGAAGATGACTGTCTTCTTTGAAGAGACCTAGCTGAATGCTTGTCTTTTTTAGCATGACTACTTAGCCAAATCTAAACCTCTCTCACAAATAACTAATTTTCTTCATGGTGAATATCAAAGGTGGTTCTCTTATTGTTTTCTTTGTTTCTATTGTGAGTTACAGTAGTGATAATGAAGATTGTTTCATAAGGTTCAAGCACAGGCTCATGACACTCAAAAAACTACTCTCCTGTGATTGTACCTATTCTTGATTATAATGAAAGGTTTCATACAAGAATTAATATGTCCCTTTAACATTATTTTTTTTCTTTTTGCATTAAAGCACTTAGAATTCATTCTACTATTTTTATATGTATTCAGAATAGGCAAGATATTGTATGTGTAAGTACATAGTCATAGATAAATAGTCATTGCTTAGATCTTTTAAGATCTAACCCCATTTTTCCCATGTAGGAGAACAAACACCACGGAGCTATCAGATTCAGAGCTAGACTAGGAGTAGCAACAAAGATCACATAACTAGTCAAAGGCTAAAAGGCAATGACTGGTTACCTTTAACTCTACTTCCTTGTGTTAAGTTTTTCTTATTTTCAATATATATAAAAGTAGTAGTTAGACTCATGGCTTGTGTGAGATTTTTTTCATTTCCACCATTTTCATTCATTTCATACTTTGTAAAAATGAAAATTGTACATATAAGTTGATTTATACAATAAACATTGTTCTTCCTTTTTGCTCATGATTTCTCATATGATCACAAAATGATGAAATGTAAATGAATAAAAATGAATTTTTTTCTTCTACAATTCTTTTGTGATGTTACTTGAAGTAAAATTTTAAACATGTGTAAAATTTTGGTAATAGTAAGATCTTAGGTAAGCATGGAGCAATGCCTATGAGGTAGATTTGCTAAAGGAGTTAGCCAATTCACCCATTTTCAATATGCAAGATCTGATCCAATACAAAGGACCTAATATGATTGATGAAAATAAAGGTATAGAGGTTGATGTAGAGGTCAATAACACCATATTACTAGCCTAAGCCAAGCCACTAGCTGAGAAGATACTAGATTCAAGGATTAAGAATAAAACAAGATACAAAACCTATATGGAACACCTTATGAAATGGAGATCTCGTCGTGAATCAAAGATTGGAGTTGAAATATTTAAAGACCTATATGTTGATGATGAAGAATTTTAAGAGGTCTACAAGGTATGCTTAGAATTTAACAATAATTTTCATAAAAAGTTTGTTGATTACACTTTGCAAAATGGATCATTATTTAGGGGAAATAAATTATGTGTGTCTAGAGGATCAATGAGGGAAAATCTAATCCAAGAGAAACATAATGGAAGCCTTAATGGTCATTTTTTGGTGAATAAGACATTAGGTTTAGTTGAAAGGTTCTATTATTGGCTGAGAATGCAAAGAGATGTTAGGAAGCATGTTAAGAAATGTGTGATATGCCAAAAGGCCAAGGGCACTTCTTTAAATATAGGATTGTACCAACCCCTACCCATTCCAAATAGGTTATGGGAATGCATCAGCATGGACTTCATAGTAGGCTTACCAAGGATGAAAAAAGGATTGGATAGTGTGTTTATAGTTGAAGATAGATTTAGCAAAATGAGTCATCATAATTCTTGTAAGACTGCTCATAATGCTAGCTATATTGCTCACTTATTTTTTAAAGAGGTGGAAAGCATTCATGGCTTAGCAATTAGTATAGTTTTAGATAAAGATGTTAATTTCATGAGATGCTTTTGGAAAATTTTGTGGAGAAGGCTAAGTACAAGCTTGGTACATAGTTCAACTTACCATCCCCAAATAGATGGTCAAATAGAGGTGATTAACAGGGTACCTGGTAACCTTCTAAGGTGTTTGAAAAAGGAGTATGGTCAAGCATGGGCCTACTGGTAAGAGTCTGTTTTAGATTGTGTATGGCCTTCATCCAAGGGGTAATTTTGAGCTTAGAGACCTTAAGAAGCATAAGTGAGTGGACATGCAGAAGACTTTGCACAATCCATGAAGGAAGTACATGAGTAGGTCAACAAGACTTTAATGGATGCAAATCATAAGTTTAGAATAAGGTGGATGAAAGGAGGAAAGAGTTGCAATTTGAAGTTCATGATTGGGTAATTGTACATTTGAACAAGGAAATATTACAAAAAGGAATTCTGAAAAAAATCCAAATGAGAAGGACTAGAACATGTAAGATCTTATCCAAGTATGGAGCAAATACCTATGAGGTATATTTGCGAAAGCAGTTGGCCAACTCACTCATTTTCACTATGCAAGATCTGATCCAATATAAAAGACTTGATATGACTGATGAAAAGAAAGCTATAGGGGTTGATGTAGAGGTCAATAACACCATATTACTAGTGCAAGCCAAGCCACAAGCTAAGAAGATACTAGATTCAAGGGTTAAGAATAAAATAAGATACAAAACCTATATGGGGAACCTTATCAAATGGAGATCTCATCCTAAATTGAAGGCTACTTGGATAGAAAAAAATGACTTTAAGAATCTTGGCATCAGTTCAAACATGTTATCTACTAAGGTAACTAAGTTTCTTGTTATAGGGGGAGAATGGTGCAGGATCATCTAGCATCTTAACTAGGATCCAAAGCCAATTTTGGCTTATAGGTGGTTCTAGCCGACCACTAGTGAATAAGGACTAAAAGAAAGTCCCAGGTGTGTGTGTAAGTCAACTTAACTAGGTTGATAGTGGTGTATATTGATTGAGTCTTCAAATTATCCCAATGTTGACAAGAATTCATAAGTTTCTTGTATGGGCCTAGGATGATCAAACATTGACTAGAACCCCAAGAGAGTGGAAAACATGAAAAATCATGTTAGAGGTTATATTTGGATAAAAATATATTCCATGAAAACTTTGAGGTTTTGCCAACTCCTCCAAAGTCAGTTAGAGGTTGTACCAAGGAATCTATAAAAGAGCAATCCAAGTCAGTGCCAAGGGTTGACAAATACATTGTAAGGACTATTATTTTGAAGTTAATAACAAACAAGAGCAAACTGTGATAATTTAAGCTTTCACCCTTCATCCACACCTTTAATTGATTGAGAGGGCTACTATTTTCACCTAGTTTTATAGGGATTTAAATGTATTTTCTTGTATAGAGAGTCAGAGTTTGTGTGACAAGTTTCATTACTAATTTGTAAATTGATTTCAAGTTGCCAGTTTGTTGACCTGAATAAGGCAATTAGCCAAGATGCAACCATAACTTGAGTTCCAATGGTTGAACCTTGATGGCCATTTAGAATCTAGTAGTGGACTTTGACTGTGTATATATGCATTTTTGTGGTGTTTTGAACAAGTTTTCTATTTTTTCTAAGGAGTCCTAGGCAAGTTTGTATACCTGGCTAGGCATTGTGATTAGAAAATTAGTGTTTTGAAAGAGATTTGAATGGATTTTTGATGCAATCCAAGTGCATGATAGAAATGAGGATTGAGTGAAGGTTATTGGAACCAAAGGAGGATTTTTTTTGAATCCATTTGAGAGATGAAAAACCAAACCCTCTTGACTTCAGTTTAAACATTCTTGAAACCCTTATAAATAGCCTTAAATTTGGAAAACAATTGTACGGAAGGTCATAGGGTTTGAGACTAGTAAAATCCTTGAGGGGATCTAAAAGGGTCCAAATATTAAGTTTTTTTGGGTCATCGTTAAGGGGTTTATGAAGTTATAAGCCCAAAATTAGTTTTTCAAGGCCTAATTGGACACTAGTTCTTGTAGCCATCTCGATTAGTTAACAAAAAAAATGATTGGGAACCCATGAGGGTAATATACTTAGTGATCTCAAAACTCATTGAATGGGATAAAAAATAAGCCTAACAAGCTATCCTAGCAAAGATTTCATTGTGGTCAACCAGATGAAAGAATTGAGGCAATGAGGTCACAAGCAAGTTTCAAGGTTGTAATGATTAGTGAGGATTACAAGTCAAGGGGAACAACAAAAAATTTCCCTTGGAATATGGTGGAGTATATGACCCTACCAATTTAGTTTTTTCATTACCACAATACAACATTCTTCCATGATAGTAAGACTTAATAGTAAATGGTCAACATATTCATTCACCCCTTTACACATAACACACTTTGCAGGTCTCTGAAAACCTTATCTTTTTCTCTCTAACATGTTAAAATTCTACCTTTTACAACAAGCCAAGCAAAAGATCATGATTTTAGTAAGGACTACTTACCCCATATTAAGTTTGTTGGCCACTTTTCATCCCATTGTGATCCTTCTAAAAAATTCTATCCCAATATCAGTAAGTATATTCCATCATTGTCTCCTCACCAAACTACTTTATTAGGCTTACTAGTTACAATAACTTTCCTCAAGTGGTTTTTTCTAGAAGTTTCTCTTTTGGCACATTGATAAAAAAGTGTTTTGAATTTTATTCCAACACCGAACATCATCCATTCCTCCCCTTTGTAAATTTTCATAATATTTGACCTTTTGCCCCAATTTTCTATACACTAGTTCCAGACATCATTAAATTCATTTCTTTCTACCAGGGTTTCAAACACATTTCACCAGTCATCCTAAAAATTAGCTTGTAGTGCATCTCCCACTTTCCAAGTGAAGTGATCAATTATCACTCATCTACGAGAAATAATAAAGTTCCAAATTGACAAACCTAAGGTCAAGTTTCTAAAGTGAAGATTCTATTATTTATATTGAATTTAGGTACTTCAATTTCATAGTTTTGACCCGTAGATGATCCAATTAAGAGTAAAAAATCCATGCTAGTTTAGCTCCTATGGATTCATTAAGTATATTATGATCTCTCAACCCTACTCCACAACTTTGTTGATTACTGTAGATTTTATCCCAAGAAAGCAGTGATAATTTGTCTTGCTTCTTGCACCATTCCAAAAAAAGTACTAATTTCTCTATCTATTTGATAATCTTCTTATAGATATTCATGCACATCATTAATTAGGGATTGTCATGCACATCATTGACTGCATTTGGATTGCCAAAATAACAAGTTTCAAAATTATTATCCTTCATACCAAAGATAACCATATAGTTTTCTAGCCATCCATCATTTCAATATAGTTATCTACTAGTTTATTCCATAAATTTGGCATGCATGCACAACTGAAGAGAGGGATAATCAAATACCTAACTAGAATAGCACCTAATCGCACACCCAAGGTAACACAATTCTTCCTTTCTTTTTGAAAAGGAGTGTAGAAGAAGAATACTATTGATTTATCCTAGTTGATTCTTTGTATAGAGGCTCTACTATACTTACCCAAAGTTCCACTCATAATTTTGACCTCTTTAAAGGAGGAAACTCTAACCAATATTGTGTCATCAATGAATCATAGATGTGAAATTACATCCTCCCATAATGACTATGATGCCTTTCCAACTACCTTCTCCTAGAAATCAATCTTCCAAAGGTGTCTTCCATAATAATGAATAGAAATGGAGAGAGTCAATTCCATTATATGATATCTTGAGCTCCCTTCCAAAAACCTTAAGGGATACCATTTTATGATAACCAAAAATTGAGGAGATTTTATATAAGAATTAACTAAAGTTACCTAATTCTCTTTGAAGCCCATCTTTCTAAGAACGAAAAAAATAAATCCTTTGTTTACCTCATCATAAGATCACTTAATGTCCAACTTTACCAAACTTCTTTGTATCTGAGCCTTCCTAACTATGCGAATTGCTTCATGTGCCATAATTAAACCTTCATAGATTGATTTATTTGAGGCAAAATTGCTTTCCTCTAGGAAGATGATGCAACTCAAACACCTTTTAACCTGATTGACGTTACTTTTGATATGATTTTGTATCTTTTGTTACATAATGATATTAGTCTATAGTCTTCAAAATACTTGAGATTCTTTTTATTTTGAATGAGAGCAATAAAGGTATTATTAAAATCCTTAGAGATAAATCCCCCTTCTCAAGATTCATTAACCACCTCCCAAATGTCTTGAGAAAACATGTCCCACTTAAAAAGGGAAATGTTGGGAAGCCATGTGTACCCAACTCCTTTTCCCCTTCAAGATGATAAAGTGTGGTCTTTATCTCTTCCATAGTCATAGGATTAAGTAGCATTTTATTTTGGGCTTCACCAGCACAAGTTGGTATGTTAGATAAAACTAGTTGTTTTTGTCATTGATCTAATTTAGGTCAAAGACCTCATAGAAGTGTTTAACCCCTTCCTTGTTAATGACTTTCCTATTTTTGAGAATGTTTCCATCTCCATCTTGCATGGAAAAAAATGTCTTGAAAAATGTCCTTTCTTTCATTGAGTTGTGGAAATTTTTTGTATTTAGGTCATCCTCCTCAAGAAAAGTTTCTCTCAATTTTTTTGTCTCCAAAAAAATATTCTATTTGAATAATTTTAGCAAACTCCTCATTCAATTGCTTCTTGGTTTCAAAAAATTTGTATACCATGTCATCCATTATTACTTTCTCATTAATCTTATTGAGTTCAAGTTATATACATAATTTCTCATAGAAAATATTTCTTAAAACCTCCATGTTCCATATTTTATAGTTGTTTCTTCAAATGTTGTAGTTTCTTGAAGAATAAAAAGATTTTTTGTCAATCTATGTTGGGGTATTAGTCCAATAATCATATACAAGGTCCTTGAACCTTCAAATCTTAACCATGTTTTTTCAAACTTGAAAGGAAATCTCTCCAGTGTCATACCATTTTGAATGCATAGACTAATAGAAAGTGACTAGACCCTATTATTAGGAGAATGTCGACAATTATCTCTCACTATTTAATGAACCAATTCCTAGCCAAAAAGAAGCTATATTGTTTTTTTTTTTTCTATATTAAAAAAACCTTTCTTCCTATTAGTACAAGTAAACTCCCATAGTTTATAGAAGAATTCCAACATTCCATTGTTTAAGACAAATTTACCGAAGCATTGTTTTTTAACATTTTCCCAACTTAAGCCACCCCATTTACCTATGGTTCTAAGAATGGTGTTGAAATCATGAGAAAGGATAAATATTTTATCCTTCTCCCTTTGGATTATCTCTAACAAAGAGTTCCAAACTTCTTTGAGATCCTCTGTAGTGTTTAGGCCATAGACATTGATAAGTTCAAAGTTGTCATTCAATTATTTGGACTATACGTGAATCATTTCCATGAATTGTCTAAGAAAACCACCCTTATTTCTAAAACCTCTTGTAAGAATAGAAGCCTAAGCCACCCAAAGCTCCCCAGGATTCTAGAATAAAGCATTTCCATCTACTAAAGTGAATACAAAACTTAAGTACCTCATCACCACTAAGCTTCATATCTTGCAAAATAAATTTCTCTAGGTGTATTTGATCCAAACATATCTTGATCAAAAGAATTTTGTTAGGGAAATTGTGGCTACTAAAATTCCATGAAATGACCTTCATTTCCCCAAGGGAAATAGAATCCCTTTTCTTGATCTAAGTTTGGTTTGACTAATTGTATACTTTTCCTTCTCTATCTGAGTTATTACTACCAACCTTTCCCATTGCTTCCTTTCCCCCACTCTTCTATAATTTCTCTTTGATGAAGACTATGAAATTGATTTTTTTCTATTATACCCACCATTGACTTCATGCTCATTCAATCTATACCTTTCCAATATTCATTTTTTCTAAATTCAAATTCATACCTATTTCTTTCTCCATTACTTACTTCTTCCTTGCCAACCTAATCCAAGTTCCTAGCTAGGAATATTTGGATGTCCTTAAAGACCCTTCACATCTTCTACCCCAATGTAACTATTCACCAATCCTTGTGACATCACAACACTTTTTACCATATTTTGTTTCCCTTGTCCACAAATGGTTCTTTCTAAATAAGGCTATGATTAAGTACATTATCAGTCTCCACATCAAGATTTTATACCCTTTGATTAGATATAAAAACTCCATTGGTATCTTGAGGTGGGGCACAACATGTAAAAGTCTATAAAAAATTTTGTCCTTTAGGCTAGAATAGTACCCTTATTCTAAGAGTTCAATAGTTGGGCAAATACCTCAAAAGGACTCTCAAAATTTTCCTTTGGGAAGTTAGAGGGGATATTCATCCCCAAGGTAGGTCAATACACCTCATTAGTACCATTTTTGATTGATTTAGGGATTCCTTAGATTGTCCATTCATAGGTGTGGAAGGTACAAAGATATTCTCCCCTTCTAGAAGGATATCACAACCCCTATAACAACCATTCATATCACTTTCCAAAAGTCTACTTCTTTGGAACTCAATGGACCTTAAGAAATATCGATCTTTACTCCATGCCCACTCTTCTTATTCAATGATGATTTTTAGGACATAGGTAATTCCATTTTAATAAAAAACCCCTCTCTTTCAATAAATTCACTAAATCATTCCAGTCAACATTTTCAATAAGAACCTTCACAACAACATTGAGAGTTCTACATTGGGACTTACCTCTTGTGATTTTTTTATTAGTGGCATTTTCTTTTGTGCATCAAAAATTCTTCTCAATATTTTAAAGAATGACTAGTTTTGTACATCCCATACTAGTGTAGCCCCACCATTTCATGTATGGTTGGGCATTCTAAACTCTCTCATAATCTAGGTTATCTAGTCCTTAATTTTCCATAACCTTCCATGCTCAAAAGTCATTTAGATAATCATTCTCTCAGTCAAGTCTCTTATTCCTATAATTAAAATTTCCATCTCACTGATGAAAAAAGCCCTACTAAAATCTTTCATTGAATGGCTACCTCTGAGAAGCCTTATCACTATAACAAAATCCTTCATTCCTGTGAAACCCTAACCAATATCACCGCTCTTGTTCCACCATTACTACCTTTCTTTTTTCATATTATCATATTTTATTTTTATAGCCATTATTTATGCATGTGCATCTTGGGTCTTAGAGAAATCTTGCATCAAACAAATATATTTCTTGTTTTTTTGTACCAGTTTGTTGTTTGCAAAGTAGCCATTGCTTCTTTTGTTTTCATTTTATGCCTAGTTTTCATCATGTCAAGGACTTATTCTTGATCCTTTTCCCAAGCACACAAATTATTATGTTCTATATTTCTTGAGTTATGTGTCATTCTTTGCAATCATGTTTTCCTATTATTTTTATTATGTGTAGCATTTTATTCTAATTGGCATGGTTTTTGTTGATTATATGGTATCTTGTGCAGTTAGGAGTGTAATCCTAGCATACATGTGGAACTATGTTTAAATGCACATCATTTCATATTGTCATTTACACAAATTTTGGTTTACTATTCCAAGTATGGACCTATTTTGTAATTAAGTGATTGACTAGCCGACTTTTAGCTTAGTTGGATATAAAAGAAGCTTGGTTTAATGTAGGAAAGTAGGATGAAATGATGGAGAGATTATGGATGGTATGACACAAAGCTATAAGATAGAAGATATGAGCTAAAGCTTTGAGATTGTATCATTCTTATTGTGTATAAGGTCACAACCTGGAAGGCCTCACATTTAGACATGTGTGGTTTATTTATAAGTAAAGTGAAATAGTTACACATAAATATGTTGTATCTAACCTTGTGTTTTATGTGGTTCCATTAATCTATCTATAGCTTTCATGTGCATCTCTAAGTGGGGAATGTTGAACGCTTCAAGTTGGGTTTATTCCACATGTTGTACTTTAGTCGTGGCATCTCCCTACATCAGGTGGTATCTAAGTTCTTTCTTTCTTGAGGCTTGGATCATGGAGAACCATACTAAATTTGGTTATAGGGTGGTAGATCTAAGATTTGACCTATAACTTGTACAAGGTTACTATCTTGCAGGAACTATTGTCAAGATGGTTCATGGTAGATGAAATGTTGATAATGGGGTATGTGTACCAAGTTGTGGTGCCAAAAAGGTGACACCCTTTTTTTTTCAATTTCTGTATACTTGTAGCCCCTTCATTTTCACTTCTTTTTCTTACCTCTCCTTGCAGTAGCACGTACGCAAATTGCTAGAAATCAAACTTTCACCACCCGCCTTGCCAATATGCCTCCTCACTGGCGAAGTTCAAGATCATGGGCACGTTGTATGTTATCTAAATTTATTTTTGCATTGTTTGATATGTTTTTAATATTGTTTTGTAGGGTTTTTACAATTTTTCTTTAGATTTGTTTATTTATTTAGATTTCAATTGATTTCTTATCAGGAAATATCAATAATGAACCAGCAAATACCCAAGAAGCTCAAAACCCTCAAGAAAATCAAAACCAAAACCCTCCACAAGAAGAACAACAAATTCTACACCCTGAACCAATTGCAAGACCTCCACCTAGCACACAAGAAAATATAATAAATGAAATAGAAAGAGGCAAAACTGATATAGTGCCTACCCTAGTTTGCATTTTGCTATGATGAATTTCTGTATTTTACTTTGTGCGTCCTTGGTGTATTTTCTATTAATTAAGTCTAATTAAAAGATTTAATTAATGACTTAATTAAATGAAAAATTAATATGATGTTTATTATTTAATTTTTTTAAATTAATTAGAAAATTAATTAAATAAAAGAATTAAATTTGGAGATGAAAATTATAAGTTCAAAGTTGAAACGTGATAATATTTATTTAACTTAATAATAATATGTTTAGTGTTCATTTTTAAATAAATGTTAAATAATATTATTATTTAAGTTAATAAATATTTTATTAATTAAGTTTCAAAAATAAAGCTTAAAGTGGAAAATAAATTAATTTATAAAAATGTCATGATTGCATGATAAGTGCATGAGATTTAAAAAATTAATAAATTAATTTAAAAAGGGTAAGGTGAATATTAAATAAAGTAATGTGAATTATTTTAATAATTATTCACCTAGGAGTATGTGCACCTCTTTTATGCACGTGTTGTCTACAACATAGGAGTTAGCGTACTAATTAAGCACACAGTGTCTACAACCTTATCATTCTTATCTCATTCTCTAGAAGGTTGGATAAGGCTTTTGCTGAGTTGTCAATGCTTATCTTATCTCCTAGTTGTTTCTAGAGACATTCTAGATGCATCTTAGAGGCCTTTATATATAGGCTCTCCTAGTGTGTGGGGGGGCTCGGTGGTTAGAGGGACTATGAATTAGCATCAGAGTCCAACAATTTAGGGAAAACCTTCAATGCATGGAATCGGGTGTTTAAACCGCATAGAGCCTTCATCTCTTCATGACTATAGCCATGTTTCCCCATGGATGGAGTCGATAGAATTCTTTCGTAGCACTAATTTGAAAAGCAATATTTAAGATTCAAACCATGATTGGGGAATAAGTTGACTAGAACACAACACTCTCTCTTTTGCTTGGACTTCTTGTTGAGAAATATGGCAACGAATAGATATTTTGGAAATGAGTATCTTATGTTAAGGCTCAGAATAACCGTCTACATTCATATATCAGGTATGGTTTTTTTTTTTTCTGCTTAGAAGTGCATTATATAATTTTCTCATAAGTGACTAAGACTAAGTAGAGTTTTGGGGTTGGTATTCTTCCAATTTGCCTCAAGTTGTGCTACCATTTAGTTCAACCCAGCAACGAGCTTTGGGAAATGATAAATTCTCCTTAGGATATTCGAAAAGGAAACTTCTATATTTCATTAAGTACAGTTCTGAAATTATTTTATAGATTTAAAAGAGAGATAAGAATTTGTGATATAATATATAAAGAGTTTTAGAAGGTTACATTTTCTTCACAATATATATTAATTGTGAAAAATGACATGGCTCAAGAAAAATACCTTTTGGAACCAAACTAGAACCATATCCTCTTGTTACCAAGGGCAATGCTTTCCCATAGATTTTAGAGATATAAATTATAAACCATTACGGTCAGTTTACAATTCAGTGTATTTATTTCAAAGGAAACCCAATCTGGAAAACTCCCATTTTATGCTTCAGCCGCTGATGGTTAGAATCCTCATGTGAATGGATATAAATATGAGTATGTATACACTTAACGTTTTGACAAATCTTCGTCATCACTTCCTCTTCTGCCAGTGGCACCTGATTTCTCTGCCCTGTTGTTTTTACTATTGTCTTGCTACTCCTGCTCGCTCTAGAACTTGACACAGTCTTTGCGTAATATAATTGAATCTCTTTGTCCTCCCAGATTTATAATCTATAGCCCTTTTTTTGAGTATGGAATTTAATTGAATGTAGTTTATCATTGAAGAATGAGAGCTAATCTTGGCATTATAGCCAATTGTGATTGATCCAAGATTTAAAATGTGTTAATGCGACATTTTTATGCCATGTCTAGTATTCGTGTGTCAGTGGCTTGGTTCATCCTCCAACAATATTAAATCTCTTATGACTTTAAAATGCCTTCCCTTTTATTATATTGTGAAATTTAATATTATATTGTGTTTATTAATATCAATTTTAAATTATCATAATAACATAGATACTGTCAAAACACATACATCAGTTTGAACAACGAAAATATGTAACTTGCACTTTGTTTGGTAAGTCCTCAGAAATCGACCAGGCTAAATAAATGGACTACATGCAAGATGCAAATAGTTAGGTGAGCCCGCAGTAGTGTTTTCTATTTGATAGCCCCATGCTTCTGTCCATCATTGTTAACATTAACAGATGGCTCTAAAAACTGTATTGGAAAAAAAAGCGTGGAACAGTTATCTTGGTTTAACTCCTTTAACCATAATTTCTTATGGAAACTTCACCCAGTGAAGGATAAAAAGCATTATCTAGATTATCTTATATCTATAATTGTTTGCACTTCCTTACTGTCGTCCTACCTATAAATGACATTGATTATCAATCTTCTTTTTAAGTGTTTGGAATTTAAATTTCACTCCCTTCGCTTTTCCTTTTATGCATGAAAATACTACTTCTATTGGCAATTTGTATGGATGCTATAGTTGCCTTTATCAAATGCATGTAGTTGCTCTTGGTTAATCACAATGTATTAAAATTAAATAGAATTGCTACTGAAAAGTATCCTTGTCTCGTACTTCCTTAGTTATTTGGTGCTCTTTCTTGCTTCATTGTTTTCTACAGCTCACATCTACCCTGAGGGTGTTTATATTTTATGTTACCAAGCTATTAGAGAACCTCATAAAACAGAACAGTTGGTGTTTTGAAAATTAAAGGGAAAAAGAAAATAAACCTAGACCATTGAGCTATTCATAACAGAAAAATTACGTCTCAGTTTTTGTTATTCCAAGAAATATACGGTGTTTTACACATGATATAGATTAGATACAACTGGAAAAAATTTCAAGCTTTGTATCAATTTTTGATAATATATTCCACCATGTAGTAGAACTAAGTTAGTAAGAGTCTAGTTGTTGTCAAAACTTCATTAGTTTACTCTAGAACTTCTTGTAGAGTAGGAGTTAACATTTTGTAAAGTTTTATTAAGTTTGTTCTAATATTATTAATTTTTAAATTATTATACTTATTAAAAGTTTTAATATTAATTTTTTTATTAAGTTCTAATATTACATTATCATATAATGATATTATTAATAGATTTTTATTTTAAATGACAATGCATGTAATATAGTTTATCATTAATTAATAAAAATTATTAAAATTAATAGCTGATGATTACTGTGAATTTAATTTGGACATTATATAAGTGTTAATTAATTTAATTAATTGTAAAATTAATTAAGTTTAATTGATAATTATGTTATGCAATGGGGTTTAGTTTGAAAATTGTGAATCATTTATTTGAAAATTGAAAGGTGTTATTCCATTAATTTCTACTCAAATCGATTACGGGTAATTGCACCACTATTCAAAATAAGAATAGGATCTACTTGTAGGGTGAACCAAGGATCTCTTTACCTGAAATATTCTTTAAATTGGAAATGGGAGTTTTGAATGATTTGATCTTGATGATGTCATGTTGTGACATGTTTGACTTGGTCATCTTGGAGTCTTTGATCAGTATTATTCTGAGATACTTTCTGGTTGATTGTGGAGAACCAATGAGTATTACGAATTATCATTTAATGCCTTTCAGTTGCTTGTAAAGAATTGTTGTGATTAATATGATTGTCTTTTTGATGCTTTCCAGTTACTCATAGAGAGCTAATGTGAATATTGTGGATTATCTTTTGATGCTTTCCAGTCGTTTGTTTAGGACTGAGGTGTTTTTATATGATTCTTTGATTTGTGATTTCATGAGCTTGGCCAAACTAGGGTGTACACCAGAGGTTTTATGAAATTTATTTTATACTATTTATATGAATGGATGTCATGATATGTCCTATGATTCAAATTCAAAATTATATTTGTGAGGTTTATTTTTGTGAAGCATTTATGTGTTCTTGGGTGGAAGTACCAGCTTATTTTTAGGTTGCCTGTTAAGGAACCGAGTTTGATTATTGTGAATGTTGTGGTATGGGGCACAACTATGTTTTATGTTCTTAAAAGAGGTTGTCTAGGTACATGTCTTTGGGAGTGGCTTGTAGTAGGGGTCCAGGGCCCACAGTGGTCAGTACCAAGGTAACCTATTGCAAGTTATGTAATAAGTGATAATCTAGTCATTAATAATTTTGGGGAAACACACTAAAAAGATAAGTTAGAGATATTTGATGCGCCCATGCCTTAAGTGCTTGTATAGACCAAGGATGGGAATGGGATGATTGCCTCGTCTTCTTGAGAGGGCTTTCTAGTTCCACATGTGTCATGTTGAGGGTCCAGCATTCAAAGTAACCAATCCAGGGTAACTCAACACTTGAGGGTCTGGGGTCTATTGAGAGACCAATCCAGAGTAACTCAAGCAGCCATGTGATGACACTCCCTAGAATGTAGCCTGAGTCTCCTCTGTAGAGTTGGTGTACCTCTGGTGGTGCACTTATTGTTAGATGTGCTTATTGTGGTTATTTACTTTCATTGATGATGATTGGCAATTTTTGGATGATGTACTTTTGACATGTGGATTTTGACTTGAGCCTAGCTCCTCCAACACATTCTTTGTTGGCATTTACCTTCCTTCTGTTCTTGGATCATTATGATGAATGTTATATCTTATGCTGGATGTTATTTGCTAACACAATTCTTAATATTGATGATTGGCATGTGATTGATGATGTTATTTACTTATAGAATCATCTTATGCTTTATTCTTGCATGTTATATTTCTTTATGCATATGCGTAGCATGTTAGATTTCCTTCTGCAAATGTTGTAGTATGTTTTAGGAGTGACATCCCTACTGTGATAATGTTGATGATCTCTTCGGTGACTTGGGATGTTACATTCAGAGGGATGGCTAGGGCCCACAATGGTCTAATGATGCTATTGACGGTTGGGAGAAACCGCGCACTTAGATTAATTGTGTTTTATGATGATTGATGGATGAATGTATCACATATGTTATTGATTCCATTTACTTTATTGTACTTGTATCATGGATCCGTGGAGGATGTTGTGCCTTTACATATGTATATTCTTTTAAGCCTTTCATACCCTATGACATGTATAGTGGATGATTGAGTATTCTAAATTTCATTTTCCATGAGGCATTCAGAACAAATATGTTTATGGACTTTTGACTTTCTAATTATTCTTGCATGTGGATGTGGTAGTTGTTAGACTTACTATTAATTATATTAAATGTGACTCAACATCTTGGGATCCTTAAGGAATGTGACCTGTTATGTATTCTTTTAGATGATTACGTGTCATTACTTTTGCTACTATGTGTTTGAGATGTATGATGTTATCTTTCATGTTTCAAAAAAAAAATGTTTGAAAAACTTTAGGTTGATTCTTTTGGATCCCTTGGCGGGGCGTTACAACTAAATTAGAAGGACTCATTGGTCGGTTGAAAGAATGTGGACAAAACAATCCAATGAGAGCTCAATTGGCATCATCCCTCGAATCCATTAAGACCTAGATAGCTTCTATTAGTGGTCAGTTAGATGTTTGATTGGTTAAGAGGGATGAACAAAAAAGATCTTATGCAAATAAATTTTCATATCAAGATGTTTAAAAAAAATAAATACCAAAAGGTACAATATGTGCATTATTTAGAAAACTCGATGAACAAAATATTGTTAGAGAGGGTACTAAACTATTCTTCATCGATTGGTGCATACACAACGCTATTAGAAATAATTTTTGGGATAGATGGTGGATGATTTTTGATGCCCCTCCTTGCAACAATCACAAGGTCCCCATGTATTTTTTAAACAAATTGTATTGTGAGTTTGTCCTTGGGGAGATCCCCAATTATTTTGATATATTATACTCCTAAGGTAGAGGTGGGGGGTCATCATTTGAGAGGTCGAGGGCACATCATGACCCTAATGTAGTTAGGACACCTGTGGTCAAGTCACAGGGTGAGCATGTGACTATTCCTTCAGTTGTGAAGGAACATGTAGAGGCCAGCACTCTAGGGACCATTAATGCTTTGACACAAACATTCACCCATTGCATGAGTCTATTAGTTGATGGGGAGCCTTTTGTGTGTTGCAGTCACATGTGCAGATCATACGGATCCTTATGCACATTTGGCACTCATGCTAGAGATGGTGTGGATGATGGGCTCATCACTGATCAGTTCCTAAATGACACATTTGGCATTGACACATAGGTAAATTATAATTATAATTTACTAATTTGATAACATTTCATATGTATAGTGAATGATTAGTTAATTAGCATCTATTGACATTGTTCAAAATTCAGGGTCAAAGTGTTGGCGAGCCTAGTAGCGATCCCCCGACCCCATTTTTTGCCCCGTCCACGAGTCTAGAGGTATGTATTGAGTTAATCATTTAAGTGAATACATATATTTATTAAGTAATCATATTAAGGATTGACAAAAAAAAATTATGCATGTGCATTAGTTCTCTACAAGACCGTCAACATTTACTATAGACTCAAAGCATAGACATCATACGAGCTTTGTAGATGTACGTTTGTTTCATGTTAATTTAATTCATTTGATTATATTTGTCTCATGTTAACATGTATTATATGACAAGCATCTCATGACATCGGATACTCCTCCTCATCTCTGATAGTCCATCGATCGTGGGGTGGCTACAACTAAGGCTAGTTCATAGCCATTAACTAAGGTATGAAACAATTTTCTTGGTTTTAGTTGTTTATAATAGTTAGTTTTGAAATTTCTAATGTTATTTATAAGTGATTATATTGATTGAATTGTTGTAGGGTCTCGTTACACCTGATCATCCACGAGCCTTCCAGGTGGACTTGCAAAGCAACTATTTGATGGTGGTAAGAAAATAATTAGTTTTGTGTGTACATATATTTTATTTCAATGTATAATAATTATTTATTCATATCTACTTTGTTTGTATTAGCTTGAGTTAGAGAAGAGCCTCAACAAGAGGATGAGCGAGTGTGTGAGGAAGACCCCATCATCGCCACTGCCTCCCTCCACACGACGACAGAAGACCTCGAGAGATTTGTTTCTTTCCCCTCGTGGGAAGGAGAAGATATAGTTGATAGACATGTATATGTATAGGCATCAGTGGACATATATGTTGGATTTTATGTTAGCGGATGTATTCGATATACATTTGATGTATAGATGACTTTTTATATTTGATGTATGACATTTATTGGATGCATGAAATTATTAGACTTATGAAATTATTAGTTAATATATGATATGTTTGTTCATGTATGACATTATTGGTTATCATAATATATTATGTGTTTGTTAATGTACATGAAATTATTGGTTATCATTTTATATTATATGTTTTTTCATGGATAACATTAAATTAGATATGTTCATGTATGACATTAAATTAGATATGTTCATGAATGACATTAATTTCAATACCTAATCAGTTCAAAACTTTGATAGAATATTGATTAACAATAAACTTTATCACTGTTTAAGCATAAGTTTATCATTTCCAATATGTCATCGTCATATAATTTATGATCTTGTTCATGTTTAAATTTTTCCTTCTCTGTCATTTGTTTATCAATTTTAATTCAATACCTAATCAGTTTGAATTTTTGATACAATATTGATCAGCAATAAACTTTATTAGTGTTAAAATAACTATTTTATCCCCTTGCTTATGTTTGAACTTGGTGTAGGGCCTCGTGTTATCTCCTAGCTTAGGGGAGTGGGGCAGTAAGGTTCCATGGTTGGGTGGAAAGTCTTTTATCCATTGAGTACTTTTCTAGAGTTTTTCAAGAGCCTTGGATGATCTTTCTTCACACATTCCAATTTTGCATCTTTTTTTGTGTGTGACTAGATGTTGCAACATCATATTTTTGTATTGTGACTATGATATAATACTTATGTAACCATTTTGGATAGAGATCATGTTGGAGGAGAAAAATGTTAGAAGTATATGAAAGCATGATTTATAATGATTACTTGCTCCTTGTAATATGTATATGTACACATACTTAGTTGCAATAAAGAAGAATGGGTATATCAAGATGATTGTCCTTCGTATGCTTAAGTGTTTTTTACGCTATCTAATTGTAATAATAGATTCAATTATTTATAATGAAATATTGTTCATATATTTATGATGGTTTTTACTTATGGGAACTTATGTATGCATTTCTAGTAGTGATGTTTGGGAACCTATAGGAACTTGGTTGTTGAGTTAATATAGAATATTCATATATTTAATCAATGACATATAACTAAATATTTAATGTTAGAAGAATTGAAAATGAAATTTATGTGCTTCAATTTTGTGTTAAAAATAGAATAAAATTTATTCTACTTTTACCCTTATTAGTTATGTGATCTCTTAGGTTCCCTGCCAGGGGGATACAAGGAAGAATTACTCTCTAGATTTCTTAGATTACTGGATGGATTTCTTGTAATATTGTGGTTATTGAAATTGAGACTTGTGATGCCTTGAAATGTCCCTTTTCTGATTTTTTATGATATTCCCAACCTCTAATCAAATTTTCAAGATCAAACAACTAATATCACAAAGATCCACCGAATTTCTCAAGAAACCCCAAATCGGGTATGCCAGAAATTGTGCCAAAAGCTTCACAGCTTCACCTATTATTAATAAATCTGAAAGTGGAAATTTTTATAGAAATTTCAACAGCATAAAATCCTAAAAAATGACATTTCCAGATCTTTATATCCTTTACACAACAGTTCTCATATGTAGGACAAAAACTATGCTCATCGGGCTTCCGAAATTAACACAAAAAAGCTCGGAAACACCACAAAAAAACTAATAATCTATCTCAAAAGTTTAATCACGTCCCAATACATATATTCAGCTCTATTTTAACACCTTAAAGTCTGAAATACAGTAGCAACCCAAACTGATATGAAATACTCAACTAAAAACACCAAACTCATACAAAAAAACACACCCAAAAATCCACAAATCTGCACTGTTCAACACACAGGCAAACTCCATATGAGCTTGCACATGGAATGGCTTCAAACTCCCATCCTTAGCCTTCTTGGAAACCTACAAACTCCCATTCTTGGGTCTCTCTGGAAACCTGCAAACTCCCGTTCTTGGGTCTCCTTCTCCACAGGTTTGGCAGCCTCTGAAGAATAACAAAGAATGAGCAAAAATCAAGTTCTGGAATCTGCCCAAAATGCCTCCAAACCCCTTAAAAGAGGCCATAACCGTAACTCACATCCAAGAGAGGTTAATGAAACATATTTTAATAATAATTTCATTTATTAGTCCAACGATTTCCAAAGATTAACCCCCTTTTTCCGAAACTTCACTTTCTTGGGTCTGCCTGCCTTAGCAAAGATTATTATTTTATTATTATTTGAAAAGGGGACATGACAAGTCCTCCCCTCCCAAAAATTGCTTGTCCTGAAGAAATCGTTGAACAATAAACCAATCAATCCACCTAGATCCCAAATGTAGTCATGAACTATACTACTACCAATTAACACAGGCTCCTGCAATATCCTCTGCAATATGACCAAGAGGAATCCATAATCAAACTGACAATTATAGCTCAACCAAACTCCAAAATCACCACCACCATAGTCAAAAATCCATGAGACACAAACTCTTAGAACATCAGAACCCAAGTAAAGTGGACAAATCAAACTACCAACACAGTAAATACCATCAACGAATCCCACTGGCCTATACAGAATGTACAATCCAACTCTGCAACAATGGTGAATGCTCTCGAATGAAATGTACCAAGTATGGAGAATCCACACACTGTACAACTTCTGCAGTCAACACAACTCTGCAAATCACCGGCCACTATCTCATAACCATAACTCCCATGCACTACTGATGGTAAAAAGAAATTACAAGATAAAGAGTAAGAAATGGAATCCAAACCAAATTTCCTTGTCATCAACTCCTCAAAACAAGGATCAAATGCTAACTGATGTACATACCCTGCAATATAATGTTGATTAAAAAAACCAACCTCAGTCAACAGCTCACCATGAATAAGTGATACAACCCACTGTGACTGATCACTAGCTAAGTCAGGAGATGTCATAGCCAAAGGAGTAGAATCAATAACAACACCCACTGAAGCATCACTCCCAAACTCCTGCTCTAAGTCACATATTATCAAGCTGTCAACTGCAGAACCTATCACCATGTCATGCCCATCACAACTCTCATCTTGAGGCATCAAATTGTCCCATAACTGATGATAAGCACTAGGAACCAAAGTACATCTCTGTATCATTATCTCATCAACATGGTCATCAAAGGTAAATTGATGAGTGTACCTCACAGTGTAATGCCGATAGAATGCACCAATCTCAGTTAGTGGCTCAGACTGTAATCCAGATGAAACTAACTACAATTGATCATTAACCATGTTGGAACTGACTACTACCTTCGAAGATATCACCAAGGGAGTAGTATTACTAGCAGGAACCATGCCAACTGTCGACTCACCAACATCACACATGATCTTTGATACATCTCTAGTCTCTATGCCATCAATACTAGAGGACACCACCATGTCAGGCATACAACAATCTGCTACAACACCCAACTCAACTGAACCTGACTCTAGTGGGAATGAACCTGATATGCCAATGTTAGTATCAAGAATGGATGCATCCCCATCTCCACTGTCTCTGAAAATATCGGCCATGGACATCCTTGGATCACCAAACACCACAGCTTGTGACTGTATAGAATTAGGTAAAGACTGTAGTTGCTCTAACTCCATGGTCACCTTAGCCAAATGAAACTGTGACTCCTTGAAAGCCAACTGTGTACTCTCAAGAATCTCAGAAGTCACCTCAAGTTGCTCAGTAAGCTCACTCACCTCATCTTCCTTGGACAAAAATGCATCATATGTTGTACTGCCCCACTTCATAAGATAATATCTGTCGGCTACCAACTGCATATAATCCTGTCTCAGAATCTAGATAGCCTCCCATAAAGAGTGGAACTCTGTCAAGGAAAGATAACTGCCTTCTTGCTCATCACTAGTAGGAGAACCCCATCCATAAACTGCTAACAACTGACAAGCAGCATCGAAATGTTGGCAAGTGATAGCAATGTCTCGGTCACTAACTCTCAACTGATTAGACACATGACGGCACTGCCTTGACTGTCTCCTACAAACCTCCTTTGATGCACTGTCTAAAGGAGTATCCTCAAAGTTACTAGTCTCTAGAGTATTACCATCCATATCCTGTGAATCAAATCTAAAACTCATATCAACATACAGAGTATAAAAAACATTAGCATTGCTGTCCAAATCCTCTATACCCAAGGAAACTAAGTCTTCAAAACTGCCCACTGCATCCTCCTGGATGTCATCAATGCCAATATGATCCTGGGACTCATCTATACACACTGCCAAATATGAAATATCATCAACACATTCCAGCAAGTATGGTCGACTGGATATATGAACAAAGCCCAACATCGGTGTATAAAAACTAATACCAACATCGGATAAGCTCCTGGCACAAGAAAAGACAACACCATGCAATCTGCTAATCAAATCCATGATAGCACTCAAACAATCACTGCTACCAAAAAGTGTTAAAGATTTATAGTCAACTGAACCCCAAATGCCAATATAACAATCTCGAGTCCATATCTGTAAACTAGAATCAGTTGGTAACTCAAGAAAAATCCTCACTTGAGTAATATGACCAATACCAACTAACTCCACATACCTGTCATGATGAGATAATGTAGTCACAATACTATTTTCACTCACCTTCAATTGGCGGGATAAATCATGTGAAGTACTACTAGCCTCAACCTCATGTGACGAAGCATCTAACTATGTCTGGTACTCTCTCTTAGAAAAGTCATGAATGCTTAATGTCTGCTCATCTCCACCAGGTATCTCACCATCATGCACAACAACATCCTCATAATCATCATCCTTGAGGTCAAATCTATCTATCACTCTTTGACTAAAATCATCAAATGTAGTTACCTGATCATGACCTTGAGTATTCATTCCATGATACCACCAATCATAGGCTGCATCTTCCAAGTGTAGACTTGAAATTTGAACAACATCACTCTCCTTCATGGGGTTAAGTGTGAAGAAGGTCTGTAATTTTTGTAGCCATGCTCTAGCTGAAATTTTATTTGTTCCATCAAAAGTAGGTGCTATAAACTTGCTTATTTTATTTTTGAGCTCTCTTCCACTTATGTCATGCTCCCTTCTATACTCTTTCTTGAGCATCAAAGTGTTCATCATATCCACATATTCTCTAAAAGGAACCAAACTACGAAAGTCATCATCTAAGCCATTATAAGTAGCTCTTAATGTAATCAAGTTACCTGTAACCTCTTCCACAGGATTAATGGCTGGATTTGGTACTGGTGGCTCATCTGTAGGCAAGAAAATAGTTTTGGTTGATTTAGATGGTGTGGATTTCAGATTTCTTGGCTCCTCTGAAGTGCTCCCTTTCTCATTAATAGATGCAACTCCTTGTAGTTTTTCTATCAATATTCCCAAATCTTCTCTAGTTTCTGCCAAACTATCCACTGTTTGCTTCTAAGTATTTTGGATGTCTTGGAAGAATCTCTTTGCCATCTCATCTGGATCAGCCATACTTTTCCCTTCCTTGGATTTTGTACTTTTACTTTCAACTGGAGGTTTGATCAAAAATTCTTTATTCTTTTTTCGCTACAAATATCTTTTTTCTCTTTCACTTAGTTGCATGCAACCATAAATTTTGACATGCAGCTGATTAGAAGCAACATGCAACCACCAAATTCACCAAGAACTAACATGTAAATGATTAGAAGCAGAATGCAACCATAAATTTTGACATGCAAGATTTGGGTAGTTATGCAAGATCTGAGTAGTTTTCAAAACTGACATGCAAGATCTGGGTAGTTGTCAAAATTGACATGCAAGATTTGGGTAGTTGTCAAAACTGACATGCAAACTTCTACAACCACCAAATTCACCAAGAACTAACATGAAAATGATTAAAAGTAGAATGCAACTATAAATTTTGACATGCAACTGATTAGAAGCAACATGCAACCATAAATTATGACATGCAAGATCTGGATAGTTGTCAAAACTGACATGCAAGATCTGGGTAGTTGTCAAAACTGACATGAAAACTTCTACAAACCCTCAGGCTGGCAAGATCATGGCTCTGATACCATTGAAATTTCCCTTTTCTAATTTTTTATGATATTCCCAACCTCTAATCATATTTTCAAGATCAAACAACTAATATCACAAAGATCCACCAAATTTCTCAAGAAACCCCAAATTGGGTATGCCAGAAATTGTGCCAAAAGCTTCACAACTTCACCTATTATTAATAAATCTGAAAGTGGAAATTTTTATAGAAATTTCAGCAGCATAAAAGCCTACAAAATGAAATTTCCAGATCCGTATATCCTTTACACAACAATTCTCAAATGTAGGACAAAAACTATGCTCATCGAGCTCCCGAAATTAACACAAAAATGCTCGAAAACACCACAAAAACACTAATAATCTATCTCAGAAGTTTAATCATGTCCCAACACATATATTCAGCTTTATTTTAACACCTTAAAGTCTGAAATACAGCAGCAACCCAAACTGATATGAAATACTCAACTGAAAACACCAAACTCATACAAAAAAACACACCCAAAAACCCACAAATCTACACTGTTCAGCACAAAGGCAAACTCTGTATGAGCATGCACATGGAATGGATTAAAAATACCATCCTTAGCCTTCTTATAAACCTGCAAACTCTCATTCTTGGGTCTCTCTAGAAAACTGCAAACTCTCGTTCTTGGGTCTCCTTCTCCATAGGTTTGGCAGCCTCTGAAGAATAACAAAGAATGAGCAAAAATCAAGTTCTGGAATCTGCCCAAAATGCCTCCAAACCCCTTAAAAGAGGCCATAACTGTAACTCATGTCCAAGAGAGGTTAATGAAACATATTTTAATAATAATTTCATTTATTAGTCCAACAGTTTCCAAAGATTAACCCCCTTTTTCCGAAACTTCACTTTCTTGGGCCTGCCTGCCTTAGCAAAGATTTTTTTTTTTTATTATTTGAAAAGGGGACATGACATGCCTTTGATTATTTAGGTGTATATAGGCCACAAAACTTACAAGCAAGTTAAATTTACTACTAGTCTATTTTACTTTTTAAATAACTTTTGTGTGTGTGTATGCGCGTACGTGTGTGCACTCAAGGCACTCAAGGTCTTCATGAAGCATTTTCAAGGACTCTACATCATACCAGCTTCCTAGGTGTCTCTTCAAAAAGTTGATAAGGTTTTTAGGTATTAGGAATAAGATCATGTCATAACAAGCCAATTTGTAAAGGCTCAAGGTTCATTTGGTGTTCATATAAACCATGAATCCTTAGAGACCTATAAGGGACAAAATAGGTTTAGAATAAGGAATATACTCCAAAGAAGGTTGAAAAGACCTCAGAATAGGTTTAGGTAAGTCTTAGGTAGTTTTGAAAGTCTTAGGACTTTTTGGTTTGAAAATTGCAAAAATGCAACAAAAATTGCTAAGCAATTTTTTGTCAAAAGTTGCTAATTAGGGAGGAAGAAGTTTGAACTGATTCCAACTATTTCTATGGCAGTTAATTGGTCAAGAAAGCATATAAATTTAACATCCAACCTTCCCAAAAGAACAGGTTGGCCTGATGTACGGATTTTTGCAAGTTTTAATAAAATTTACTAATTTTTTGGTTTGCATTCTCGCTTCCACACATGTACGGACTGGGATAGGAGATTGAATGGTCAAAGGAGAAACTTTATTGATTCCTCTATCGTATGCACTTGATTTGAGGTTTATTGATTATTTCTAAGCAAAGTTAGAGCATTTTTTCTAAAATCAGTCCAAAAACCCTAGGTTCAAGAGGGTTTTGTGCAAATGGACCTATAGCTTTAAACTATACCGTTCAAATGGCACAAAAAAAAATGGAATTAAAAGCCCTAGGAGTGTTCTTACATATTCAAAAATTTGGAGTTGAAAAACCAAGGGAAGGTAATTTTACTTGCAAGCCCTAGGCCAAATATTTGCATGTATTTGGTCCTAAATTGTAGGAATTTGAGTTGTTAGAGTTGTAGGTGAAGGAAATCAACTATGTAAAGGTGGATTTGGTGTTTAAATAGTCCCTAGAAGAGATCCTACTCCATGCACCTAATTCATGAACCCATTCTTTTGGTCCTCCTTTGAAAACCAAGCCTTTTAGGGCCCTATTAAGTCTGTGTACTTTGGTGGATCCTTGGAGTGCTGGAGTGGATCAAGTTTTGGTCTTGGGATATGTTGTTAGGGTTATTAAACCTCACAAAAATCCACTATACCTTTAGTGATTTCATAGACTGTTCAAGTGAAAACCTTAAAATTTCATGTTCTTCCTAGTAGCCCTATTTTTGCAAAGTTGTTGTTTGGTCACCATTTTAAATTGTGGGTTGTGTTGAAAGGATTGGTTTGAGGTCCTAGAGGTTGGGAGAAGCCCTATAAAACACCTCTAAGTGTTAGAACTCTTGGTGAGTCTTTAAGGAGATTGTTGGTGATTTAAACCTAGTTGCCTAAAGGGTAAAGGAATTGTATCCTTCCACTATGCCACTCTGCATCAATATATATATATATAAAATCATACTTCAATAGTCAAAAAAAATTTCAATTCAAAACATAAATTATTACATATAGCCAAAAATTTATCATTTTCAATTAATGTCATTGTCATATTGATTTATGATCTTCTTGTTCATGTTTAAAGCCTGCCTTCTATGTTATGCATCTAAACATTTATCAATAAATTATTATTACAAACATATAACAAATCTGAAAGTAAAAACAATACATTACATTAATTCCAAGGTTTGGTAATGATGTAAAACCTAATATGATTCTCAAGGTTTAGTTATGATGTAGAGCCTAATATGATTCTCAAGGTTTCATCAATTCCATATGTTAGATCTGCCATCATAGAATACCAATTGTAATGGGCACTCACATGTATTCCAATGCACATATTTCCTTATATGCACAATTAGTCAATGTTGTACCTTATAGAAGATAGAATTTTATAGGTAGAATGATGCAAAGGTTAGGGTAAAATAAGCACAATGCTGATGTCAATCCAACAAGATAGATTATACACCCAAACTTCTACACCTTGACACAATAATAACACTAAGGGATCATCATTAATCCATACAACTTTATTCTAGCAAACTTGGCTTCACACCCATGAATCGTGGATTCTCACAAATAAGGTTGATCAGCATGTTAAGGGGTTCATCCCAACACTAAAACCAAGGAACCATGGCCAAACAACAACCCAAACACAAATTTCATGACTTTGTCCTCATAATGCAGCATCTAGGCTACTAGCCCCTCCAAAGACAAATTAGGCAACAAGTACCATATCTTCCAAAATACCTTAGGAACTAATTAGCATTCCAAGTACCCTTTATTGAGTTTTTTATATCCCCAAAAGGGCAAGTGTTGAAGCCATTTACAAGCCTTCCAAAACTGGACTATTATACAGGCCTAATTACCCCAATTAGGTCACCTTAACAAAGGAAGTACCAAAAATCCAGTGAGAAATACCAAACCAATGCATCCAATGATTTGGTTAGGATAAGGGAAGGCAGATTCCAAAGTTTCACTTACTGCTTCAAACCCCAAGGCATGTAAATTAGCAAATTCCATAATGCAGCAGAGTTGTCACATGGTAATGCCAACTTATTTGTGCAAATTATGTAAAGTAGATCAAATGAATAAGATAATCTTGTCAAAACTTAAGAGACAAGGACACAATCAAACCCCCTATAGACTTGAGTCCTTATCAATCCAAAATCATGACAAGAGGAACATCATTAAGAAAACAAAAAACAAAAAGGGGTATGATTTCCTTAGTAATATTTGTGTGTTTCAATATGAACTAGACAAAGGATATAATTGAATGGTTTAGGAGGTTTTTCTAGCATGCTAGTCAATCCTATTAAAGAATACTTTGCTTCTTCTCACAAATTTTCCTATTTGTGTATGTGTGCACCTCATAAATCAATCAATCTATCACCATGGAGACTAGATATCTATGTATATGTCAGGATAGGTCAAATGGTCTAGCAAATTGTGTTATTGAAAAGTAGGCTTAGATCTTTTTTCAAAAGTCAAATTGTGATAGTACTAATGGAATTCAAGTGTGTAATTTTTTAGTCAATCTCATTATCCCATGTTTCACGAGTAGTGGCACACAAGAACCCATTTCTCGTGAGACTGAATAGAACACTTAGCACTCATTAGATCTAGGTGATTCTCATAAAGTTGAGGTACATGGACTTCCTAAGATGTCACCCACCCTAGTACTACTCTCTCATGAGCACACTTAACTATAAATTTTCCTCTATGGTTAAACCCACTCTTCCTACAACACAATTTTCAAAACCTTCACCAAGTGTTGTGCCTTATGAACCATTCATTAGAATTCCCCTTAAGCTCATTGATTGATAAGTAGGATACATTTCTACAAGAAGTAAAATTGTGATATTGCTATCAAAATTCAACTATGTAGTATTTGATACAAATTCATTGACCCATGTTTCATGAGTAGTGGTTTACATAAACTGATCTCTCATGATAATGAATAGAACACTTAACACTCATTGAATCTAATTGATGCTTAGAGAGGTGAAGTACCAATACTTCTTGGGAGGTCACCCATCCTAGTACTACTCCAACTCAAGTGCGCTTAACTAAAAAGTTTCCCCCATGGTTAAAACCACTCTTCTTGAAACTCCATTTGTAAAAGCTTCATCAAGTGTTGTGCCTTATGAACCATTCATTAGTAATCCCCTTAAGCTTGTTAATTGATAAGTAACATATATATTCCACAACATGTCAAATTGTGATATTTCTATCAAGATTCAACTATGTTTTTTCTAAGTCAAATTCATTAACCCATGTTGCATGAGTAGTAGTTTGCATGAACCCATCTCTCATGAGAATACATAGAACACTCAGGACTCATTGGATTCGTACTTATCAATTAACACTTTCCAATCCAAACAATACACTACACCATCCCGTCAACTCCTAGAAGCAGTAATCTATATGCCACATGCTAGCAATCATCAAAACACAAACCAAATGAATTGAAAATCCCAAATCATGCTCTATTCCAAGTCTTCTACCATGCTTTATGCTCTGAGATATGCCCCATCAAAGATTGCAGCTCTATGGCATTTAGTGACCCTTAGGGACATTCTGGTTCAGCGTGCCTCAAGATGTTCAAGCACTAAATAGGATGGGAGGAAGTTGGGGATATGGTTTACCCGGCCACCTAGAGCTAACATAGTAGACAATTCAATCCCACAATGAAAGGTGAGAGAGATTTGGCAGTTGGTAGCTTTGTAATAACCAACACTACAAGTTTCAACATCACCCGAGATGGTGTCACAAAATCAATATAGAGCATGATCTCTAAAAAGTGAGACAGGTTACTGTAGTTCTCTACAACACGGTCCTATAGGAACTAGAATCACATCCATACCCTAGATGAGCTTCGAGATATGCCTTGTCAAAGATTGCAGCTCTATGGCATTTAGTGACCCTTAGGGACGTTCTAGTTCATCGTGCCCGAGAACATTCAAGTGCTCAAAAGGATGGGACAAGGTTGGGGATAGGGTTTACCCAGCCACTCAAAGTTAACAGAGTAGATAGTTCGATCCCATGATGAAAGGTGAGAGAGATTTGGTCGTTGGCAACTTTGTACTGGCCAACACTACAAGTTTTAGCATCACCCAAGGTGGCGTCACAAAATCAAAATAGAGTATGATCTCTAAAAAGAGAGAGAGGTTATTGTAGGTCTCATACCTCGCATGAGCTCTAAGATATGCCCCGTCAAAGATCACATCCCTATGGCATTTAGTGACCCTTATGGCATTGAGAGAGATTTGGTAGTTGGCAACTTTGTACTAGCCAACACTACAAGTTTTAGCATCACCCAAGATGGCATCACAAAATCAAAATAGAGTATGATCTCTAAAAAGAGAGAGAGGTTATTGTAGGTCTCCATAACATGGTCTTATAGGAACTAGAATCACATCCATACCTCGCATGAGCTCTGAGATATGCCCCGTCAAAGATCACAGCCCTATGGCATTTAGTGACCCTTATGGACATTTCGGTTTGACATGATCGAGAATGTTTGAGCACTAAATAGGATGGGACAAGGTTGGGGATAGGGTTTACCTAGCCACTCAAAGCTAACAAAGTAGACAATTCAATCCCAGGATGAAAGGTGAGAGAGATTTGGCAATTGGCAACTTTGTACGAGCCAACACTACAAGTTTCAGCATCACCTGAGATGGCATTGCAAAATTAAAATGGAGTATGATCTCCAAAAAGTGAGAGAGGTTATTGTAGGTCTCCACAACAAAGTCCTATAGGAACTAGAATCAAATCCATACCTCGCACAAGCTTTGAGATATGCCTCGTCAAAGATCCCAGCCCTATGGCATTTAGTGACCCTTAGGGATGTTCCAGTTCGACATGCCTGAGAAAATTTGAGTTCTCAATGGGATGGGATGAGGTTAGGGATAGGGTTTGCTCAGCCATCCAGAGCTAACAAAACAGACAGTTCAATCCCCCGACCCTTTTTCCACTAAGTTGCAAATTTGAGCAACTTTTACAATTTTCAACAATGCAACTTTGCACAAAAAGTGTAATATTTACATTTTTCACTTGATTCAATTTCTAAAACTTGGAAAAGTTTTGAAAATAGTAAAAAAATTATTTCCAAATGCTCAGCCCTTCACCAATTCCCAAACTCCTGCAAAGTTGTCAACATCTTTGCAATTTTACTTTTACAACTTTTTCAATTTTTTGCAATTTTTGACATCTTAACTCCTAGATGCTAAAACTTAACCTAATGACCCTAAGGACCTTTATAACCTTCTAAGAAACCCAATGACTCCTAGGAATCGCCAATCACAAGGAAAACCTATCACAAAGACAACTAATCACTAGTTGCTCTTAAGGGCATCACAAGGCTTATTTGACACAAAACCCCACAAATAAAAATAATGACCAAAGGTGACTTCCAAGCATGGAAAGGGTCTACTTAGGTCTAACCTAGCATGTATCCAATATTAGATTCAAACTATGCAACTTTCATTGGCTAGTTGCTTCACAAACTCAAGATTGGGCTTGTAGCCTTGAACATGGAAAATCACAAACATCTCCTCACAACCCAAAGAAAAGAATCACTAATTTGGATACGCTTTTTGGTTTTATAAAACATACTAAATTCTTGAAATCTCAAGAGAAGAATACAGTAACTGAGTTTTTTAAGGCTCACTTAGGAATATAGGCAATTAGGCATCCATTAACAAAGGAAGTACCCTACCCCTTGAGAAAAAATTCAATCCAAAAATTGGAACATGAGGGGGATCATGTAAAATGATCACATACCAATTTTCAAGCCTCGAAACCTTCTTTGTAGCGAGTTATGGAAGATGTTGCTACGAATTTCTAGCATGCACATGGATCTTGCATGCCTAGCGCATCAAGTTTTTCTCTCCAGCCTCATTCTTTTGACCTAAAACCAAAAGGAACATAAAACACATTGTCCTAACTTATATTATACCAAGGGTTGTTAATTTCCCATGGTGGAATCTCAAGATATGAGGGAAAATAGATGAAACCCTAGGTAATGGCACAAAATGGGGACAACGGTTAGTAAAATGGCAATATCTTGAGCTGTACAGTGAATTAGAACCTCATTCCAAGTGAAACAAAAAGAATATTCAAAAATCTATCCAACCATGCTAGATATCCATACTAGATACCAATGAGCTAGTGTTTTTCATGAGTTCGAGTATAATAATCTATCTTTTGTTATGATTAAGTTCAATATTTTAGTGTTCTTGTTGATTAGTGTTGAAAATGATTAGTGTTAGTGTTGATAAGAGGTTTTTTATCATTGTAGTACATCTATTTAATGTTTCCACAAGAGTAGAAACCCATTGTACGGACGAGTGAACAACAAACATTGAATAAAACTCAAAATTTCTACCTTTTTATTTGTTGTTTCAATATTGTATGACCTGACGGATTGGTAGGAGTGAAATTTTTGTATCGTTGGATAGAGGATTGAGTTAGTGTTCCATTTCATTTAGTTTGAAGTCTTTATCTTGTCTACACCAAAAGTTACATCAGTTTTTGTAGAGGTTGGTCAGAATTACCCTAAATTTGAGGGTTTCTTCAAGATGGTCTCCTAAGTTGTAATTCCACCATGGGATTTCAATGCCACTTTGGGGAATGAAAGTGAGGAGAGGGTAATTTAAAATGGAAAATATTTAGAACTATAGGTGTAGGTTACCTATTTTTACCAGCAAGCCCTAGACTGAACATTGTTATATGTCTAGTCTAGATTTGAAGAAGAAAGAAGGTTCAGGCTTCCAAACTGATTTATTTGACCCAGGTGAAGGGTGTAGGAGGATTAATTGGATTTGAAGAAGAGTTCCAAGGGGTGGATTCAGGTCTTTGAACCCATTTACTCATACTTCCTTTGTAACCTAGCCTAATCTGGCCAATTAGGTTTGTGACTCAAAGTGGGTGTCAATTGGTACTGGAATAGAGTCAGAGTTTGATCTTTTGGAATCTTTAAGAGGTGGTTAAAGGGTGTCTAAATATTTGAAAAGATAGTGTGGCCCTTTGCAAATTTTTGGAGTTTGACTAAGAAAGCTAGGATTAGCCCTATTAGAAATGTTAGTAACAGTTATGCAAATCAGTTGTTGGGGGTTTGAAAACTTTAAAGTTGGGTGTTTTTGAGATATTAGGTCCATAGAAACCTTTTCTATCAAGAAAGTTGAGTTCTAAACCCATCTATGAAGAGTTTTCCTTTTTAGGCCTACTAGAGAAGGGGAGTCCCTAAGAAGTTGTGATTGATCTAAGTCAGTTGAGAACCCTAGTGGTGTAGGGCACCTAAGGCTCTTAGGCATAAATTAGGCTCTTAGATGAGGTTAATAAGGGTCCTAGAATAGTTTAGAGGTCCTAGGTAGTCAATTTCAATAAAAATTACAAATGCAATAAAAAGATGCAAACCAATTTTTGCTTAAAAGTTGCATATTGCTAAAGGAGTTTGAACCAATTATAATTGTTCCCTAGGCAGTTGATCAGTCAAACATGCTTATAAATGTATGATCCAACCTTCCCAATAGAACAAGTTGGTTGATGTATAGATTTTTGCTAATTTCAATAAAATTTACTAGTTTTTGGCTCAAAACTGCTGCATTTTCATTTTCCCACGTGTTGTACAGATTGGGAAGGGTGGTTGAATGGTCTAATGAAAGATAGCTAATTGCTTCATTTTCTTGACATTAAAAAATAGATTTCAATTATTGAACCTCATACAGTTGGGGAATTACAGATTCAATTTCAAACCATTTCCTACAGCTATAGTTTAGCAATCCTTTAAGAAAAGGTTGCAAAGTTGGAGAAATAAAATGTTGAAACTACCCCTAACTTTCCTTCTTCTATTGTTGAACATTTTCACTAAGGGGACAGGGTTGAAAATTTTATATTTTTATGTCTATCAGAGAAAATTCCACTAGCAATTTTACTGCTAGGTTAGATATTAGCAAGTGTTATAGATTTCTTAAACTTAAACTACCAACTTTTACTTTTAGTGTTATTTCTTGGGATAATTTCTTTTATGGAATCAATACATTGGATATATATTGTACTCTATGCCCTAAATTTCCCTCTATTAGTATACTCATTTTCAACATTTGAACCATTAGATTCCTCCTGATTTTTATTAAAAGATAAAAGCATGTTAGTCGTAATATCATTATTGGTAACAATGTTCCAAATGCAAAGAATTATTTGTTTGAGCTTCTAGAAATGATCAAGTGGCTTACTAAACATGGCTTGATGAGTCTTGGAAACTTCTCCCATTGTATCCTTGCTTTCACTAGTTTGAAGTTTCTAGTTACATACACACAATCATGACTTTACATCACAAAGCATTCACATTCTAACAATTTTCGTGTTCTTTCATTACATTTTGATCTAAACAAAAAATTCTAAAATTTCACTTATTTAAATGACTAATCTGAAAATGGGTCCTATTAAATAATTTAATATAAATTCAAATAATGTATCTAGATTCTAAACAAATCAAAACATAAAATCTATGATTTAGACTTATCTCATCACTTACACATCATAACAATACAATCCACCAATTTTTAATGTTTTGCTCATCTTTCTCATGAGTCGAGCTTTCTTCATTTGGCTACTTACTATTGTCGATGTAAGTACTCATCTTGTGATATTACTATCTTTGGTGCCTGATTTAGAACCCACTTTGTCATAAGCACTCATTATATTCTTTACAATGCTTTTTTCATTTGAATTGTCCATTCTTAGCCCAAGAATCTTCATGATAGGCCTAAATTTCAAATTCTTCATCATTTCAACAAATAATTGGCATTGACCTATAATATTTAATTCTTCAAAAAATAATCTCCACATATGATTAACTTTTCTTTGACAAGTATGCTTGCTAATCTTGTCAGGAATTGATTTCAAAATGTTAGTATCAATATCAATCAAATATTTTGGTGTTCTAAAATGAATTCTAGAAGGTGATATAATCTCTTCCATTCCCTCAACATTTTGAACATCAACATAAGGTTGAGTGTATTGTGTACCTTCAACTGCAGATGATGTGCCTTGGCAATATGATGCAAAAGATGAAATATCACCTACTTGATGTGTTGATGTTGTGTCTTCAAAATGATATGATGGAGTTGTACATTGTTAGATCTACAAATTAGTGTCTCTTCAAAATGAGAGGATGATATGACTCCAACATTGGAAGATGGTGTAGCTTACAATTCAATTGTCTATTTGAGCGTAACAGTCTCATTCGTTCTCTTTGTCTTTCCAATTCTTCCTCTTTGTTTCTTTGTATCGGTGGTTCTTGATCCTCTTTTAAAGTCAATTCTTCATTATTGCTTTACAATTTTCTTTGTTCACATAGTAATTTCATTTTATCTCTTTTAATTGCCAAATCTCTCTCCCTATCTTCATTTGTTTGAGTTTTTGGTTTCTTCCTTGGCATGATGATGATTTCTACATGTCAAATTATTCAAACATCTGAATTACTTACAATGTGTAAATTAAAAATTATTCAAATACATATAAAAATTACAATTATTTGAATGAATACACAATATATATCAAACAACTTGTCAAATTTCTAACCATTTTGAAATAACATTTCATTCAAACATACAAATTTCAAAGAATTCACTATATATTGAACAACATGTCAAATTATAATCAAATATGTATCTATATATCAACAAAAAATATTTAAAAAGGATTGCACTAACCTTTTCTATACAAAGAATATTCAAAAAGTCTTCAAATTGTTTATCCAATGATTGAATTTGGTGTTTTCTAGCTTCAAAAAGTATTCAAATAGTGTTTTCTATGTTGAAACCCATGTTTTTTGTCAGAACAACAGAATGCACAACAGACCAAAAGCAAAGAATGGATGAAATGGGACCCAAACTTTCTTTTTTACCATTTTTGGGTGATTTGACATAATGCGTATGCACTATGTGAAAACACATCTCTCCCTATCCCACCATCCCCCATCCCCTACTCTCTCTCCCCTCTCCCATCCCCTACTCTCTCTCAGTCTCTCTCTCCTCTCCCATCCCCCACTCTCTCTCACTCTCCCTCTCCCATTGCCTACTCTCTCTCACTCTCCCTCCCCTACTCCCTCTCCCATTGCCTACTCTCTCTCTCCCATCCCCTACTCTCTCATTCTCTCTCCTCTCTCATCCCCTACTCTCTCTCTCCTCTCCCATCCCCTACTCTCTCTATCTCACACACTCCCATCCCACCTCTCTCTCGGGCTACTCTCTCTCCCATCCCCTACTCTCTCTCTCTCTTTCCCCTCTCCCATCCCTTGCTCGCTCTCTCTCTCTCTCTCTCTCTCTCTCTCTCTCTCTCTCTCCCTCTCTCTTCCACCCCCCCCTCTTCCATCCCCTACTCTCTCTCTCACTCTCCCTTTCCCACCACCTACTCTCTCTCTCTCCAACTGCCTACTCTATCTCATGCTCTCTCCTCTCCCATCCCCTACTCTCTAGATCTCTCACACACACTCCCATCCCCCCTCTCTCTCCCTCTCCCACTACCTAATATCTCTCTTTCTCACCCTTTCTCTCCCTATCTACTCTCTCTCTCCTATCCCCTACTCTCACTCTCTATCCCATCTCGTTCTCTCTCTGCCACCTCCTACTCTCTCTCACACTCTCTCCCATCCCCTACTCTCTCTTACACACACTCCCATCGCCCCTCTCTCTCTCTCTCTCCCACCACCTAGTCTCTCTCTCTCTGACTCTCACTCTCCCCCTCTCTACTCTCTCTCTACCATCCCTTTCTCTCACATTTTCAAACTCTTTCCCATCCCCTACTCTCTCTTACACACATTTTCATCCCCCCTCTCTCTCCCTCTCCCACTCCCTCTCTCATCGCATACTCTCTCTCCCATCCCCTTCTCTCTCTTGAGCTACTCTCTCTCTCTCCCCCCTCCCATTCCCTACTCTCTCTCTCTCTTTCACACACATGCACTCCCATCCTCTTCTCTCTCGCTCTCCCTCTCCTACTCTGTCTCCCACCACCTACTCTCTCTCTCTCTCCCATCCCCTACTCTCAATCTCTCTCTCTCATCCTATAATCTCTCTCTCCCCATCCCCTACTCTCAATCTCTCTCTCCCACCCTGTACTCTCTCTACCACCCCTACTCTCTCTCACACTTCCTCTCTCTCCCATCCCCTACTCTCTCTCCCCTCTCCCATCCCCTACTCTCTCTCTCTCCCTCCCCCCTCCCCTCTCCCATCCCCTACTCTCTCTCTAACTCTCCCTCTCCCACTACCTACTCTCTCTCCCTCTCCAACTACCTACTCTCTCTCACCCTCTCTCCTCTCCCATTCCCTACTCTCTCTCTCTCCCATCCCCTACTTTCTCTCACACTCTCTCCCATCCCCTACTCTCACTCTCTCTCCCATTCCATTCTCTTTCTCTACCACCTCCTACTCTCTCTCACACTCTACCATCCTCGACTCTCTCTCTCTTACACACACTCCCACCCCCCTCTCTCCCTCTCCATCCCCCCCCTCTCTCCCTCTCCAACTCCTCTCCACCACCTAGTCTCTCTCTCTCTCCCATCTGCTACTCTCTCTCTCCCCTCTCCCATCGCCTACTCTCTCTCTCACTCTCACTCACTCTCTCTCTCACTCTCACTCTCTCCCTCTCTACTCTCTCTCTTCCACCCCCTACCCTCTCACACATTTTCACTCTCTCCCATCCCCTACTCTCTCTCTCTCTCTCTCTCTCTCTCTCTCTCTCTCTCTCTCTCTCTCTCTCTCTCTCTCTCTCTCTCTCACACACACACACACACATGTTTCCAACCCCCCTCTCTCTCCCTCTCCCACTCCCTCTTCCATCACCTACTCTCTCTCCCATCCCCTACTCTCTCTCACCCCTCTCTTATTCCCTACTCTCTCTCTTTCACACACATGCAATCCCATCCTCCTCTCTCTTGCTCTCCCTCTCCCACTCCATCTCACACTGTCTACTCTCTCTCCCCCCCATCCCTTAATCTCTCTCTCCCATCCTGTACTCTCTCTCTCCTCATCCCCTACTTTCAATCTCTGTCTCCCACCCTATACTCTCTCTCACTTCCTCTCTCTCCCATCCCCTACTCTCTCTCTCTTACACACATTCTCATTCCCCCCTCTCTCTCCCTCTCCCACTCCTTCTCCATCACTTGCTCTCTCGCTCTCTCTCATCCCCTACTCTATCTCTCTTATACACACTCCCATCTCCTACTTTCTATCTCTTTCACACACTCCCATCCCCCCTCTCTCTCCCCTCTCTCATCCCCTACTCTCTAGATCTCTCACAGACACTCCCATCCCCCCCCCTCTCTCCCTCTCCCACTCCCTCTTCCACCACCTACTGTCTCTCTCTCACTCTCTCCCTCTCTAATCTCTCTCCCTTATCCCCTGCTCTCTCTCTCTTCCCTCTCCCATCCCCTAATTTTTCTCTCTACCACCCCTACTCTCTCTCACACTCTCATACTCTCTCCCATGTCCTACTCTCTCTCTCTCTCTCTCTCTCTCTCTCTCTCTCTCTCTCTCTCTCTCCCATCCTCCTCTCTCTCTCCCTCTCTCCCACTCTCCCTCTCTTGCTCCCTCTCCCACTACCTAATCTCTCTCTACCATCTTGTACTCTCTCTGCCAACCCTACTCACTCTCTCACACTTCCTCTCTCTCCCATCCCCTACTCTCAATCTCTCTCCCCCATCCTGTACTCTCTCTTTGCCACCCACACTCTCTCTCACACTTCCTCTCTCTCCCATCCTCTAATCTCTCTTCCACTGCTACTCTCTCTTACTTCCTCTCTCTCCCATCCCCTACTCTCTCTCTGCCCTCTCCCATCCCCTACTTTTTCTCTATCTCTCTCTCTCACACACACACATAGCCATCACCCCCCCTTTCTCTTTCTCTTTCTCTTGCTTTGCATCTCTTCTTCCTTCTTTATGCACTAATTAGGTCTCAATAGTGTGTTTTCACTATAGTGCATACGTGCTATTGAGACCCAAATTCAAAAGCTTTAAATAGTGTGTGCACGCTATAGCGCACACACGTTATTTAAAGCTTTGCATTAAAACCAAACCTAAGGCTTGGTTTTGCCTTGGAGATCCAATCCAGAGGTTTGGAGTTTATAAACAAGTTTGAGACCTATTTTGCTGCAAACATACAAAAAATGATTGATTTTTCATGTGTGCTCTCCTTTAGGATTCCTCATGGTTGGGCATCGATAAGATCAAGTTACATGACATAGTAGGTCTCTATGTTAGCTATATAATCATATAATTTATTTTTAATTTGAACTATTTCAAGCCTTTCATCTATAATTTATTTTGAATGTATGTCCATTTTTTGTCAAAAAATACCATGCACTAATTGGGCTATAGATTTTAGCTCATTAATTGAATTTTGCAACAAGTTAGTTTTTTAGAAACTAGACTCTATTCTACACACTTTGAAAAAAAAGTTTTGATTTTAAATTAGTTTTCAATTATTTCTAGGGGAATCACATAGATATTTCACATTTTTGGGATGTGTCTAGTTAAAAAATTCATTAAAAAAAATACATATTATAAAATTACTCAAAAAATCTAGGATAAACTACATAGTGTTAAGTAACTTTTGACTAGAGCAATTAAAGAATTTCAAAAAAAAAGTTAAAATTTTAGTGGGGCCACACTTTGTACTATGTTATGTTTTTTGGAATAAACAATATCACTTTTTGTGGCCTCCTTTTTTGAGGACCTAAAACTAAACCATTTTGAAAAAAAAATAGTAGTTTAGAAAATAGATTCAAAGGACTACGACTTTTTTTTTGTCATATCTTAAAATTTTGAGCGTAACTATCTTCGAATTCTTGTAAAAGTTTAGAAATTTTTTATTTCAAGAAAAAGGTGTCCACTTATACCCCCCTTTTGGCACCACAACTTGGTGCACTTGCCCAATGCTATTATGAACATGTTGAGGTAGATTGCAATGAGACCTAAAGCTATTGAGATAGCACATAGAAGAGGTGTACATCTTGAAGATGTTAGTGATGATGAAGAGGTAACCCCAAATCCTAACCTTGAACCTAAGGTTGAACAAGGTGAAGAAAAGGTTATGAGAGTTTTGTCTAGGGAAAATGCTAGAATTGATTTTGAAGTTGCTTTCTATGACATAAGACTTGAGACTAATGCTATATTGGATTAGATTGATGAGATGGATAAGTAATTTGAGTATGAAGGTACTCTTGATAATAAGAAGGCTATGATAATAGTCATAAATTTGAAGGGTGACACTTCGCTTTGGTAGGATCATTTGCAAACTAAAAGATAGAAAATGGTGAAAGAAAAGATCAAGACATTAGTGAGGATGATAGGAAAGATGAAGAAAAAGTTTCTCCTTGCTCATTATTAGGTTAATTTGTTGAGAAAGATGCAAAATTTGACTCAAAAGGACATGAGTGTGAAGAAACATACTAAGGAATTCTACAAATTGGATATCAAATCTAGACATGTGGACGATGAGGTTGAGAAATTAATGTAGGAGCATCCTAGGTGTAGGAGAAATCTTGCATTACCCAAAAATATTTCATTTTAGCTTTTTGAATAAGGGTTTCCTTAGTGCAGAGTTGTTGTCTATGGAGGCTTGCTACTTAGTTAGTTAGTCATACAAGCTCAAAATGTCTTAATTTTAGAGGTGGGTATTTATCTTGGATATATCAGCCTACCAGTTGATATATTTTGGATATATCAGCCCATCTATTTAGTTTTTAGGTCTCATCAAGGCACTTTAAGGCCTCCATGGTGAGCCTAAAGTTTATATACCAAAATTGCAAACAAAACACCCACAATAAATCCATGAATACGCATGATATGACAATGAGCATAGGTTTCTAAAAAGTGGATATAATAGGTAGTCAGAGCAATAGTTTGATAGTTATGGTCTTTGGAAGTTGGGCCAACTAAAACATCCAAAATAAATGCCAAAGGTGTATTTAGTTGACTTTATATGTATTGTTAGGGTTTATCGACCCTAGGTATTAAGTTTGAGTATTTAGAACCTTCCTGAGCAACATAAAATGTCCTATTTAAGAAATGCCCAAACATTGTCTAGGACAACTCTGTATGATAATTCACAGCTTTATCTTGTAGATTACTATAATGAAGGCACCTATATGGGTTTGCATATTTTAATTCTGAATTCTATAATTTCACAATTATGACAATAATAAGAAGTCCATAGTTTGTTCTCACAAATTATTGTTGTTTCTTTGTTTCTATTATGTGTTTATGGTATTAAGGGGAGCACCCTTCATCAGAAAGTGGCAAGATACCTGAATGGTTTTAGGACATCAATTCAAGATGAGATCATCTATGTTAAGTTGGGTAATGTAGAATAAGCATATTTGTATTCTTTGAAGGCTAAAGAAAGATTAGCGAAGAAACATGATCACAAATAGAGAGGAAGAGGTGGAAAATTTGAGAAAATTAGAGGTAGAACATATGAAGGTAGCAATTTTGACAGTGCAAATCAAGATAAAGGAAAACTAGAATAGAAGAAAGACTCTATTGGTAGAAGAGGTAATTACACTAGGGGTAGTTATACTGGTTACACTAGGAATAATAATGGTGAAAAAAGATAAGAAAGATCTTGGTTTAAAGGTACCTGTTATAAATTTGGAGAAGAAGGACATATAAGCTTTGAATGTACTAACTCTAGAAAGAAGATTTGAGCTAATAGAAGAAGCACTTTGGCTTGTGAAGAAGTTGTTGAAATGCCTAATGAACCTAAAAATGGTGAGAACACGATATTGAGAAGAATCTTGCGGAATGTGGAAATTGATGGAGAACCTATCTTGAGCAAAATTATTTTCAAACTAGATGTATGATAGCTGAAAACTATTGAAAGTTAATCATTGATAGTAGAAGTTTTGATAATTTGGCATATGAGGAGTCGGTTAATTAATTATAGTTATAGAGATTGAGATGTCCTAAGCCTTATCATGTTGCTTGGATCTAGAAGGAGCATAAACTACTTGTAAGTGATCAATGCCTTATTAAATTCAAAATTGAGAATTATCATGATGGAGTCTTGTGTGATATTATGCCTATGGATTGTTGTCATATTCATTTGGGTGGACCTTGGAATTATGATAAACAAGCTTTACATGATGGTAGATTGAATCAATATAGAATTTGGGTAGATCAAAGTTAACAAATATAATTGCCTTTGGTAGAGAAACCTAAGGAGAATCATTGTACCATAGTTAGAGTATGTTTGGTTGAAGGTAATCAATTTGTTAGAGATATAAAGGAACATAATATTTTTTTTAATTTGATTCCTAGAAAGATTGCAAAACAAGATGAGTTAGAGCATGCACTTGAGATTGAATCCTTGTTAGCGAAGTTTCAAGACATTATTTCTAATAATGTACTTGATGGTTTATCACATGTGAGAAGCATAAGCCATTGTACGAATTTGGTACCTGGAGCTGGTTTACCTAATAAAGAATCATAGATTGACATCTAATGAGAAGGTTGAATTGAATAGGAAAATAAAAGAATTGCTTGAGAATGGTCTGATTAGAGAAAGTTTGAGTCCTTGTGCAATACCTATTATGTTAACACCTAAAAAGAATGGAGAATGTGCATTGATTCTAGAGCCATAAATTGTTGACATATCAGTCAATTTTGTTATTAATGACACATACTTATTCAAATTTTGTATAGATACTGAGCTCATTGAACAGTTTACAGTGCTTGTCAAGTAATTCAGTAGCCACTAAGCTCTACAATTGCTACTGAGTCTTTTAGACTAATCCCAATGGTTACCGAGTAGATTCAGTTAGTGTGAAGTCCAGCAGTTCAAACCATGCATTTCAATATACACCGAGTTTATCAGTGGTTACTGAGCATTGCAGTGTCTCTAAGTTCACAGTTCATGTGATGCGAAGCTAGTGTTAGTCAAACTATTTCATGCTAACCAAGTGATTCAGTATTTGTCGAGTTGCACAATATCTATCGAGTCACTAGTGTAGACCGAGTTCAAGACTACTTGAAAGTGATTAGTATGGACCAAGATTCTATGCCTATTGAGCACATGATGATGCCAATCATTGACAGTGGATGTCGAGTATCAAAACCTCACCAAGTCAGTCTTCAAAACCTGAGTATCTTCATGTTGGCCGACTTTGTAATATTTGTGCTAACTTGTATCATGGTTGACTTTGTAATTTTGTAATTTGGATTGGTATATATATGTAATGTATTGTATCATATCCAATAAGTAAGAATGTGATTGTGTAAGCATATGTATTGTAATGTGGATGTGAAAAGTTCAAGTTATGAATACAACAGATAAAGAGTGAATTGTGAAGGCCATAATAGTATAAGGAGCAGCAGAGACATATCTATCATAGAAAGGTGATTAGTACACTAAGGAATATCTATCAACAAACTCAAATGCAAATTAGAGATCTACTACTTCATCCTAATAGGTGAACCAGTCAAAATCCTTTAACAAGGTAGACCTAACAGTCTTTTATAAATCTCTTTATTGAGTACATACTTCATTGTGTGTTTGTAAATCCTCTCACAAGGTGGACCTAGTAGTCCTAATTGCTCCTAATAGGGCAGATCATCATAAGTGATCAATGTAAGCCTTAACAGGCCAACTTTATGTTGCAGTACTAAATTTTATGGGTATCATCCCCACCCCAATTTTACTTTCCATTTGGAAGGTTTATGGGTCACCAAATCTTTGTGTTCAATTGTTATGGATGAGCTTTCATGTTTTTAGTTTCTCATGCATGCAATTAGATTAGATGTGATGAGTTAAGTACTAATTCATTTATTGGATTAAGAATTGAAATTGGTAAAGTTTTAGAAGTTATTGAGTCACCTCTTCCCTCTCAGTAACTTAGCATAGTCTTGAATATTTCCAACAATTAGCATCAGAGCTTTGTGGTTCTCAAGAGAAAATTTAACAACTTAAGCAAAGATCAAGAATATGGAGATATTCAGACTTAAACAAAGCTATTGAAAATGAAAAGTTGGATCTAGAAATGGCCATTGCCCAACTTAGGAAAGCTAAGGAGAAACTTTCCCAATCCCTAAAAAGAAGAAAGGAACTCGCAAATCAAATGAATGATCATCTCCACATTGAAGAAAGATTGAGGACTTTCACCCTTCAAGTAGCTCAGATGAAGCAAATGTTGCAATCAAAGAACTCTTAGAAAAAAATGGTTCCCTACAAGAAGAAGTAAAAAAACTAAAAAGAGAACAAGAAACCAGTCAGTAAGGTTATGTGAAGTCTTGTAGCAAAGAAACAAGATAAAAGAAGAAATGGATGGAGGAAACAATGAAATTTAGAACCAATCCCTTCAGAAAGCAGACCTTATTGATCAGCTCTCCAATGCAAATGAGGAAATCATGAGCCTAAGATTTGAAAATGAATGATTAAGGAATGATCGAAATTCTAAAAGGCAAATCAATGAAAGAATAAAAAATGATCTGAGATCTGAAAGACACATCAATGAAAGATTAAGGAATGATCTAAACTCTGAGAAGCAAATCGATGAGAGAATGATGAAATCTCAAGCAGACATGGATCAATTGAATCAGAAAAACCTCTATAGGAAAAAGGGAAAAGCAAGAATTGGATAAAAAGAAGAAGGTGAATCCTCCAAACAAGATGCCCAAAAGAAACAAAGACCTACTTGAAATCATTGTGGTAAGATAGGGCATACATAAAACAAATGTTGGAGTGATGGAAAAACAAAATTCAATGGAAAATGTTACAACTAGAATCAACATGGTCACATGGCTAATGAATGCAAAGAGAAACCAAGATTTGAAGGCAACTATCATAAATGTAAGAAACATGGACACAAGGCATCAAAATGCAAAACAGAGACATTGAATATTGCAGAACAAATTGTGAAAGCATATTTGGTTGGGACTACAATACCTAGTGTAGATATCATTACTGTGGAGAATTTGGACACATTGGTATGAATTGTGTTAAACATCATATGAGGAAAAGAGATACCACTAAAAGATGTTTTATTTGTACAGAACTTGGTCATCTTGCCAAGAATTATATGAATATTGGTAGAATTGAAGATGAGAAGAAAGAAAAGGCTAATAACATCTAAAAGCAAATGAGATGACAATGGATTCCTAAGTCTACTGAGGATAATGGTCTAAGTAATGATGGTCAAGTCACTCACGAATTGGGTGACTCTACCATGTCTAATTAAGTTCTCAAGGAAGAACTAGAACTAGGCTATCAAAGAAGGCATCTAAACCAGTTCTAGTTGAAAGGTGACAAAGATCAAAATCCATATACAAGATACAAAGGGATTACTGAGCAAGATTAGTATCAGTTATTACCAAGTTACCTTCTCTAGTGACTAAGGTCGGTTCATAGACTCTACCGAGCAAGGTCAAGAGTAACAAAGGCACTTATGGTTAGCAAATCGTGAAGATGTCACTAAGTAATCAATTTCATATAGTGGATGATAGTTTGTCAACTTATCTACCTCTGTACCAAGCATTAATGGAATTTTTTTAACAAAAGGCATGGAATCAAATTCATTACTTACCGTGAATTTTTGAGTGCTATTGCAAAGAGTTATTTTGATGCAAAAGATGAAATATGAAATATCACCTACTTGATGTGTTGATGTTGTGTCTTCAACATGACATGATGGAGTTGTACATTGTTAGATCTACAAATTAGTGTCTCTTCAACATGAGAGGATGATATGACTCCAACATTGGAAGATGGTGTAGCTTCACAATTCAATTGTCTTTTTGAGCATAACAGTCTCATTTGTTCTCATTGTCTTTCCAATTCTTCCTCTTTGTTTCTTTGTATCAGTGGTTCTTGATCCTCTTCGAAAGTCAATTCTTCATTATTACTTTATAATTTTCTTTTTTCACCTAGTAGTTTCATTTTATCTCTTTTAATTGTCAAATCTCTCTCCCTATCTTCATTTGCTTGAGTTTTTGGTTTCTTCCTTGGCATGATGATGATTTCTACATGTCAAATTATTCAAAAATCTTAATTACTTACAATGTGTAAATTACAAATTATTCAAATACATATAAAAATTACAATTATTTGAATGAATACACAATATATATCAAACAACTTGTGAAATTTCTAACCATTTCAAAATAACATTTCATTCAAACATACAAATTTCAAAGAATTCACTATATATTGAACAACATGTCAAATTATAATCAAATATGTATCTATATATCAACAAACAATATTTAAAAAGGATTGCACTAACTTTTTCTATACAAAGAATATTCAAAAAGCCTTCAAATAGTGTTTTCTATGTTGAAACCCATGTTTTCTGTTGGAACAACAGAATGCACAATAGACCAAAAATAGAGAATGGATGAAATGGGACCCAAACTTTCTTTTTTACCATTTTTGGGTGATTTGACATAGTGCGTACACACTATAGTGCATGTACGCACAATGTCAAAACACATCTATCCCTATCCCACCATCCCCCATCCCCTACTCTCTCTCTCCTCTCCCATCCCCTACTCTCTCTCAATCTCTCTCTCCTCTCCCATCCCATACTCTCTCTCTCGCTCTCCCTCTCCTAGTCCCTCTCCCATTGCCTACTCTCTCTCACTCTCCTCTTCTACTCCCTCTCCCATTGCCTACTCTCTCACTCTCTCTCTCTCCCATCCCCTACTCTCTCTCTCTCCTCTCCCATCCCCTACTCTCTCTGTCTCACACACTCCCATCCCCCCTCTCTCTCGGGTTACTCTCTCTCCCATCCCCTACTCTCTCTTTCTCTCTCTCTCTCCCCTCTCCCATCCCCTACTCTCTCTCTCTCTCCTCTCCCATCCCCTACTCTCTCTCCCACTCTCCCTCTCCCATCGGCTACTCTCTCTCTCTCTCTCTCTCTCTCTCTCTCTCTCTCTCTCTCTCTCTCTCTCTCTCTCTCTCTCCAACTGCCTACTCTCTCTCACCCTCTCTCCTCTCCCATGCCCTACTCTCTAGATCTCTCACACACACTCCCATCCCCCCCCCCCTCCTTCTCCCACTACCTACTATCTCACTTTCTCACTCTCTCTCTCCCATCCCCTACTCTCACTCTCTCTCACACTCTCTCCCATCCCCTAATCTCACTCTCTCTCTCCCATCTTGTTCTCTCTCTACCACCTCCTACTCTCTCTCTCACTCTCTCCCATCCCCTACTCTCTTACACACACTCCCATCCCCCCTCTCACTCTCCCTCTCCCACTCCCTCTCCCACCACCTAGTCTCTCTCCCTCTCTACTCTCTACTCTCTACTCTCTCTCTCTCCCCTCTCCCACTGCCTTCTCTCTCTCACTCTCACTCTCACTCTCTCTTTCTCTCTCACTCTCTCCCTCTCTACTCTCTCTCTACCACCCCTTACTCTCTCTCTCATTTTCACACTCTCTCCCATCCCCTACTCTCTCTCTCTCTCTCTCTCTCTCTCTCTCTCTCTCTCTCTCTTACACATATTTTCATCCCCCCTCTCTCTCTCCCTCTCCCATCGCCTACTCTCTCTCCCATCCCCTTCTCTCTCTCAAGCTACTCTTTGTCTCCCCCCTCTCCCATTCCCTACTCTCTCTCTCTCTTTCACACACATGCACTCCCATCCTCTTCTCTCTCACTCTCCCTCTCCCACTTTGTCTCCCACCACCTACTCTCTCTCTCCCTCATCCCCTAATCTCTCTATCCCCATCCCCTACTCTCAATCTCTCTCTCCCACCCTATACTCTCTCTGCCACCCTTACTCTCTCACACTTCCTCTCTCTCCCATCCCCTACTCTCTCTCTCTACCACCCCTACTCTCTCTCACACTTCCTCTCTCTCCCATCCCCTACTCTCTCTCTCTTACACACATTTCCATCCCCCCTCTCTCTCCCTCTTCCACTCCCTCTCCCATTTCCTACTCTCTCTCTCCCATCCCCTACTCTCTCACCCCTCTCTCATTCCCTACTCTCTCTCTTTCACAAACATGCACTCCCATCCTCCTCTCTCTTGCTCTCCCTCTCCCACTCCATCTCCCACTACCTACTCTCTCTCTCCCCCATCCCCTACTCTCAATCTCTCTCTCCCATCCTGTACTCTCTCTCTCCCCATCCCCCACTCTCAATCTCTCTCCCACCCTGTACTCTCTCTGCCACCCCTACTCTCTCTCACTTCCTTTCTCTCTCATCTCCTACTCTCTCTCTCTCTCTTACACACATTCTCATTCCCCCTCTCTCTCTCCCTCTCCCACTCCTTCTCCCACCACCTACTCTCTCTCTCCCATCCCCTACGCTGTCTCTTTTACACACACTCCCATCTCCTATTTTCTCTCTCTTTCACACACACCACACACTCTCATCCCCCCTCTCTCTCCCCTCTCTCATCCCCTCCTCAAGCTCACACCTAAAGTTGCTAAAACCCTAGACCCAAGCAGAGCTCAATCCCAAATCCCTCCCAAGGTACTTCTTGTTAATGACATTCATACTCATTTTAAATGTGCTATTCAAGAAATTGGTACTCTAGAGATGGATGATGCCCTAAGTCAGTTATGTGTTGATGGAACCCTAAAACCTAAGCATCAACATCTAGAAGCAAAAAGATTGACACATATTCCCCATATGCCCCAAGAATTTCAAATTAAATGGATTAGGTTTATCCTTAGTTGGGTGCATAACATATAGTTGTGGTTAGAATAGCCAATTCTAATAACAAAGAAGTTGATTCATCAAATCACTGGCCTCCCCATGCTAGCCAAAGCCAAAACAACAAAATCCTTAGGTCGAGCAAAGTTGGAGAAGAAAACCCTAGCTGAATGGGATGGTAGAGGTATGAAAATTAGTAGTGTTACAGATGTAGAATTGAAATTTGGAATTCATGTTACTGCGCATAAGATATATAGTTCAAGCCATCTTAAGAATGCATCATATGAAGCTATGGATGTAGCATATAAAGTGGTTAAAAACAACTTATCTTATGACCTTGCTGACCTATTATTGAGGCAATTCAATAAAAACATGGAAAGTATTAGAACATCAAAGAACAACTCATGAAAATTTGGTTCACTATTAACCTGTCTATTCTTTTATGTTCAGAATTTCTTCCCTTCTGAAGGCACTGTAGCCTGGAGAAAAGATGTGCCTATACTTTACCAAATAAATTAATATATTGCAGAAATGAGTGAGAACTATGCCAACATCATGGACAACTACTTTGATGTGTTCAAAGAGAAAATGAACAATAGTTTTAGGATTCCCAAGAAGTTAGTTGAAGACTACAAGGATGATGTACACTTCATGGTGGATAGTGACAAGGTATATATCCAAGCAGTTAAGCCTAGAGTTGTGTGGGTCAAACCTCTTGGCTATGAGCTGAATATTGATGAGACAAAGGACATCATTGAAACCCTTGTCAATGAACCTATTGATCCCAAGGCCCCTTATTTTGGAACTTATGATGAAGCTAAGGCAAAAATAGAGCTAGAAATAAAGCTCCCATAGGCAGTTAACAAAAGGAAGAGAAGGATAGCCAGACTGAAATCAAGTGGAACACGTAGAGGATGAGGAAGAATCTAAGAAAGAACAAAATTTTTTGAAGAAAAAGGGCAAGGTGATCATCACCAAGCCTGCAAAGTCATCCACTGCAGTCTTCACAAGGAGGTCACGAAAGAAAGGAAGTGACATTGTATTCAGTAAACCTCCACCCAACTTCCAGGACAAGTTGAAACAATTGGAAGAAGGAGTAGGATGTGGAACACGTAGAGGGCAAAGGTGAGGATGTGGAACACGTAGAGGATGAGGAAGAATCTGAGAAAGAACAATTTTTTTTGAAGAAAAAGGGCAAGGTGATCATCACCAAGCCTGCAAAGTCATATACTCCTAAACAACATACAACTCAATGTCTAAAAGCTACTAATAAGTTCAATGAAATTTTGCCTATGAATGCCATCTATGACATCACACATCATTAATCAAGGGCAAAGGTGAGGATGTGGAACATGTAAAGGATGAGGAAGAATCTGAGAAAGAACAAAATTTTTTGAAGAAAAAGGGCAAGGTGATCATCACCAAGCCTGCAAAGTCATCCACTGCAGTCTTCACAAGGAGGTCACGAAAGAAAGGAAGTGACATTGTATTCAGTAAACCTCCACCCACCTTCCGGGACAAGTTGAAACAATTGGAAGAAGGAGTAGGAATAAAAAACTTTAAATCTTTGAAATATGAAATTAGGATTTAGGTAGAGTAGAAGCAAGTTGGAGAACTGGTGTTGATAAAAATGGGTAAGTGGAAGTACTCGCCAAACTAGATCGCTTCTCAAGTCTCTAGTGAATTACTAGAGAAGATAAAACCAAGATGGGATTTTGCTATGCAAATAGTCAAAGACATATATGCACAAACCCTGAAGCAATTACTACCAAGCATATTAGATGTTGAGGTGAAATAGTCATTAAAGAAAAATGAAGAAAAACTAACTCTAAGGTTTAATACTTGTTTGGTTTTGACTAATGACATTGAGCATGTTGTTAGAAACACTAAAAACACTTGGAAAAATATTTATCATCTTCATAAACCAAGTGAATTTACAATTGAAGTAAAGGATTTTAATGAAGAAGAAAATAAGGAGAAAGATGAGGAAGAAAATGTTGAAGGAGTGATTCATTTTGATAATGAAGAAGATGAAGAGGATCAAGGTACAAAAGCTACCAAGGAAGAAAAGAAAGATGATGAGGAGACTAACCCAATCAAGATGATGAGGAGACTAACCCAATCAAGATAGCTGAAATAGTCATTTCCTCACTTCCTCACTCCCCGAGCAAACCATTGACTACATCAAGTATGGAGACAACTTCAGCAATTTTGGTTGTGACTACTACTAATACATCAAATGTCCAATCACTCTTTGCCCCAATGCAGCTTAGCATATCATTGATACAAGTGACTTCCACTTCATCCACCAAGCTACAGACTCCTTCATCTACTGAGTTGAGTTCTTCAGTCTTCACTTCTCCAATTTTGACTTCTTCAATTTTGAGTATATCTATGGTAAGCTCTCCAGTTTTGTCTACTTTAGTTTTGGATTCTACAATTTTGACTTCATCAATTTTGGATTCTTCAAGTATTTCTATAAGTATTCCATCAGTTAGTAAGTATCAATTTTTATTGCAAGTCCAAGTATGTCTACTATTGTTTCCATTTCGGGTACAAAAGCAATATGTGCAAGGACAGTTGAGCCTAAGGTTCAATCGAGTACAATGGGAAAGGAAGGAGATAGAGGAAGACATAGATTTAGATGAGGAAATAGTAATTTCCAAATGGGATATTTACAATCTTTCTATAGATCAAATGCACATATTTGGTGAACTCCTCCAAAAAAAGGCCAAACAACAAAGATTAAGAGAGGAAAGAGACAAAGAGTACAAGATAGTTGATGATGCCAATAATATCTTGATCGAGGCAATACGGATTGAGGTTGATTCTTCTCAACCTATTTTGTATCAGCTAGGAGAAGCAGTCCAAAAATTCAATGAGGACACCAAAGGTCAAGATAAGCTAGTTGAAAAGGCTAAAAATAAATTTAACAATAAAGTGCTAGAGCACATTGCTCGGCAAATAGCTATTTATCAAATTGAGCTTTCAACAATTTTGGACAATCTTGAGGCGTCATGTCCAAATGTTTCATCACTTTTTGGGAAACTATGTGATGTCATTGAGTATAAAAAGGAAGTAAAGTATAAATTGTCCAAAATTGATATGGATAAAAAATTAAGTGCTCATTAGCTGCAACTTGTCCCTAGTTCAAGCTCTGAACACTTCAAGAAGATCATATTTTTGCCAGACATGCAAGTTGAATTGTTAAGAGAAGAAGCAAGGATCTGCTCAACATTGATTGACATACAAAATATGATCCTTGCAGTCATGGATGCTATGTAGAAACATATTGTATATTCAAAAACTCTGATCCATGATAATAAATTTCTTTTTGTGGACCACATGATTGAACTATCAACAGAAGTGCAAATTGAAATTCATACATGCAAGGTCTTACAAGAAAATTGGGATAAAACTTTGACAATCACCCTCAAGGTTCATTCTGAATTCTTATCCCATTTTTGTGTCTCTATGTAAATATGTTAGAATAAATCTTTGGCATTACTATCAAAAAGGGGGAGAAAAGTTACATGTATATAGGAGAAAAGTTATATGTTATGAGGAAGCAAGATATGTACATAGAGGAAAACATAGTATGGGGGAGAAATATGCTATGGTGGAGAACTTATATAGAAAAAGATGCATAGTATATTGTGTATACTTACAAAGATCAATTTTGAAAAATCTCAAAAATATACCAAGCTAGTATCACGTGGTGATGAATACAAGTTATTTAGTTTTGGGCTAATAAGTGTTTTTGTCACTAATGCCAAAGGGGGAGATTGTTGACATATCAGTCAAGTTTGTTATAAATGACACATACTTATTCAAATTTTATATAGCTACTGAGCTCATTGAATAGTCTATAGTGCTTGCCATGTAATTCAATAACCACTAAGCTCTATAGTTGCTACCGAGTCTTTTAGACTAATTCTAGTGGTTATCAAGTAGATTTAGTCAGTGTGAAGTCCAGCAGTTCAAACCATGCATTTTAGTATACACCGAGTTTATATGTGGTTACTAAGCATTTTAGTGTCTACCGAGTTCACAGTTCATGTGATGCGAAGCTAGTGTTAGCTGAACTACTTCATGCTAACCAAGTAATTCAGTATTTGTTGAGTTGCATAGTATCTACTGAGTCACTAGTGTAGACTAAGTTCAAGGCTACTTGAAAGTGATTAGTATGGACTGAGCTTCTATTTCTATCAAGCACATGATGATGCCAAGCATTGACAGTGGATGCCGAGTATCAGAACCTCACCAAGTCAATCTTCAAAACCTGAGTATCTTCATGTTGGCTGACTTTGTAATAATTGTGCTAACTTGTATCATGGTCAACTTTGTAATTTTTTAATTTGGATTGGTATATATATGTAATGTATTGTATTATATCCAATAAGTAAGAATGTGATTGTGTAAGCATATGTATTGTAATGTCACTAGTACATTTGACCCTATATTTCGACCAAAATTTTCGATCATCTATTAAAATGTTTTAGATTGGTCAAAATATGGAAGGAAAAACATCTTTTTTTTCAAATCCATTCTTGTGTTGGTCAAAATTTTGACCAACACGGGCTTCATAATGTTAAACTAAAAAAGGGATTTCTCTATTTCATTGTTATGCATTTGCCCGCGCGCGGGAGCTGCATGCACAAATGGTTTTCGCTCTTTTGAACACCTCAAAAAGATCTGTCCTCGCTGTGAAATACTGGTAGATGCTCTTTTTAAGTTTCTCTTGTATTCATTCATCCATTTTCATTTTGATCTGAGATCGGTTGGTGGAGTATTGAGGAAGAATGACTTGTAACAATGGAAGCCATGGGCGTGCCCTAGTTTGTCATTTTTTAAGCTTCAAACTTCTATTTCTTCCAATGAGCAGATAGATTCCTTTAAATTTTGGGGAGGAAGAATGTAACATTATATTTTTCAAAGTTTGTTTTCTTTTTGTTAACTCCTGTTTGAATATTGGTGCTTGAAGACCACAATTTGGGTTCGAAAGACTTACCTCAAATCAAATCCATCATGGCCATGAGTAGGAGCCAAGTCTAAGACACCTTACTGCATGCCTTTGGATATTCAGATCCCATTAAATGTAAGAGACCATGGATAGGAGAGTCTCCAAGTCCCACCAGGTATATACTTCCAGAATTACCTGTATATATTTATATTTATCAAAGAAATACAAAATACATAGTAAATAAAATTTGGGTAAATCAAACACACTGCATTGAAAATGATAACAGAGCACATTTATTTTTCTATCAGTAATGGATACTGTGTGTTTACTTGCAAAATGACAACTAAGAAACTCAACAAAAGAAGGAAAAGACTGGATGCAAAAGATGAATAATTGTAGAAGTAATATATCCTATGAAGTGCACTATGATGAGACATGTCTATTCAGACACCCCACCCTTTCTGAAACTGTTGCAATTGCACCTCTCTATTCTTATTGAAAACCATAACATCATTAAAATATGAACCAAGGTAAGGACCAAAAATATCATTCATGTAGTTCATTTATATTCTTAAATTTAAAATGATACCATAACACATATAATTAATATCAGCCATATTGTGTGGTCAATTTGCTTCCTTCACATTCTCTTCGTGAATTGTGTGTTTGCAAGCATTCTCTTCTAAGACTCTGTTGAAGAAAATATTAACCATTTTGATGAAATTCAAAACAACCTTATTTCTCAAAAGATGGCACTCAACCTCAATGGTTAGCTTAGCAAGTGTTGACAAATCCATTAAGAATAATCATAAGCAATACTCATATATTGACAACATCCCACACTCAAAGTCAAGTTCAATTTCTTAAAAAAATGAAAACAACTTCAATTCTCAGAAGATGACTTTTAACCTTTATGGTTAGCTTATCAAGTGTTAGCGAATCCATTAAGAATAACTATAAGCAATGGTTATATATTTGCAACATTTTACACACAAAGGCTATCGCATTTTCTTAAAAAAAATTAAATCTTCTTATTTTATTATATCTGAAGAAAGATTATACACACTCAGGTGTGATAGGAACTCTTCGGGAGAAATACATTACCTGTGATAGTAATCAATCACTCAACTTTACACATGATATTGTATAAATAAGCCTATATGCAGTTATCTTACAGTTAGAACAACAATAACTACATCCAACTGTCTTTATCAACATCATCATTTGTAACATTTTTTCATTTGAACACTCATTTTATTGCTTAGTCATTTGAAAATTTTGTCTGTGGATCAGTATCAATACATTAGATAGAACGAGTGCATTAATTGATTCAGTAAAGCAGCTGGTCCTAAGCAATTGGAAGTGAAATTATTCATGCCACATGTTGTTGCCACTTTGATGTATTGTTATCACCAACTGCACAAGTTGGCTAACTAAGACGAGGGTATAGCCATTATATTTCTAAGTGGTCTTTGGATTGAGAAATAAGTGATTGAAATTTATATTTGGGCTCTGAACTTTGACTTTTAAATTTGTCAATTCATTCTGTACGTATCTTTGTGTGAGGGGACTGCTATCCTTGGCTCCAAAAACTTGAACAGGAAGAGATCAACTTGTTCCTGAAAGACTATTTCTATTATCTGTTTAGTATTGGTTAATGATTCATTCCATGACCTATCATTAAATTTTCCAATTTAGGGGACGTCTCTTGCAAGAGCAGAGGTAACAAAGCAGTGCTCATTAAACCCAAATTTAATGTCCAAGTTGTATAGGCATATCCATGCAAATAGTACATTTGACCCTATTTTTTGACCTAAATTTTTGACCATCTATTAAAATATTTTAAATTGGTTGGAATATGAAAGAAAAATATCTTTTTTTTTAAATCCATGCCCGTGTTGGTTGAAATTTTGACCAACACGAGCTTAACATAAAAAAAAAGGGTTTCGAATTAGATGTTATTCAGCTCAAATTTTCCCACGCCAAAATCTCTCTTCTGATTATACTATTGGGGGGTTGGCTTATCAAGACCTTATTCGAGTGTATGATATGAGCGGACTCCTCTCGGAGACAATAAGCTTCCCTCTTCCACTTAGCAGTGGCAACCATCAAATAATTTTAACACGGAGCACGCAGGAGCTGCACAAGCACAAGAATTGGTGAATGTGATCGACTGTATTTTGGGGCTCTTAGCATGTGAATGAAGGCCATTAATGTTCAAATGATGATGAATGGAAATGAGTTCTTTTTCTCACACTTGCAGATGGATATATGAATTTTAGATTTCAAAGTAGTGATTTTTGTGCAGAGCATTTATGATCGATTTCCCATCTTGACAGTATGGAATCACGAGGTTATGGATATCAAGAAATATATCATCCAAAGGAGTTTTAGGTTCATCGAGAGGCTTATGATTTTCGTGGAGAATGGATTTCTGACTAAAATTATTGCAGTTAGAGTTGGAGACAGAGGATGCAAGAACACTGCCACTAGCGAAGATGGGATTTTGCTAGCCACTAGGGTGTGATGAATCCGGTCCTTCCTCAACTCATTAGGGACCACAGTAACCCTAATCTCTTTCTTTTTCTCATTATAATTAGTAAATAAAATCATCTATTGCTATTACTAATTATTCTTGGACTAATTATCTTGGAGTTCTTCTGCAATGCTCTATTGATATGTGGGTTTTGTTTTCACCCTATCAGTGGATCTATCACTTAATTATCACAAATTGTAAACCCATGACATTGAAAGTTACAATAAATAAGCCCCAAATATTCACTATCCATGATATATATCTAAGACGTCAAGAATTTATTAAGGGTTCTGAAATTTATTGTAACTAATAGGAAGGCATAATGAGTGGCTGAATGTTTCTCTTGGACCTAAAAAAATACTTGATACCTATATCTTGTTCAAGTTTTTAATAGCCATACTCATTCTAATTTTTTTCTTAGCTTTAAGTTTTTAAACAATCTTTAGAGATTAGATAGATTTGTTCAATTATGTAATAGAAAGTTTAACTTGGAGTGTCTGGTTATTGCTTTCCATGGGAGATCAACTGTACGTTGTGAATGAAGCTGCTTCATAGGCTTCCTATTATATATCTCAAAGTTTAATATAGTGGCAGTGTTAAATGTTTTGTATAGTAAATAATACTTCATACATTCAGTTGTATGATAACTTGGTGTCTATGTACTGTGTAGGTGATTTTATCTCACGACGAAGACCCTCCAGTTGTTAGAATAATGGATTACAGGTAATCTCTGGTAATATATTGATTTAAAAAGACAAATTTTCTTTTGCATTTTATTTGATGAAAATAATATCTACTATAAAGTATGGATTTAATGACGACAGATATCCATATTGGTTCTCTATAATGATAGCATTTGAAATTGATATATTTATTTCTTATAGTTCCCAACATAGTCAGAGATACTTTAGGCACTCATCTTTCTGTTGTCATTGTTGGCTGTACTTTTGACTAGACTTCTATTTATCTATTGGTCATTCATAAACATTAATACAATCTCTTTCTTTCTATTAAATTATGAATTATTGTTGTTGTTACTTGCCCAAGGTAAAGTAACAATAAAACAAGAACAATGAAGGTCCATACAATTAAAATGGCACAATAATATGTCTTCCGTAACTTATTGTTTGTATATGGTTTTGTTAAAAGTTAGGAAATTGATGAGAATGTGGCTGAGAAAAGAGATGTACAATTATATGAAAAGTTCTTTACCTAAACAGGTTAGAGGAAATATTTAATATATAATCTTTTATAGATCACTGATGTCCAAATCTAGTAGTAACACATAATTTACATTTGGATGTAGATTATGTACCATAGTGATTGAAATTTCATGTTTTAATAAACTTTTCACAGTTCTACATCTTGAAAGCTGAGGCAAGATGGTTAAAACATATGTTAAGCACTATTATTCATTTTATTTGGTGACTTCCCAATGAGAAATAAGAGAAGCTAAAAATGGTGATTGGAAGGGGTGGAATCCATTGCTGGTCCTCGGGACCAAGTCCACATACCATGCATCAAAACAAGTAAAAGCTTGGGAACAACTCTACTTAAATGCTACACCCACATATTCAAGTTTACTAATCTTAGCTCAATCAAAATGTGAAAAGAATAAAATTACCAGATTTCATTTTCAACATTCCATATTCAAGCATTCCATCTTGAGTTCCATCCATCATAAAAAAGAAGAATGGGTAGAACTTAGATCAAAATTGATATTTTGAACTCAAGATCATCTGTTAATTGACAGCCTATGGGATTTTTGTTAAGTGTAGTTAAACAAGGATATGAAAACATTACATTCTGCTGCAAAATCTGGGATTCGATAGTAGACAACCCAAAATTATTTTTCCGTTTTATTGTTTTTATGCCTTGATGATAAACTCTGCAATTTGAATAGCAAAAACAAGGCTATTATAAAACCAAAAGGAAAGTGATTCTTAGGGCTATTCTGTATATATTTCTTATTTTGTGTGGGTGGGTAGTTAGTGTTTAGGACATGTTGATTATTTATTGGCTAACTGGTCATTCTCTATTGAAGATAGTTTGCAAAACTCATGCATATCTTTAATTTTTACTTTTAAAATCAATACAAAACTTCTTAACTTCGTCGATTTATCAATCCAAACAAAACAAGGAAAAACCTAAAATAGAAAATATTCATTTAGAAAATGACCTATATGTAATGATTACAAGGTCTGATGTTGAATTTAGAGTATGTGATAGATAAGTTGAAAATGAGGCAGATGGCATGACCTTTTACTTTCAATCTGTCAAGTCAATTTGAATTTCATTCTCTACTCTTTCATTTCCTCTTTTTTTATTCGCTTGGTTGACATTGATATCCCCTATTACTGTCATCTCCATCAGTGCTATGAGCTTTTCTGCTATCTCCAAAGCCTTGCTTATCTTGTCTTCCTGGAATTCTCTAGCCCACTTCTTGGAGTGTTTTATCAACATCTCCTCCTCCATGTTGTTCAATTTTCTTTTCTAACCATCTCATGTGCTTGTCACTTCCAAACTCATCTCAAAAGCTTCAAAGTTACATGAACCAAACATATCCATTGGTTGAATGGCTATGTTCTTAGGGAAGTCCACAAATTCTAACAGATCTTTTATTTCTTTATAAGATTTCATCATATCCTGTGCACCAACATCCGTCTTCAAATCTCATTCAAACTTTGTCAGTAGCCTCACCATGATATCGATTAAGGCCACTGCTGCCATCTTAAATGACCAATTGGAATTCTGAAGCTGATGTAGAAAAATTCCACCTTTTCCACCAACATTTAATACCTTGAACAATTCCTGGCTCTCTTCGATTTCTTGATAAACTTCTTTCATGCAAGGCTTTCTTTGGTTATAACATTTCAGATGATATTTCCATAAATGGTAGAATTTTATCACTACTTTTGGTAGAATTTTGGTCTTCATTAGAATTCTTTTGAAATCACTTTTGTGCTATTAAATTGTTTCGGAGACCTCTTTTCGATCTTGAAATAGCAGTGGAGATCACTTCTGAGTGGTAGATGAATTAGGGCATTTATTGCCACTTAATGAGTGCTTGAGCTGATATTCTTAGTTTTATTGTGTTTTGAACCATGGGCAAGATGTATGTAATTGCAATGGTATCTTATTTGATCAATCAGTTTATCTAATTTAATTGGAATTCAATTTCTGTTGTGGAAAATTAATTAGGGTCATGCAATACTTGAAATCTTGCCAGTGAGAAGTTTTGAGTCTAATATTAAGGGCTGATATTACTGTTGGTCAGCAACATGGGGAGGTTGTTTCTGGTACAACTAAAGGGGCAGATTTATGTCTGCAAATCCTGCAACAGTCATCTTGCAAATATTGATGAGGTTGTCTCTAAGGTAGGCAACTTGTACTTGTAGCTTGGATTTTGCATAGGAATCACATTAATCTAAATTTTATTTGGGCTTTAGTCAGGTCAAATGGAGGGGCATTCAAGACTTCTTTAAAGTGGATGACTATGCTTTTGATTTCTTATGTGTCTAAGTTGTCAATTATATTGTTTGAAATAAGCCCATGCATTCATTGATTCTGGACTTTCACATTTGTTGAGGTTATTTTACTTGTGTGTTTTTAAAGCATCGTAATGCAACCTCCACAACTAGTCATTGAACTAAGACATATCTTCCACATGTATGTTGGTATTAAGGACAAAGGGATCTGCATGGCACATAGTCATTTAAAGACATTTTGACATTTTTTTAGTAGGGGGGAGTAGTGAATGGTATAATCCTCCCATGTTGAGATTTTCACTGTCTAGCCACTTGTCCTATTGACAAAGCATTTTGGGACATGTGATGCTCTATATGTTATCCTTGTTACTTAATTTTGACCAATGTAGGATTTAATTCAACGACAATCCAATTATATATTTGTGTCAAGTAATTGAAGGCTTCTACCAGTATTTATGGTTACATTTCATTTAGAAATTTGATTGTATTATTGTGATTTTTCATTTCAGAAATTTCATTTTTCCACATATATTTTGCGAATAACTACAAGAAAAGGGGTTACAATTAGCACACAAGCACCTTTAGTCATCTGGTAGTAGGAGGAAAGGATGTATAATCCATTACATTTACAATTTCACCCTCTTTCTTGGGTCATATATTATATTCATGGGTTAATGGGTTTGACTCAAAAAATATACAATTGAATCATGATAGCAATATCACAATTTCACTTGCGGTGGAAAATATCTTAGGCTTATCTATTGATGAGCTCAAGGGACTCTCTAATGAATGGTTCATAAGGCACAACACTTTTTGTAGGTTTTGTAAATGGGATTCCAAGTAGAGTGGTTTAAACCATGGAGGAAACTCCATAGTTAAGCCTTCTTGAGCTGGAGTAGTATTGGAATGGTTGAGCCTTTGAGCAAGTCGTGGTGCTTCATCTTTGTGAGCACTCCCTCGATGCAATGAGTGCAAAGTGTTCATTCATTCTTTTGAGAAATGAGTCTGTGTGAACTACTATGCATGAATCATGGTTCAATGAGTTTGACTCAAAAACTACACTGTTGAATCTTGATAGCAATATCAGAATTTGACTTGATGTGGAAAATATCTCCTACTTATCAATGATTTATGTGTCTTAAGTTTTAACATATTACTTCAATAATAAATACACCTTCAAAGTTCAGAGTTCAGACAATTCTACTTTTCATCTTCCTACAACTTTTTTTTAACTTTTGCTATCTCTAGTCCCTTGTGGACATTAATATAATTTTCTTTTCTTTCTATACACAAGGTCTGGTTTGACTATTTTCTTTTGAGATTTTATCCTGAAGTTCATTTGGTAATGCTAAACTGTATTGATCTTTAAGCTTCCTTTGGAACTCAATGATTTCTTTTTTGAGGGTGATTTCTATTTACTTGTTCTGCCCGCAGTTTCCATTGTCTTCTTTCTCATGGGACATGACAATATCGTAGGCATAATCTTCTTGGTTAATTGGAATGTGCCTTCTGATCCATGCCATGGAGGATCCAATTTAAGTCCTTTGTATGATGATAACTTATAAAGAGGCTATAAACCCCAGATATAATTCCTTCAAACAAAGAGTAGCACAAGAAATTTATTAAGTTTTGCCATAATCTATACAATATTTATTAATTATTGTGCATTATAGTCTTTATTAATTATTGTGTATTATGGAATATGTGTAAATGGTATTGCATCTGGTCCAATTGAAGGTATTCCTGGAATGAACATACTTTCACCCAAGGAATTCCTAGGTGATCTTCAAAAAAACCAACATCTTTATAAAGAAGGAGAAAAATGCGATGTTGCTATGGTGATCATCTATTTGGCATCTGACACTGGTTAGTATCTCTTGAACCTATCTAATAATCAATATTCAAATCTACAACTCTGGCCTCATGTTGATATTTGCCTACAAGTCTACAAAATAATGTTTGAATAATATAAGAGGGCATTTGTTGATTTCAAAGTACATCATTTCAAATTACATCTCTTAAAACTAGCTGACAATGGTCAAAGCTCTTGGTGCATAGCAACGAGAGTATAGCCACTGATTGTTCTTGTTCCTTAGGGGTGCCTGTATCAAGCAGCTCTGCTATAGTCACGATGCAACCATCAGTATTGGAAATCACTATTCTTCCATCTTCAATGGTAGCTAGATTATATAAGATGCTAATGCAAATTTCTTTAAAATCAACTTCACAGACAGTGAGGAGATGAACAATCTTGGAAACGACATCTGCTGACACCGTTCTAGACTAATTTTCAGCATTTGTGGATAAATGATATAATGAGTTTAGAGCATCTTGTCTACATTGGTAGGAGTTTAAGCTTAGTATTTTAATTAGGCAAGGAATAGCTCCCAAGGAACCAATGCTTGCCTTATTGTCATCCTAACTAGATAGCACTAGTCAAACTGCCAATGCTACTTCAGCTGCTTTCGAATTAAGAAGATTCAATAACAATAGTACTAAACCTGAAGATAGAATTGATGCCTTGTTCCTACAAAATAAAAATTTCAAGAACATTGTAAGCAATTTTTCGTAGATATTACATGAATACATTTAAACAATTGATTGCTAAAGATGGTTGAATGAAATGCCAAAAACTGTTTCAACATTTCAGATTAAAATTGTCTACCTATTATTGTTCCAAGTTATTTTGAGAATTGTCAATGCCCCTACTTCTTGAGCCTTCATATCTAGTGCATCTACAGAAGACTGCAGGAAATTCACAAGAGAAGAAATAAAATGATTGGCACCCATATAAGAGCAAGCACCATCATCCTTACACAATAATGCAACTTCTTGTGCAGCTGCACACTGTACTCCTAAACTTGATGAATTAAGGTTTGCAAGCAACCTTTCATACTTTTCAGTACTCTGCTTTTCTAGATTTTGAGCGTCCACCATATTGTAAGTCAAAGAAGGGTCTGTACCACTGATTTGTATCAATTTTCCTTGTATAGATAAAATTGTGGACTCAGAGGAGATGTTATGATCTAAAGTGGGAGTTGATAAAGCACCAGCATCTCCCTCACCAAAATTTGCAACTTGGTCATCATCGATGATCCCACCTTGACTCTTTTCAACTGACCATCAGCAACACTTTTCATGGAATTCGACCACTCCCATCTCCAGTATATTAGAGGCAAAGAAGTTGGGGGAGGCGGTTATGGAACTCTGATACCATTTTTCTCACACCAACTCCCAATTAATCCCTTCACACAATAGTTAGGAGTGACAAAAAGATACGATAATTTTTGCTATGTTTTTGGGCATGTATCATTACCCTCACTAAACCATTTCTCTATGCATACTCTTTCATATGTTTGACCAGAGCAAATGATCATAGGATCCGACATTAACTATAAGGAAATTGGACATCTAAATTCTTCAGGAGCTGCTAGCAACATTCCCATGGAACTTCTAAGACTTTCCTTGGAACCCAATTTGAATGACTGGATTTTAGAATCATCCTGGTCCCTCCTCCTTCTATTAACATGAGCTTCATCCAAAGAACTACTGACTGTAGGAGAACATGGATCGGAGTACTGAGAATCGACATCATCCATACATTCATTTGTGAAAAGCTTGTTGTATTTTCTTAGGATGTGTAGGAGGTATGAAATAATTGATTCTTTTTCTCTTGTCATCCTCACAACGAGATTTATCAAGTTGCTTCCTCAAACTTCTCTTCTCCATTGAAATTGTTTTAGGAGATACTATTCCCAACCTTGTAGTTGCTTGATGGAAAGCTTCTAGTTCTGATATATGATTTAGACCACTGACATCCTTGTCCTGCTGCAACAATGTTATAAGATCCCTACCGATTTCCTTTTCTGTGAGTTCAAGACCAAATGTTGCTTGTTCAAGCTCCTTGAAAATTTTAGTAATCTGCACAAAAATATGACCTTTGGTATATATTAAATTAATAAATACTAAACAATATACCATTGCATAGGATTTTGACTGCACTTTATAAAAAGAAAAAGTATAACACATTATGATAAAGTTAAAATTTATCTTTCCGATCACATTTAATATATATTGGAACAAACCACTTGAACAATAGAATTAAAACATAGACTTACCAACAAAAGGAAAACTATGATGCATAGAATTTACCAAAATATTTCACATATTCATCAACATTATTTTATGCATAACATAAAATTTCTCTGTTTTGAAAAATGTTAATTTAATTTTTTATTTAAGGCCGAGTCATTTTGCTTTTGGCGTGGTATTATTGAAGTAAATGCTAAAAATCACTATTGAAAGAAAAATCTATTAAGAAATACAACCCAATCTATTAAGAAATATAACCTGTACCATACCCACATAGAACTGTTCTTTCTTTCCTGAATATTTTAAGCTACTGAGTCTTTTAGGTCTCAAACATGAGTGATTTTGATGTGTATTGTGCAGAGTGTTAAACAGGTTGTACACTTCACATCCAATTATCTAGCTATTGAGATCATCACAAAAATGGAGGAGCATGCAAAGCCTCTTGGTTTCAATGTTAAAAGAAGATATTACAAGGTTATGTTTTTTCCCTAAGATTCTTAGTTTTAGTATAGTCTTATTAGTTGATTTGGTGATGTCTGATCTTGGCCATATTAACCAACCTGTCTTATCCGTCCAGGTCAAATATTTTTCTTTTAACAAACATTCTGTAGAACCAATGTCATGCCTACATTTCCTTGTAAAGGATGAGTTTGTGATGTGGTGAGCTTGACAGGAAACTTTAGTTGAAATGATAGTCTTCCAGAAAAAAATTGGTGGGATCAGTATGAGAATGGTTGCATTTGTCAGTTTTTTACTCTATCAACAACATGCAGTGAAGGATAAAGTATCTACATGGGTTATTAAAAGACCCTTGTGCTTACAAACTTGAATATTTATATTCACTGGAAATGGTTTCTTCGACTGTTTTGAACTCTTTAAGGATCCAAGCATAGGCTTAGGTCACAGCTCCCTAGAAATTTAATGCATTGAGCTCGAGTAGCATTTTTTTGAAATGATATTCTTGATTTTAAAAAAAAGCTAAGATTGAACTGAATCTACCTAGTCTAAGGTAATTAAGACAGCAGAAGTAGCACTCCATATTGATTTAGTAATTGGTTCATTAACCAAATCACTTCTTCTCATGATGTTGATCTGTATTGATTGCTCTTCAACTTCTTCCATGTATGATGCAAATTGATATCTTAGCTACTAGTGAAAATAGTTCTAAATGATGATTTATCCATAGTTGTGATTCTCTAATATGAGTACTTTCCTTCATCTAGGAATGATTGCTCAATACTAGATGTCATGTTGAGGATCCTTCACCATTTGATCATGGATAATCTTGTGATGGTTATTGCTTTACAATTTACATGATGACTAGTTTGAAGATGTCATGCTAACTGTCCTTTTGAATGGTTTACCCATACAACATAAAGTGTTTGATGTTGATGAAAGCCTATATATGAACTACTTGAGCTCCTCCTTTCCTCTTGCTGGTAGTTGTAATGATTTTTATGCATCCATAAACAAAATCCACATCAACCTCTGATTGAAGACAGCACAATTTACAGTTTAGAAACTATCATGTGTATGCCTATTGCTTGATGAAGATAAATAATGACTTAATTCCTTTATTTTTTCATCTCCTATGCTGCATCTTCTCAGCGTGAAAACAAAGGTTGTGATGTGTTTGACTATTTGTCATCTAGCGGTGCTGATGTATGTAACTTGATATCTTTTTGTTTTGATTTGTTTAATTTTGTAACAATATTAACTAGTTCTTATTGTATTCAGATTGATGGAGGTTCTTACTCATCTTTGTATTCAAGTCGTGGCATGGGTGGTGGATACTTAGGTGGCCATGGCTTATCCTATTATTAAATTGTAAGTATAATTGTCAGATTTTTTACTGTAAAATTTTAGTCTCTAATAGTAAAGTCTAATCTTTTGTTTGTGAGGCCTTACTGTGGTTTGAGTAGTAGACTACATAGTTGTCTTAGTATGATGTCTCTGATGCAGGAGCATACAGAGTATAAGGGCAATCCTGTGTCACCCAAAAAAATGTACTTAGACTTAGTTTCTATTTCATGTGTTTTCATTTTTGGACACCCATTTGGGTCAAATAAAGGTTCCAACTGTCACAGTTCAACTATCAGTGTGCTAGAAAATCTCAAAAAAATAGGAGCATGCAATTGGGCCATCATTTTGGTAACCTAGAAGGTGTGAATTGGCCAAATGAATGCAATTGTGATTTAGAGCATTCCAAAAAAAGAATCAGGTCAAAAGACCCAACGGTTTGAAAGTTATTGCAGTTTTTCGAGTTTTGGAGACCTCCTAAGAATGCTTCAAAATTAGGTTAGGGGCATTAAATGACCTTGAAAAGGGCTGAAAAATGGGGGACAAGTGAGGCTTGTCCATAGGGCTATAGAGCACTTTGAGAGCTTTCTGAAAATGTAAACGGTTTGTCAATCAGAGCTACGGTTCAAAAGTTATGCCTCCTGGAAGTTTGGTTACCGTTTCTAGATTCTTCTAGATTTGTGCTGACTTCTAACGCAGCTTTTGGAACCTTCTATTTGGTCGGTGGATGCCTACTAGCACTTTCTAGAATGTATTCCTAGTCCTTAACCCTTTGGGGTCTATTTAAGGAGATTTCTGGCATTGTAAAAGGTAGTTCAGAGTGGAGTTTGAGAGGAGGTACTGAAAAGAGAAATTATCTCCAGATTTATGCTATTGTAAGCCCTTAGGGCATGTTTTGAAGTTTATTTTCCTATACTATTTGTACTAGCCTATTTTCTCAATTAATATAATTTTCCCCTTTTTTGTTGTGTCCATTTTGTTCTTGGGTTGTGTCCCCATCAGTCTCTTTAACACATCTCTATGGCATACAGATATGTGATCATGAGGCTGCCATAGCCTAGAATAGAATCAGGCTCTGAGAGGCATAACTTAATTTTTTAAAGGTAACATTCTTTTTATATGAGAAGAGGCTCTTGTAGCTTGAGGTAGCTGAATGAGAATTGAAGTGCAGAAATATTATACAAGCTACTAGTTGGTAGCTTGAGAATTTGAAGAGATTCTGGTGGTAGCATTTACTATTTCATAAATTAAAGATATTAATATCTCAGGTGTGGGAAGGCATCGAATGCAAGATGAGTAGCACATTATTGTTTACTTGTATCTGGAACTTTGCTATTTTTGTAGGAATTTTCATAGAATGACTCTTGCAGATAGAGGTTCTATGCATCATCTCCAAGTGCATATTACAAGTACATTTCAATATTATGGATCTTACGCTGATCTACAAATGTTTGCATGCCTTTCTAACACTTTTAATGATGGGATGTTGTTAGATCAGCAAGATATATCTAAGTTTGAATTGGTATATGGCAAACTGGAAGATTTCCTTTGTGATTACTACAAAGTGCTTCATTATGCCCTTGATACTGACAAAGCCTGCCATTAGAAAGAATGTTGGAAAATTTTCTTATAATTGTAGAATCTTAACATATGGTTGTTCAAGTTTTGTATCTCCTAAATGATTTCCTTTTAGCGTATAACTTGTTGTGCATAGTTGCCAAGTTTTCTTATTGTATCGGGCATATTAATGAAGAAGCATATTAGTTATTGTCGATATTTTTCAAGCATTCTATAAAACAGTTCACATGCCTTTCGTATGATATGAGATTTTGCATGCAGCCTGCACTCTCTCATTCGGCTGATGATGGATTACGGAGAGTGATCTAAAATGATGACGCTAAAAAACACACAATCAAATCCAAACTGAACTTGCATTACAAATGGATTGTGGAAATCTGATATTGTTGATTTTGCACGCATGTCTACCAGGACAATCACAACTTAAAACATATATTGTTATATATGTTTTAAGTTGTGATTGTCCTGGTAGACATGCGTGCAAAATCAACAATATCAGATTTCCACAATCCATTTGTAATGCAAGTTCAGTTTGGATTTGATTGTGTGTGTTTTAGCGTCATCATTTCAGATCACTCTCCGTAATCCATCATTAGCCGGATGAGAGAGTGCAGGATACATGCAAAATCTCATATCATATGCAAGGCATGTGAATTGTTTTATAGAATGCCAGAAAAAAAATTTACACCTAGGCGTTGGTTGAAATTTCTACCTTCATTGGTCGAAATTTCTACCTTCAATGGTCAAAATTTTTAACCTTCATTGGTCGAAATTTCTACCTTCAATGGTCAAAATTTTTGACCTTCATTGGTCAAAATTTCTACCTTCTTTGGTCAAAAATTTCTTCCTTTTTTGGTCAAAATTTTAACCAGTTTTCGACAAAACTTATGCAATGGCTATGGAAGTTTTTTGACCAAAGTATTGGTCAAAAATTTGACCAACTAGAAGGTTGGTCAAATTTTTAATCAGAAAAATTCCGACCAATGGGTTGGTCAACTTTGGTAAAAAAAAATGGGTCGAAATTTTGACCAATAATGGTCAAAAAATGGTCTCAGATGTACTAGTGTGTGGATGCGAAAAGTTCAAGTTATGAATACAAAAAATAAAGAGTGAATTGTGAAGGCCATAATAGTATAAGGAGCATCAGAGACATATCTATCATAGAAAGGTGATCAATACACTAAGGAATCTCTATCAAAAAACTCAGTGGTAAATTAAAGATCTACTGTTTCATCCTAATAGGTGAACCAATCAAAATCCTTTAACAAGGCAGACCTAACAGTCTTTTATAAATCTCTTTACTGAGTACATACTTCATTGTGTGTTTGTAAATCCTCTCACAAGGTGGACCTAGCACTCTTAATTGCTCCTAACAGGGCAGATCATCATAAGTGATCAATGTGAGCCTTAAAAGACCAATTTTATGTTGCAGTACTAAAGTTTGTGGGTATCATTCCCACCCATTTTTACTTTCTCTTTGGAAGGTTTCTGGGTCATCAAATCTATGTGTTCAAGTGTTATGGATGCTTTCATGTTTTCAGTTTCTCATGCATGCAATTAGATCAAATGTGATGAGTTAAGTGCTAATTGATTTATTGGATTAAGAACTGAAATTGGTAAAGTTTTAGAAGTTACTGATTCACACCTCCCCTCTTAGTAACTTAGCATAGTCTTGAATATTTCCAACATAAATAAGATAATAGTGAAATATAGATTTCCTTTGCCTAGAATGGATGACATAATGGATAGTTTGAGTGGAGCAAAGTAGTTTACTAAAATTTATTTGAAATGTTTCTATCATCGGACCAGAATTAGAGAAGGGGGTGAATGGAAAACTGCTTTTAAGACTAATAAAGGTTTATATGAGTGGTTGGTTATGCCTTTTGGTTTAACTAATGCATCTAGTACTTTTATGAGGTTGATGAATGACGTTTTGAAAAGATTCTTGGGTAAATTTGTGATTGTATATTTGGATGACATTTTGATATTTAGTAAGACTAAGGAAGAGCATCCTGAGCACGTCAAACAAGTATTACAAAGATTGAAAGAGGAAAAATTGTTGATTAACCTAAATAAATTTTAATTTATGAAGGAATAAATTGTGTATCTTTGATTTATTATTTCAGCTGTTTCTTTGAAGATGGATCTTAAGAAGGTGAAAGTTATTCTTGATTAGCCTACACCTGAGAATGTTAGAGAGGTGAGATCATATCATGGATTGACAAGAATTTATAGGAAGTTCATCAAAATATTCAATTCTATTTGTAATGCTATGCCCAAGACTATAAGAGCAGATAAAAAGGATTTTAAGTGGACACATGGAGCACAAAAGAGTTTTGAAACATTGAAATGGAAGATTGTAGAATTGCCTACACTTCCTCTATCTAATTTCAATAGAGTATTTCAATTTGAATGTGATGCTAATGGAGTTTTTTTTGAGTCAAGAAGGGAGACTTGTAGCTTTTTTTAGTAAGAAATTGAATGATGCTAAGAAAAAATATTCAGTTTATGATTAAGAATTCTATGCTATTGTTCAAGCTTTGAAGAAATGGAGACATTATTTGATGTCTAAAGATTTTGTGTTGTACACTAACCATAAAGCTTTACAATATTTGGGAAGTCAAAATAAGTTGAATCAGAGACATATGAAGTGGATTGAGTTTTTTCATAAATTTTCCTTTTCATTGAAACATAAAAGTGGACAATTAAACAAGGTTGTTGATGCTTTGAGCAAAAGAATGAATTCACTGAAAATAATGAGAGTTGAGGTACTTGGTTTTAATGATTTAATGATGCATGAGCATCCTAGGTGTAAGGGAAATCTTGCATCACCCAAAAATATTTTATTTTCAACCTTTTATATTTTAACAAGGACTAGTAAACAAGGTGGTTACTATTTATGGGAACTTGCTATTTTTAGTAAGGTTCTCATATGAGCTTAGAATGTTTTCATTTTCTACAGGAAGGTTCATTTTAAAGATATAAGCCTATCATAAAAATCTCATTGCACTAGCTTAAGTATCATAAAAGTTATTGTGGATTTTTAGTGGAAAAAAAATTGCAAAAAAATCTTCAAGCTCACTGTTGGAGGCCTTGGAGTGCCTAAATGAGGTCCAAAAACTCGATGAAAGGGCGGTAGCATAGTTCCAAGCTTTTAGATCAGGAGCTCGCATTTCCAAAAAAGTGGTTATAATAGCCAATCAAAGTAACAATTCATGAGTTATGGCCTTCGGAAGTTGAGCTACCAAAATTTCTAAAATAATTTGTCAAAGATGTATTTGGCTGACTCTATGTGTATTGTTAGGGTCTATCAGTCCTAAGTATTAAGTTTGAGCATCTAGAACCTTCCCGGGCGGCATAAAACTATCTATTTAAGAAAGGCCCAAACATTGTCTAAGATAGCTCTAGGTGATAGTTCATAGCACTGTCTTGCAGATTACTATAATGAAGGAGCCCATTTGGGTTAGCATATTGTAATTGAGAATTCTATAATTCAACATTTGTGGCAATAATAAGAAGTTCATATTTTGTTCTCGCATTTGTTGTTGTTTCTTTGTTTATGTTATGAGTTTATGGTATTAAGGGGAGCTCCTTGCATCATTTAAAATATTTGTATGAAACTAATCTTGATTTTGAAAAACCTTGGAAAGCTTGTAAAGTAAAATGATGAAGGATAAGTGGACTAATAATTTCATTTAAGAAGACATGTTGTTTAAGGAAATTTAGTTGTGTATACCTAGAGGATCTATGAGAGAGAATAGAAAAAAAGAGAATCATAGTGGTCAACTTGTTGGACATTTTGGAACTGATAAGATAGTAAAGTTGATTTCAGATAGGTATTTTTGGCCATATATTTATAAGGATGTGTATAAGATGGTTAGAAGTTGTAGAATTTGTCAAACAACAAAAGGAACTAATCATAATTTGGGATTATATTCACCATTATGTGTACCTGATAAGCCTTGGGAAGATACCAATATGGATTTTGTTCTTGGTTTACCTAGAACTCAGTGGGGTAATGGTTCTATTTTGGTAGTAGTGGACAAATTTTCAAAGATGGCTCATTTCATACCTTGTAAGAAGACATCTGATGTAGTACATGTAGCTAAATTATTCTTTAAGGAAGTGGTCAAAATGGATGGGTTTCCTAAGACTATTGTTTCAAATAGAGCTACCAAGTTTATTGGTTTTCTAGAGGACACTTTGAGAGAAGCAGAATAAAGAATTGAAGTTTAGTTGTACATTTCATCTGCAAAAAAATAGAGAAATTGAATTTGTGAACATAAGTTTGGGTAACTTATTGAGGTGTTTAGTTGGAGACAAGCCTAGCAATTGGGATTTGATTTTGGTACAAGAAGAGTTTGCATACAATAATTTTGTGAATAGGAGCACTAAGAAGATAACGTTTGAGATTTTTGCTGGAATAAATCCTAAGGGAACTACTAAATTGAGAGATCTAAACCTTGAGACAAAGAGAAGTGTTGAAGCTAAGGAATTTACAAATTTCATGAAGACTTTGCATGAGGAAGTAAAGTTGAACTTGGAGGACAATAATTAGGGATACAAATAGAGATATTATAAGAGGAAGAGACATAAATCTTTTGAAGTTGGTGATGAGGTTATGATTCACTTGAAGAATTTATAGTTGGTGCCTACTATAAGCTAAAAATGAAGAAATTTGGTTCTTGTAAGAGTTTGAGAAAGTTTGACAGTGGAAATGCCTTTGAAATTGAATTTCTAGAAGACATGGATATTTAGCCTATATTCAAAATTACAAATATCTTCGAGTATTTTTAATCAGATAAGGAGCTAAAAAGTAACTTCGACTATCCTAAGAAGAAAACATATAGCATTGAGAAGATCTTGAGTAGCCGAGTAAGTAAAAGGACCCGAGGAAAAAATTACATGGAATATCTTGTTCAATGGAAAGACAAACCAGTTGAAAATAGTTCATGGATTGCACAAGTTGAGTTGGATCTTTATGATTAAGATCAGAATATTAGTCATGCCTAATGTGGACATCAGTCCTTTATTAACTCAAGGTGTCTAATGCAAGAGCATCTTGGGTCATTGAGTAATCTTGAATCAAACCAAAAAAAAATTATTTTTCATACCAATTTTCTGTTCACAAAGTAACTATTGCTGCTTTTGTTTTCATGTTATGTGTAATTGTCATCATGTCAAGGACTTGTTCTTGATCTTTGTCCTTGTTACCGATTTAACATGCCTCTTAAATTGTTATGTTTTACGCTAAACTGATTATGTTTTATCTGCTAACTAAGTGTGTTTAGCGGTTGAGAGTATACAGTACAGAACGAAAAAAATGCAGTAAGCAAAGTACATGAAGCATAAAGAAAGAGAATTGATCACTTTTTCAGGATACAAGTACTGAAATAATATTCAAAGTATTCAAAAAATATTTTTTACAAAATGTTCATGCTTACATAGTACTTGAATACAATGCATTCAGATATTACTAGTGCTCTCAGCTCCTAACATAAATATCTAAATTAAACACATTGTACAAACAGAAAAGTACTAAAAAAATAGATAAAAAGGAAAGGCATCCATTTCCTGAATGGAAGGTTGTTGCATTGAACTCTGAAAGGTTGATCCCACATCTCCATCTGGGAGTAAAACCTGCAAAAAATGAATAAAGAAATGGATCAGTTCATACGAACTGAGAAATGGAAAATTTTCCTATCATGTATACTCTGTTGTTTATACAACATGGCTATCCAGATAACTATGCTAAAAGGCAAGAAGGCAAGAAAATCTGAAGAAAATAAAACATGTTTTTTTTTACTAATGAGTTTGTTCCATGTGCAGATACAGGTATGAAGACTTGAGGCTATAGAAGGATCATGTGTAAGTTACATGCATGAAGCCTTTTGGCTGAGTTTGCTCGAGCAAAGACAGAAGATATTGGGGAGACTGTTAAGGGGGCATACATAAGTTTAGGTATGGGACCTTCTGGTTAAACCAATGAAACTAACTAAAGACATTGAGGAGATCATAGAAAGGACGTGCATAAGTTACGAGCACGAAACTTTCTGGTCAAATCAAGGAGGGGCGAAGACCTAAGACATGGTTCAGAGGCATACTATACAACAACAATTCATCATTCTTATTGATTAGCAGGCATTGAAATTTGGTAACCATAAAATACAACTACTGTTATACAATATCAAAAAAAGAAATAAAAGAGAGGCTGGTGATATAATGCCATGGTATGCAAACCAAATTTGACATATTCAATGATCATATCAGAGGTGTAAGATTCTTGCAAACAGGGATTATCAGAAGGTATGAAAATTAAAGTGGAACTGTATGTTTATGATATACGGAAGTACATTTCTATGATCAAATACAAAATTGTTCATTAATGGTACAAAAAAAAGAGAGTATATAGAATAAATACAAAATTCATAGAAATGATACATATTCAACAAATACAAAGAAGGAAAAGGTGTCACAGGTGAATAAAATATGAACAGCAGTAACCTACAACAATTATGCTCCAGAAAATCAGAATCAGCAGCAGATTACATTGCAATTGCTCAAAATTTCCATACTGTATTTATTGCAAATACTCCAACAATAAGCATGATAATCAGTGATAAAACAAGCAGGCAAATGAAGATGGACATTGAATATGTAATATAATATCACTCTGTTTGAGAAAGTTCAGCAAGAAGTAATGTGAAGTATACCATGTAAACAAAAGCTTGTTCCCAAAGGAGTCAATGAATTTGTATGTTAAGGCATCAGACAACATTGGTCATTGGAAATCGAGTACCCAATTATCAAATAAAGGCAATGACTTGATCACATCTGTCAAGGAATTCATCAAATTTGTAGTCAATGTCAAATTGTAAAAATGGCAATTATCAACCCATCAAAGACATGTATGGATTTGAATATAGGGACTGTTGGTGGAAATAATTTATGCAAATTCTTGAAGCACATAATGGAAGAGAACCATTGTTTATGTTATGAACAGTAGCAAGCTTAATAAGTGACATGAAATACTAGAGAAAAATCATAATGGAATATCATAAGAAAAGATACAGCATAATCCTCCATTTTTGTATTTTTTGTAAACACCCATAATAGGAGATCATTTTAGTTTTATGTAACCAACAATTATCCAATCACAACTTAGGAACCGGCCTAACTTTCAGAGATTCTTCTCTCGTTTTAGGACAACCCACCACCCGAGAGAGTTTTCGTTGTTTCACAAGATAGCTTGATTTTACATCTCGCTAAAGGCGCAAATCTTGATAGATAACAATTTTCTGGCACGCCCGGTGGGACCCATGAACTGCTTCACAGTTCTCTGATTTTCAAGATTTTACTGCTATTTTGGTGTGAACATTAATATTTCAGCCTTTTTGAAGGTATTTTTATTAACACTTGGCGACTCTATGTTTAAGGTTTATCGCAGATTCAGTTGCAGTTTGGTGATTTTTTAATGAGAAGAGCTCCCAGAAGGACAACAAGAGGAAGAAGAACACCAACAGTTTCAAGGGGGAGATCAGTTTCACCATCTGGATCAGATTTTTCAGTCTTTGTATATCCTACAATTGAAGAACAGCTAACAAATTCTGAAGAATCTGAGATAGTTATTGAAGATATTGGTTTTCCTGAAGACTTAAGTGTTCGAGATCATTCTGAATTTGAAGGGCCCATTTTTGAGCCATTACCAAGGGACCAATTTGTATTTTCAGCATCTACAAGTGGTGCTACAGCTGCTGTTATAGGTCTGAAAACATATCAGCGAAAGGTAAATCAGCCTATCCGGCCTTCATTACAATTTGCAACATAGCAACAAGTACCACCAGTTCATCAAATGGCCTAAAATTTTCCATTTGTAGCTTTCAATGCTGGCAACCCCTTGCAGATTGCTATCCATCATGATATTCCACCAGCAGCATTGAAAAGTGTGTCATATTTTACTAGTGAAAATCATGTTTCAGCGATGGAACATATCAAGGATATTGCTACCCTTTGCGGATTACACCAAGTTCAACATGAAGATGTGGCCTTGAAGTTATTAGCTGCATCTTTCAGAGGTAAAGCATTAATTTGGTTTAGAAGTCTTGCAGTAAATTCAATTGATACATGGGACACATTGGGAAGCTTGTTAATTAGCAAATTCGAAGACAAGTCTGATAATATTTCTTTGGTTGAACAGTTGACTACCATTAAGAGGCATCCTAATGAGCACACTTCTGATTTTAATTTTCATTTTCAGCGAACTTGAGATAGAATACCGACAACTGTTAAACCTTCTAATGATTATGCATATTTATTTTATTTAAATGCTTTTAACAGTGATATTTCAGTTATGATATAATCTTTGGGAGGGCGTACTTTGCCTAATGCATTTGATGTCGCTGTAAGGGCTGAAAACAACTTAATACAAGCTGGTAAACTACCTCCAAGGCCTCCAATGCCTTATTCTACAAAAATACAGTAGATTGTACCAGCTGTTATACCACCATTGGCTGTAATTCCACTAATGCCAGCATTACCAACATTCAATGTGCAGGTTGCAGTAGAAGAACATGCTACTACAGCTCCTATTAGACAGCTACAGGAACAAAATCAGGGCTTAATTGAGAAAAGTGACAGTATGATGAAAACATTGCAGACTTATGGAAATGAGAAAACAAATTTAAAGAGACAACAAGGTCAATATAATAAGCCTAATCAACCATCTTATCAGGAAAGTAGGCAATATAACCAAGCTTCAGGTTCAAACCAGCAAAGACAACCTCAAGGATAGCAAAGGAATTATGGCCAAAGGACCAATCAGCCATACAATTATGCGACTCCTAGCAATTCAAAGGAATTGGTAGTTGTTCCTCAAAACAACTATGCACATGACGAAGAATGGTGGAATACTTGCAACGCTGGTCATTATTGGTTGGATTGTGCATATGCACTTGAGGTAAGAAAGCGAGATCTTCTGAAAGAGCAACATATTGCAAACCAAGGAGAGTTCCATTCTGAACAAGTGCAACAACAAGTACAACAACAAGGTAATTCTAATGCTACTTTGATGAATTTTACCAAAGATGAGGCTGTTATAGCAGCCAATTTTGATCAAAATCAGACTTGGAAGCCTATATCAGCGGGAACAAGGTCAAAAGACCAAGCTACAAATAATTTACAACAGCAAGCTGATAAAACAAGATAGCAGTAGGCCAATTCTGGTAACATTCAGCCAGGACCATCAAGTGCACAAAAAATGCAGTATGTACCAAAAGGACAACAAACTCAAGCACAAAAGGCGAGCTTACAACCATCACAACAGCAGAAAGAACCTGCTGTACCAAAGAATCAGTCTAAGGTTAGTATCCAAAATTTCAATATTGTGGAGCACTTGAAGAAAAATCATGTTCCTGTCTCTATGTGGGATGTTTTAGCACTCCCGGGTCAAAAAGACATGTTACAGGAAGCATTACAGTCACTCACCCTGTCTGATAGTGCTTTGGCATAGAAAAACCCAACAGTCCTTATAGTTGCAAACAATAATAATTCACAAAAACCAGCCAAAATAGTCAAGGCACCACCCTTTTACGTGACAGTCATAATAGGCAAATACCTTGTCCATAATTGCATGATAGATTCAGGCACCACTAGCTTAGTTATGCCAAAAAAGATTGTAGACCAGCTAGGCCTTGAATATGAACCAATTGAAAAAGGGGTAGTGCAGTTGGACGGAACAGCCATTGAGACAATTGGAGTTATAAGGAATATGGGTCTGACCTTGCATGCTTGTCCTAGTTTTTCGGTTCCCATGGACATATATGTCATTGACTTACCTACCTATTTTTGCATATGTCTATCGCGTGATTTTACAACCAAAATAGGAGGTTATGTATCTGCTGATTGGTCTCATATGCTTTTCCGCACTAGGTACGGTACTAAGGTAACAATTCCATTTGAACCTATTGCGAAAGATTGCCTTGAAAATAATGTTGTCGCTGCTGAAAGTACTACTGCAGCTATTTTATTCGATCAAGAGGAAATTAATGTTGTTCATGAGTCTAAAACATCCATAGATAATATTCCTGATGTATTGTTAGATGAATGGGTTGCTGAAGATGCTGAAATTTCAAAATCACAAGTTGAAGAACCAAGTTTGGGAAATTACATCATTCATGAATCTACTGATTTTCTGCCAAATATCATAAAAAATGCAGATGTAAATGCAGGACAATAGGGTAATGAGGTATGGAAACTATTTTTTGATGGTTCACGTAGCAAAATAGGTGCTGGAGGAGGGTGTATGCTGATTTCACCAGCCAATGAAAGGTATTATGCATCTTTCAGGTTTACTTTCAGTTGTACCAACAATGTTGCTGAATATGAAGCGTTGGTAAATGGATTAAAATGGGCTATAAAAAGAGGTATCAGCTGTTTACGAGTTTATGGTGATTCTGAACTGATTGTTAATCAAGTTAGGGGCGTTCATGCTACTAAAAATGAATTGTTGAAAAGTTAGAAACATGTTGTTTGGGATTTAATTGAAGGTTTTGAAGCTTTTAATTTGCAATCTGTTCCTAGAAATCAGAATAAAAATGCTGATAGACTGGCTGCAATTGGTGCGCAATATGATATTCCTACTGAAATCAGCAAGAATAAAGGAGACAATCATGTAAAAGTGGTTGTTAGACCTGCTGTACCCAACAATGCTGAAAGCTGGTAGGTATTTGATTCAGATCAGCATCTAGTAAATTTTATAAGAGAAGAGGCAAAATTTGCTTAGTCAAACCAGCAGAAGCTACAGGACCAATATGAGGACCAGGTTATTCAACTAAGAACCAATAAGCTACCAAAAGGATTGGTTACCTTAAAGTCCATTTTCAATACTGATGATCAGCTGAGAAAATACAAATCCAGTTTGCAAATTAAAGAGGAACACTATGAAGAAATTGAAGTTTCTGAAGGTAAAAAATTGAAGCTAGGAAATGTATGCGCCCCTGAAGAAAAACAATTTTTTGTCAATCTAACCAATGAATTTCAGGATGTCATTGCTTGGAGTTATGCAGATTTAAAAGGGTTCAATCCTGACATATGCCAGCATACCATTGATTTAGCCCCAGGGGAAAAACCAATCAGGCAAAAACAAAGGCCAATTAATCCCAAGTTGGAACCCCTTATGATTAAAGAGCTGAATAAGTTAATAGAAAGCAAGATTATTTTTCCAATCAAGCATACTTCTTGGGTTTCAAATTTGGTTCCAGTAAGAAAGAAAAATGGTGAAATCAGGTTATGTGTTGATTTTCGTGACTTGAACCGAGCTTCATTGAAGGATAGGCATCCTTTACCCTCAATGGAACAAATCTTGCAAGCTGTTTCAGGTTCCGAGAGATTCTCATTGCTGGACAATTTTTCAGGATATAATCAAATCCTTGTCAAAGAAGAGGATAGGTATAAGACAATGTTTACCACCAAATGGGGAACGATGGCATATCAGAAGATGCCATTTGGTTTGTCAAACGCTGGTGCAACATTTCAAAAAGCCATGGATAAAGCCTTTCTAAATTTGATGTACAGGTTTGTTCTTGTTTACCTTGATGACATTACTGTTTTCTCTAAAAATGTAGCAGATCACTTTCAGCATCTAAGGATAATATTTGAGAGATGTAGGGAATACGGTATTTCATTGAATCCCAAAAAGAGTTTTTTTTTCAGTTCATGAAGGCAAACTATTAGGATTTCTTGTTTCCAAGGAAGGTGTCACTATTGAACCAGAACAGGTAAGTGCTATTTTAGACTTACCGCTGCCAGCCCATAAGAAAGGACTGCAAATTTTCTTAGGTAAGATCAATTTTCTGAGAAGATTCATTCCAAATATTGTTGAACTATTGATCCAATTAACAGCTATGCTTAGAAAAGGCATGGTTTTCAAGTGGACTAAAGAAGGTAAGCGAAGTTTCAAACAAATTAAGGAAGCATTGGCTTCAACTCCCACATTGTTAAATCCCAATTTTTTAAAGGATTTCATTCTATATGCTTATGGAAATAATGATAGCATCGCTGCCATGTTAGTACAACAGAACGATGAAGGCTTTGAACAACCATTAGCCTTTTTCAGCCAAGGACTGAAAGATTATGAATTACATTACTCATTCGTAGAGAAGCACGTCCTTTCTGTCATAAGAAGTCTAAAAAAATTTAGACATATGCTTTCAAATAATAAAATATAGCTAATGGTTGCACACCCTTCAGTTAAATATTTCTTGCTGAATAAAGACTTGAACACCAAGAGGGCTGGCTGGATTACCAAAGCAATGGAATATGATATTGAAATCAAAGTCACCAAGCTAGTAAGAGGTAAAGGGCTATGTGAACAACTTGTTGAAAGAAGAAAGGATGAGTTAAACGAAGGTTCAAATGCTATCCTAGTTCAAAAGGATGAAGAACCGCTTGTTGTTCTAAGTGATCAGAATGATTGGATAGATGATATGATCAATTTCTTACAAACTGGACGCTGTCTTGAAGGTTTAGATAGAGCCAAACGAAGGTATTATAAGCTGCAAGCCATTCCTTACTGCTTGATGAATGGTATTTTATTTAAGAGAGATCTGCAGGGTGTATTGCTGAGATGTATAAAACCAAATCAGATTGAGCACATTTTGCATCAATTTCATGAAGGACCAGCTAGAGGTCACTTCTCAGCAAGAGCCATAGCTCTTAAGGTGATGAAGGCAGGCTACTATTGGCCAAGCGTATTCAAAGACGCACATATTTGGGTAAGAAGATGCAAACAATGTACAATTTTTGCAGGTAAAGAAAAGTTATCAGCAATGCCTTTAAAACCTATTCAGGTGGACCGGCCATTCATGAAATGGGGTGTAGACTTCATTGGCGTCATTAACCCACCTTCAAGTGCAGGTCATAAATGGGTATTGACAACCACAGATTATTTTACAAAATGGACTTAAGTAGTGGCTTTTAAAGATGAAAATGAGATTGCTGTTTTAAATTTTTACGAGGATTTAATTTGCAGATTTGGTGTACCAGATTCAATTATTTCCGATAATGCACTTTCTTTTACAGGAAATAAGATTGCTAAATGGGCTGTTAAGAATGGCGTGTATCTGAATACTTCATCAAATTATTACCCACAGGGTAATGGGCAAGCTGAATCCACCAACAAGAATCTGATTCACATCATAAAGAGAACATTAGAAGGGAATCAACGTTCTTGGCACGAGAAGTTGAAATCAGAACTGTGGGCTTATCGGATAACTTCCAAAAGATCAACTGGTATGTCTCCTTACACGCTGGTTTACGGTAAAGAAGCTAGATTACCAGTTTCAGTTGAGTTCCTAGCATTAGATTTTATGCATCAGTTAGATATGATTGATGAAGAACCAATGAGGGTAAGACTGGCCCAACTCAGTGAATTAGAAGACAAAAGAAAAGATGCTTTACAAACCATTGAGCATCATCAAGTTCAAATGAAGAAGACCTTTGACAAGAAGGCATCTCCAAAATATTTCCAGCTGGGAGACTTAGTATTAAAATGGGATGAATTGAAAAGTAGGCCTGGAAAGCATTTGAAATTCGATGCCATGTGGGCTAGTCCATACATCATAACCGGAACCACACAAAATAATGCTTTCCATTTGTCTACACTTGAAGGAGAAGAGTTGAAAATCCCGGTTAATGGGATTCACCTCAAGCGATGCTTTTGAGGTAATTTTTTAAGATTATAATAAGTGCTTTGGCATAGTAGAGTACAGGTGATATTTATTTCAGATTTTAATAAGTGCGGTTCCAGCACATCTAGATTCAAATTTCAGTATGTTAGTGGTTAGTAATAAAGCTGGACACTACACCACATTATTATTAATCTGCCATCAACACATGAGATACATATCATACAAAGCATGGAATGAATTCCAATGCTCTGAATCACAAATACCTCATAAGTTCATGACAGGCTCATGATAACATGATGTAATTCCCAGCCATCAGCCATAAAGAAATCAGAAAGCACTCAAGCACATTGCTGGTATAGGTCTTTTCAGAATATTTTTCAGGAAAATAGCAATCATAAATTCTGGTTTTGATTATTGGTTGGCTTGAATAAATATTTTACCCCATAGCAGCAAGATGATGTGTTATCCACCATCATACTAGACTGATATACCGCTGTGCATAACATAGAAATACTAAAAAGAGAGGAATGGTCACTCCAAGATAGCCAACATACCACCCTAGTACAATTATGAATAGCGCAACACATTGCTGTTATGACACAAGGTACACATTCAAGCTAATAATTCAAGTTTTATAGTAGTTTTTCAATAAATTTTCAGTCAACTCTGAGAGGTGTCATAACAGCCAACAGCTATCAATCTTCACAACCACAATACAATTATTATCACAGAAAAGAGATCGTAAAGGAAACAAATTTTTTACCTTTACTGTGATACAATTCTATCCTAGTTATCAAAAAAAATAGCTACAAGATCCTATGGCAACTAACAGATCCGTTTGAAAAAGTTCAATTTTCAGTTTTCAGTTTTCAATTCGGTGTAGTGAGGCGTGTTTATTTCAGCAAGTGTGTTTCAGTTTTCAGAGTTTAAGTTTTTCTAAATTTTTGAGGAGGTTCAGTTTTCTAAGGGCTAAAGATGATTCTATACCCAATGGATTGACAAGACAACTAGTCTGTTACTGTTTAGCAGGAAAACAACCCTGAGAGGTCACCAAAAATGTTACCGATTTAACATGCCTCTTAAATTGTTATGTTTTACGCTAAACTGATTATGTTTTATCTACTAACTAAGTGTGTTTAGCGGTTGAGAGTATACAGTAGAGAACGAAAAGAATGCAGTAAGCAAAGTACATGAAGCATAAAGAAAGAGAATTGATCACTTTTTCAAGATACAAGTACTGAAATAATATTCAAAGTATTCAACAAATATTTTTTACAAAATGTTCATGTTTACACAGTACTTGAATACAATGCATTCAGATATTACTAGTGCTCTCAGCTCCTAACATAAATATCTGAATTAAACACATTGTACAAACAGAAAAGTACTAAAAAAATAGATAAAAAGGAAAGGCATCCATTGCCTGAATGGAAGGTTGTTGCATTGAACGCTGAAAGGCTGATCCTGCATCTCCATCTGGGAGTAAAACCTGCAAAAAATGAGTAAAGAAATGGATCAGTTCATACAAACTGAGCAATGGAAAATTTTCCTATCATCTATACTCTGTTGTTTATACAACATGGTTATCCAGATAACTATGCTAAAAGGCAAGAAGGCGAGAAAATCTGAAGAAAATAAAACATGTTTTTTTTTACTAATGATTTTGTTCCATGTGCAGATACAGGTATGAAGACTTGAGGCTATAGAAGGATCATGCGTAAGTTACATGCATGAAGCCTTTTGGCTTAGTTTGCTCAGGAAAAGACATAAAATATTGGGGAGACTGTTGAGGGGGCATACATAAGTTCAGGTATGGGACCTTTCGGTTAAACCAATGAAACTAATTGAAGACATTGAGGAGATCATAGGAAGGATGTGCATAAGTTACGAGCACGAAACTTTCTGGTCAAATCAAGGAGGGGCGAAGACCGAAGACATGGTTCAGAGGCATACTATACAACAACAATTCATCATTCTTATTGATTAGCAGGCATTGAAATTTGGTAACCATAAAATACAACTACTGTTATACAATATCAGAAAAAGAAATAAAAGAGAGGCTGGTGATATAATGCCATGGTATGCAAACCAAATTTGACATATTCAATGATCATATCAGAGGTGTAAGATTCTTGCAAACAGGGATTATCAGAAGGTATGAAAATTAAAGTGGAGCTGTATGTTTATGATATACGGAAGTACATTTTTATGATCAAATACAAAATTGTTCATTAATGGTACAAAAAAAAGAGAGTATGTAGAATAAATACAGAATTCATAGAAATGATACATATTCAACAAATACAAAGAAGGAAAAGGTGTCACAGGTGAATAAAATATGAATAGCAGTAACCTACAACAATTATGCTCCAGAAAATCAGAATCAGCAACAGATTACATTGCAATTGCTCAAAATTTCCATACTGTATTTATTGCAAATACTCCAACAATAAGCATGATAATCAGTGATAAAACAAGCAGGCAAATGAAGATGGACATTGAATATGTAATATAATATCACTCTGTTTGAGAAAGTTCAGCAGGAAGTAATGTGAAGTATACCATGTAAACAAAAGCTTGTTCCCAAAGGAGTCAATGAATTTGTATGTTAAGGCATCAGACAACATTGGTCATTGGAAATTGAGTATCCAATTATCAAATAAAGGCAATGACTTGATCACATCTGTCAAGGAATTCATCAAATTTGCAGTCAATGTCAAATTGTAAAAATGGCTATTATCAACCCATCAAAGACATGTATGGATCTGAATATAGGGACTGCTGGTGGAAATGATTTATGCAAATTCTTGAAGCACATAATGGAAGAGAACCATTGTTTATGTTATGAACAGTAGCAAGCTTAATAAGTGAAATGAAATACTGGAGAAAAATCATAATGGAATATCATAAGAAAAGATATAGCATAATCCTCCATTTTTTTATTTTTTGTAAACACCCATAACAGGAGATCATTTTAGTTTTATGTAACCAGCAATTATCCAATCACAACTTAGGAACCGGCCTAACTTTCGGAGATTCTTCTCTCGTTTTAGGACAACCCACCACCCGAGAGAGTTTTCGCTGTTTCACATGATAGCTTGATTTTACATCTCGCTAAAGGCGCAAATCTTGATAGACAACAGTCCTAAGTGCACAAAATTTTTTGTTCTATATTTTTTGAGTTTTGTGTTGTTCTTTGTGGTCTTGCTTTCTTACTGTTTTCAGTCTGCATAGCATGTTGTTTTGATTGGCGTGATTTTTGTTGATTACATGACATCTTGTGTAGTTAGGAGTTCATTCCTAACATGTGTGAGCCTACCTTTAAGTGCACATTATTTCATATTTCCATTTGCACAAATTTTGGTTTACTATTCCAAGTATGGACCTATTTTGTAATTAATTGCTTGACCAGTTGACATGTGGCTTAGCTGGCTATAAAAGAAGCTTGGTTAAATCTAGGAAAGTATGATGAGATAATGGAGAGAGTATGTATAGTAAGGGATAGAGCTAGAAGATATAAGATGTGAGCTAAGGCTTTGAGATTGTATAATTCTTGTTTTGTATAAGGTCACAATCCAAAAAGCCTCACGGTTGGGCATGTGTGGTTTCTTTAAATGTGAAGTGAAATAATTACACCTAAAAATGTTGCATCTAGTCTTGCACTCCCTGTGGTTTCATTAATCTATGTATAGATTTAGTGTGCATCTTTGAGTGAGGAATATTGAATGCTTTAATTGGGTTTATTCCACATGTTGTACTTTAGTTGTGATATCTTCGCGTCAATTATTTAGTTCTAGGTTTATAACATATCAATTGAATTCGATGAGTAAAACTGGATCTTATTTTAGGACAACAAACAAGCATAAACACTCATGGTTAGTTTATTTTCCTATATGGTTCGGAGAGAATACAAATTCATGTTAATTTACTAGCTAGTCTAGGATTACTTTTCACTCATCACAACCTTACTACCTTTAACCACATTGTGATCTATTAAAATATTATTACAACAAGAAGATCAGACCATGGATTTATATAATAGAAACCTTACGCTAAAGGAGAATCAAGAAAATCTACATGATCAAGAGAAGAGATGGAATTTAAGCCTAACTAGTCTGGCCCATATGTGATTATAGATAAACATGGATTGAATGCTTATTAATTAGCTAATATTTAAGGGTAACCTTTAATGAAACTAAACATTATTCATTTCAAATGCTTCTATGGCCAAATCTATACATTATCCCACATTTCAAAAAAAAAGTTAAAAAAAGTAAAGAGGAATATTATGGCTTACAACACCTTGGATAAGTATAGAGATGAAAGCTCAGTGAATAAGTAACATGTCTTGAAGGAAATCCATTATTGATTGAAATAAAAATAGGCTTAACAAAATGTTAATTAACTTGTAAGGTTTTAATGTGTGTGTGTATTAAAGATTTTAGTAATAAAAGTAATTTCAAGAGGCACATATTATACTACTTTAAGGGATAATTTTAGAACACAGTTAGTAGGGATTTTGGGGATATATTGCATGTACTAAATGGACCATAGATTATAAATAGTTAAGAACATCAAACGAATAACTTTATTAAAATAAGCACTACCTTTTTCCCTAAGTAAATTCAATATGTAAAAACATGTGCAAATAATTTAATGAACAACATGCAAGATAAAAGTGATGGGGCCACCTCTAGTAATTTAGTTTTTGTAAATGGCATTGAACACCCTATCGTAGGCAATTCCAATTAGCCAAAAATAGGTAAATATTGGATTTTGTTACTGTGTCAACTTCACTTATTTGTTTTCTTGCACTTGAAGACTTCAAAGATGCACAAAGAACATTGTTGAATACATCATTTGGATGACTCATACAAATAAAAAATGGGTTTTCCACAAATTTTATCTCAATATATGTTCTTATTCAAATGTCCTTATGATTAACCTTGGTTTTTGCTTCCTCTTAGAATATTTGATATGATAAATCAAATGCTTTGACTTTATTTGTGTGATACCAAGATATATTAAATTAGTTTAGAGTTTATGGTTTCTGAAGAAAGTGGCAAGCTATCTATTTTAATAGATGATGGATGTTGAAAAGGGGCCATGGGTAAATGGTTTATACAATTAAAATTGAAAGAATTGTGAAGTTTGATTTGAGGAAAGATGCTTTTAGGCTATTTGAAACAGAAGAAATGAAAGGAGGTTTGGGATGTGAGATTAGTGGACTTTGTAGACTTAAGGGAAACTTAAGAGATACATTGGGGATTGAAAGTAGGAAAAATAAATATGAGAGGGAAGGGACTAAAATACATTTAGGTTAGAAGAAGTAACAATTCTAAGGGAATATAGAGGTGAGATATGGACTTTAATATTTATGATTATTCTAGTTAGTTGTTGTTAGCTATCCTTAAATTAACATGATTATGTCCAACCTTACATATCAATGTAATACACCATATGTGGTATTATACATGTAAGAAGATAACCAATTATATACAATATTGATAAGACTAACTAATCTATTGAAATGATTGATGAAATCCTATTTCTTTTAAATGCAAAAGAAGCATTGCTATTAGAGTTATTGATAATTTTAGTATATAAACTGTAAAATGCATTTCAAAATGACTCTTATTAAAATCTATCAATTTACTTTATATTAAAATTAAATAACTAAATTATACATGACTATTATTAAAATGTATTTGCTTATTTTAATTTGTAATAACATTCATTAGACCAAATAATCTATAAGACTCGGATATTATAAATTACTACAAAATGATGTATAGCACTAATGGTAACCAAAATAACATGAAACTTGCCTTAATACATTAGTCCATTTTACATATTATATATTGACCAGAAGAGGTTTCCACAATCTATCATATTATTGGAATACATTCTAAAAAATTAACACGCAATCCAACCGAGAAATACATTATAATAATATTGTATATTCTTATATTTTTTGATGAATAGTCTCTTCTCTATTAATAAAATATTAAAATTACATGTTCACAAAAAAAGTGGTTGGGATATAAGATCACCCTGTGATAGTGCTTATGATAGCAAGGCTAGATAAATTTACAAACTATTCATAAAAAAATAGAATTAGCAATGTCATGCTATAGTTGAGGGAGGAGGATCCTAACGATCATTAGAATCCCATAATCAGTGAGGTTAGTGTGTTGTCGGATACGAACCACCCATCATCATTATCTTCTTTTTCTTTTTCTTTTTCCTCCTCAGTCCTCAGAGGTAAGATGGCTAGGGCTAGATGAGGAAACGACCATTTAAAAGAAGTGGCCACAGGCCACACAAAACCACCACTAGGAGTGACCCAATCAAGAGCAACAAGAGCAAGACTAGGAAGAAGACCTGAGGACTAGCCAGAGCCACGCAGTGGCGGAGAAGGGGAGCGGTGACACCAATATATTCTTTTTATTCAACAAGTGGATGGAGAAATAGAATATTCTTTTCAATATGTGTCCCATCAACAATAAAGAAATTAAGATCTTTGTCGTGGAAAAATTCTATAAAAGTAATTGGGGAAGGAAGCTCGGAAGGAAAAAGACTTATTACATCAATGAGTTCAACCCTACATATGATCAGCTCCAAAAGGCATACATAGAGGCTAACATTTCTTGGAGAGCTAAAACTATTATTGCTTAGCTTAGAACCAACTCTCATTAGCTCCAATGTGAGACTGGGTGGTGGAAGCGGCCAAAAGAGCCTTGGGAAGAGAGAGTTTGCACATTTTGCAATTCTAGGAAGGTGGAAACCAAAGAACACTTTATTTTAGAATGCGATGCATATGGGGACAATAAGATCGAATTTATGGATAGTATATTTTAAAACTTGTGCCATTACTTATTCAACAAGGAGAACATTGAACAATTGGGTGGGCTCATTATCAACTTGCACATAAAAAAAACTGAATTACTTAAGTTGGTTTACTAGTGGGAAGGTTGTCTCATAGACTATGCTTATAGCCTAATAGACATTAAAATTTCATCTATCTATCTTCACAAGAAGCCCAAAACAAAAATAACTAGTAGTTGCATGCTTTTGTACATGCAACGATTAAGCCGATAGAAGAAATGTAAGTTTCTCTAATTAAAAAAAGGAAAAGAAGAAGAAGTTATATTCAGCTCCACAAAATATTTTACTTAGATCTAAGTAAACACCCCATACTTATGAGTGTAGTCAACCAAATTCTCCATTTCCAAAGCCCAAGGTGAAAAAAAGAGGGTGTGTGGCTAAGAAAAATCTCTTATTATTGTATTGTATTTTTTGTAATATATTTATTTAATCTTTTATGTAGATCCACACTGTCATAATTCAAATCATTCCATTAAACACAAAATAAGTCCAAAATAAATAATACATACAAATTATGCATTTTTCTATTCAATTAACTAGACACTAAATCTATTTTGAACTCTATTTAGGCCCATTACAATTATTATTATATGTTTCTTCTAGAACCAACATGCAAAAACTTAATATATTATAGGAGTAAAAATTAGAGATTTATAAAAGTCAAATTTATGTAACTAAATATTTTATTTTTAAAATTTTAATAAAATTTGCACTTAATAACTGTGTATGCGATTTTTCTTTTATTTGATAAGATTGTCAAAAATAATAGAATTTCAATTTTGCACATTAGAAATACTCCTCCAAATGTTATTTAATATCTTACATATTAAAAAATCTCTTCTTATTAATCCTTATACAGATATAGATATTAATACAATAATACTTATTTATTTATTTAATTTTCTTAATATATATTTTAATTTATTTTTAACACAAACTGTTTAACCAAAATGAAATTAAAATACTTATATCAAAGTTTTTAAACTCAAGAATCACTTTCATCCCCTTTTAAGAAAAACAATAGTTATATTATCATAATACTTCTAGTTAAATGTTTTAATTCTTCCTCATCCTTAAGTGTGCCTGAAAATTAAAAGTAAAAATAGTCCTTAATTGAATCTATTATATGATTATAATAATAATAAAAGAACAATTTTCTTCATTAATAAACATTAACAAAAAGTTAACTTAATCTAGTTATGGTTATTCTCATGCTCCCTCTCAACAAGATCATGATTAACAACACATTATTAGGTATACATGACAATAGAATCTTTTTCATTGAATTATTAACACAATTTTTTTCATTTTCTTTGATTTATCCTTTACTTTATCTCTTTCCAAGTGGCTACAATAGCAATAGTTGACTTTTGTTTAGCATTATAAAAATTCTAATTCGAAGTCCACTTTTGATTTAAAGAGGCATTTATAAAATCATAAAACCATTGAACATCTTCAATTAACTACTTATAAGACTAAAATAATTTTGATTAGAATTGTTCCATGATTTGTTATTTAGTAAGAGGCATAGTTTAGACATTATAATTATTGTCTTTATTTCAAATTTTGTAACATATTTTGTTAAGTAAATAACAAAATTCAATTAAAACAAAGATGAAGTAATATTACAAAATTGTCACTAAAAAATGTCAAATTTATAATTTGAATTATTTTTAAAAAATACATTTGTTTTATAAAGTAGATTGGAAGTTGAGGACAAGTAATATCTTCGATTGTGAAGAGTGTTGGATGCTGTTAAAATTGAAATACTTTCCTAGATAATTTTCCATATTCAAAAATCATTAAAAAGGGGAAATAAAGGTTGAGGGTTTTGTAGCTAAGAAAAAATATAAGTTACCACTATAAGATAGCTTCGCTGAATTGTAAAAATTAAACAACAACAACAAAAGAAATTAAGATTAAAAAACAAATACAAAAATTCTATGGTCTTGAACAAAGTAAAACTCTATTTTTTTTGAAACATAATAATAATATTATTGTAACTGTTCTTTTAATTAGAGTCTAACAAATTAGTGTACATAAAAATATATTGCCTGCCTTGCAATCAACGGCCTCAATCTAGCCTTGAACTAGGAGGAGAGAGATGAAAGAAGGGCCCGTGGCTATCCACGAAAATGCACTTCCTTTAGATTGCTTTTTTTAACTTTTTGAAAAATTGACCGAGTCCTCTCCTTCGTAAGGAAGTGCATTTTCGTGGCTGTATAGACGTTGCCGAAAGAAGGTATCCGAAATTAAAAAGAACCTGATTTTCTCTAATCAATTTTAAATTCTGATCATTCTCGATGGCTCCGCTGCTTGAATTTAAAAAACTCAACTTCTCACATTCTGAGAACGATTCGTTTGTTAAAGAAGGAAAAACCAATCAAACTGGTTTGTATAATCGCCAGTGTTTTAAATGGAGGGAGGAGCACCAATTCATCCATTGATAGCTCCCATTTCATTTTTGCTGGGTACATGGCGAGGAGAAGGTGAGGGAGGATTCCCAACAATTAATTCTTTCAAATACGGAGAAGAGATCAACTTTACTCACTCTGGCAAGGTCCCTATTTCTCATGCCTTCCAATCTCATCCTATTTTCAGTTCGGTGCAACTTCAAATTTAACTGTTGAATTACGGCAACATGGTCGTTAATTACTATTTTGGGCAGTTTTATCATGTTCACGTAATTTAATCTAGAAGTCGGACTAATTTTTGCTCAAGTGCACGGAATAGCTCACCAGGTTTCTTTCTCCAGTAATGTTAGGCGAAGTATCTTAGGAACTTTTGAAATAGCGTTACGCCTGACTACATTCTTAAGATTTCTAAGTAAGGGTTTACTGAAATCTATCCAGCGAGCATTACACAGGTCCTCTAGATTTATGGGTCATGTTTTTCAAGTGGGAGGATTTTAACCTAGTTCAATCTCTCTTGGAAGTATCTCTGTTACCAAATTGTTGGACTCTATATATGGGCTAAGCAATATATACAAACTCGTTACATGTTTACCAGTAATAGTTGGACAGATTTGGACTCGGGTTTTCAAGGATAAGAAGCATGCTTGAATGCAAAATAGATTCATTAAACCGCAACCTCACAAGTCCAGAGCTTAAACTTGAGACTCTATGAAACTATTAATTTTTTTTTTTTTATCATAGATTACAATATTAGATGGAAGCTAAATTTTGGGTGGGACTTAAGAATTTTAATTGGTCATTTCGATGTTTCCAGCTTCAACTATGAACCGTTATCTCATTTAAAAATGAAATATCCCATGGATAACAATCTTTAAAAAGTTATATGTCAGACAGTTCGAACCCCAATTTTAGGATCTGCTCGCCACATGTTCACCTACGTTACCTTGTTTTATTGGGAGAGTTTGAACATTAGTTTTTCTGTTTGGAATTTACTTGCTATTATAATCGTTGGAATCTATAGCTACATTATCAAAATATGTAGATATTGGCTATACTTTAACATAGCTTATAATCATCAAATTACCTCGTCCCAAGTTCGCTACAGTTATGGATTGCCTATTACAGTGAGGGGATTTGAAGTTGGGTCGCTTATTATCATAACTGTTTAACCCGTTAGACTAAATCATTAAGTCAAATATGTGCTACACATGAATGTACTTCAAAATTATTACAACACCCTCCTCATTATATTCATTGGACCTGTTAGAGTTCATTCTTAACATAATCAGGGAGTTTACTCAAATATACACATGGATTACACCAGAACCTCACCATTGCTAGAGTTATAAGGTGTCTTATTCTAGTGGATGATCATACCACAATCTTACCATTAGACGACAAACCATTGGATAAGAAATAACTTTTGTGTTTTAGTGTGTAGTGCCTCTTGTGTTTGCAGTTTGTACCTTGTTTATTTTGTTTCGAGAGTTACTTGATACTCGAATTATATATACTTTGAGATGACTTGAGGGTCGGATGTTATACTGCTACGCTGATTAGTTTATCATATTTGCATGTTGATGCCATTTTGAGATGACAATAGGTCTATGATGATATTTGGTTATTTGGTATTTGGACATATCTCTGATTTTGTTATGTGATGGATTTTATGCTATGGATATTTACTCTATAATATTATATGCAATTGCACTTGATCGTGTGTTTTAGTGTGCAGGATTTATATCCTTGGTAGAGGCACATGGAGTTAGTGATTCAGCTATTCGTATTTTACCAATGTTGTCCCTGTATGGTTAGTGTATCCTTATTTAATTGTGTAAATTAAACCTTTCGGTGATTATTAAATCTGAACTCATCTGCATATGTTATTAGACCAGTGAGCGTGTCTGTGCATTTAGAGATTCACATTGTCGCGAAAGTTGTTAAGAAAATTTTTATGATTTTGGGTTTTCGGGCTTTAAATTTTCATAAATTTAATTTCTGGCAGCTTTGCCTTATGTGAATTCCTATTTCTAAGAATAGCCTGTTTTCATTTGAGTTGATTCGAAGTTTAGCTAGTCTAACTCACTATTTGCCCTAATCGATTATTCACATGAAAAGTGAATAAGTATGAAAAAAGGAATTTAATTCCTGACTCTTCACTTTTTGCAATTTAGGAATTGGAGAGTTTTTTTCTAAAATCCTTTTCTAAAGGATTGGTCTTCTGTTCATTGTGAGAGCTACGGGCGTGGGATCTTTGCGAGGATTGACTCGTTGGATCTAGCTTGGGGAGGCCTTGCCTTGTTGTCGTTTTCGACAGTATCTGCAGGCTGTTTATTTTACCTAACTGTTTTCCATTTTAGCCCTTTTGGTTGTCAGGTAGGGCTTTCCCGTTTTCTTGTTTCTGCTTCGTTTTAGCTTCTGTTTCTGGTAGCAGTTTGTTAGGAGGTTGAGAACTAGTGTTCCCCTCCGTTTCTATTTGTTGGTTCTGTATGATTGGTCGAGTATGAACATTTTCTTTGTTTTTGGGATGAGGGTTTGGGGTTTCGCACCATTATGCTGGCTGTTTTTGCATATGGTGTCCGAACCCAAATTTTATTGGATTTTCAAGGCTTTTGTGTCCATAAACCAAATGGGTTTTAATTTCGAAGTTTTCTAGAGTTTGGGGTTTTTACCTCATTTTGCATGCCACCTTGTTTTCTCGGGTTTTCCTGGCATGAAGTTGGTCGTGAATACAGATCATCCGTTTGGATGTCAGTCTGACTATTGTTGCACTTTTATATTGCATTGGGATGCGTATCACATCCTTCCTCTCGAGTCTGCTTTCGGTCGAGTGTATTTCTACATTGTGTTTTCATCTAGTCCTTGTGTTATGATATTCGTGATGGTGGTGCATTGTGGACGTATGCCACACATGAGTATGTGCACGTACATTTGTCGGGTGATTTGCGAGGCCCGATCCTTCGTGGTACTTTCGAGAGTTATGATTATTGGGGTTGGGTTGGGAATATGAATGCCTACGGGCAGTCATCGTTGGATGAGCATGGGTAGGGTAGGGTAACATATGGAGGGGGCTTCTATTCTGCAACCCAGTACCTATTTCCTGAGGGTTGGTATGCAAATTTTTTAATCAAGTGATAACTAAAGAAAATACCAAGGATAATAAAATGTATGTGTGAGAGCCTTCCGTTGAGGAGTTGAGCCGCACGATTTGAGCTTGGGCTTGTCGATGCCAAGTGACTCTCCATAATTTCAGCCTCTACTTAGTAGCCCATTGAGTGTCTGACTAGGAATTGTAGTTTATGAATTGTCTCTGATCTTGGTTTTAGTTATCATACTGCTTGGTGTGAGTGTTAGCCATGGATGTTGTGCTTTACGTGTGTTTGTGGTTGGGTCATTATCTCCATCAGCATGATGGGAGTGGACCTACGGGTTTCATGTGGTTGGGAGGCTTAGCTACCTTTACCACTACTGGGGATCGGTGTATAGAGACGGTCGTTTACCCTAGTGTGACTATTGCTAGATGTTTTCACTTGGTACTTCAGGTTTTGGAGTATGCTTTCTTGTGATTTATGCTTTTATTGGAATGCTTACATATCATGTTAGTTAATTGTTGCATTCCCTTATTTGTGATGTTTAGCATATGAATAGATGATGTTAATGGATTAGTTGGAGTATCTATTGCTTGTTGTTCTAGCATGATTAGATTTCCAGTTCTTATGATGTTACTACACATTAGTAGTGAGGTCCTTATAAGACAACTCGAACTATCGAGTTGGCAGTTTGGGATGTTACATGCAGGGGATGGCTAGGACTTTTGAGGTCTCATTATGCTATTATGATTGGAAGGAACCGCACTTAGTTCCTTGTTTTATTTCATTGTGACGTTCTTTTAGTTATTTCTGTTCACTACGATAGATGGTTAGACACCGTTGTCGTCTAGGAGTTATTGTTCAAGTGTTTATGCCTCAACTATAGATTCGGTACTCCTTGGTGTGGAGGTTCTAACTTCTTGTTTTATTCCTTGATTTGTACTTAAAACATTTCTTGTTGTTCTTGGGCAACCATGCATCAGCATTGGGTGATACTTTAAAGTATCGCCTGCCCAAAGGAGAAATATTGTGCGATCCCTGATTGTATCGCACGCCGCAAGGGAAAATGTCGTGCGATACTAGAAAGTATCACATTGCCCATTGGAGAAAGGTTGTATGATACTTATGAAGTATCGCACGTCTTCTTGAAAAGTGTTGCACAAACCCTGAAAGCATTGTACATCTTCTTTAGAAAGGTCATACAATACTGGAAAGTATCGCATAGTGCTGTTTTAAAGTATCGCTTGAGTTTTGGGAAAACCTGTCTGGGTGGACAGCGGGCACTTTTTGGTTTGATCGAAAGTTTTTCGGAGGTGTTCTAAATACCCTCTTAGGTGTTCCTGAATACCTTGGAAGTGCATCTTGATTTTAGAATATTTTTGGATTCAAAATCATTTGCGTCGTTCCATGATTAGTCATTTTGGTTAGCAGTGGCGTTTGGAGATCTGTTAGTGTTTGGATGTTGTTTAGCCCTTCGTTGCAATCTTTGTGATCCTCGTATGTTGTATGTTGTGTGCATCCATACTTGTTTTAAATTTTTTTTATCTTGGCTTATATTTATGCTTGTTCCAAGGATCTCCGGGCCAGGCATTACATCTGGTATAAGAGCCCATGCTGCAACATTGGGATCTTTGTTTTATGCTTCCACTATGGTTTTGTTTTCTGTTTGTGTATTGTTATATTATGGTTGCTATTTTGATATCTCGTTGGTTCATGTTTTCGACTCTTATGCTTCTGATTCTTATGTTCTGACTTTGTCTTGTTGTTTCCATAGTGATGCCTCCTGCACATAGACCTGGCGGTTGAGGTGGTACTTGTAGCAATAACTGTGGAGAACACCAGGAAGAGGGACATGAGGAAGGAGAGGGAGAACATGGTAATAATGATCAGAATGGCATGGGGGCATTAATGCCAGTGCTTCAGGAGATTATTGCTCGGTTGGGCCCTCGTGTAGAGGAATGCCGACAGGATCATGATCAGGAAGAGGGATCTCATCATGGGGATTCCCATCATTCAGAGCATAGAGAGGAGCGCGAACATGAATGTTCCTGTACTACACTAGGTGGCTAAGGGCACCATCACGGTGGTAGGGACCGCAACAGTGAAGATTCCATCCGTTTGGATATCATGAAATCTCTTCAACTATCCAAGCCGCCATTGTATGATGGTAAGGGAGCTTAGTTCGATAGGTGGCTGTTTCGACATTTTTCCGGAGGCCCGAAATTTCATCTTGACCTCCGAAATTGCGTTTTTGTGTTTTTTTCCAATTTTTTAGAAAGTTGTTTTTTTAATAAATCATAAATTATACTCTTGATTTCGTAGATTAGTTGAAAATTCATCTTGCCTTAGTTGGGGGCTTTTCTTGAGAAAAATTGGGATTCGTAGGATGGATTTGGGAAATTACCAAAAATAGAAAATTTTGTTTTTCCTGAAAATTTGCCAAATATGGTAATTTTTAGAATTGTAATAAGTAGGCATTTTCTCTCATTGTAAGGTAGAATAGAGTTGGAGAATTTGAATGAAGAATTTGGTGTTTTGAAAATCTGTGATGTGTTATTATTTTCTGAGTATTATTTTGAAAGGGGTTTGGGCTACATCATTTGGTATCAGAGTGGGAAGATGGCTGGGAGAGGAAGAGGAAGAGGAAGAGGTGTCACTCCAATGCAAAGATTTATGTTGGATATGCAGAGGCAGATTGAACGATTCAATGAGAGAATGGATAATGAAGGAATACCAATAGCACAAGGAGGGGATGAATCAGATGAAGAGGGAAATTGAAGAGGTGTTAATCAAAATGAAGAAAATGAAGAACCCTTGGAAGAGTTGAGCTATGAAGATAGAGTGCTTCGAGTTTTAGAAGGAAAAAATGAAGGGATCAAGATCGAAGTCTCGGACTATGTTGGTAGTCTTAAGCCAGAAGAGTTGATAGACTAGTTAAATGAGATGGGTAAATTTTTTGAATGGAAGCCTATGGCAGAGGGAAAGAAGATGAAGTTTTCCTGCACAAAATTAAAAGGACATGCAATGATATCTTCGGATCACCTCCAGAAGGAACATGTTACAAGATAAAGTTCCCGTTGCACCAAAAGATCAATTTGTTAATGCTCGATACAACCACTAGACTTATAGAACACAAGAGACGTTATAAGCCATGTCACGAAGCCTACGAGTGAAGATGGCCCACTGCCAACAATCCTCCTCCCAATGTCACTCGCCATGACCATTAGGATTCGAATCTGTGACCAAGCTTTGATATCACTTGTTACAAGCTAGAGTTGCCATTGCACCAAGAGATCTATCTGTTAATGCCTGATACAACCACTAGACTTATAGAACATAGGAGGTGGTTAAGTCATGTCACGAATCCTATGAGAGAAGTTGGCCCATTGCAAACAGAACGAACCAGAAAACAAAAGGAAAAGATCAAAATGTGGAGCAAGATGAAGAAAAAGCTTTGGGAAAAGTTCTTACCGTTAGACTACTCACAAACCTTGTTTTGTAAGTTCCAAAATTTGAAGCAAAATTTATCTTCTATACAAGAGTACACAAATGAATTCTATAAGTTATCCATTAGAATAGAGCATCAAGAAGATGATGAGCATGTGGTTGCTAGATATATGAATGGCCTTAAATTCTCTATCCAAGATGAACTGAGTATGCATTGTGTTAACAGTATGGAAGAAGTCTATTAGTTAGCTCTAAAGGCTGAAGAAAAGCAGAATTGATAGTACAATAAGAGAAATAGAGGAGGAAGAAAGGGTCCCTCAACATTGTTTCGAGGAGGTTCTAACTTCTAACTACGGCTGAGGAATCCTCCCAAGGATTCGAAAGAAATACAGACTCTAGACAAGATCCCACAAAACAGGAAAGAGGAAGGGGATTTCAACGAAGACGGGGTTATGGTAGCAAAAGAGGATGGGAAACCCAACAGAGGCCATTTACCTGTTTCAAATGTGGAGAAGGACATAGAGCCTTTGAATGCTCAAATTACATGCCAAAAATAAATCAAGGAAGACAACCTAGAGTGAACCTTGCTTAGCCAGAAGAGGAGGAGCAAGAAGTCGCACTAGATGTGGGAGAAACCTTCATGATGAAGAGATCAATGATCATCCTAGAAAAAGATGAAGTTCCTGGAAAGAACTCTAGTGATTCGTGGCTCCAAACCAACATTTTCAGATCTAAATGCACTTCTAGTGGAAAGGTATGTCAAGTTATTGTTGATGGGGTTAGTTGTGAGAATATGGTATCTAGAGAAATGGTAGAGAAATTAAATTTACAATGTGAGAAGCACCCTCGGCCTTACCGTATTGCATGGTTTAAGAAAGAAAATGAAGTAATAGTTGATAAAAGATGTTTGGTCAGATTTACCATAGGAAAATTTTATAAGGATGAGATATGGTGTGATTTTATCCCTATGGATGCTTGCCATATGTTGTTGGGAAGACCATGGTAGTATGATAGGAAGGTCATGCATGATGGGGAGAAAAATATTTACACATTTTGGAAGGATGGCTCTAAAGTGGTTTTGTTGCCTCTTAAGGATGAAAAAAAGAATGAAACCATGTTGTTTGCAAGAGAAGTTGTCAAAGAAATGAAAGTAACAAGTTGTTGTTATGCACTAGTACTAAAAAGAGGAGAAGAACAAGAAAATGTGGTGTCACTCGAGGCAATGAAGGTGCTGGAGGAGTTTGTTGATGTTGCTCCTAAGGAACTACTTGATGGTCTCCCACCCAAAAGAGATATTCGGCATCATCTTGATCTTATTCCTATAGAAACTTTGCCTAATCAAGCAGCCTATAGGTTGAATCCAACACAACATGTAGAGTTGAATAAACAAGTGACAGAACTGATGCAAAAGGGTTTGGTTAGGGAAAGCATGAGTCCGTGTGCAGTACCCACATTGTTGATTCCAAAGAAGGATGGCACATGGAGGATGTGCACTGATAGCAGAGAAATCAATAAGATTACCATTAAGTACTGGTTTCCTATTCCTCAGATATAGGACATGATGGATGAATTAGTGGGGGCTAAGTACTTAAGCAAGATTGATCTCCGAAGTGGCTACCACCAAATCCACACTCGAGAGGGAGATGAATGGAAGACAACATTTAAGACAAGATATAGTCTACATGAATGGATGGTTATGCCTTTTGGGCTTTCTAACGCACCTAGCACATTTATGTGGTTGATGAATATAGTGCTACGACCTTACATTGGTAAGTTTGTTGTAGTTTACTTTGATGATATTCTGATCTATAGTAGAAGCAAGGAAGAACACTTACAACATTTGAGGGTCATCTTGAGTGTCTTAAGGAAGGAGAAGCTTTTTGTGAACTTGAAGAAGTGTAGGTTCATGCAAACTAGTTTGATCTTTTTGGGCTTTGTCATTTCTCAAGTTGGTGTTCAAATGGATCCAAAAAAGGTAAGAGCAATCCTAGAATGGGCCAGTCCTTCTAGTATAACAAGAGTACAAAGCTTTCATGGATTGGCAACTTTCTACCGAAAGTTTTTCTGAAATTTCAGCAATATTCTAGCACCCATAACAGATTGTACCAGAGGAAGGGAGTTCACATGGACACCAAATGTTGAAGAGAGTTTTAAATTCTTGAAAAAAAGGTAAGTGAACCTCCTATATTGACACTTCCAAATTGTACAAAGTTTTTGAAGTAGAGTGTGATGCTTCACATGTTGGAATAGGTGTTGTTCTTAGCCAAGTAGGTAAACCCGTGGCTTTCTTTAGTGAGATTGAATGAAGAAAGAATTATTCTACCTATGATCTGGAGTTTTATGCAATTGTTCAAGCACTAAGACATTGGAGGCACTATTTGGTCCCACATGAGTTTGTGCTGTTTACTGATCATATTGCTTTGAAATATCTCAACACAAAAGAAGTTGAATAGTCGACATGCCAAGTGGGTATCTTTCTTATAGGGATACACTTTTGTCTTAAAGCATAAATCTAGAAAACTAAATTAGGTTGCTGATGCCTTGAGCAGGCGCGCTACACTATTAATCATGATGGAAACTGAGGTCACTGGTTTTGATGCTATTAAGACCTTGTATGAAATTGATGATGATTTCTGGGAAATTGTAGAACAGCTAAAGGCTTCATCTTTTGGTAAGTTGGATCATGTGAAAGGTGACTATTTTATGTAGGATGGTTACCTCTTTAAGGGTAAACAACTATGTATACTAGGCGGATCCATGCGGGACAACATTATCAGGGAATTTCATAGTGGTGGACTAGTTGGACACTTTGGAAAGGACAAAACAATAAACTTGGTTGAAGATAAGTATTATGGGCCCAAGATAAAGAGGGACATCACTAAATATATGGCAAGGTTCAGAATCTGTCAAGTGGCTAAAGGACATTCACAGGATACAGGATTATACATGCCTTTACTAGTACCCATCGAACTATGGACTGACGTGAGTATGGATTTTGCATTGGGTCTCCCACACACATTGAGGTAATGATTCTATTTTTGTGGTTGTTGATCGATTTTGAAAAATGTTCCACTTTATTGCTTGTAAAAAGACCAACAATGCAACTAGAGTAGTAGAAGTATTCTTCTCAGAAGTTGTTCGTTTACATGGCCTTCCAAAGACCATTACTTTTGATAGAGACATTAAGTTTTTGAGCCATTTTTGGAGGACTCCCTGGAGGAAATTAGGAACACAATTACAATTTAGTAATGCTTATCATCCTCAAACGGATGGACAAACAGAGGTAGTCAATCGGAGTTTGGGAAATCTGTTACACTGCATTGTAAGGGAGAAGCCTAAATAGTGGGACTTGGCATTGCACTGGGCAAAATTTGCCTATAATAGTTCTGTTAATAGATCCACTGAAAAATCTCCATTTCAAATTGTCTATGGTCGAAACCCTCAAGGTGTTCTAGATCTTGTGTCACTTCCCTTAAGAAACAAAATTAGTGATGATGGAGTTGCCTTTGCTGAACACCTTCACCAACTCCAATAAGATGTTAGACAAAAGTTACAGGATAGTAATGCGAATTACAGGATTGCTGTAGGTGCTACTCGGAGACAACAAATATTTGATGTTGGTGACTTGGTGATGGTTTACTTGAGGCGTGAATGGTTTCCTACAGGCACCTATCATAAATTGAAGAATAAAAAGATTGGGCCTTGCAAAATCATCAAAAAGATTAATGATAATGCTTATGAGGTTAGCTTACTAGCAAATCTTGACATTTCCCCTATTTTTAATGTTTCTAATTTATACACATTCCATGGAGATGTTCCCAATGCAAATGAGGGCCAGAGAGTGGATTGGCAACAACACCTCCCCAGTAAGAAGGAAAGATTGCCAAAATTCTTGACAAGCAGACTACCTCCACAAGGCATGGTCATCATAATAGATACCTCATATAGTGGGACGGGTTACCTGAAATAGAGAGTACATGGTCATCTGACTGGGCAGTAATGCAGTTAGATCCAATAAAATTGCAGCAATTCACAGACAGTCACTTCCAGGAGCTGTGTTTCTTTCAAGAAGGGGAGAATGATGCATCAACTTCCAAGAGTCATAACTTTTGACTTGGATATGGGTTTTGGTTGAAAATTTTCAAGCAGTCGCGTGAGGAGTTATTTGGATTGCCGATCAAGCTTAGCTCGACAGGTGGCCATTTCGACTTTTTTTTGGGAGCCTAAAATTGTCTTGACCTCCGAAATTGCATTTTTGTGTTTTTTTCCAATTTTTTAGAAAGTTTTTTTAAAAATAAATTTGAAATCATACTCTTGATTTCATAGATTAGTTGGCAATTCATCTTGCCTTAGTTGGGAGCTTTTCTTGGGAAAAATTAGGATTGGTAGAATGGATTCTGAAAATTTCCAAAAATGAAAAATTCTGTTTTTTCTGAAAATTTGCCAAATATGGTAATTTTCAGAATTGTAATAAGCAGGCGTTTTCTCTCATTGTAAGGTAGAATAGAGTTGGAGAAGTTGAATGAAGAATTTGGTTTTTTGAAAATCTGTGTTGTGTTAGTATTTTCTGAGTATTATTTTCAAAAGGGTTTGGGCTACATCAAGAAGGAGGATGGGTCATTGCATTTGTGCATTAACTACCAGCAGTTGAATAAGGTGACAGTGAAGAACTGGTATCCCTTGTGGAGGATAGATGACTTCTTCGATTAGATGAAGGGAGCACGAGTGTTCACTAAGATTGATCTGAAGTCAGGATACCATCAGCTTCGTATCTAGGAGGATGACATTCATCGAACAACTTTTTGTACACGGTATGGGCATTATGAGTTCACGGTTGTACCCTTTGGGTTAACCAATGCGCCATCGGTGTGTATGAGCTCGATGAATGGGGTATTTTGCACTTACCTCGATCATTCTGTCATTGTATTCCTAGATGACATATTGTTATATTCGAAGACTGTTGAGGAGCATGAAGTCCATTTACGACAAGTGTTGCAGTGTTTGAGAGATCATAAGTTGTATGGTAACTTGAGTAAATGTGGGTTCTTCCAATTAGAGGTGAAGTATTTGGGACACATCATCATTGGTGATGGTATTGCAGTGGATCCAGAGAAAATTCGTGCTATCATGGATTGGCTGGTACCCATTAATGTCTCTGAGGGTCACAGTTTCATGGTATTGGTGGGTTATTATTGTCGGTTCGTGAAGGATTTCTCACGAGTAGCTCATCCCATCACTTCTCTTCAGTGGAAAGGGAAGAAGTATGTTTGGTCAGATTAGTGCGAGGCAACATTTAATGCTCTTACGGAGTGTTTGACCAGTGCACCAATCCTTGCAGTGCTTAATCCTGTAGGTGATTTTATGGTTTGCACGGATGCTTTGTTGGAAGGCGTGGGTGTGGTGTTGATGCAGGATCGTCGTGTAATTGCATGAGTCTAGAAAACTCAAGGACCATGAACTTAAGTACCCCACTCATGATTTGGAACTTGCAGTCGTAGTGCATGCTCTAGTTCGTTGGAGGCATTTCCTTATGGGACATAGGTTTGAGTTGCATATTGATGATAGGAGCTTGCAGTATATCTTTATTCAACCAAACTTGAATGCACAACAATGTCGCTGGATGGAGTTCTTGTGTAGATATGACTTTGATGTTCATTACATTAAAGGGAAGGAGAATGTTGTCGCGGATGCCTTGAGGAGGCGACGTGAGGTATTAGTGATGTCATTGGGCGTGGATTTGCGAGGCTGTATCTTGGAGGCTTTGCCTAGTGACACTTGGTATCACTAGGTGAGGGCAGAGATCGAGTCTATACATACCCTTGAGGGAAGATTTTTTGGGTACTTGCTTGAGTTAGATGGACTATTGCGACACTCTGGGCTTATCTCTGTACTCGTGTCGGGTGATCTTCGTGTCTTGGTTTTGTCGGAAGCGCATTGTGCACCATATGCCGCACGTCTTGGTGTCAAGAAGATGCATGTTGATCTTAGACAATTGTACTTTTGGGCAGGGATGAAGTGCGATGTTGATTTTGTGGCTTGATGTCTCGAGTGCTAGAGAGTGAAGGCAGAGCATCAACATTTGGCGGGTCTTTTGCAGCTGCATACCATTCCAGAGTGGTAATGGGATACGATATCTATTGATTTTATCACAGGGTTGCTTATGTAATCACAAAGGCATGATGTATCGTGGTGACAGTGGACAAGTTGTCCAAGGTAGCACAGTTTTCACCCATGAGAGCATCCTACACAACTTCTTTTGTAGCGCATGTTTTCTTGTTGGAATTTGTTCATTTGCATGGGATCCCTCGTTGGATTATTCTAGATCGAGATCTAGTGTTTACTTCTGCACTGTGGATGTCTCTCCAGTATGATCTGGGTGCGTGACTCAATTTTAGTTCGGCTTATCACCTAAAGACCAAAGAGTGAACTAGGTCTTGGAGGACATGCTCTGCATGCATGTGATGGACAGGTAGGTGAAGTGAGAGGATTACTTACACCTTGTTGAGTTTGCATACAACAATGGGTATCATAGTTCTCTTGGCATGTCACCTTTTTAGGCCTTGTATGGTAGACCGTGTCATACCCCTTTGAGTTGGGATCGTTTAGAGGATCAAGTTCTTTTGGGTCCAAAGATGCTTCAAGATATGGAATAGCAAGTTGTTTAGATTAGGGAGCATTTGGTTACTGCCCAATTTAGGTAGAAGAAGTATGCAGATGCCCATAGGTTGGATCGTCACTTTTCTGTTGGTGAAAAGGTGTTTTTGAGAATGCGGCCAAGGAAGAGCCCCATCCATTATAGGAAAGGCTCTAATTTGGCGCCACATTTTGTCAGACCATTTGAGATCCGCGAGAGAATTGATTATGTTGCTTATCGACTAGTATTGCCACTTAGCCTATTGCGCATCCACGATTTTTTCATGTTTTTGTTTGAGACAGTATATTCTTGATGTGACCCATGTTCTTGATTGGGATGCTTTGCAGGTAGTGGACAGGCAACTTACTTTGGAGCCCATTCGAATCCTACAGCAGCAGAGGCTGACCTTGCGAGGTCGGGACATTGAGTAGGTAAAGGTCTAATGGGACCCTAGTGATGAGACCTCTGCGACTTGGGAAGATGCTACACGATTGAGAGGATTGTACCTCTATCCGTTTGTCGACTTCCAAGAGTAAGCCTATGTTAGTGGGGGAAGATGTAGTGCCTCTCGTGTTTGTAGTTTGTACCTTGTTTATTTTGTTTTGAGAGTTACTTGATACTCTTATTATATGTACTTTGAGATGACCTAAGGGTCGGATGTTATACTTTGATTTCAGTATAATGGATGTTATACTACTACACTGTTCATTTTATCATATTTATTTTGGGATGATAGGTCTTATGATGATATCTAGTTATCTGGTATTTGGACACATCTCTGATTCTGTTATGTGATGGATTTTATGCTATGGATTTTTACTTCATTCTTGTTTCATTATGCTTTATGTGAACGTGAGTGATGTAAATGGATTATTTTAGTATAATTGAATAAATGGTCAAATTAGTCATTTAATGCATTTATTACTTCGGCTAAAATATTATATGCAATTGCACTTGATCGTGTGTTTTAATGTGCAGGGTTTATATCCTTGGTAGTGGCACAGGGAGTTAGTGATTCAGCTATTCATATTTTACCAATGTTGTCCTTGTATGGTCCATGTATCCTTTATTTAATTGTTTAAATTAACCTTTCGGTCATTATTAAATCCAAACTCATCTGCATTATGTGATTAGACTAGTGAGTGTGTCTGTGCATTTAGAGGTTCGCATTGTCGTGAAAGTTGTTAAGGAAATTTCTGTGATTTTGGGATTTAAATTTTCTTGAATTTAATTTCTGATAGCTTTGCCTTAGGTGAATTCCTATTTCTAAGAATAGTTTGTTTTCGTTTGAGTTGATTTAGAGTTTAGCTAGTCTAACTCGCTATTTGCCCTAATTGATTATTTACTTGATAAGTGAATAAGTATGAAAAAAGATATTTAATTCCTGACAATTCACTTTTGCAATTTAGGAATTGGAGAGCTTTTTCTGATATCCTTTTTTGAAGGATTGGTCTTCTGTTCTTTGTGAGAGCTACAGGCGTGGGATCTTTGCGAGGACAAACTCGTTGGATCCAACTCGGGGAGGCCTTGCCTTGCCGTCATTTTTCGCAGTATCTGCAAGCTATCTATTTTACCTAATTGTTTTCCATTTTAGCCATTTTGACTGTTAGGTAGGACTTTCCCATTTTCTTGTTTTTGCTTCGTTTCAGCTTCTATTTTTGGTAGCAGTTTGTTAGGAGGTTGAGAACTAGTGTTCCCCTTCATTTCTATTTGTTGGTTCTGTATGATTGGTTTGGTATGAATACTTTCCTTGCTTTTGGGATGAGGGTTTGGGGTTTCGCACCATTATGCTGGCCGTTTTTGCATATGGTGTCCGAACCCAAATTTTATTGGATTTTCGAGACTTTTGTGCCCATAGACCAAATGGGTTTTAATTTTGAAGTTTTTCAGTTTTTGGGATTTTTACTGCGTTTTACATGCTGCCTTGTTTCCTTGGGTTTTCTTGGCATGAAGTTGGTTGTGAATATGGATCATTCGTTTGGATGTCAGTTCAACCATTGTTGCACTTTTATATTGCATTGGGACGTGTGTCGCATCCTTCCTCTTGAGTCTGTTTTCGGTTGAGTGTATTTTTGCATTGTGTTCTCATCTAGTCCTTGTGTTATGATCTTTGTGATGGTGGTGTGCCACACACGAGTATGTGCGCATACATTTGTCGGGTGACTTGAAAGGCTTGATCTTTCGTGGTACTTCTAGAGTTATGATCATTGAGGTTGGGTTGGGAATATGCATGCCTATGCGCATTTATTGTTGGATGAACATGGGTAGGGTCAGGTAGCATATGGAGGGGGCTTTTTTTCCGCAACCTAATGCCTATTTCCTGAGGGTTGGCGTGTAAAAGTTTTAACTAAGTGATAACTAAAGAAAATACTGGGTGGTAAGATAATAAAATGTATGTGCGAGAGCCTTCCATTGAGGAGTTGAGTCGCACGATTCAAGCTTGGGCTTTTTGATGCCAAGCAACTCTCCAAGATGTAATGTTCCTGACTTCTGTGTGTGCGACAAACAAGAATATGGTTCATGATTTCTGTTGGGTATGTAACAAGGAGTACGAATACTAAAATTGGGGCTGTACGATAATGTTGGAGGGGAGTAGGGAGAATGCTGGAGGGGAGTAGGGATGATGGTGGAGGCCGTACGGTAATGCTGGAGGGGAGTAGGGATGATGCTGGAGGCTGTTCGGTAATGCTAGAGGGGAGTAGGGATGATGCTGGAGGCTGTACGATAATGCTAGAGGGGAGTAGGGACGATGCTAGAGGTCGTAGGGTAATGCTGGAGGGGAGTAGGGATGATGCTGGAGGCCGTTCGGTAATGTTGGAGGGGAGTAGGGATGATGTTGGAGGTCGTACGGTAATGTTGGAGGGGAGTAGGGCAATGCTAGAGGCCATACAGTAATGCTGGAGGGGAGTAGGGTCGATGCTAGAGGCTGCACAGGAATGCTGGAGGGGGGCAGGGATGATGCTGGAGGCCGTACAGTGCAAACAGGATAGTCGTACGGTGTGGGGAGGAGGGAAGGTGTATGGATACTGCGGCCGTACGGATGGTTAGGAGGAAGTTGGTAAGTGAGAAGTAAGATGCCATAGGTGGGGAGGGGTGGTGGTATAGATGGGTACAGGAGGTAGGTTGATGGAGAGAGGAATGGGGTTACTGAGGTGACAGAGAGGGATGAAACCAACATGAAACCAATACATAGATACTGCCAATTTGAAGTAACCAAAACACAGAGAATATATATATATATATATATATATATCAGATAGTAGATATCTTGCAACAAAGATGGTGCTCCGACTTGCCAGATCCAAGCGAAGTATTATATGCAACAACGGAATAGGGTGAGGGTTGAATCCCACTGAAACCGCAATAAGCCAAATAGGGAAGATCTTTCACTTCTGAAATGGTGAACAACAAAGAACCCTAAATAGGAGTTTGTAGTACAAAGAGATAATCTAGAATGCATACTAACTACCACCTACATGCCGTGCTTAAATACCCTTCGGATAAACATCTCGAGGGTTTACAAAAATAGTCGACGGCCAACACCTACAGAACAAATAAATAAAAATGGGTTTGAGATATAATAAATCAATCGGAACCCCTACAAACATTAATAACTTGGGCCCAAATTAATTAAAATTGGGAACATTACAAATCCTCACCACCCAAAAATTGCTTGTCCTCAAGCAATTCACAACTCGAGGATCCCAAACCATGCACTGACGTGGATAGCCATATCTACTGGAAACTCCATGCTTCTTCAAGATCACATGAGCATGATTGAATTCAACTGAGGTTAGTAGACCACCATCAGGATTTCGATGTACCACTCTGATATAAACGTTGTCGTAGCCTTCACTAGGATCCCACTGACACAAATTGATGAAATCTTTCACGTCATTATGTTCAAAAATCTCTTTGGGTATCGTCATGCACACAGACACTGATGTTGGTACAAACTTACTCACTGACACAACCACAACGATCACTATTATATTCCTGACGGATGAAACCTTGAAGAAGAGAGCTTCAGTGGTGAAATGTCGATGAAGGGGGCCTCGACTGTGAGAACCTTGGCTACAGGAGCTTTGGCAAAGGGTGCCGCGATGATGGAAGCCTCAGTAAAGAGTACCTCAGTAAAGGGAACCTTGGCAGAAAAAACCTCAACGAAGAGTACCTCAGTGGCAAACAAAGTTTTAGCTGTTGATAAAACCTCAATGACACGTAGAACCTTGGTTGAAGCCTTGATGATGGATAGAGCCTTGACAGTGAACAGTGTCTTAATGGCGGCAAATGCAGCTATTGAGACTGATGTAGCCACAATGATAGACACAATGATGATGGAGATAGTCATGAGGTCGTCGATGGATACAACTACAGCGACAGATGCACCCTTGACGGATACAACTTGACATTGGTGACGGACACAACGACATTGACAAACGCAATGACGGTGATGAAACATGATGATGGACTTGGCAATAGATACAACTGTAGTGACGACAATGGACACAATGAAGATGACATACATGACAACGACAACGGTGTCGGACATGGCAATGGACAAGGCGACAGTGATGACAACGGACACAATGATGATGATGGATATGGTGACGGTGACAACAAAGGACACAATGATGGTGATGGACATGAACTCGATGACGAACACGAACTTGGTGTCGGTGATGGACACAACGGTGACAGATACGAACTCAACAAGGGACACGAACTTGGCGTCGGTAATGGACACAACGGTAACAGGCATGAACTCGTCGGTGACGGACACAATGGTGGCAGACACAACAACGGTGACGGACATGAACTCGATGACGGACCCGACGCCGACGGACATGAACTTGGCATCGGTGATGGACATGGCAGTGATGGACACGGTGACAAACACGATGATGACAGACACCAACTTGACGACGGACATGGACACAGACTCGGCATCAGTGATGACGGTGTCGGACACAAATTCGATGATGGACATTGACTCGGTGTCAATGATAGACACGATAGTGATGACAACGATGACGAACACAAACTTGACGACAGACACAATCTCGATGTCAGTGATGGACACGACATTGATGATGGACACCAACTTTACAATTGAATCGGCGTTGGTGATGGACACGATGGTGTGGGACACAAACTTGACGACGGACATGGACTAAGTGTCGGTGATAGACATGAGAGTGACGACGATAATGATGAACATGAATTCAACGTCGGACACAAACTCGGCATTGGTGATGGACATGACAGTGTTGGACACGAACTTGACGATAGACACGAACTTGGCATCGGTGACGGACATGATGGTGATGGCAACGATGATGATGGACACAACGACGGTGATGAGCACCAACTTGATGACGGACACGGACTCGGCGTCGGTGATGGACATGACAGTGACAGACACAACAACAGTGACGGATACCAATTTGACAATGGACATGGACTCAGACTCAGTGTCGGTGATGGACATGATGGTGTCGGACACAAGCTCGACGATGGACATGGACCTTAGCAACAAACACCAATTCTATGATGGACACAACTTTGGCAATTGATAGTGCATTGGTGACAGCCACAACCTCGGGCACGATATGATTTGTCCATGTCTTCACAAGATCCATGCAAGCAACCTCTTCATTTTTTTGATGTTCTCCCCATGTTGGTGTAGTAGAAAGATTTAGCAAATCCTCCTGGAGCCGCCCTGTAATCATGTCTTCATTCTCCTCATGTAAAGCATCACCCTTATCATTGTCATCCATTTTTTCCCACTTGTGCAAATGAGATATTAGTTTTTCTTCACAATGATTGAAAACATTACTGACCAATCTATATGCTGCTATAGAGGGGATACAATCTAGATTACGAACAACCCAACATAGATGTGATGGGTTGGGATATCTCATCCATCTCTTCAATGCACGAAATCATAAGACTCTCCATAGAAATTGGAATCTTAGTATCATGATCTTCCTTGATGGTGACCAAGAAGTGATGAAACATATCATGGACCAAATTTTGCAATTTGAGATCTAAGAGAAGATTACTTTGACATTTGCACAATTCTCCAATATTGTAGATCTCCTACCAAAAGGGTCACTACTGAAGTCATCAAGACTCTGAAAGCTGTCAACTATCAATTTGTAACATCTCTATCATGGTGTTATCATCATACAGTGCTTTAGGAGCCGAAATTCTCAAGACCTCGCTGAGACATGCTGCAATTGCCAATCTTTTATCCTTGTCATGGTGTCTTAAAAGCCTGGGTTAACTTAAGGCATCCTTAATCGGCAAGAAGATTCTTTGTATAAATCTTGAAGGTAATTGGTCCACCTGACACAAACATACTTCCAATATATCTAATGGAAGATCAACATCCTCACTGAGCTCTTTGCCAATCCTTTGTAGTGCCTTCAACCACCACTCTCCATCACTGTTCGGGGCCATAGTGTGATCCAAGTACCAAAATTAATCAATCATCCTAGCAGGCTGGCAAGATTACCAGCTCTGATACCACTGTAATGTTCCTAACCTCTGTGTGTGTGCGAAAAACAAGAATATGGTTCCTAATTTCTGTTGGGTATGTAACACAGTACGAATAGTAAAATTGGGGCTGTACGATAATACTGGAGGGGAGTAGAGACGATGCTGGAGATCGTTCGGTAATGCTGAAGGAGAGTATGGACGATGCTGGAGGGGAGTAGGGACAATGCTGGAGGTTGTTTGGTAATGCTGGAGGTAGTAGGGATGATGCTGGAGGCCGTATGGTAATGTTGGAGGAGAGTAGGGACGATGTTGGATGCCGTACGGTAATGTTGGAGGGGAGCAGGATGATGCTGGACGTAGGGACGATGTTGGAGGTTGTACAGTAATGCTAGAGGGGAGTAGGGACAATGCTGGATGCTGTACAGTAATGCTGGAGGGGAGTAGGGTTGATGTTGGAGGCCGTACGGTAAAGCTGAAGGGGAGTAGGGATGATGTTGGAGGCCGTACGGTGTGGGGAGGAGGGAAGGTGTACGGATATTGAGGCTGTACGATGGAGAACAGGTTGTATACTTGGGAATCACAGGCCGTACGGATGGTTAAGAGGAAGTTGGTAAGTGAGAAGTAAGATGCCAGAGGTGTGGAGGGGTGGTGGTATGGATGGATACAGGAGGTAGGTTGATGGAGAGAGGAACGAGGTTACTGAGGTGACAGAGAGGGATGAAACCAACACGGAACCAATACACAAATACTACCAATTTGAAGTAACCAAAACACAGAGAATATATATATATATATATTAGATAGTAGATATCTTGCAACAAAGATGGTGCTCTGACTTGCCAGATCCGAGCGAAGTATTAAATGCAACAACGGAATAGGGTGAGGGTTGAATCCCATCGAAACTGCAATAAGCTAAATAGGGAAGATCTTTCACTTCCGAAATGACAAACAACAGAGAACCCTAAACAGGAGTTTGTAGTAAAAAGAGATAATCCAGAATGCATACTAACTACCACCTACATGCCGTGCTTAAATACCCTTTGGATAAACATTCCGAGGGTTTACAAAAATAGCCAATGGCCAACACCTACGGAACAAATAAATAAAAATGGGTTCAAGATATACTAAATCAATCGGAACCCCTAAATACAAACATTAATAACTTGGGCCCAAATTAATTAAAATTGGGAACATTACACATGATGTCAGTCCCTACTTAGTAGCCCATTGAGTGTTTAACCAAGACTTGTAGTTTATGAATTCTCTGATTTTGGTTTCAGTCATCATATTGCCTGGCATGAGTGTTAGTCATGGATGTTGTGCTTTACGTGTGTTTGTGGTTGGATCATTATCTCTATCAGTATGACGGGAGTGGACCTGCGGGTTTCACGTGGTTGGGAGGCGTAGCTACCTTCACCACTGCTGGGGACCGGTGTAAAGAGACTATTTTTTACCCTTGTGTGACCATCGCTGGATGTTTTCACTTGGTACTTTGGGTTCCGGAGTATGCTTTCTTGTGATTTATGCTTTCATTGGAATGCTTGTATATCATGTTAGTTAATTGTTGCGTTCTGTTATTTGTGATGTTTAACATATGAATAAATGATGTTAATGGATTAGTTGGAGTATCTATTACTTGTTGTTCTAGCATGATTAGATTTCCAATTCTTATGTTGTTATTATGCATTAGTAATAACGTCCTTATAAGACAACTTCAACTATTGAGTTAGTAGTTTTGGATGTTACGCATGGGGGATGGCTAGGACCTTCGAGGTCTCATGATGCTATTACAGTTTGGAAGAACCACACAGTTCGTTCGTTATTTTAGTACATTGCAATGTTCTTTTAGTTATTTCTATTTACTGCGATGTTCTTTTAGTTATTTTTGTTCATTGCGATGTTAGATGGTTAGATGTCATTTTCGTCTAGTATTTATTGTTCGAGTGTCTATGCCTGGACTGTGGATTCGGTACTCCCTAGTGTGGAGGTTCTAACTTGTTTTATTCCGTGATTTGTCCTTAGAGCATTTCTTGTTGTTCTTGGGTGACCATGCATCAGCATTGGGTGATACTTTAAGTATCGCACGCCCAAAGGAGAAATATCGTGTGATCCCTCATTGTATCACATGGTGTAAGGAAAGATGTTGTGTGATACTGGAAAGTATTGCACACCCATTGGAGAAAGGTCACATCTTCTTGAGAAATGTCACCCAAACCCTGAAAACGTTGCACATCTTCTTTAGAAAGGGCGTACGATACTGGAAAGTATCGTACATTGTTTTTTTAAAGTATCGCCTGGGTTTTGGGAAAACTTGTCCAGGTGGACAGCGGGCACTTTTTGGTTTGATTGAAAGTTTTCCGGAGGTGTTCAGGATACCCTCTTAGGTGTTCCTAAATACTTTGGAACTGCATCTTGATTTTAGAACGTTTTCGGATTCAAAATCGTTTGTGTCCTTCCGTGGTTAGTCGTTTTGGTCAGTAGTGGCATTTGGAGATTCGTTGGTGGTTGGATGTTGTTCAGTCTTCCGTTGCAATCTTTGTGATCCTTGTATGTTGTATGTCGTGTGAATCCATACTCATTTAAATTTTTTATTTTATCTTGGCTTATATTTATCCTTGTTCCAAGGATCTTCGAGCGGGGCATTATATAGTTTGTGGTTGGATTTGAAAGCATCATTTTTGCTTGGAAATTTATGTCTACCAAAACTAGGAAGAAGTTCACTTATAAAAAAGATTAGCTCTATTATTGTCACCCCTCCCTCTCATTGCCACCTTTTCACGGTCATCAACATTAGTGAGGCGGTTAAATGTTCGAAAAGTAGTTGGGCGGTAGATGATGAAGGGTTTTGGGCATAACTCTTCAAGTTTGGCAATAGGGTATTGGGTTCCTTCTTCTTGGAGTTGTTTAGTAGAGTGATTTTCAGTAGGTTCCCCTCCTCTTGATCTCGACACATTATCCACCCAATTTACATGGCTAGGCCTACCTCAAATCCCAATAGCTATAGGATCATGATTGGACACACTGTCTCCAAACTTTGAGCCACAGTTCTGCACACTATTCTTTCTCGAGAGTTAGGTCAGAGGCATTTAGACCATGGGCCACATCTTGACACTTAGGGAGATTATTGAGGAAGCTTGACATCACTCCATGGTTTGTTGCTGCTTTGTGGATTTATTCAAGGCATTTGATTTTGTCTTCAGATGATGCTGTTTTAGAGGCTTCCAAACATTAGGATTTATGAAACACTTTTGATTATCATCATGAGACTTTATGAGTCTATGGTTGGGTGCATCAGGATTCCCTAGGGCTTCACGAGTTCATTCAAAGGACTCCCTCGGGCTTTCTGAGGTCATTCAAAGCACCACTAGGGTGAAGCAGGGCTGGCCTCTTTCTCCCGCATGATTTGGACTTTAGGTTGATTCTTTGGACACTTATCTTTAGATGCACTTTCTTTTGTGGGATAGTTGCTCCTTGTAGTAAGTCTTGATCTTTATTTTGCTCTCTGCAAATGATGTGGTCTGCTTGACCTACTCCCCAGGGGGTTCGTAAAGACTTCTTGATGGCCTTGCTTCATTCTACAACTTGCTACAGTCAATAGTGAACTTGGATTAGACTTGTTGGGTGGATATTTTACAACCAATAGTTTGTTCAAATTCAATCACAAAATAGGTAGACTAGCCACATCGTATGAGACAAAGTCTCTCTTATCTTAAAGGGAAGGCTCCCCCTTCTCACTGTTCCTTGGATCAACTCAAGGTAAGCAAGAAGTTGAGAGATTAATGTATGGGGTGTTCCCAATATTCTTTTCTCTTAGCTTTCAGGAAAGAATCCACTTACTCGTGGAGTGAGTAATGGGCAAGATTAAATCTCTAAACTACACTTCTATCTAATAGCTGGAAATGCTGATACACTTCTATCTATTTAAACTACACTTCTATTTAAAACTTTTATCCAAACAATTAACTTCAAATGCTTAAATGAACAATTATGCACATGCACAATCGATACACTATTTTACACGAAAACCCAATGCGGGAGAAAACCACGACAAATTAATGTTTTTTATATAAATTTTATTCTTTTACAATGAATTGTAGGCTACGACCTACTAGAGGCTCCAACTCCTATGTTTATGAGCACTGACTCATTGCAAGCTCCAACTCCCACACTTCGCAGGCTCCAACCTACTGGAAGCACCAACTCCCCATTGTTGTTTTCGTGAGCACCAACCCACTGCACACAAATTGTTTGTCCACTTTAACTATGTTGCTTACTTCAACTGATGATGGACGCTTTCTTAACACCATTTCTTGTCTTTCCATATCTGTTTTTAAAACCACATTCACTTCTACAAATATCCCCCTTTTATATTGTTTCAATAGAATAACAATCTTTCTTATCCACTTATAATATATATATCCAATTTAGAAAATCTGAATATATATTCGATTATGTTCCTTACTTTATCTATTTGCTCCACACACTTTCTTAACTTTTCAAGTATATATTTACATACTCTAACTCTTCAGCATATATTCTTTTTATTTTCTTCATTTTCCACACTCTTCTATTTTGCACACTCTCTCTTCTCTTTAATACTTTTGATCTGCATTATATATATGTTAAATTTTATTCTTCTTCCTCTTATTTTTCTTCTCAACATCTAAGTGCTGACTTACTTTTTTAAATTCTCTCCTCTGATTTTTTTTTTCCCTATTTCATTCATATCTTCTTTTTAATTCTTTACTGCATGTCTTCAAATCACTGCTCTTCTCAGCACTTCTGTTTTTCTTATACGCATTGCTCTGTTTCATCCAATCTCCTTTTTTCATTGCAGATAATCCATCCTTTATTTATATTGTTTCACTCCAATCAATTGGTGCGACTTTTAGCCAAGAGATGAATATTTCAAATAAATATTTTTAATTATTCTTTGTTAATTTAGATAACACCTTTCATAACCATAGTTTAATTTAGATCACCGATGGGATAGTTTAAGTCTTGTCTATGATCAACGCTCCATTCTCATATGCTATTGTGCATTGTTAATTTCCCTAAGACCAACTGCACCAATATAAAACACAATAGTATTATGAATCACTGCCTCCTTTGTTGTTTATATACCATATTGATGTGTTATATGCATCCCGATGACATCCCTATTTTTCCCGCAAACTTCAGAAAGTTGGTCCTCTCGAATCAAATATTTTTGTCTTCATACGCATATGCTGGACTGATCTAAACCTTTCTCACACAGAGTACTTCATATCTTTCATTTTGATCGCATTATATGAATGTGTAGTTTTCACAACTTGGAGACTTCTGCTTCCATCGCATCTTGAATGTGATGAACATTGTTCATTCCGCTGACACAAACTTTTGCCGTTTACTCTACAAAAATGTTGTTGGATATGCCTTAGTTTATTTATCTGAATCATGTCTTCTGCAATACTCCTTATACCTGATTTGCTTGAATGCTATAGAGAAACTCCTCCATATGTTAGAGATTATTTGTGATTCAAACTTCACTGTACCCTATCGCTGCCGCATATGATCATAACTGTTATTCTGCTATTGATCATGCAGGCACCACTATTTCGTTGAAAACATAGTCGCTGTAATAATATGACTTTGGTGTCTTGAAAAATTCTGCACATCCTTTTATTTGTTTCTGCCTGTCCATACTCCCGATGGTTCCTCATCAATACGTCTGTTCACCATTACTGCCTTCACTAGTTCATATTGTGTGTTTGGCTTCCGTACATTTATTTTCTGTTCAATCTTTGTCTCTATTTAGGCATGCTACATAGGTGTGAATATTATGAGAAGAATATTTTGTTAATGCATCAATCTTTGTCTTCTAATGATTTTTTTCAGTCTTTACTATTCCTCTTGCTGCTTCATACTAATGAATATAGATGAGGTAAATATCTCATCATATATATCGCTCTCATGTATATATATATCCAGCTTTATAGAACTGAATTCATAATTTCACTTATTTCAATCATCTATTAAGGTCTTTGACTTCCACTAGTCTCATAAGAATATATAACTGTTTTACTTTACATATGTTTTACTTAACATAAATATATCCTTCAATATTTTGTTGTCATATATAAATATTCAACTGTACATTTCCAATGTCTTAAGTTTGCATACTATATTTTTGAATGCATCTCATGTGTATGGCTTTTACATTAATGACAGGATCTAACAACATTGACATCAATGACAACTTCTTCTTGTTACCTTTGACATCAATGACAATTATTCCATCAATCTCCCCCTTTGTCATTGATGGCAATACCAAATCATCTGAATCTTGTCATTTCAATCTCTCTCCCCCTTTGACATCAATGGGAAAGGGCAACAAAGCTGGTTATCAAATGCTCCCCCTTGAAATTTATCTCATACTTCGCCCGAGAAGAATTCCTCAATGTTTCTACATGTTCTATTGCTTCCGCTTCTTTAAAGGCTTCTCTTGCAAATTTTGACATCAATTCAATCATCTTTCCAACTTCTTAATCTTAAATCCTGAACATCAACTCATCTTGAACTATCTTACTCTTTTCTGCAGGGTTTAATAAATATCTCGTATACAGCCCCCCTGAACTCATGCTTCTTCTTTCAAACTAGGAAGTGTGTGAATCGCAAGTTGCACTTGCACTAGTTTCTCCTTTTCGTGTAGTCATCTTCCTTCTCCAAACCTTTGTAGTTTTTCTCTTTTTATTACTTTGCATAGAGGTTCATAAAGGTTCATTATTTTCATCCTCTTTATCTTTGTCAAATTCCTTTCTTGTGGATGGTCTTTGACTATCAATTATATCCGTCACAGTTTCAAAGCTCTTTTCAAATTTAAGACTGGTATTCAATTTGACAGTGGTTTTCTCTAAATCATTTTTCAACATGGTGGCTTCCTCCTCTAATTTGGCATAGTCTTCTTCTTTAGCTTTTAACTTTTTCATAATCTCATGCCGAACTCGTTTGGCTTCTTCTAATTGTTCTTTCAAATTCTGAATTACCTTGTTTGATTTTGTTTGGGCTTCATATAATTCCTGGATTTATGATTTTTGTTTTGCAACCCTCTTCTTAAGCTTTCCATTTTTCTTGTAAGGATAGTCAAGTTCTTCCATGAAATCAACTTCCTCTTCCTCATCGTAGATCTTCTTCATCTTCTATAGATGTAGTGGATCCTTCTTTGAGTTTTCCATCATCCAGAACTTCATTTGTATGTGATTTATTATATTCTTCTATCCTATTTTCTTCATCATTCACAATGTCATCTTGATTTTCCACATCATCATTTTCTATTGCCATATATATGCCAAGTTCCATCTCATCATGTACGTCATCTTCCATATTATCATATGTATTTGATTCTATAATATCAATACAATTATTACTATAAATAGAGTCGGCTCCTTTATTGAGGAATTCAATATTGATCACTTCATCGCTAGCTGTCGGTGCAATGTTATAACTACTCTTCCTATTTCCTTTCCTTTTTCCCATGTGTGCTCAATAGATCTACCTTCACGCAGTTAGGCTTTATAGAAGGAACCGACTTTGATACCAATTGAAGAGCACATGATTATACTGAGAGGCGTGGTTGGGGTGGGTAGGTGGGTGAATTAGTATAATGACTAATTTGCCAATTTAAAACTTTTATCCAAACAATTAACTTCAAATGCTGAAATGAACAATTATGCATATGAACACAATGACACTATTTTACGTGGAAACCCAATTCGTGAGAGAACCATGGCAAGTTAATGTTTTTTATATAAACTTTAATCTTTTACAATGAATTTTAGGTTACAACCTACTAGAGGCTCCAAACCCTATGTTTATGAGCACCGTCTCACTGGAAGCTCCAACTCCTACATTTCACAGGCTCTGAGCTACTATAAGCACCAACTCCCCACTGTCATCTTCATGAGTACCAACCCACTGCATACAGACTGTTTGTCCACTTTAACTATGTTGCTTACTTCAACTGATGATGGATGCTTTCTTAACACAATTCCTTGTCTTCAAATCAATACGTATATCTGTTTTGAAAACCACATTCATTTCTACAAATATCCCCCTTCTATATTGTTTTCAATAGATTAACAATCTTTCTTATCCACTTATATGTATCCGATTTAGAAAATCTGAATATATATTTGATTATGTTTCTTAATTTATCTATTTGCTGCACACAATTTCTTAACTTTTCAAGTATATCTTTACATACTTTAACTCTTCAGCATATATTCTTTTTATGTTCTTCATTTTCCACACTCTTCTATTTTGCACATTCTCTCCTCTTTAATACTTTTGACCTGCATTATATATATGTTAAATTTTATTCTTCTTCCTCTTATTTTTCTTTTCTACATCCAATTGCTGATTTCCTTTTAAAATTCTCTTCTCTGATTTATTCTTTTTCTATTTCATTCATATCTTCTTTTTAATTCTCTACTGCATGTCTGTAACATCTAGTTTCCTCGGGTTTTAATTAACAACTAACACATTCATAGAAAATCAGTTATTACTTCGTTTCATAGGAAGACAGTTATATCATTCATGTTCATGTGAATAAGATTTACCGTTAAAATTAGTTAGACAAAATTTCTTAACTAAAAACTTGAAACACCATCAAATGAAATTACTATAGAAATTGAAAACCACATACCTCGGAAATTGAGATCGAAATCAAAACTAGGGATGCTTCTGCAACCACCTGGGTTAGTCCACAAATACTACTATAACAATATCACATGACGACTATCATCTAAAAACTGCTATCTCAAAATCAAATGATGATTACAAGTAAATACCACTATATTTAAAATTAGGGCATCACAACCACTATATCAATTAGGGCATCGTTTACCATCGGTTCATTTAGGGCTTCTGGTATCACTTAGGGCTTCTGATACTATTGATTCAATTAGGGTTTCCGATACCATTGATTCAAATAAGGCTTCCGATATCGCTGTATCATTTAGGGTTCTAGCTATTACTCAATCAATTAGGGCTTCAGATTCCTTTCCTTCCGATTACTTAACTATTGCAGGAATTCAAGATTAGGAGATATGCTCATATAAATGAAAGTTGTTATATCAATTTATTAGATAAATCTATCCTTCGCATTTAAGTGTAAAATAACTGTAACAATGAAATAACAAAATTAATCTTACCTTCTCATATATAAAAGTGATAATATCTGTTTCTAATAAACAATTGAATGTATAACTTATCTTTGTCTATAGAATGTCCGAAAACTTAGGGAGAGGTGAAACATTGTCAGGGGCTTAACTGCCCAACCTTGGACCAAATCTTATCCCCACATGGTCTCTAACGAGAAAGACCTTCCCTACCCGCAATAGACAGGGGACAACTTGCCATCCTTTGGGCTTTCTGGTATTTTAACACGCAACTTGGAAGCAAGAGATCACAATTTATGCATGAGTTATTAATTAATTCATATTAAAAATGATAAATGTTGTTCTATCATAACTGGTATTGATTCATGTTATTGATGATTCCTTTCTCTCACCACATCACCCATTTTCTTGGGTACATAGCCGGGTGAGTCCCAGGTATTCAGAATTCTCAGAGCAGACGACTCTATCAATTATTCAAGAAGATTACATACATTCATCATTTCACATTCTGTGATTACATAATTATGTTTTTTAAAGATTTCAAATTTGAATGTTTAATTAATTAAATTAATCATAACTGGTTCCTCTTTCGCGTTCTGACAGATTAACTCCACCTCTTCATCATTTCATGGCTTTCTCTGCCGATGAATTCGTTGGTGTTACAAGTATTTGAATTTGTTCGGAAAAATTGTGATAACATGTGTATTGTTGATGATTCATATAAAATTGTTGCAGCTACCATATGAATTTGAAATAATATTACATTTCACAGAGATAATACTAAGAAGATCCCAATGACTCTATGGAATTACAAGAGATTAACAACATAGTATTTAATTGCAAACAAAGGATAGTTGGCTGTAAGAAAACTAATGACATACAAATGCATGCAATATTATATTCACAGTCCTAACAATGCATAATCGGTTGCAATCGGACTTAAACTTCAAAGAAGAAGGATTATGAAAACATATAGTGTATCAATCAAAATCTAAGCACTGTAAAGCCAGCTGTAGTCGGTTTTAAACTTGAGTAAGAAAGAAAGAAAGAAACACAAAAACATGACCTGAGAATGGCTTGAGGTTTGTTTGGCGTGGCTCCTCTTGTCCTCTGCCGGAATTCTTGTTTGGTAGATGTTTCATCTGCTAGTAGAGACTTGTATGCATATTTCTTCAAATTAATCACGTGACTTGTATGGAAACTCGGATTCCTCTTTCCGTTGGCTAGTGTTCTTGACCTCTCACTGTATATTGCTCTATTTGGAAATTCTAATGTTGTTGGACTTAGAGAAAATTAGAAATGAATCGGATTTTAGAGCAAGGAATGGTTAAATTCTCAGAACGATGTTCACAGGGCTCAATATTAAAACGTAGTAGGTTGGGAGGAGAGTAAAGAAAATATAGAGAGGAAGAAGTCCCCCCAAATTGATTCATGATATTCTTTATAAAGGTTGGCCATGACTACTCGGCTACCATCGGTTATCAAGAAGACTCTTGGAATACATCATAAATTTGAATTGAAAAAGGAGAGAAATAAAGAGGGAAAAGAAAAGAAAAGGTTGGAAGAGAAGTTTGAAAGATTAAGACAATTCGAATTGCCAAATAAAAAAATCAATTAATCATGCCAAGTGCTAATCGATTAAAAGCAAGAATATTAAAAATAAGGAATAGAGTCGGAAGATTATAATTCAAAATTATAATAATTCAAATGTTATTATAATCCGAATATTATTATAACCTTATATTTATATGTACATGTAAACATCAGTTTATTAAATTATTAAAAATATAATGAATGCCCAAATCATTTTTATATTTAAATGCACTTATATAAATTATTATTAAAATAATATAATTAAAATCCTTTGAGATATGTTCTATATTTTATTGCAATTATTTTTATTAAATTAATTATTTAAATAACTCATGCAGTTTCACAGATGTATCCTGTTTCAAGTTGCTAGATCCTCTACCCATCTGCCTAGTGATGGTGATGCTCCTGCCTAATTCTTTTTTGACAATGCTTCCACCCTCTTCGACATGTTTCCTACAAGGAAATTACCCGCAGTTAAATTATATTATTATCATGAATTATTTAATCATAATTAATCATAACGGTTAACCATCTTCTCAATTCCATGAATTCGTGATTAATGATCAACTAGCATATTATCTTCACTTGAAATCATAACGACTATCTTACCATTTCGCTAGATTATGACAAATGAAATTGCCAACTGACTTCATGTGATCCTCAATGGCTATATTTCAAATTAGGTCTAAAATTGGGATGTAACATACCATTCCCCTTGTGGTTCATCGTCCTCGATGAACTTGAAATTGTAACGAACATTATAAAGGAGTATTTTTAAAATTGGAATGTAACGTACCATTCCCTTTTGTGTTTCATCATTCTTGATGATCTTTGCAAATTAGACACTAAAAGAATTTTCCAAATACAAGATATATATATATATATATATATATATATATATAGCATCGTGATATCATCAAAATCATAATCGAAACTCAAGATCCATTTTACTTCAAAGTTTCTAAAAAGATACATGCATGGTATCATAAAACTAAACACATGCTCACTTGAGTTCACTTACCGTTCTTGTGGTCATCTTAGCATCAATTGAGTTGATTCTATTTCATATTCCTGTCATACTCATGCAAACACTCACCATATCATTAGTTCGGTTCCATATTGATATCTTCATTTAAGAGAATTTTCAAGGTTCAATGATTGAAAATAAGTTAAGCATTCAAAACTGGAATTTCTTCAACTAAGAAGTTCTAGATCATAACTTGATCGTAATCAAAATCACTTATATGTACCATCTGGCATATGAGATTCATTAATGGGTAGATCATCCCTGCAAACTTACAGATCACTTGAAATAGGCTAGTGAATCCATGTTTTTCCATTTATGTGACTTCGGTCTTTATGTCCGTCTCATAACATTTCGTTAGAACAATCATCTCATGATAGAATGCAACAGCTTAATATGTAAAATCAACATCATGCGTATTATACATTTATAGCAATGTGTCAAAGGGTAAAAACATGATATACTATGCAAGACCATCATACATCAAATCAAGATCATAAGCATTTGAAACAATTCATAAGATTCTTATTAAGTGGCTCATCATTCATCTGTAAATATCTGGAAGTTTATTCTTTCCATTTCTGTGATTTAGGCTTCCATGCCCATCTCGTCAAAGTTTACAACTATAAACAAGCATTGATAGTTCCAATTATGCAAGTGCGTTTACTCCATACTAGAGCACATAATGATCTTGTTGTTTAATCAACATCAAAAAGGATCATGGTTCACAGTTTTGTTTTCCTTCAATTCAAGATCAAATAGGTAACAATTTATTTCTGCCATTAATTGCATAAAGAATTATTTAGCCATCATCATGGATTTTGATAACATTTTATCAAGATTATATAAATTGTTTTGGATTGCGCAAGCCTTAGCCTTGAACCATACTCATCCCTCACACATTCTAACCTTTTAGAATGGCTCCCACGAGATGTTTATTAGTCCGGCCATCTGAGTAATCAGGTGGTTTGAGTGTCCCAACAGTTATTCTCCAAAATAACTGAAGCGTCTGGACAAACAAAAAAAGATCTCATGTTTCGCATATCTGCTCATATCTACCCTGGCCAAGGATTTCAAAGTTGCGTTTGTAAACCCGATCTCGACCACTTGACTTGCCAATCATTTTATCTTCTTAATTAGGTTTCGTCTTTATGATATTATAGTTTATACATTTGTCCATTTTATATCATTTCAACCTTCCCGGCTATTCTGAATGATTTCCCAGTTTTGATTGCAATATCCTGTTATTCAAATTAAATCTTTTTCAACATTGCATTTTCAGTTTCTCAGAAAATAGTGTTGGACCCAAGGTTACAATGTTAAACCCAACGCTCTGATACCATATGTAACATCCGGTTTCCTCGGGCCTTAATTAACAACTAACACATTCATAGAAAATTAGTTATTACTTCGTTTCATAGGAAGATGGTTATATCATTCATGTTCATGTGAATAAGATTTACCATTAAAATTAGTTAGACAAAATTTCTTAACTAAAAACTTGAAATACCATCAAATGAAATTATTATAGAAATTGAAAACCACATACCTCGGAAACTGAGATCGAAATCAAAACTAGGGATGCTTTTGCAACCACCTGGGTTAGTCCACAAATACCATTATAACAATATCACATGACGACTATCATCTAAAAACCACTATCTCAAAATCAAATGATGATTACAAGTAAATACCACTATATTTAAAATTAGGGCATTACATACCACTGTATCAATTAGGGCATCGTTTACCATCGGTTTATTTAGGGCTTTTGATACCGTTGTATCACTTAGGGCTTCCAATACTACTGATTCAATTAGGGCTTCCTATACCACTGATTCAAATAGGGCTTTCGATATCGTTGTATCATTCAGGGTTTGAGCTATTACTCAATCAATTAGGGCTTCAGATTCCTTTCCTTCCAATTATTTAACTGTTGTAGGAATTCAAGATTAGGAGATATGCTCATATAAATGAAAGTTATATCAATTTATCAGATAAATCTATCCTTCTCATCTAAGTGTACAATAACTGCAACAATGAAATAACTCAATTAATCTTACCTTCTCATATATAAAAGTGGTAATACCCGTTTCTAATAAACAATTGAATGTATAACTTATCTTTGTCTGTAGAACGTCCGACAACTTGGGGAGAGGTGAAACATTATCAGGGGCTTAACCACTCAACCTTAGACCAAATCTTATCTCCACATGATCTCTAAAGAGAAAGGTGCTCCCTACCCGGCATAGATAGGGGACAACTTGCCATCCTCTGGGCTTCCTGGTATTTTAATATGCAACTTGGCAGCAGGAGATCACAATTTATGCATGAGTTATTAATTAATTCATATTAAAAATGATAACGTTATTCTATCATAACTGGTACTGATTCATGTTATTGATGATTCCTTTCTCTCACCTAATCACTCATCTTCTTGGCTACACAGCCGGGTGAGTCCCAGGTATTCAGAATGCTCAGAGTAGACAACTCTATCAATTATTTAAGAAGATTACGTACATCCATCATTTCACATTCTGTGATTACATAATTATGTTCTTTAAAGATTTCAAATTTGAATGTTTAATTAATTAAATTAATCATTACTGGTTCTTTTTTTGCGTTCTGACAGATTAACTCCACCTCTTCACCATTTCATGGCTCTCTGCCGGTGAATTCCTTGGTGTTACAAGTATTTGAATTTGTTCAGAAAAATTGTGATAACATGTGTATTGTTGATGATTCATATAAAATTGCTACAACTACCATATGAATTTGAAATGATATTGCATTCCACAAAGATAATACTAAGAAAATCCTGATGACTCTATGGAATTACAAGAGATTAACAACATAGTATTTGATTCCAAACAAAGGATAGTCGGTTGTAAGAAAACTTATGACATACAAATGCATGTAATATCATATTCACAGTCCTAGCAATGCATAACTGGCTGGAATCAGACTTAAAGTTCAAAGAAGAAGGATTATGAAAACATAGTGTATCAAACAAAATCCTAGCAATGTGAAGCCGATTGCAGTCGGTTTTAAACTTGGGTAAGAAAGAAATAAAGAAACACAAAACATGACCTGAGAATGGCTTGAGGTTTGTTTGGTGTGGCTCCTCCTGTCCTCTGCTGGAATTCTTGTTGGGTATTTGTTTCATCTTCTAGCAAAGACTTGTATGCAAATTTCTTCAAGGTAATCACGTGACCTGTATGGAAACTCGGATTCCTCTTTTTGCTGGCCAGTGTTCTTGACCTCCCACTGTATATTGCTCTATTTTGAAATCCTAACGCTATTGGACTTAGAGAAAATTAGAAATGAATCGGATTTTAGAGCAAGGAATGGTTAAATTCTCAGAACGATGTTCACAGGGCTCAAGATTAAAACATAGTAGGGTGGGAGGAGAGTAAAGAAAATATAGAGAGGAAGAAGAGTCCCTTCAAATCGATTCATGATATTCTTTATAATGGTTGGCCATGACTACTTGGCTACCATCGGTTATCAAGAAGACTCTTCGAATACATCATAAAGTCAAATTGAAAAAGGAGAGAAATAAAGAGGGAAAAGAAAATAAAAAGTAATAAGAGAAGTTGGAAAGATTAAGACAATTCAAATTGCCAAATAAAAAAATAAATTAATCATGCCAAGTGTTAATCGATTAAAAGCAAGAATATTAAAAATAAGGAATGGAGTTGGAAGATTATAATTCAAAATTATAATAATTCAAATGTTATTATGATCCGAATATTATTATAACCTTATATTTATATATACATGTAAACATCAGTTTATTAAATTATTAAAAATATAATGATGCCCAAATCATTTTTATATTTAAATGCATGTATGTAAATTATTATTAAAATAATATAATTAAAATCGTTTGAGATTTTAATATTTTAACTCAATTATTTTTATTAAATTAATTATTTAGATAATTCATGCGGTTCCACAGATGTATCCTATTTCAAGTGGCTAGATCCTGTACCCATCTGCCCAGTGATGGTGATGCTCCCACCTAATTCTTTTCTGACAATGCTTCCACCCTCTTTAACATGTTTCCTGCAAGGAAATTCCCCGCAGTTAAATTATATTATCTTAATGAATTATCATAACGACTATCTTACCATTTCGCCAGATTATGTCAAATTAAACTGCCAACTGACTTCTCGTTAACCTCAACGGCTATATTTCAAATTAGGTCAAAAATTGGGATGTAACAATGTCTTTAACTTGCTGCTCTTCTCTGCACTTTTGTTTTTTTCCTACACATTGCTTTGTTTCATTCACTCTACTTTTTTCATCGCAGATAATCCATCTTTTATTTATATTGTTTCACTCCAATCAATTGGTGTGACTGTTAGCCAAGGGAGTAATCTTTCAAATGCATATTTTTAGTTATTCTTTGTTTATTTAGATAACACCTTTCATAACCATAGTTTAATTTAGATCACCGATGGGATAGTTTAAGCCTTGTCTATGATCAACGCTCTGTTCTCATACGCTATTGTGCATTTTTAATTTCCCCAAGACCAATGGGACCAATATAAAACACAATAGTATTATGAATCACTGCCTCCTTCGTTGTTTATATACCATACTGATGTGTTATATGCCTCTTGACGACATCCCTATTTTTGCTGTAAACTTCAGAAATTTGGTTCTCTCGAATCAAATATTATTTAGTCTTTTTAGGCATATGCTCGACTGATCTAAAAGTTTCTCACATAGAGTACTTCATATCTTTCATTTTGATCGCAGTTTATGAATGCGTAGTTTTTACAACTTTTAGACTTTTGCTTCCATTGCATGTTGAATGTGATGAACATTGTTCATTCTGCTGACACTAAAACTTTTGCTGGTTCCTCTCCAAAAACGTTATTGGATATGCCTGCCTTTATTTATCTGAATCATGTCTTCCATAATACTCTTCATCGTGACTCTAGACTGGCTGCATATACCTGATTTGTTTGAATGCTATAGAGAAAATCTGCCATATTTTGGAGATTATTTGTGCTTCAAACTTCACTGTACCCTATCGCTGCTGCATATGATCATAACCATTCATCTGCTATTGACCATGCATGCACCATTATTTCGTTGAAAACATAGTAGCTTCAATAATATGAATATTCCACACATCCTTATATTTATTTCTCCCTGTATGTGTATGTCCGTGTGTTTGCTCTTGGAGCCACGTCATCCATACTCCTGATGGTTCCCCATCAATATGTCTGCTCACCATTACTGCCTTTACTAATTCATATTGTGCATTTGGCTTCCGTACATGTATTTGCTATTCGATCTTTGTCTCTATTTAGGCATGCTACATAGGTGTGAATATTATGAGAAGACTATTTTGTTAATGCATCAATCTTTGTCTTCTAATAATTTTCAGTCTTTATTGTTCCTCTTGCTGCTTCATACTAATGAATATAGACGAGGTAAATATCTCATCATATATATTACTCTCATGTGTGTGTGTGTCTATATATCCAGCTTTATATAAAATTCTCATCATATATATTACTCTCATATATATATATATATATATCCAGCTTTATAGATCTGAATTCATAATTTATATATATCCAGCTTTATAGATCTGAATTCATAATTTCACTTGTTTCAATCATCTATTAATGTCTTTGACTTAAGTGATAAGACTTCACTAGTCTCATAAGAATATAACCATAGATGAAGTTTTACTGTACATATGTTTTACTTCACCTATATATATATATATCATTCAATATTTTGTTGTCATATATAAATATTCAACTTTATATTTCCAATTTCTTTAGCATGCATACTATATTTTTCAATGCATCTCATGTCTATGGCTTTTATGTTAATGACATGATCTAACAACATTGACATCAATGACAACTTCGTCTTCTTCCCTTTGACATTAGTGACAATAGTTCCATCATCACCTTGATAACCATGGTGTTGTGTCTTTTGATAGCCTCTAACTCTCTTTGATGAATTGCTCGTTGTCATTTGAAAACTAGATGTAATCAAGCTTTTCCTCATTTCACAATTGTCATCAGTTCTCCTTTGTACATTTGCACATTTTGAATTTCATGCATTTTGAAGACCTTCTCAATGATGTCTGGATGCAAACTTAGAACAACTTTCCCATCAGCATCTTTAACTTTTAAATTTTTTCTTTCTTTTTCAAAATGCTTGGCGCATTCCCAGACAAACATAGGTTCCAAGGCTACCATTGGGAAAGTGGAGACCACATGAATAATTGCCTCTTGAGAATCAAAGCATGTCTTCTCGATAGGATGTCATTATTCTTTGAAGAAGTTCTGACATATCTTGAAGAGTGCGCCACAACATCAAGATGAAAACATCTTCCAATGAGATTGGATTCTTGAAAACTTTGGGATTTGAGTTACAATGACGCATCCATGAGGGATGGGTGTGCAAAGTATTGATTAGATACTTATGGAACACATGTGATGAGTAGAAATGAACCGGAGAGCATATGTATTTGGACAAAAAGAGCCAAAATTGTGTTAATGTTTGGTAGCTTCAGTTGGATAAACTTTGAGACTAAACTGAAGTTATATATGTGTGTGTGTGTGTGTGTGTGTGTGTGTAGTTTAATTAAATAATAAATTACATATTATGATAAATTATATATATATATATCATTATGTTATTACCATTTTAATGTATAGACATCCATGGACATGTCTCCTCTTGATTTATTATCAATATAAATAAGAGATTGTTGCAAAGTGGAAAACACATACCAAATATCATGGCAGTGCCATTACATTTGCAACAATTCTACTCTTTTAACATGGTATCAGAGCATTAATAGAGTATAACGATTATTATAAAAACCTTGAACACTGTGTATGTGAGAATCCCGACCCTAACTGTAGAGTATATTGGCCCATACTCAACGTGGTCTATGTAAATTCAAATGCTTTGGCAAAGCTATTTGAAAGATCAAAGGGGAATGATAGCGAAAGTTGGAAATATATCAAGGGCAAAGGATGAACACATGACCTACATCAAACATAATGTTTAGCTTCATACTTGCATTCACATCTATCAAATGTTGCCTACAGACACCTATCTTGTTATAATAATCACCATACATATATGATTGGACATCACTCCAAACTTTTATATCGGATTTTGTCCTATAACAGAAAGCCAGAAAGTGATGAGGCAAGGGTGGTCGAATATTGGAGCAACTATGTCAACACATAGAAATCAAGCAAAAAAGAGGGAATTAACCTTTTCTAAAGAGGAGAAGTGATCAATTATTTGGACCCGTCAATATAGATGATAGAGTAAAGAGATGTAAATAATAAATAAGTAAAGAATTTTGGCACCAAAAGGATAAGACATGCCTTTTGATCTGTTCCAATCTTGTTCATATGGAGACACAGTGAACTTTATTTGCTAACGTGGGCAAGAGAACATCTTAGCCATCGCCGAACCCCAATACATTACAAGTGGCCTGCGGTACAGAAGAAGTGACTTTATTTATATGGCTTCATGTCACAATTGGAAAGAAGCACTGCACATGGACTTTCCCATTATAATTTGAACATTCTATGTTTAACACAAATGACAAAAACATGAATCTATAAACAAGCATTGATAGGAGAGACTTCTGTAAGAAATGACGGTACATGACAACGACCACAATGCACAACAAGGGTAGTTTGTACAAGTAAGAATGATATCAATAACACTCTTGCAATGTGTGAGGACATTTAAAATGCCAACCTGAATCCTATATCTACATCAAACATATTCCTAATACATGTCCTTCTATTGTGCCACTTTGGAATAAGGTGGCAATTCATATATGTTTGTGTAAACTCGCTTTAACCGGTCATGCTCTACTTATTTCACCATCCGCCAAACCTTGTTATTATTGTATGTGTAAGTACAGAGTTACTTGTAGGGCTCACGTTTCCTTTGTTCATGCCCCTTGGATCAATGCTTTGATAACTTGGATTGATACTTTGATCACAATCCCTCATTTACAATCGCCACAATTTATCTTGATATCATAAAGAGCAGAATGTACAAAAATATTTGAATGGTCTTGAATAAAATGTAAAACTAATTATGTGTGAGTGCACTACCCATTAGAGTTGAGGAGAATAAGATACCATTGTTGGATCAAGGTAAGGAAGCTTATACGAGAAAATACAACATGCAGCCTACGTGGATGGTGATGTAAAAAGTGATTTACACATTGGTCTCATCCTAACTATGCAAACATATAATGGAGTTGTACTTAATGTAAGCAAGAACGTGCATCCAAAACCAACTTGATAAAAGGAAGAGGGAGAGTGAGATTCAGAGGGAGCTTGGCATGTTATTAGAGGCAACCTTGAAAGAGAGGGAGAAGACTGAGGATGTTATTTAGTGAACCTTAGTGAACTTAGTCTTATTGATTAAGAGGGAGTAAACCATGTTGAGATGGATTCTCTAGTGATCTATAAATTGTCGTAGTCAAGAGGACTGTGATTCATACATTATGACGATGTGATTTTAATGGACCTATCCCTTGTGTACATCATGAGGAAGTGATGATTTCCAAATGATCATCACTTGTATTTGGAGAAGTAGTTGTAAGGTGACAATCCTACAATAACTTGTATTATGAGATCAGACAAATTGAGTAAATGGTGAATGTCTTGCATCTCAACACTCTGGGAGACCATTACTCTGAGTATTTGGTGAATATCTTCGATATTCTGGGAGGCCAATACTCTTGATAACATATGTGATATCAAACCTTATTTTGAGTAATTGGTGAATATCATATGATATTCTAGGAGACCAATACTTGCGATGTCAAATGTGATATCACACCTTATTTGAGTACTTGATGAATATCAGATGTTGATATTCTTGGAGGTCAATACTCTTGATATTAGATGTGATATCAAAAACTTTTGAGTACTTGGTGAATATCGTTGATATTCTGGGAGGTTAATACTCGTGATATCAAAATGGTGGATATCTTTTGATCAAAGATATTCTTAAAATTTGTCATTCCCAATATTATCAATAGTGCAATATATGTCTTGTGTTTATCCTCCCTAGCTAAGAGGGAGTGTTAATGTTTAGTAGCTTCAGTTGGATAAACTTTGAGACTAAACTGAAGTTACACACACACACACATATATAAATGTTGTTACCATTTTAATGAATAGACATGTTCTATGAAGGGACATGTCTCCTCTTGATTTATTATCAATATAAATAATAGATTGTTGCAAAGTGGAACACACATACCAAATATCATGGCAGTGCCATTACATTTGCAACAATCCTACTCTTTTAACAAATCAGACTTAGAAAGATGGATTGGATGTGGACAAAGATGGGCTTTCCTTTGTATGGCCAAGAATGCAAGTTAGATGCATATGAATGTGTGCAAATGACAACTTTGAGATTTAAAAGTTTGACCCTTACCAAAATCGGCTAGTCTAGAGGTAATTACATATAATAAACATGAATCATTTTTACTTGAGGTATACATGTAATCGGATTTAGAGGATGTAATTGCATGTGTTGGAAAATGAATGAAGTAGATGTAGATGCACTTGCATTGTTGGATAGGATTCTTCAACTTTCTTTCAAAAAGAAACAAAAAACAAGTAACAAACAAACAAGTAAAACTAAGAATAAAACAAAAACATACCTCTTGCTATTGACTCAAACATGACAAACTTCCAGATGTTCTTCTGATGCAATTTCATTTTTGGAGTTTGGGAGAATTTTCAAGCATTTGAGATGAGAAGATTTCATCTTATTTAAAGAAAAAATGCAAAAGATATGGCATGCTTTTGAACAAATGGACAAAGATGAGCCAAATAATGCAACACAATAGCAAAGTAAGCAAGAAATGAAAGCAAAGCCGGAATCTACTTATTTGGAGGTCAAAGAACCAAATGTGGAGGAAATAGAAGTCAAAATGAAAGAGTCTTCTCCAAAATCGAACTCTCCAAGTGCATTTGCATACAACAAATCAATAGCTTTTGACCATTTAAAAGTTGCAAATGTAAATCCTCATGTTCAAATACTTGGTCAATTTTGCATGTAATGGTAAAATGCAAGTCACAAAACCTTTAAAATGCAAAACATTTTTTCATGTAACATGTTCTTGAGGAGTTTTTAGTAAAAAACGTGCCCTCCAAATGCTAATACATGGGTCTTTTGTGAAGAGCAAGGGAAAAAACATAGTTTTCAAATGCCAATATTTGCTTGAAAATGCAAAAATGCCTTCTCCGTACTGAACGCATAGGCTGGAAGTGTTGTTTCCTGAACATATTTGACAAAAACGTGCCCTTATGCATTTGCTTGCAAAAATGTGGCTTTCAAATGCCCAAATGTGGCTTTAAAATGCAGATTTCTTGGTCATTTTTAATGAAAGCGTACCCTTTTCATGCCAAAATATGAGACATTTTTGCCTTGGGAATGCAAAAAAGTGTTTCCCAAAACCATTTGCATGTTATGGAATGAAAAATTAGATGCTATGAATGCATTTACACGAGGCATTTTGCCTTGGAACGGCCACGTTTTAATTTGGGAAGCAAAATCGAGTTCTAAGAATGCAATAACATGTTTAAATACATTCATATGTTGGTTGGAAGTGCAAATAGCACTCTCATGGAGACATTACACGTGTTTTAAAAATGCATGTAATGGTGCAAATCACACTTTCCATGAATCATTGCATATTTAAAATAGTACGAGGTAATTGGTAAATACTTGCTTGTTATAAACAGAGACCGAAAGTTCAATTTATACAAAAGAATGATTGTAAAGAATAGAAACATTCTATTCTAGAGAAAGCAAAAAACGAAAGCAAACTAAAGCTTAAGATATTTACAAGATAACTATTAACTAATAATAGACGACTTATCTATTATTGGAATACCCTCCCTTAATGGTTAATCTATCGAACACACCAAGCTGTCCTTTGAATTTGACAAGCTTATCAGGACCAAGAGGTTTGGTGAGAATGTCTGCAGTCTGATCTGTGGTAGGAACATACTGCAGATCTATAGTCTCGTCTTCAACCAGCTATCGTATGTAATGACAATGAACATCCACATGCTTGGTTTGTTCATGGAAAATTGGATTCTGTGCTAACTTGATAACGTCTTCGTTATGAACAAATAGAGTAGTCGGTCCTGCTGGTGACATCTGCATAACTCCAAGCATCCGACGAAGCCAAACAACTTCACATCCTACCTTAACAGTCCCTCTGTATTCAGCCTCTATAGAAGAGAGAGAAACTGCCTGCTTCTTCTTGCTGGTCCATGTGATTGCACCAAATCCCAAACTAAACACATATCCAGATGTTGACTTTTTATTATCAATAGAGCCTGCCCAATCTGAATTTGTAAACCCTCTGAGTTTAGGATTAGAACTCCAAGAGTACAAAAGTCCATAATCTGAAGTGCCCTTCACATAAAGAAGCACACGCTTTGCTGCCATCCAATGATCAGCTTTAGGACCTGTTATAAAACGTGAAATATAGCTGACTGCGAAGCTGATATCAGGCCTAGTAGCAAATAGGTAGATGAGGCTGCCTACTAGTTGCCTGTATGTAGTATCGTCAACGGAAGGAGAATCAGACTTTGCTGATAACTTGAGACCTTTCTCCATAGGTGTAGATGCAGGTTTGCAATACTGCATTTGGAATTTGTCTAACAGGGCCCTAGCATATTTGGACTGAGAGATGAATATATCAGAAGACTGTTGCCAAACTTCAACACCTAAGCAATAATGCATGAGTCCAAGGTCAATCATATCAAAAGACTGGCATAAGTTCTGTTTGATTCCCTGAATCAAAGATGCTGAACTGCCAATGATGATTAGATCATCCACATAGATAACCAGAAGAAGGATGTCACTGTCAGTAGTCTTGATGTACAGATTTGAGTTTGAAGAACTCCTCTTGAAACCTTGATCACTGAGGTACTTATCAATCTTGATGTACCATGCCTGAGGGGCTTGCTTCAAACCATAGAGAGCTTTTACCAATCTGAAAACTTGATGGTCTTTACCAGCAACCTTGAAACTAGGAGGCTGCATCATGTAAACCTCTTCATGGAGATCACCATTCAGGAAAGAACTCTTTATGTCCATCTGATGGACCTTCCAGCCAAACTGTGCTGCCATGGCTAGGACTAATCTAATGGTGCTCATCTTTGTAGTAGGAGCAAAGGTCTCCTCAAAGTCAATGCCCTGATGTTGAGAAAAGCCCTTCGCTACTAAACAAGCTTTGTACTTATCCAAAGTACCATCTGATTTGTATTTGATTTTGTAGACCCATTTGTAGCCAATGGGTTTCTTCCCTGGTGGAAGATCAGAAAGGACCCAAGTGTTGTTCTTCAGCTGGCTTTGATGTTCAGATGTCATGGCCTGTTCTCACTTTGGAATCCCTTTAGCCTCAGAATATGTTTGAGGTTCAAACACATTGTGAATGTTGGCCATAAGAGCAAAGTTTATAGAATTTGTAGTTTTGCTCTTTTTCGAGCTGTTCTCCCATCGATGAGCTCATCATCACGAAGATCAGCTAGTGTCTTAGCCCACCACTTGTTAGCCGACTGGATGGTTCTGGCGGTATTTTGTATTCTGTAATCGACGGTCCGGCTGTGTTTCTGTATCCTGTAGCCGACGTCGTCGGTAAATAATTTGTAGCGGATAGAATAATTGTGGCCGACGGACTCCTTCGGGAAGGTTCGGCGGTAGTATTTATATCCCGTTTGGGATCATTGTAAAGAATCAAGAATCTACTATTGCGAATATAATTCTGCTGTTCTGTTCGATTGTCTGTATGCGTTGATTTCTTTACCTGTACGACAAACATTTGGCGCCGTTGCCCTATGAATCTGGAAGGTGGGAAGAATGAAGATTAATGTCAAATCAGCTTAACAAGGATCAGAATAAGGTCAAGGGAAAAGATGGAATCCGTACTGCGCAAGAGAATTTAATTCTGGCACAGCAAGCCGAACGCCGACGAAGATTTCGAAAGAGTGTCGACGGAAACCGTAGCGCAGAAGAATTTTTGGAGGAGACTCGGCAGCGGGTGGAATTGGTGGAAGAAGCACGGGAGGAGTTCTTGAATTTGTGTTCGCCGAGGGAAGAAAATTCAGACAGAAGAGCATCAACTCGCACGGCTCGCAGTGCCGACGGAGCACGAGTGTGGAGTGACCTCTTCGTCCAGGATAGACTTCCGCGGGAAACAATTTCGGAGGATCCTTCTTCTTCACCAAGGTTCGCAGCTGTTGACACCTCCAGTGTGGGAGTGCAGACCGCTGGTGCAGGAGTTCAGACCGTCGGTGTAGGAGTTCAGACTGCCGGTGTGGGAGTGCCGACCGCCAGTGTAGGAGTGCAGACCTCCAGTGTTATGGCGGGACCCAAAGAAAAGCTGCCAAAATTTGAAGGTGATGGTACAGCCGACTCCATTCGACATTGTAAGACATGTGAGACGATCTGGCGGGCAAATGGAATCATAGATGCCGACAAATGGGTCAGGCAATTTCTGGCAACCTTACGGGGTGTCGCGATTGATTGGTTTTCGGATATGGATCCGTAGAAACTGGATACATGGGATAAGATTAAAAAAGAGTTCTTGATGGAGTTTAAACTCTTGCGGGATGATAATGAAATTGTAGCGGAAATTTTCAATACCAAGCAAGGGAAGCACGGAACTGTCCGTGTCTATGCCAGGAGATTAAAAGACTTAATAAACAAAATGGAAAGCAAGCCGGCGGACGGATTGCAGAAAAGGTGGTTTGTGGACGGCCTACGCTCACAGTTGCAGAGGGAAATGAAAATTGTACCACCGTCGTCCTATGTCGATGCTTATAATAGAGCACTGGACCTTGAAAGTGCGCACAAGACAAAGAAGAAGAAAACTAGCTCCTCTGACTCTGATGACGACGAATCTGCTGGAGATGATAGTAGGGACGACGAAGGTAGTAGCAAAAAGGTTCGTGCCTTACAGAAGGATATGGTTCGAATGATGAAGGAGTTTAAAAATATGCAGAAAGAGCCAAAAGGTAGTGAATTGTGGTGCACGGAATGTAAGACCGACGGTCATACTAAAGGATCGTGTCCGAAGAACCAATTCTGTGACATCTGTCAGATCATGGGACATTCGACAAAAGACTGCCCCTTTAACATGAAAACAAGAGGATCTCCACAGGTGCTTCTCACACAGGAGGCGTCCCCGTTAGGTGGTAACGGAAACACGAATGCCGCCGATGCTACGTCTGGAGGATACAGGAATAATCGGCGTGGACAAAATAACAACAATAACAATACCAATACGAGCAGAAGCCGGATCCAGTATGATGCAAACAGACGATCGATTATTCAGTGCCGAGCATGTAACTTGTGGGGGCATTTTGCGCGGGAATGTCCAACAGCAAATACACCTCAACTATTGTGCCGATGGTGCGGACCCGGCGATCACAACGACTCAAAATGTCCAAAATCCGGAGTGAACTTGATCACTGTTGGAGCGGATGAGGAAGAAGTTCTGGCAATTACGTGGCAACAGGCAAAAGAATACCCGGACCCCGCCGAAGAAAAGAAGAAATTTGCGGCAGCACGGGCAGAGGTTGGAAAAGTATCTCAAGCAGTAACACCTTCGAACACCGCTGACACTTCAGCGAGGAATTCCAAAGAACAAAACATAGTACGACAAATTTTGCAAACGGAGGTGCAAGTAAAGGTAAGTGATTTGCTTCTCACCATGCCCCAACTTCGATCTGCTCTTTCAAATATGGCAGGAGAATCAAGTCTCGAGAAGGACAAGTCACTGGGAGAACCGAGTCAACGAAAAGAAAAGGAAATTGTTACGGGAGGAGAAGATCAGATGTTGCTGGCGTTGACATCCAGACGGCACCCTGCAGTTGTCGAGATGGGGATACTTGGACATGTTCTCACAGACACCATAGTTGACGGAGGGTCCGGCGTAAATCTATTGCTAGAAGAAACTTGGAGGAAACTTGGACAACCGACATTGTGGCCTCCAAGATTTCAGTTGTTGATTGCCGATCAACATGGCATTAAACCACTGGGTATTCTCATGGCACAACTGGTAACCATTGGCACCCAGCCGTTCTTGATGGATTTCGTGGTGATTTCGTTGAAAAGGAAAGGCTATGACGCCATCTTGGGCCGCGGGTGGCTTATCGAAGCAAGAGCTCGACACGACTGGAAGAAGAACACTTTGTCCTTGGAAAGTAAAGGCCGTCGATTCGTCATTGATCTGCATACCCAAATGGTAGGGGAAGATGCCTTGTCATCAGATTCTGAAGGAGAGGAGGACGACGGTAGACGACGGATGGAACTGGATTAGGAGGGCATCCTCCGATTGGACGGGGGAACAACGGATGATGACTTGGATTCCGTCAATGGTCTCTACCATTGGCAAATGGAGGACTATGAATTATTTCACAGCTGCAATGTTCTGTCAATTGAGAACGAATATCCGAGGGAGTTTACTGAAGTAAAGGAGGGGGAGGCACCATTGGATGTTACACCCGCCCATGCATTTAGTGAAGGAGAGACAATCAAGTACAATGAAGCTACGCTGCAAACAATGAATTTGGGGGACGAGGCAGAGCGGAAGAATATACTAGTTGGAGATAATTGGGATCCAGTACTCAAGGCTGCGGCATTCAAGATATTTATGGACTACAAGGATGTGTTTGCATGGACATACAAGGACCTCAAAGGAGTACTGCCGGAATTGTGTGTGCACCGCATCCCGCTGGTGGACGGAGCTGTACCTGTACGAAAGCGACCTTACAGGATGAACAAGAACTATGCCGGACGGGTTACGGAGGAAATCAGCCGGATGCTGGAAGCTGGCATTATCTTCAAGTTACAGACTAGCGAATGGGTGTCACCGATAGTCATTTCATTGAAGAAGGATACTATTAAGATCCGAATATGCGTTGATTTTAGATGCCTAAATGCAGTGACGATCAAAGATCCTTTTCCGATTCCTTTCACAGACAGCATTCTGGAGGAGGTTGCAGGACATGAAATCTACTCTTTTATGGACGGGTTCTCCGGATACAATCAGATTTCTATAGCGGAGGAGGATAAGTTGAAGACAACGTTTGTTGTCGAAGATGGGGTCTATGCGTACAACACGATGCCTTTTGGGTTGTGTAATGCGTCGGCCACATTCCAGCAGATTATACTGCATATCTTCGACAAGATGTCTATGGGAAATTTCAAAGCCTTCTTGGATGATTGGTCAATATTTAGCACGGAGGATGGACACCTGGCAGCACTTGGTGAGTGTATGGAGAGATGTCACAGGGCTCGATTAGCATTGAATCCCAAGAAGTGCAGATTCATGGTTTAGCACGGCAGACTGCTCGGACACATTGTTTGTAAGGAAGGATTAAAGACGGATCCCGACAAGGTGAGAGTCATTCTTGAAATGCATCCATCTACTAATGTGACGGAGGTAAAATCTTTTCTCGGGCATATAGGTTATTATCGGAGATTTATTAAAATTTTTGCCAAGGTGTCCCAACCGTTAGATAAGTTAACCTGCAAGGAAGAATCATTTAGATGGGATAAAGAGCAGGATGAGGCATTTGAAGGGCTGAAGGTACGATTGGCTACGATACCCATCTTGGCATATCCGGACTGGAATAAGGAGTTTCATGTTCTTGTGGATGCCTCCAACTATGCGATCGGCGCGACCCTGGCACAGACTGGTAATCACGGACTGGATCATGTAATATACTTTGCCAGCCGGTTGCTCTCAAAGGCCGAGCAGAACTACAACACGACTGAAAGAGAAGCGTTGGGAATGGTTTATGTTGTGCAAAAATTTCGTCATTATTTACTTGCTACACCGTTTGTGTTTTATGTTGATCACCAGGCGCTGTTGTACATGATTAATAAACCCGTCATCCAAGGGAGGATCAACAAATGGCTACTACTGTTGCAGGAATTCACTTTCAAAATCATTGTCCGGCCAGGAAAGAAACACGTCAGTGCCGACCACCTGTCGCGGATCAAAACAGGGGAACTAGCGGATGGTGTGAATGACGACTTCCCTGACGCACAGCTATTTCAGATTGGGGTACTGCCGGAATGGTACAGGAGTATTGGCGAGTACCTGTCAATAGGACAGTTTCCCACGGGGATGTCACTGAATGATAGGCGCAAGTTGATAATCAGGAGTCGTACATTTCAATTGATCAATGGGTTGCTTCACAAAATTGGGCCGGATCATATTCTTCGGCGGTGTGTATTGGAAGAAGAGATCCCGCAGGTGTTAAAAGCACATGAGGGTCCCGCGGGAGGACACATGGGACCCGACACCACTGCACGGAAGATATTACTCGTCGGACTCTGGTGGTCGACGGTGTACAATGATGCACGGGAGTGGGTCGTCGGATGTGACACTTGCCAACGGGCCAGGAAGTCGCGGAAGAGAGATTTTATGCCACTTCAACCCTCTCATGCACAGGAACTTTTTGAGAGATGGGGACTAGATTTCATTGCACCACTGAGGGTGAGCAAGACTTGAAGGTGCCGCTACATCATTGTTGCAACGGAGTACCTGACCAAGTGGGTAGAGGCCCGTGCGTTACCAAATAACTCGGCCGTCAGCACCGCAAAATTTATCTATGAACAGATCATCACAAGGTATGGAATCCCGTTACAATTAACAAGTGATAGGGGAGGTCATTTTGTTAATCATGTTATTCGACTGCTCACCACTCAGTTCAAGATTTATCATTCACTGTCGAGTCCGTACTATCCAAGAGCAAACGGGCAGGCAGAGGCCACCAATAAATTTCTAGTATCCATCATCTACAAATCCTGCGTGGTGGAAGGTGCCGATTGGGAGAACTTACCCGTTGCCCTGTGGGCGTACCGCACGGCGTACAAGGTGACGACAGGGCACACACCATTCCAGTTAATGTTTGGACAAGAAGCAGTGGTCCCAGCGAAATTCATGATTCCGAGTCTCCGAATAGCGTTGGAAAACAAATTGGATGATGACAGAAGTTTACAAGAACGATTGAATAATTTGAATAAACTGGAGGAGAAACGGTTGTTGGCACAGTGGGTGACGGAAGTGGCACAGAATAGACGCAAGCTCTGGCATGATAAGCATCTGAAACATAGCAGATTCTAGCAGGGATAGTTAGTATTGACGTATGATGGCCGTAATGAAATCAAGCCGGGAAAATTCAAGGTGCGATGCGTTGGACCATATAAGATCTGAGAAATTGGCGACAATGGGGCAATCAAACTGGAGACCTTGGACGGACAGGAGATGACTTAGTCAGTTAACGGATCTAAGTTGAAACCATATCGTGCAAGAAAGTTCTCACCGTCATCGAATCCTCCATCGTCGTCATTACAACACTCTTTGGCGGCGACATCATCCAGAGGCACCTCTGTTATTTGATGTGTTTGAAAATTAAAAAAAAAAAAAAAAGTTGGGCCCCACGGACTGAAAAGCCCTGCGGGCAATGGCCTGTCTGCGGGCCCGCGGACTGAAAAGCCCCGCGAGCAATGGCCTGTCCGCGGGCAGACTCAGAGACCCCACGGATAATGGCCGTCCGCGGGAGTAACAAAAGCATGTCCCCGCGGACAGTTTGTCCGTGAGTTGTTATAAGCCCCGTGGGCAGCTGTCCGCGGGCATAAAGTTAGCATTATAGATGTTGTTTGCCAAGAGTTTTTCCTATTTGCTTTGGACCAGATCAAATTATTAATACCGTTTGCCGCCAGTCTTGGTATATGAGTGTGCGGAGTGGCAGCAAAATTTTGATTGCAGGGGGCGGCATAGGTGGATTAGCCACTGCACTTACTCTCCATAGACAAGCTCATTGCGAGTGATAGGTGCGTGTATCACTATTTGGGACAGCGGCTGGAAAGCTCTTGATGCTCTGGGCATGGGAGATGCTCTTCGGCGGGATCACACCCGAATATAGAGAATCGACACGATCCTTACAGCCAGAGGCCTCACCAAGTCTATAGAACTGCAACAACATGAAGTGCGCTGCGTGCAACGTAAGAAGCTTATCAAAGCCCTGGCTCGAGCATTACCACCAGATACAATCCGATTTGGCTCAAAAATTTCAGCAATCCAAACAAGACAAGACAATTCAAACATCACATATTTGATTGTTTTTACTACCCAACAATTGCCTTCAGGGGTTATCTCTGCTACCGTAACGGTCCGTGGGGAAAGTGACTTGAACACATCCAGAGTGACATTTTTGTAGCGGTCGGAGGAAACAAATATAAGGAGAAATAAACCATCTTTGCACGGAGTTAGCGGGCAAGCGGAAGCCGTGGAAGAGTCAGTTGGCAGCTAGCATGGAGAAGAATTCAAGAGTTTTGGCATCGGGAATTCGAGTTGCAGGCCCTTCCGGTTCCAGTAGCAAGAAACAGAAGACCAAGGAGGAACTCACTTATCTCACCGTCTAGTTTGAGAGTCTTAGTGGAAGCGAATGCCGGAAGTGGTGGCTGGAAACCCTTGAGGCAGACCAAATTAAACAGATTTTGATAAAGGCACAGGTACATTGGGCTATTCAGCTTCCCATCTTTTCCATCCGGTTGTTTGAATCAGTATTGCGCACTATGATAAAGACATATAGCGCTCGGAGCAGAACGAGTACATTCCTGTACAAGGAGCATCAGATGATAGTGTCTTTTAAACCTAGGGATTTCACTAGGGTTTTCGGCATCCCTGGCCCCGATGGGAGGAAAGTGAAAATCAGGAATCATAAACTGTCACGGGAACGGAAGGAGCATTGGATAGCTCTAGTGTGCAGGGACCTTACACCCGTGGAAAGGGAGACAGCGGTTCAGGGGACAAAATGCAGAGGGCTTCGCAGAGACTTTATTCGGGAGGGTCATTGGCGTTGTATCATGGACGTCATCAAGAGCAGGTTGACAGGTGCCACCCGAGCCTCAGATATCGCATTGCCGCAGATTGTGTTTATGAATGGTATCATGCAGGGAGTGGTATATGATTGGGCCTCAGTACTTGCTGACAGGATGGAGGAATTCATGACGCTTTAGCATCGAACATTTTTTATGCCGCACCATGCCATCGGGTTGTTTCTAGAGGCTGCAGCTAGCCAGATTCCAATGGATGGCTTTGAGGCTCCTCCAAGGGGCAAGTTGGCAGACGGGGAGCCTCCCATATTCTACTGGCGACACTTAGATACAGGAGGATCAGCAGCCGGTCACAAGAAAGTACTCCGTGAATTGGCTCCTTCCGGAGAGACAGATAGCGGACGGGAGGGCACTTCGATGAGTGACGAGGCTGAGTCCGTGGAAGAAGAGGTGAGCACATCGGCGGTAGTTGATGGTGAGACAGCAGGTAGTGGGCCCACATTCTTTACCCCTCCTCAGCTATCAACTTCAGCGCACTTGACTACCTTTTCGACAGTCATTCCAGCGTTTGGTTAGCGCTGTGCCCCGGTTCTTATGACTCCTCCAACGGAGGCAGATGTCCTACGGACAGTGATGGAGGTGGCCCCACAGGCACTGACGGATGATGTCCCACGAACAATGACGAAGGTGGTTCCACAGACAGTGACGGATGTCGTTCCACGGATAGTCGCTGAGTCATTGCTGACGATTGTAGTGGAGGTGATTCCAGTTGTACCAGCAGATGTCACCATCGTAGTCACACTGAGAGCACAGTTGCCGCCGCCACAGTTTGAGCCGCAGGTTCGGTTGGAGGTCATTGATTGTGATGCAGTGGTCACCGTTTCATCATCCCTTTTAGCAGAGGCCGAGTCAGCCCAGCTAGTACCGGAGACGGACATGGAGCTTGCGCAGTTTGACCAATCAAAGGTGATGGATAGAGCTAGTGAGTTTTTGAGGTAGTAGTTCAGACTCACTCCGGCGAAGCGGGGTCCGTCCATTCAGTCTCCTAGGCGTTCAGGAACATCACCAGTAGTACCAGAGCCTCAGCTTCAGGAGGAGGGAATGCCACATGCCGTGGTTGCGCCAACAGTAGAGAGGGCGGCACCGGATGTGGGCATGGCTCCCGCTGATGAGGAGAACAGTGATGCGGAATGGTCGTTGGAGGCCTTCGCCAAGGAGGACTATGGGTCGGATGAGGACAGGTGCCGAGATTACCTCAGGACTATGAAGTCTGCATTGAAGAAGGGGCACGATGTGGCAATTCAGGCCCTGACTCGGCGGAGGGAGTGGCACTTGATCAGCACGTATATCCGTGGGATTTGTCCTTGGCGATTTTAGACTTTCTTTATAGACAGGGGCTGGCCGGCGATGGAGACAACTGAGATGTTAGCAGATTGGACCACTGAGCCGGAGTTGGGACCCAGTGACACTCCTATGATGAAGCTGGCACATGAGATTGTGGGACTATACAAAGATGTTTACTACGGTCGTCGGCATGCGGAGGTGAACAAGGTTGCAGCAGAGAGATCATTGGCAGCTGAGACTGTGGCTAGACAGAAGCTAGCCGTCGACTTGGCCGACCAGCAGGCAGCATGGGCCGCAGAGCGGGCAGCACTACTGGCAGATTTGGCAGCAGCGGTGCAAGAGAGGGACATGGCTAAGCAAGGTACGGAGGCAGCGGTTCGAGATAAGGATGCGGCTGAGCACGAGATGCAGTTAGCCAGGATGTAGGCCATGGATGCGGCACTTATTCTAAAGGAGGCCGTCGAAGTTAATTCTCAGATTCAGATAGATCTCCGCATCAGGACAGAGCAGGTGTATGAGTTACGTCACCAGTAGCACACTTCTGGGACACCCCCTTCTCTCTAGTTTCTTCTGTGGTCTGTAAGTTGTCTCCTAATTTTGTTAGTCGTCAGGAGACGACTGTTTTTTTGGGGGGGATGGTGTTAGCCGACTGGATGGTTCCGGCGGTATTTTGTATTCTGTAGCTGACGGTCTGGCGGTGTTTCTGTATCCTGAAGCCGATGTCGTCGATAAATAGTTTGTAGCGGATAGAATAATTGTGGCCAACGAACTCCTTCGGGAAGGTTCAGCGGTAGTATTTATATCCCGTCTGGGATCATTGTAAAGAATCAAGAATCTACTATTGCGAATATAATTCTGCTGTTCTGTTTGATTGTCTGTATGCGTTGATTTCTTTACCTGTATGACAAACATCACTTAGGCCGGAGATGAGAATGACCAACAATAGTACTAGGAGATGCTTGATTAGCAGGATTCTCATCAGAAGAAGTTGGATCAAACTCAAGTGAAGCATCTACAAAGCGAGGTGATCCTGCAGGAGAAGCTGGAGGTGTTTGTACAGGTATCACTGGAATAACTAGAGCTGCAGGAGCTACTAGAGCCCTCCCATCAGGTGAACCCAATGGAAGCCGAACTCCCAAATCATGAGCTTGCATAGGTTGGTCTGCTGGATCAGGAACAGGAGAAACAAGCATAAATGGTCCTCGCTGCTCATCAAAGACTACATCACGACTGTATATGAGACAAGATGTCTCAACATCAATCAGGTGGTAGGCTTTGTGAAGACTGCTATATCCAACAAGCATCAGTTTTTGACTCTTGGCATCAAACTTGGTGCGGGAAGCATTAGGGATCCAAACAAAAGCAAGAGAGCCAAAAACCTTCAAGTTACTGATTCTGGACTTGCAACCTGACCAGGCCTCTTCCGGAGTTTTACCTTTGACCGCCACTGTGGGTGATTGGTTCAATAGATAAACTACAATGTTAACTGCTTTTGCCCAAAACTGCTTCGAAACATGTCTGGGTTCGAGCATGGAACGAGTCATCTCGGTGATTATCCTGTTCCGACATTCAACTACACTGTTCTGTTGTGGTGTGTGAGGTGTGGTTAACTGGCGTTTGATGCCATGTATATCCAAGAAGCTGGAGAAAGCATTAGAAAAAAATTCCCCCCCATTGTCTGATTTAAGAGTAATAATAGATTTCTCAGACTCTTTTTCAACTAAGGGTTTAAACTTTTGAAAGAAAGTAAATGCATTTGATTTCTTTTTAAGGAAATACACCTGCATTTTTCTATTGAAATCATCTACAAACAACAGAAAATACCTATTCCAGTGGCCATAGGGCTGCAGATATCGGCATGAACAAGCTAAAGTACCTGAGAAGCTTGCCAAGAATCGCCACTAGGGAAAGGTGTGCAATGTTGCTTCCCAGCCTGGCATGTGTCACAAACTCCAAGGTGTTGAGTCTGAATCTTTGGCAAACCAAGAACAAGCTCATCCCGAGCAAGCTGTGAGAGATAATGCACATTTAAGTGCCCATATTGTTGATGCCAAAGTGTGCTGACAGAAGCTCGTCGAGCAGCCCTAGCTAAGTCCTGAGAATCACCATACTTGTGGTAGCAATTGCATTGAATGTTCTTCTTTTTGGTACCATTGGATGTTGGAGTAGAAGACTTTTGCTGAGATGGTTGCTGAAACTTGCCCTTATCCTTCTGAAAGGATTTCGCAGCAAAGGCTTGCTTTGTGGAGGTGGAACTGGAGCTACTACCGAACTATTGTTTCCATCGATCTTGTTGAAGCAACAGGGTGCAGAGATCAGTGAACTTCAGATCAACACTAGTAGATGTGATGTTGAGAGTCTCGATAAAATGCTCATAGGATTTTGGTAAACTCCGAAGAGTGATTACGACAATATCCTCTTCATCTTGCGACCGATGGCAAGTAGCCGATCATGGATTTCCTGAATTCGATTCAGGTGTGCCTGGAGCGTGGTGTGCTCATCCATGACAATAGAAAACAGAATGTTTTTCAAAAAGAAGGCCTTGCTCTTGTCAGAAGTCTCATGAAGACCTTTTAGATGTGTCCAGATTTCGGTAGCTGTCTTGTCGGATGGGATCTGAGAAAGCTGATCATTAGCCACAGATAATTTGAGAATCATCACTGCCTCTTGATTATTCGAATCCCATGTATATTGCTCAGGACCCGGAGAAGTCGGACGTTGCGTAACACCCAGAACAAGTTGATCAGTGTTTCGATATTTGAAGATGGCGATGATGTGCTGCTTCCAGGTTCCATAATTGCGACCATTGAATTTGGAGTTATGCTCGAGCAGAATATTTTTCAGAGATGCCATGGCACATTTTTTAATGAAAATTTGTGAAGGCACGTTCTGCGAGGCAAAAATACGAATGACCTAGAAGAATCAGAGTGACCAAAAAGAGAGCTTGAAAAAATGAGAAGGAATTTGCCCTTTTTTTGGGGATCCATTGGCTCGAAAATTGAGGCACCCAGAAAAAATGGACAACCCAGTTGAGCTCTCGAAAAACCACCAAGAATTTGCAAGCAAACAAATGTTTTGACCCCAAAAATTAGGGTTTCGAGCAAAATATTAGTCGTCGGATTAGAGAGTCGAATTTTCAGAATTTTTTTTTTATTTTTTGGAAGAAATTGTCGATTTGGAGGCAAAAACTGTCAGTTTTTTAAACATAGAGGTGGCTATGGCTGGAGTATGCAGAAAAGACACCCGTGTTGGAGAAAACTGTGTCGATTTAGGGCACGCAAGTTTGGAAAAACAATGTCCAAGAACTGAAAAATGACATTGAATAAGGCACGCGTGGGAAAGAAGACAGATCTCCAGCAAAAATCAAGCACTCTCCAACATAAACAAGCATCTAGTCGTGACTAAAAAACGATTAGAAATCATGAGCAGATGATTTGAGATGAGTGCTAGCTATGGATGCGAACTTCAGTCGCATTTTTTCTTTTACCAAAATCCCAAGTTGCAGGTTTTCTTTTTTTCTTTTGCATTCCAAACCTTAGCTTCAATAATTTCGAAAATAAGATTCAGATAATTTCAATAAGAAATTATTATTTTAAAAAAAAAAAACCCTGCTTTGATACCACATTACGAGGTAATTGGTAAATACTTGCTTGTTATAAACAGAGACGGAAAGGTCAATTTATACAAAAGAATGATCATAAAGAATAGAAACATTCTATTCTAGAGAAAGCGAAAAATGAAAGCAAACTAAAGCTTAAGATATTTACAAGATAACCATTAACTAATAATAGACGACTTATCTATTATTGTAATATAAAATATGAAATGCATGTAACAACTTAGGCATTTTTAACCTTGGAAATCAAAAAACGGGTTCGCGAGGCTTCATCAAAATTGCATTCTATTGGGTATTACATATTACATGTTGGCTGGTTAAGCCATTTACATGCAAATCGTGGTCTTGGAGGTCCATTGCATATTTTGAAACTCATCTTTTTATTTGCCTAAGTCCACAAATTGCTTTCCTGGTGCAAATCAGACTCTCAAAAGTGCTATTACATGTAGAGTTGTTTGCGAAGTCCATTACATATTTTTAAATTTGCATTTTCAAGCCAAATCGTACTCTATATGCATTTGCATGTAAACATGTGAAAATACATCTTATTGAGTTTGCACAACTTAAATGACTAATTAAACACGTCTAATTGATTTCTGAGTTAATATCACTTGGGGCTCAATATTTACACTATATCATGTGCAAATTTTATTCAAAAAGTAATATTTCACTTAAATGGTTTAAAATAAAACATATAGTGAAACTCAAAAATAAATTATAACTATATAGTGATAAAGTGACTTAAGTGAAAAATTAAAAGCAACTCAACATGAAAATATAACATAAAGTGCACTATAGTCATTTAAGTGACAAAGTAACTTAAAAACATAGCATAAAGTCAATTTATGTAATATTTTTCAAAAAATGAATCTCAACTATGAAATATAACATTCATATTTTAAATATGTGATTGCGCCTAGGGAGTCCACTTTTTGGGCACTTAAATGATCATATCTTTTGACTGCCAAGCCCGATTAAGCCCTAAGATATACTAAATCAAAGGGAAAACCGAATACAAGAGATTGGACGAAATGAAAAGAGTAAAAACAATTACACACACAAGAAACTCAAGAAAGGACGTTGAAGGCTTCAAAAATCAAGCATAAGCTTAATAAAACAAAAAACAAAAAAGACTTGACGAAAGTCTTCGGTAAAAGGATTCATTATGCAAATTGGGGTTAATTGGTTGTATCAATTTTGACCAATTAAATAATGAATTATCTTAGAGAAATGCTTAACTAAGTTGAAAAAGTTTCGTACTGTTATCTACATTTTGTGGTGACAAAATGTAGGACAATAGCTGGCTCTATCTGGGGAATGTTACTTATTTGTTCTTGGAAACAAAGAGTGACATAGAATCCAGTTCTCTAAGTGCCTTCATCCACTCTATTGGGCTATAGAGTCAGACAACCAAAAACATAAAAAATCTAATGCGACTAAAGCAAAGAAAATCTATTTAAAATGTGCAAGTGCACTTATTAAAATTAAAGAAAAACCTACCTAATTAAAAACTAGCCGATAATGCAAATTTTAGATGAAACCATTTACGGGTTCAACAAAATAGCTACCTTTTTTCAGCAGCTTGCAATACCTTGCATGTTTATAGGCAACTTCATATAGATGGAACACGAACAATTGAAGTAATGATGTTAATGTCTGATGTAACACCTCTTGGAAGAGATGGAAGAATTCACCTTTTCGAGATGAGTCATGTGTATTGCTGTTCCAAGAAAGGTCCATGAATTGAAACTGCTTCTCCAGAATAAAACTTACTTCTTTGACTTCTTGAATTGCATTTTCATGTTTAGTTTCATGTGGAATCTCTAGCTTTCCATTATCCCCTAACCAAGCAAGATGTCAAATTGGACATCCCTTTGATCAAACAAATTTTGTACCCTTCTTGCCAACCACAACTTTCTTGACTAGCTCATCAATCACTGGCACCTCAAGTGGATCAAAAAAACTTTGCTCATGTGATTTCAATAATGACATGAGTGCATTGTCTGCCTCAACATATTGCTCACAAACATCTGATTTGGAAAAATCTCAGTGTAACACGGGGACTCGCATCCCCCTTCCGAAACCTTAAAGTATTTGTCCCTGAGATGTCCCCGCACTGGGTACTTGAGTACCCAAGTACCAACACCTACGCCATTCGACAACCATGCCACCGCTGGGATGGGTACTTGAATTTCTCTTTGAATTTTGATTTTTGAATGTTACTATTGGATATGTAATATGCTACTATGTTGAATGTTCAATGGTTCTAGTTAATGTTGCAATTTTGCCATGTTCAAGTATTTTAATTTGGTATGTTCTACTGAAACATCATTTCATAACTAGAACTTCAAGTTCTATATGTATACCATACAACACCCCTCCTTGCCCCGTCCTCCCCTTGTCGCTGTCCCCTTGTCATCTTGAAAATGAGGCCTATTTTCCTTGCTTCCCCGAAACTCATCCCGACATCTTGCCATCCCGATGTAACCTAGTACTGGGGTTACACTGAAAAATCTTTATTGTTTATGCCAAGTGTATTGAAGTTCATGACCTTGAGACACAAATACACCATTTTCAACTTGATTAGAACTTGCTTGCATGTTCCCTTTTATAATGTGATTATTTTGATCATTGAAAGAAACTTTTTCCTTCCTCATTTTTTCATCTTTGGCCTTCTGAGATTGCATACATTAGATATGAGAGTCACTAGCTAGGTCTTCCTTTTCCTGGAAGAGAATAGCAAGATCACTAGCTTCGAATACACGATGCTTCATTGTCATCTCTGCTAATGGTTCCTCAATTGCAAGTTTCTTTGATGGCAAAACTAATTTTTGTTGATTCCCAACAATAGAATTATGAGGAATAGTTGGAAGAGGCCAACTTTGTACATCTTCATGAGGAACAAAGAACACACCTTGAGCTATTTTCCTTTTAGAGGACAAGTAACTCATTTGCTAACCTCTGTACTACAAGATCCATCCTTGCACTGGAAGAAGATGAATTGGAAGAATGGTGACTTTTCCCAAATCCACTAGCTTCAATTTTTCTATGCCTAGCAAAAATAATATCATCTTCAATTTTCAATTGCTAGTGTGTGTACAACTGCAAGAGTAGCAGGGGCTGCTCTCCGTAATAGAAATTGACTTCAGGAATTTGAGCATTGACAAAGAAACACTTCAAATTTGCAATTTTAGGCTGAACAACAACTAGAATTCTTTGTGTCAATTTGTTAAAATGAGCAACAAATTCATGCATAGGTACGTGAGATAACTTCTTCAGTTGAGCAAGTTGGGTCAACAATGCATAAGCATCTTCGGGAGGCTTGAACATTTCTTCAAACTTGGCTATGAGAGTAGTTTAGTTCGTGATAGTATGTGGTGGTAAATGATAAAACCAATCAGTAGCTACGCCTTGGATAGTTTCCACAAACAACCTTACAGAGATGTCCTCATATCCACCAGCATGAACATCGCATGCAATGTAGAAAGAAACAATATTTTCATCAGGATGTTGTTCATCACCAAAAAAGTTGGGAAAGTTCTTTTGTGAGCCATCATGAAGACCATGTAGAGGTAGAGCTAGATTCAATGGGCCAAGAGCATTTCCCTAAGGACCTTGGGCCACTTACATGTCCTTGGTAAATGCTTGAAACAACTTCCAAAAAAAAATAAAAATGAAAAAGGACACACATATGCTTCAAATGAAAGCACGAGGCTCTCAAATGCGTGTTGTGTCCCTAGTAGTCGTAAAAAACTGTTGGGTGGATATTTTGCAACCGAAAGTTTGTTGAAATCCAGTCGCAAAATAGGTACACCAGCCACAACATATGAGACAAAGCCTCTCCTACGTTAAGGGGAAGGCTCCCCCTTCTCGCCATTCCTTGGATAAACTCAAGGTAAGCAAGAAGTCGAGAGATTTTTGTATGCGGTCTTACCAATATTCTTTCCTCTTAGCTTTCAAGAAATAATCCACTTACCTACGAAGCACGTTATGGGCAAGATTAAATCTCTAAACTACACTTCTATCGAATAGCTAGAAACGATGATTCCAATAAACCAACACCAACTCAAAGACTGATTGAAAGCGTACCGATTTGGCTCTAGGTCCTATTTTAATCTATTCTATAAGAATAACCTCTACCATTGGGGCACAAAGACTTGTAGAAGTAGGGAATTCTAACTATGATGAATTGAGAAGGTAATACAAGCTATAGTCAAAGCTTCTAGTCTATGCATAACTACAATCGATCCCAGTCAAAGCTTAGGCTGCGATTGCTTCTTAACTCGTTTATGTTCAATTATTTAAAACATATAACAATCAAAGCTTCCAATTTGCACTACCACATTTGTACTCAATCAAAGTTTCAGCTCCAATTGTTTCTTTGTATTAACTTTTCTTCAAAATAGTGAAGTTGTGCTTGCACAATTCTTCAGAGCTTTCTTGTATACAATTAAAGATGATATCTACAATGAGGGGGAGAGAGGGCGGGGCCACTCCTTATATAGGAAACAAAGTAAGAGAAAGGAGGAAAAAGTGGGAGCAACTCAACCACTTTGACTTGGTAAAATTGGGTGAGAAGAATTATTGGATTACATGTCATGAGGACATACAATCAATCTTCTACAACTACAAAGTTGAAAAACACTTGAAGAAAATGTTGAAGCTTTTGATTTTGAATGAATCAATCCTATAGATTGTTAGCAAAGGCCTTGTACTTGATGATGCAATCCCATATGATTACAGGACTGGGAATTCCTGTATTTCATGCCACTACATTCACCGTGAAAACCATGGTGTTGCATCTTTTGATAGCCCCTGACTCTCTTTGATGAATTGTCCGTTGTCATTTGAAAACTTGTTGTAATCAAGCTTTTCCTCATTTCACAATTGTTGTGAGTTCTCCTTCATCAGATTTGCACATTTTGAATTTTTCTGCATTTTGAAGACCTTCTCAATGATGTTTGGATGGTAACTTAGAAAACTTTCCATCAACAACTATAACTTAATTAATTAATTAATTTTTTTTTTCAAAATGCTTGGCGTATTCCCACACAAACTCAGGTTTCAAGGCTGCCATTGGGAAAGTGGAGACCACATGAATAATTGCTTCTTGAGAATTAAAGCACGTCTTCTCGATAGGATGTTACTTTTCTTTGAAGAGATTGTAACATATCTTGAAGAGTACGCCACGACATCAAGATAAAAACATCTTCCAATGAGATTGGATTCTTGAAGACTTTGGGATTTGAGTCACAATGACGAATCCATGAGGGACGGGTGTTCGAAGTATTGATCAGATACTTATGGAACACATGTGATGGGTGGAAATGAACCAAAGAGCATATGTATTTGGACAAAAAGAGCCAAAATTGGACTTAGAAAGATGGATTGTATGTGGACAAAGATGAGCTTTGCTTCGTATGGCCAAGAATGCAAGTTCGATGCATATGAATGTGTGCAAAATGACAACTTTGGGATTTAAAAGTTTCACTGTTTACCAAAATCGACTTTTCTAGAGGTAACTACATGTGTAAAAAATGAATCATTTTTACTTGAGGTAAACATGTAATTGTGTTTGGAGGATGTAATTGCATGTGTTAGAAAATGAATGAAGTTTGGATGGTCATGAAACGTAAAAGATGTAGATGCACTTGCATTCTTGGATAGGATTCTTCAACTTTCTTCCAAACAAGTAACAAACAGACAAACAAAACTAAGAACAAAAATGTACCTCTTGCTATTGACTCAAACATGACAAACTTCAGGATGTTCTACATGCAATTTCATTTTTAGAGTTTGGGAGAATTTTCAAGCATTTGAAATGATAATATTTCATCTTTTTTAAAGAAAAAACGCAAAAGATATGGCATGCCTTTGAACAAATGGACAAAGATGAGCGAAATAATGCAACATAATAGCATAGTAAGCAAGAAATGAAAGCAAAGTTTAAATCTTCTACTTACTTGGAGCTCAAAGAGCCAAATGTCGAGGAAAGAGAAGTTGAAATGAAAGAGTCTTCTCCAAAATTGAACTCTCCTAGTGTATTTGCATACAACAACTCAATAGCTTTTGATCATTTCAAAGTTGCAAATATTAATCTTCATGCTCAGATACTTCAATGGTGAAATGCAAGTCGCAAAATCTTTAAAATTGTAGGTAAATAGATTTGTTCTTCTTTGATTATGACTCTTGAATGCCTAAATCATGAACAATATCTAATTACAAATAGTTGAAAAGCCACTTACGGATAGACTGGCTTTTCCTTGAATTGATAGGTACAACTCCCTATGGTAGATTTGCAGTGAATTATGTTTTATTTCTAAACTAATTTGGGGTTTGTTCTTGACCCGAGAACATAAGATGTAAAACCAAGCCAGACCTAAACAGGATCTAACTCAGTTAGAAAAAGATTTATGAGGAATTGATTAAGTTTATGAACCCACACATCTTATGAGTTCACAAAGCATAATAACTAATACTGAACTGAATTAACTAGAATCTGAATTATAGAGAAGAAGAAATTAACTAAAAGGGAAAAGCGTTTAAGGGATTCCTCTTTGAACATGCAATAACACTACTTATCACATCCATTCGCTGCCTTGAAACAGGGAACTGAAACTCCGTTCTTTCCTTGCTTCAATCTAGACAAAAGAGAAAACATATGACTACAACTAACATAAATGGAACAGAAAATAGTTGATACAAAATACCATTCAATTGACTCCGCAACATCAAGTACTTAACACCAAAAATTCGCCGACCTTTTATTAATCTTTCAATTTCATACATATAGGATTCTAAGATGACCGTTACAATAGAAATTGAATTGGTTCATCTCCTCAAAGAATGACAAATGGCAAGAAACTAGTTTGTCGTATTACAAAAATTACATAAGAAAGTGAAAAGGGGGCGAAATGTGAAACACTTCATTTTCTTCCTCTTTTCTACTTTTGTTCTATAGGCCTTAGCAGCAACTATGATTGGGATTAGCTCTTCATGCCTAGGCACGTTTTATGTTTGTGTATCTCAAGAGCCACTTAGAATGCTCCCTGGCCCACTCCTTCACAACATTCAATTAATTTGGCAATTCTTTTGTGGCCACTTTTATGCATTCGCTGAGTTTCTCGACTCTGTTTTGATTACTGGAAGACACATCCGTCAAACTATCTAAGAATTTGGAGAAATTCTCCTTCATGACATTTATCCCAATGAGTGCTTTCCCTTGGCCACTAGTCTGTGAATCTATATGTAGCGCCCTCATGAGTTCAAATCCTTTGTCTTGGGTCTTCTTCACTTTATCTTCTGTGTCCATAAGTCCTTTCTCTGCTAATAAGATCATCTCTGACTTGAACTGCATGCTCTGAAGCCATTCGAATAGAGGTTCGTCTCCCTTTGGCAAGATTTTTGCTTCAACAACTTCCTTTGCCTTCATTTGTATAATCATCTTCAGAAGAGAGATACAATCGTCGCTCTTCGCTCTTTCTCCGGCCAGAGTACTGCTATTTGCTAAGATTTTATCCTTCTCTATTTCTAATCTTAAGATAACATTGCCAATTTGTTCTATAATAGCGACTCCCTCTACTTTGAGCTTTCCAATCCAGACTTTACCAATTTGGCCAAAGTGCCTATCTTCTTGAAGTTGAGAAATAAGAGCTTGAACTACAGCAGCAGTAGGATTTCTTGTTACTGATACTCCGGAGATAGTTGCCAATGGAGTAACCAATTGTTTGATGAATCTGTTCAACTCTTCTATCTCAGCCTTCATCCTAACTTTTGACAACTTCAAGTTTTCCAATTGTCCCTCGATTACTTCATTGGTTGACTTCCACAAGCCAACCTTGGTGTCATGTCTGGCCTCTCCAAGATCCATCAAGTGCATAGTAAAATCATTAGGAGTCATACCTTCAATTCTTTCTTCTTTATTGGGCTTGGCTATCTCCATTGTTAGGTGCCCTATTTCTGGATCTTGCCCAAGTATAGACAAGGTTTTCTACTTCTTCACCTTGGTTAATGCAGATCCAGAACGAACCGCAAGGGATATGGGGCACCTTCATCTTTCCTTTTTCTCTTTCTCTCCAGAGTATCCTCTAACAAGGAATCAGTGCCTATCACTTTGGAGGCCGTCCCAAGTGATTCTATGCTAAACGTCTTCTTCTTAACTGGAGTGATTGTCATCGCAGTTGAAGAGAAGGGATTCTTCGGGGCTTGAGAAATGAGCTTGGAAGAGCTCTGGCCTTTCTCCACCTCTGAGGTTTTCTTCGTTGCCTCATCAGATTTAGTAGATTCACTACTACTGCTCTTTCCATCTCCCAAATCTACTATCTGTATTGGAGAGCCACTTGGTTGCAGAAGTGTAGCACTTACTGGCGGAACTAGGCTTATGATGAGGTGAGGGAACTGGGGTGACATGGGGAGAAGGCACTAGTCTAACACGAGGAGAGGGAATTGGGGTAACAACACTATCCTTTGGCTCCTCCGTCTTCTTCTCCTCAGCATCAGTTTGGGATCCAGTAACTGGGAGGGAGCCATCATGACACGTCTTAGCTATGGGAATGCTCTTGTCTGGAGGTTGGTCACCTCCTCCTGAAGGTTGAGCCGGTCCTTGAATGGTAGCTATTGTTACGCCTGGTGTAGCACTCTGGGAGGAAGAGGGCGTTGCAGCTACTGGAGAAGCATGAGTGGCTGTGCCCTTACTCCGGCTTCTTTTGGTTGTCCATTCAACCCACTTCCCAGTTCTTTTGATGATTCGGGCCATCATAGTGTCTAAATCTTCCTGAACATCCTCATAAGGCTCCAAACTGACAGGAGTGTTCCTTTACTTAGTCAAATATGTATTACTATACATATATTGCCCATCATCCTCCAATCCTTTAACATTAAGATTGATATTATATGTTTTTATTTGCTCCACTGTAAGCCTGGCGAAAGCACGATCTCGACTTTCAAACTCATCTTTACAATCCGCCCAATAGTCTTCAACAATGGTAATGTGTTTGATCACACTTCCAATTTGCAACACCTCCCTAGCATATCCATTCGGATGAAACATAGGTCTCAAGACCTCATACATCTCCAATTTGTATTTCATCTCGAACACTTTGAGCATATTCTTTGCATCAGATTGGGACTCGCAACTGTAAGCTCCTACCTTTATAGGGAACTCATATCCTTTCTTCTTCAAGCTTCCGCTTAGCACATTCACCTGAACCGCCTACCTCACGATCTCTATCAACACGATCATGTCACTCGGATATTTGGGCAGCTTCAAGGGGAATCTATTGAAAGATGCAAGATGCAAATATGAGAAAGATGAGAACTAGATAAAATAGCTTCCGAATTGACTAATAGCTGCCATTGCCTCTGAACTGAATCTCCTCTTCGAGCATCCTTGGAGTTCCTTGCAAATTCTCATTGTGAATGCGTCATTAACTTTGACATACTCCGCATAACTATTTTGCAATTGCAAACATGGATAGAAATCATAGCACTTCACATCATCAGGAAAGTTTTCTATTCTCGGAAGGCCCAACCATAATTGTAGAGATGCTAGCATGCAAATTAGAAAAGAAGACATATAGAAAGTATTGTAGAACTTTGCGGCGCTGAGAGCCCTTGAAAGATTTTCACTTACCTCATGGGCCCAATCAATATATTGCGTCTCTGAACAAATAACTTGTACTAGAAAGAAATACTGTTCAATGAAATTTAAAGCTTCTACCTCACTTTTCAGTTTGTGTAGGAGAACCATAATGTCTACAATCTTAGGTTTGAGATTAGTACCAAATAAAGTTTTGGGGACCTTACTCTTGGCGCTCCGTGGCTTTTGAAATCAAGATTGCATAATTTCCTTCCTCCACACCATCTTCTTCGCAGAGAATTCAGAGAATGCTCCTACTGTCAACTCTGAAAACTCCTCCCGTTATGGAACTCAGAGGCAATTCACCACAAATTGCCTATCAATGGAGATTAATACTATATGATTAGGTAACACAATCTACCTGGTATCCGGATTGTAGTGATTTATGCATTCATAAATCAATTCTAGAGCTTGGACTGCCATTGGGAAACCAGCTGCCTCTACTAGTCCACTTCCTCAGAGCTTCTCAGTTATGGGATGAATCGGCTCCGACTTCAGCATCCTTTGGAAATCTTGCATGTCATAAAAATGAAGTGTAATCTCCGTGAAATTCTGCAATGTGGACTTGATTTCATTTAGCCCATCAAACCTCGCAAATCTGGTTGCCATTCTGTTTGAGAATGAAGTGAATTGCAATTTCGAATCTAGATGAAGAACAAGATATTGAATTCGCAAATACAAACTATTTGAAAGCGTTGTGCAGTTTAACAGAATAACAGTTCAAGAAAAAACAGTAGTTTGAATAAGTGTTATGTTTCCATCTATATAGGAGTCTTAGTTTATCTGTTGATCTTTAGGATTTGTGCCACATGAATAAATTAAAGGATAAATCCGTTGAAACAATAAATGTGGGAGCTCTAACGAATATTTCGATGTCTTTTCATTGTTTCAGTTGGCCCAACAGTAACTTTCCTTTTTTTCATACTTACTTTTCCGTTTCCCATTAAGGTTCGGAGAATTAGGAACAGAGTACCCTGTAAGGAAATGTCCGCCCAATTAAATTCTGCTCAAAATACCTTTCCCACAATGGTTAGATTGTTTCCATTATCATCTTAAGATGTTTTGTGTGTAATTCGTGGGCCCAATCTGCTTACAAAGTTGATTTTCTCTTGAATGCAGAAAATCGTCCTCATGGGTTAAAAACCCGCCAAGGAAAAGATTTCCACTTTTCTACCCAGACTTTCCTTTAAACTTTATTTTTTTAAGTTAATATTTCCTTTGGGTTTGGAAAAAGTCAAAAGGACTGCGAAAGTTGAAAAGGGGCCCACTTCCTTGTTTCTTTCCTTTACAATTACCTTTGGTGGAAAATGGACTTCATGGGTTAAGAGCCCGCCGAGGAGAAGTCAATTTTGAGTTTTCCGCCTAAGATGATTTTGAACACTATGACGAATCTTGAATGTTTCCCAAGGTAGAATATTGTAATGAAAATAGGGATTTTCCATAAAATAGCTCATTATCTTCTTATATAGGCCCGTAAACATCATTTATTGCTCTTCACGAAAAATCGCCTTCATGGGTTGAAAACCTGTTGAGGAGAAGGCGATGCTTGATTTTCCGCAAGCTTCCTTACGTCATTGAAAACATGATAAGCCGCGAACATTGTGAATAACTTTTGCATGTTGCAAGAATCCCCATCGAATTAGGTACAAAGCTACCCATAAACTCACAACATCAAGGAAAACCACCCCGCGATGAAATGTGGGAGAAGGGAAAGATGGAAAATTTGATGGAGACTCTTTTCACCCAAGGGGAATTAAAACTAGACCTAGACATACCTAGGCTTAACTAAGACACAAAATTTTCCACTTTCGCAAAATGGTTACAGGGTGAAAAGTGGGGCAACAAAAATACAAAATGCTTTTGCATGCAACATGTTCTTGAGGTGTTTATAATAAAAAATGTGTCCTCCAATTGCCAATACACGAGTCGTTTTCTAAGAGAAAGGGCAAAAACGTGGTTTTCAAATGCCAAAATTTGCATAAAAATGCACAAGCGCCTTCTCCAATACAAAACTCATAGGCTTGAAGTGTTGATTCCTGAGTGTTTTTGACAAAAACGTGGCTTTCAAATGCAGATTTCTGGGACATTTTTGAGAAAATGTGCCATTTTCATGCCAAAATATGAGACGTTTTTGCCTTAGGAATGGTAAAATGCATTTCCCAAAACCATTTGCATGTGTTGGAATGCAAAGTCAGTCCCTATGGCTGCATTTACATGAGGTGTTTTGCCTTGGAAGAACCACGTTTTCACTTGGGAAGTCTAAGAATGCAATAAGATGTTTAAAATACATTCATATGTTGGCTGGAAGTGCAAATCACACTCTTATGGAGACATTACACGTTACATGTGTTTTGAAGATGCATGTAATGGTGCAAATCACACTTTCCATGAGTTATTGCATATTTAAAATATGTAATGCATGTTTACCGTATGGATTAATTAAGTAACGCACATAGGAAATCGATACGAACACCGAACAGCAAATAGCAGAACTTCTATTATTATTCGCATATGCCAACAGTACATTATGCTTTTCTCATATGATATGATATCCTTACAATGCTTCCCTAAGGGGTTATAAATACTTTCCGACGAACCTTTCCGAAGGTATCCGTCGGCCAAGTACATTATACCCGTTACAAACTGTTTTACCCGTTGGCTACATAAAAATACTTCTACCGAAGGGACCTGTCGGCCGATGCACAACTTTTGCCGACGACATTATCCCCCCCAAAAAGAAAAGTCGTCCCCTGACGACTAGCAAAATTAGGAGACAACCCACCATCAAGAAGAAAGAGAAACTAGAGAGGAGGGTTCCCAGAAGGGTGCTGATGACGACGCAACTCATACACCTGGTCAGTCCGGATGCGCAGATCTGTCTGAATCTGTGAATTAACTTCTACGGCCTCCTTCAGTAGAAGTGCAACATCCATAGCCTGTCTCCTGGCCAACTGTAACTCATGCTCTGCTGCATCTTTATCGCGGATAGCTGCGTCCTTCTCCTGTACCACTGCTGCCATATCCTTCAAGAGTTTTGCCCGTTCTGCTGCCCATGCTGCCTGCTTGTCGGCCAAATCAGTGGCTATCTTTTCTGTTGCCTCTTTTTCAACTGCTAGAGATCTCTGAGCTGCAATACTGTCTGCTGCCCTATCCGCCTCCGCGCACTGCCGCGCATAGTAAACTTCTTTGAAATGTTTACCGTATGGATTAATTAAGCAACGCACACAGGAAATCGATACGAACACCGAACAGCAAATAGCAGAACTTCTATTATTATTCGCATATGCCAACAGTGCATTATGCTTTTCTCATATGATATGATATCCTTACAATGCTTCCCTAAGGGGTTATAAATACTTTCCGACGAACCTTCCCGAAGGTATCCGTCGGCCAAGTACATTATACCCGTTACAAACTGTTTTACCCGTCGGCTACATAATAATACTTCTACCGAAGGGACCCGTCGGCCGATGCACAACTTCTGCCGACGACATTATCCCCCCCAAAAAGAAAAGTCGTCCCCTGACGACTAGCAAAATTAGGAGACAACCCACCATCAAGAAGAAAGAGAAACTAGAGAGGAGGGTTCCCAGAAGGGTGCTGATGACGACGCAACTCATACACCTGGTCAATCCGGATGCGCAGATCTGTCTGAATCTGTGAATTAACTTCTACGGCCTCCTTCAGTAGAAGTGTAGCATCCATAGCCTGTCTCCTGGCCAACTGTAACTCATGCTCTGCTGCATCCTTATCGCGGATAGCTGCGTCCTTCTCCTGTACCACTGCTGCCACATCCTTCAAGAGTTTCGCCCATTCTGCTGCCCATGCTGCCTGCTTGTCGGCCAAATCAGTGGCTATCTTTTCTGTTGCCTCTTTTTCAACTGCTAGAGATCTCTGAGCTGCAATACTGTCTGCTGCCCTATCCGCCTCTGCGCACTGCCGCGCATAGTAAACTTCTTTATACAGTCCCACGATCTCATGTGCCAACTTCATCATTGGAGTGTCACTCGGTCCCAACTCCGGCTCAGCGGCCCAATCTGCCAACATTTCTGGTGTCTCAACTACCGGCCACCCTCTATCAACAAAGCAAGTCTGAAATCGCTTAGGACAAATCCCACGAATATATGCACGAATCAAATGCCACTCCCTTCGCCGAGTGAGAGCGTGAATCGCCACATCATGCCCTTTCTTTAATGCAGATTTCATAGTCCTGAGGTAGTCCCTGCACCTGTCCTCATGTGACCCGTAATCTTCCTTAGCGAAGCCCTCGACTGACCATTCGGGATCACTATTGTCCTCCTCATCAGCGGGAGCCATGCCCACATCCGGTGCCGCCTCCTCTGCTGTCGGCGCACTCATGGCATGTGGCATTCCCTCCTCCTAAGACTGAGGCTCTGGTGCAGGTGCTACTCCTGAATAGCTGGGGGACTGAATGGACGGCCCACGCTTGTCAGGGATGAGTCGGAACTGCTGCCTCAGAAAAACAATGGCTCTATCCATGACCTCCGGTTGCGCTGGGTCCGTACACTCTTGTACTCCTTCGTCAGGTACGTTGTCTACTGGAAGTGCTTGAGCTTCCGTTGACTGTGCTGCTGTAACCACTGCTGTTGGCTGACTTATGGCATACTCCACGGGTGCTGCTACCGGAAGTGCTTTAGGAGCTGCAGAAGTCTCTCGGTCAACGAGTGCGGCCAAGTGGGCAAAGCCGACCGTAAATCCTACCCTCGGCCGGACAGGAGAAGGTCGTACCCCATGTTGCCATGGTGCGGCTAGTGTGACTGCCTGGTGGGATCCTCCAGTCATCAATATCGGTTGCCGAGTCTGCCCAAATCTTGGAATGTGAGCCATGTGTAAGCCTCAGGGTAACATCTCGGAAGTCATAGGCACCGTAGTACGCGGAAATAGCAAGGGGGTAGCCGTGACAATCTGAACCACCTCATTATCCTCGCCCTCGCCATCTTTTTCCTCCACACTATCCTGCTCAAAAGATGTCTCCTGTCGGCCGCTGTCAGTATCATCTGCCACGTCCAACCGGGGCCTCTTTTGACCTGCTGAACCCTTCTGCCCAGAGATTGTGTCCAAGTGCTTCCACTGCATGATAGGAGGTTCTCCTGGAGCCAGTGGTCCAGGCTGTGCCTCAATCTCCTCTGTTGGAATCACCCATGCTACAGCATCCAAGAATAGACCAATGGCGTAATTGAGGCATATAGAAAGTCTTGTTCTGGAGAGTCATGAATTCATGCATCCGTTCAGCTAGCATAGACGCCCAATCATACACTTTGCCAGTCATTATGCCGTTCATCATGGACACCTGCGGAAATGTGATATCCGATGCCCTAGAGGATCCCGTGAGCCTGCTTTTGACTAAGTCCATCAGACACTGCCATGGCCCTTCCGGAATGTCGGTTTTCTTTAAACCCCTCCCCTTTGATGTCTCGGCTAATGCCACCTGTTCGGCTTCAGTCAAATCTCCACACACTAATTTGACTAAAAATAATTTTCCATCCTTTGGAATTTTCTTCGGCTGAATTTTCTTGCCCTGCTGCCCTGGAATGCCAAAAACCCGTGTGAAATCTGCTGCTTTGAATGATACCACTAAGTTCCGTCCCAGATACTGAAATGTGCTTCTGCGAGAGGCTCTGCCATATGTTTCAATCATGGTACGCAGATACCCTTCATACTCTCTAATGCAAAAAACCGGCATCTGAATGGCCCATTCAACCTGTGCTCTTCTGATGCTTGCTTTGACTGGATGGTCATCAGGGGTTTCATGCCACCATTTCCGGCAATCCATTCCATTTAATCCCTCAAATTGTATACTCTGTGGTGTGACTTCAGCTGTTGCAGGTGCTATGGTCTTGCGCTTCTCCTTGCCACTGCTTGAGCCTTCATTCAAATTATCTGTACCTGCCATGCTTCTGCCTTCCACAAGTTTGGACTGTGCTAATTGTTTTTTCCATTGCCATTTACCTGCAGACTCCATTAATTATTTTTATCTTTTTCTAACGGTCTCCCAAATCCAGTGCAGAATTCTTCCAAGTCCGTACGGTGAAGAGTTCTTTCAAAAATATGTATGGTAAATGACCACTCTTGATCTAACCAAGCCGTACCTTTTTATTAAAAAGACCTCAAGTCCGTACCAAAATTTCCCTCCTCAAATCCGTACGGTGGTTGCATTCATTGCCCACAGAATCCATACAGTATGTTGCAAAAACCCGTACATCGCCTATTCAAATCTGTATTGCTCAAGGCTCTAAGAAAATCTGTACATTGTGTTCAGTTCCCCTCTTCTTGAAATCCGTACACCACAGAAATGCATTCCTGGTGGAATCCGTATTGCAGTTTTTAAACAACCCGTACTGTAATGCCCCTTCAATTAGAAAACCCGTATGGCGATTACCACGAACCCATACAACGCTTTATGAAACCGTACTCCACTTAAAGAAATCCGTACGGTGCATCCTATAAAAATCGTACTTCACCTTAAGAAAATCCGTACGGCTTGGAAAGAACCGTACGGTGCATTACTTAAAATTGTACGGTGGCATTACCGTACTTCACCTTAATAAAATCCGTATGGCTTGGAAAGAATCGTACGGTGCATTACTTAAAACCGTACAGCGGCATTACTAAAAACCGTACGGTGCTGGCATTACTAAAAACCCTACGGTGCCTCCATAAAACCGTACGGTGCTTACCTTTTTTTTTTTTTTTAAAATTTTTTTTTTTCCTTCAACTGCCGTTACCGTCAATTTGCAGTGACGGAGGGGTCTCCCGAAGGCTATTTCCTGATGCAGAAGTCTTCCGGTCGTGATATATCTTCAACTTCGACCCATAGACCGCCTGCGGCACTTCATGTCCATCCAAAGTCCATAATTTGATTGCTCCGTTGTCCCCTACTTCCCGAATTTGGTACGGCCCGACCCACTTAACCTTGAACTTACCCGTTTTGATCTCATTCCGACCATCGTACTTTAATACCCACTGGCCGGGCTGGAACCTGTTCAGCTTCAGGTGCTTATCGTGCCATGCCTTCCGCCTATTCTGTGTTACTTCAGTTGCCCAGTGTGCTAATAATCGCTTCTCCTCTAACTTGTTCAGTTTATATAACCGTTCTCTTAAGCTTTCCATGTCGCCCAACTTGTTTTCTAGCGCTATCCGCAAGCTTGGTATCATAAATTCCGCTGGTACTACGGCCTCCTGTCCATACATCAGTTGGAACGGCGTGTGTCCCGTTGTGACTTTGTATGCTGTGCGGTAAGCCCACAGAGCAGAAGGTAATTTCTCTTCCCAATCCTCCCCTTCGACGACGCAGGATTTGTATATAATTGATACCAAGATTTTGTTGGTAGCTTCGGCCTGTCCGTTTGCCCTTGGGTAGTACGGACTTGACAGCGAATGGTAAATCTTGAATTCCGTGGTGAGCAGTCGGATTACATGATTGACAAAATGGCCTCCTCTATCGCTTGTTAATTGTAAGGGAATGCCGTATCTAGTAATAATTTGCTCGTAAATAAACTGCGCTGTACTTACCGCTGAGTTGTCCGGTAGTGCACGCGCCTCCACCCATTTAGTTAAATACTCCGTAGCAACCACAATGTATCGACATCTTTTGGTTCGGCTCGTCTTCAGGGGTCCTATGAAATGCAACCCTCATCGTTCAAAAAGCTCCTGAGCATGAGAAGGATTTAGAGGCATGAAATCTCTTTTCAAGGGTTTTCCAGCTCGCTGACATTTATCGCATGTAACAACCCATTCCCTGGCGTCATTGTATACTGTTGGCCACCATAACCCTGCTAGAAGTATTTTTCGTGCAGTTGTGTCCGGCCCCATGTGTCCTCCTGCCGGTCCTTCATGTGCTTCCTTCAGTACCCGTGGAATTTCTTCCTTCAAGATACAACGCCGCAGGATCTGATCGGGTCCCATTTTATACAACAATCCATTAATCAGTTGGAATGTTCCACTCCATATCACCAACTTTCGTTTTTCATTCGGTGGCATGGTATTTGGAAACTGTCCCGTTGACAAGTATTCGCCAATGCTTGTATACCATTTTGGTAGTGCAGCAATCTGAAACAGCTGTGCATCAGGAAAGTCATCATTTACACCGTCAGCCGGTTCTCTTGTTTTAATACGTGATAAATGATCCGCGCTTACATGTTTCTTTCCTGGCCGTACGATAATCTTGAAAGTAAACTCCTGTAACAGGAGTAACCATCGGCTGATTCTTCCTTGGATGATTGGTTTGTTGATCATATACAACAGGGCCTGATAATCAACATAGAACACAAATGGAGTTGCCAACATGTAATGTCAAAATTTCTGCACAGCATAGACCATCCCCAATGCTTCTCGTTCAGTTGTACTATAATTTTGTTCAGCTTTTGATAACAAATGGCTGGCGAAGTAGATCGGATGATCCATCCCGTGGCTTTTTGTCTGTGCGAGAGTTGCTCCAATCGCATAGTTTGATGCATCCACATGGACGTGAAACTCCTGCCAATCAGGGTATGCTAAAATAGGTGCTGTAGCCAGACGTACCTTGAGTTCTTCGAATGCTTCATCCTATGCAATGTCCCATCGGAACGATTCTGTTTTGGAAGTTAACGTATCCAACGGATAGGCTATCTTTGCAAAATTCTTGATAAAACGCCTGTAATACCCTATATGACCAAGGAAAGATTTTACCTCTGTCACATTGGTGGACGGCTGCATCTCCAATATGACTCGCACTTTGTCCGGATCTGTCTTCAGTCCTTCCTTGCAAACTATGTGTCCGAGCAACCTTCCGTGTGGAACCATAAACCTGCATTTCTTCGGGTTGAGGGCCAAACGTGCACGGGGGCACCGTTCCATACAGTCACCTAAGGCCGCCAGGTGTTTGTCCTCCGTACTGAATACTGACCAATCATCCAAAAATGCCTTGAAGTTGCCGACGGACATCGTGTCAAAGATGTGTAGTAGAATCCGCTGAAATGTTGCAGGCGCATTGCACAGGCCGAACGGCATCCGATTATAAGCATAGACCCCATCTTCCACGACAAAGGTCGTCTTCAGTTTATCCTCTTCTGCAATTGAGATCTGATTGTAGCCGGAAAAACCATCCATAAATGAGTAGATCTCATGTCCCGCCACCTCCTCGAGAATGCTATCCGTGAATGGGATCGGGAACGGATCCTTGATGGTGACTGCATTCAAGCATCAGAAATCAACACATATTCGGATTTGAATGGAGTCCTTTTTCAGAGAGATCACGATCGGGGATACCCATTCACTAGTCTGTACCTTGAAAATAATTCCAGCTTCTAGCATCCGATTGATTTCTTCCGTAACTCGGGCCGCATAATTTGTGTTCATTCTGTAGGGCCTTTTCCTTACGGATATTGCTCCTTCGATCAATGGAATGCGGTGCACACATAATTCAGGTGGTACGCCCTTCAGGTCCTTGTATGTCCATGCAAAGACATCCTTATATTCTAAAAATATCTTGAAGGCTGCTGCCTTTAATACTGGGTCCCAATTGTCCCCTACCAGTATGTTTCGTGGTTCTGCTTCATCTCCCAAATTCATGGTCTGCAACGCAACTTCATTATATTTGATGGGTTCTCCTTTGGTGAACTGATGTGCCGGGGTTACATCGAGTGCCGCATCCCCTTCCTTTATTAAAGTGAATTCCTTCGGAAATGCATCGGTATTGTTTTCTGCTATGGTCAGTACGTTGCAGGTTGGAAACAATTCATAGTCCTCTATCTGCCAATGGTACAGACCATTTACTGAATCCAAATCGCCATCTCCTTCCAGTCGTAGAACTCCCTCCTGATCCGGTTCCATAATTTGCCCCTTTTCATCCTCTTCTCCCTCAGAATCTGACAAGAGGGCTTCGTCCCCGACCATCTGAGTGTGTAGATCAATGACATACTTCCGGCCTTTGCTTTCGAGTGATAAGGTGTTTTTCTTCCAATCGTGCTTTGCTTTTGCTTGTATCAGCCACCCTCGACCCAAAATATCATCGTACCCCTTCCGCTTGAGCGGAATCACAATGAAGTCCAACAGGAATGGTTGTGTTCCGATTGTCACTGGTTGTGTTGTGAGTATTCCCAATGGCTTGATTCCATGTTGATCGGCCGTGAGCAACTGGAAGGTAGGTGGCCATAATGTCGGCCGTCCCAATTTTTTCCAAGTATCCTCTGGTAGTACATTGACACCGGATCCTCCGTCGACGATTGTCTCTATTAGCACAGTCCCGAGTATGCCCATTTCAACAACCGCCGGATAGCGTCCAGAGGAAAGAGCTAACAACATCGGATCTTCTGCACTTGTACCCCCCTGTTTGTTGTTGTCTTGTTCTACTGGTTGTTTAGCACTTGGGACTATATTTGTGAGGGCCGTACGGAGTTGAGGCATCGTGAGCAACAGATCATTTATTCTGACGGGTATCTCAGCTTGCAATATTTGCCGGATAATGTTCTGTTCTGCACAGTTCCTGACGGAGGTACTCGGTATGTCCTTCAGGTGTGCTGTTTCTGCCCGTGTTACTTTCTGGATCTCTGCCCTTGCTTCCTCCAGTCTCTTCTTTTCTTCCGCTGGGTCAGGGTATAGCTTCGCCTGTTTCTGAGTGATTGCCAAAACTTCTTTGTCGTCTGTTCCTACAGTAATCAAGTTTACGCTGAACTTCGGACACTTAGTATCATCATGATCTCCAGGTCCACACCATCGGCATAGCAACTTTGGTGGGTTCGTCGTTGTGCACTCTCGGGCGAAGTGACCCCACAGATTGCATGCGCGGCATTGAACAATTGGCCGACCATTCGCATCATACTGAATTCGACTTCTTCCCCCATTGTTGTTGTTGCCACCATTGTTGTTATTGCTGCTGTTGTTGTGTGGACCGCGCCGGTTATTTCTATATCCGCCTGATGTGGCACCTTCCCCACTGGTGTTCCCGTTCCCTCCTGACGGGGATGCCTCCTGGGATAGGAACACTTGCTGCGGTGTCCTTGTTTTTAAATTGAAAGGGCACTCTTTTACCGAGTGTCCCAAGATCTGACAGATTTCACAAAATTGATCTTTCAGGCAGGATCCCTTCGTATGGCCTTCTTTCTTACATTCTGTGCACCATAGGTCACTGCCCTTAGTTTCCTTGTTCATGTTTTTGAATTCTTTCATCATCCGCATCATGTCCTTCTGGAGAGCACGGACTTTCTTGCTGCTTCCGTCGTCATCGTCGCTGCTATCTTCTCCTGAAGGCTCATCGTCATCTGAATCCGACGAGCTGGTCTTCTTCTTCTTCTTTGTCTTCTGGTCACTTTCGAGGTTCATTGCTTGGTTGTAAGCTTCGATGTATGTCGATGGTGGCACGATCTTCATCTTCTTCCGTAGCTTCGGGTGAAGGCCTTCAACAAACCATCGTTTCTGTAACCCGTCAGCTGGCTTATTCTCTATCTTACTGATTAAGTCCTTCAACCTCCTGGCAAAGACCCGTACAGTTTCATTCTTCTTTTGCTTGGTATTGAATATCTCTGCGACAATTTCATTGTCATTACGCAAAAGTTGAAATTCTGCGATGAACTCCTTCTTAATGTTATCCCAACTATTCAATTTCTGTGGATCAGCATCAGTAAACCAATCAATGGCAACACCCCGTAGGGTTGCGGGAAATTGTCGGATCCATTCGTTTGTATCTGTTATGCCATTCGCCCTCCAGATCGTTTCACATGTTTTACAATGTCGAATGGGATCAGCTGCTTCATCACCATCAAATTTAGGCAATTTTTCCTTTGGACCTGCCATTATTACTGTATGTCGAGGGTTTTGTTGTGTACCTGCGCTGTTTTGCACTCCCACGCTGTTTTGAGCACCCGCGCTGTTCTGAACACTCGCGTTGTTCTGGACACCCGTGCTGTTCTGGACACCCGCGCTGTTTTCTGCTTCCGCGCTGTTTTCAACACCCGTGCTGTTTTCTGCTTCCGTGCTGTTTTCAACACTCGCGCAGTTTTTTGCTTCCGCGCTGTTTGGTGAAGAAGAGGGTTTGTCAACCGTAGCTGTCCGTTCCAAAAGTATATCTCGGACGAAGAGGTCACTCCACGCTCGTGCTCCTTCTGCACTCCGGGCCGTGCGAGTCGATCTGCTTCCGTCAGGATTCTCTTCCCGTGGTGTATGCAGGTTCAGAAACTCCTCCCTCGCTTCTTTCACCAAATCAAGCCGTTGTCGAGTCTCCTTCAACAATCCTTCCGCACTCTTGCTCCGTCGGAAATCTTCTGAAACCTCCTTCGACGCTCTATCTGCTGAGCCAAAATTAAATTTTCCTGCGCAACGCGTATGTCATCTTTTTCCTTTAGCTTACTCTTGTCTTTGTTCAACTGATTCGGTATTTAATTCATCTCCACCTGCCTGCGTGCCAGATCCATCGGGCAACGGCGCCAAATGTTTACCGTATGGATTAATTAAGCAACGCACACAGGAAATCGATACGAACACCGAACAGCAAATAGCAGAACTTCTATTATTATTCGCATATGCCAACAGTACATTATGCTTTTCTCATATGATATGATATCCTTACAATGCTTCCCTAAGGGGTTATAAATACTTTCCGACAAACCTTCCCGAAGGTATCCGTCGGCCAAGTACATTATACCCGTTACAAACTGATTTACCCGTCGACTACATAACAATACTTCTACCGAAGGGACCCGTCGGCCGATGCACAACTTTTGGCGACGACAATGCATGTATTAACTTAGGCATTTTTAACCTTGGAAAGTCAAAAATGGGTTCTTGAGGCTTCATTACATGCATTATTGTGCAAAATCGCATTCTATTGGGTATTACATGTTACATGTTGCTTGGGAAAGTCATTCACATGCAAATCATGGTCTTGGAGGCCCATTGCAATTATTTAAAAATTCACTTTTTAATTTGCTTAATTCCACAAATTGCTTTCCTAGTGCAAATCGGATTCTCAAAGTGCTATTACATGTAAAGTTGATTGCATGTAGAGTGAAATTTTCATGTAAATGGACTTTTAGAAGTCCATTACATATTTAAAATATGCATTTTCAAGCCACAATTGGACTCTATATGCATTTGCATTTAAACATGTAAAAAGACATGTTATTGATTTTGCATAACTTAAATAACTAATTAAGCACATGTCTAATTGGTTTTTGAGTTAATATGACTTAAAAGGGTAAAAAATAATATTTACACTATATAATTTATATATCATGTGCAAATTCTATTCAAAAAGTAATATTTACACTTACCCATGGGTTTGCATCCCTACAGATCCTCCAGGCATCTGTGCCTTTCTTCCACAACTCCACTAAGAGGTTCTTAGCAACGACTTTGGGTCTTTTCTTGCGCTAAGACCTATCCTTCACTTCTCGATTTCTTCCTGATTGTTTGGGGCTGCTAGTGGGCAGCTCAGTTTTTCTTTCAGTTCCTTGTTTTATTTTTGTTGCTATGTTTTTTTCCTCGAACATCGTTTGGTGCTCTTGCTGCCGAATTTCCTTGGCCAAGCTTTTGTAGTCCCTTGGACCCGCTTGTTGGCCTTTCATTGGACCTTAATAAATTTATCTTTATCTTTATCGTATCTAGCTCAGCACCTAATGTCAAGGTACTCCTGAAAACTCTTTTCCACTTGGTAGGTGCATCTATATTTTAACCTTGTAATATTTGAACTCATAACTTCGTATTTGTTGATATGACCAGAAAATTGAGGTTGTTAACTTTGTACTAGTGAGATGTTATATTGTCAAATAATTTCTGCAACTATATCAATGAGATTAAAACCCAATTGTGCCAACAATTAGGCCTCTTTGTTGAGAGCCACTATGTGGATTTTAAATGCAGATATATGTATCTATATGGGGACCATATGAGTAGATAGATAGTCAAAACATAAAATTATTTTCAAAAGTAGAATTTATGGATAATGTGGAATGTTAAATACTTAGGTTATTAGAATTTATTTGAACTTTCTAAGATTATAGGGCCCTGCTACTTGAAATTTAAGTTTTGCAACTGAATAATTGTTACTTGATGGATTCATTTTGATGATGTATCTAATGCCCCAAGCTTCACACCTAGGACATTAACCGATTGTACAATTTTTTTGAAGCAACCACAATAAATATGATGCAACAACATGTTGCATTACACAACTAGGTGCACACAAGTGTCATACAAAACACAATGACACAAGGCAACAACACGAAGGGCTCCATAATTGCTGCAAGCATGCAGGCAGCAATGGAAGACTTATCAATCACGAGAACAAACCACCATGATGAACCCACTAGAGGCAAAAAATAATATCCAAATGACAACCGAGTACTAACCCATGGTTGCATCCTGTCACAACACAACACAAGCGAAAGTTGAGGGAATCATCGACTTCAAATCCACACCAAGACACTCTTACAAAATCAACAGATAACACAAATACCCAAACAAATGGTGGATCTTGGTGGAACCATAGATGGAAAAATTGTAGACTATTCACCGAGTTTTCCAGAAAAATTGCAGGTTAAGGAGGGTGAGTTTTTAGAAAAAATTGAGAAAAACTCGTGAGTTTTTGAAAAAAAATCACCAACTTTTCTTTCAGCATTTAAAAGCAAAAAACCATCATTTTTGAAGCTTATTTCTTATTTGCACGAGGATTTAGTCATTTTTTGAGCTCATGGCTAGGAGGATTTATACAAATATAACATTAAAGTATAAGTTATATTTGTATAAATATTGTTAGGATGTTTGAGATAGGTTCAGCTTCATAGCAATTAAAATGTAGATTCTAGATTTTGGGAGTTTTCAAAGAATTTCACGCTCTCCAAATTTCAGGATTCAACATGCCTACAACAATGTTATCTCCCACAACTTGTCCTAGCTATTTGAAGTCAAATTGAAGTTGGAACAAGTATTTTCTAATGATTCTAGCTCATTTTCTCACAAATCACTTAGTTTCAATTCTATATTCCTAATAGAGTTTGCCTTGCTCACACGTAAGAAAAGCATTACTTTGTAGCGGGCAAAAATTGCCAAAATTGACTCTCGAACTATTTTTCTATGATGTGTTTACTTCTAGTTTTATACAAACTAGCTGCAATGATGTATACTTCTAGATTTATAGAAACTATTACTATTTTGCTTCCTATCATCAGCATTCAGCATGAGAATGTGATTTTATACCCACTTTGCATTTATATATATCTAAACTCTGTTTCTTTTCTGTTCTCATTAATTAACTTATTGGATGCATCTTCCCATTGAATTTTGCAAGAAAAAAAATGTGTACTTTTAATTAAATTTAAGCTATTTTTTAGGTTTTTGAGTTTCTTTAAAAACTGATTGAATTTGTCCCGAGTGAGTGAAATTTTTCCATCTATGGGTGGCCGTGGAACAACTAGGAGCTAACACCCCTTGATTAGACGACTCAACCATAAATTTTCAGAACAAGTAGGATGAGGGTAACATTTACCACCAATCCACTCAATGATACCCTAAATACCATCTAAACACAAAAGGAAAACTTCTCAAGAGGTTGCCTCACCCAGAGTTACATGCCCTCCATTGACTGAAATGACGACGATTCTCCTCCAAGCAATGACATGCATCCAAGATAAATGTTTGGCATAAAGAGTAATGTATGACACATGTTGATGAAGGGACAACATGGGAAGATTCAATAGGCGAAGGGGAATAACTTTTGTATACAAAATTTACTTGAGAAACATTCAAATGATCTTGCTTAGGACAAAACAATGGAAAATTTTGCACCAGAGGACACTTGTGCACCAAAGGGATAGTAGCACAAGTACACAAGTATCTTGCACCATCTAAGGTTCCCTTTTCAAGGCCATTATTTCCTCATGCATTGTTAGCCCTTTTCACTGTGATCTTGAGGGCTAACCACCACTTTATAGGGATCAGTGTGAGTTTTGGCTTAGGCACTTTTTGTTTCAGGGCAATCAGAGTGATTTAGCAAGGTTTCCAAGATACTTATTATTTATAGTAAGTCAACAAGATTCCCAGTTTGGCATTTCAGTATGGTACTCTGAGTGGCTCGTCGTGACCTTTCCAACGAGCTATCACACATGTTTTGAGTTCATTGGTTATTTATTTTAATGCCAAAAGATTGGAGTTATTCAATAAATTTACTATTAAATTAATTTACATATTAATAAGTCACTTTATTATTTAAAGAGCCATTTATTCTTCTAAGTTAAAAAATGACATTTTAAATAAAAGAACAAAAAATGAAGAGACGGGCAGGGGAAACTAAAGAGTCATTGCACTGGGCATTAAAATCAGAAATCTTGATTCATTTCAGCATGCTTGGATCATATTTGATTGCTGATTTCTCTCGGAGAGATTTTGGAAGCTGTCAACTTTCTATTTTGAAACCTACAGATGGAAACCTTCAAACTTACTCGGTGGATTGAACAGAAACCCAACTCATCTCTCAAGGTGGATTTGCGTCAGAGTTCACATATGTGTTTCAAGCTCATTTCTTATTATCCAATTTGCCTGTAGTTTCTCTATCTACAATTAGATTATGTTATTGTATTGCTAGATTTTAGAAGCAATAATATTATTGAGGTTGTTTTTTATCAAGTATTTTTTGGGTACTTTGCTGGATAATTGGAATGCTGTTGCATGCAAATATTCTTTTAAAATTTCTGTGTTGCACTTGAAGAAATTGGGAAAATATCTAGTTGGCAATATTACACTCCAACATTAATGTCTTGGTCTAGTACTGTAGTCTTGAATGGTGCTAGGTGTGTGAGGAATGTGTTTTAGTCCTTATCTGTGCCACTGCCCTATTCTAGCATTGATGTCCTAGACAATGAGCTAATCCAGGCCTTTGTTTGGATCTTTAGGCCTAGTACAAGACAAAAAAACCATAAATAAGAAAAGCAACACAATGCAAAATGAACTCTAAGATGACAAAATTGATTAGAGTATTGAAGTGGTCTTAGACAACTGATTTCACATTAGACAAGCTGACAAAGGAGATAACGACCAAGGGTTGGAGGGGCCATAGGAGGATCCAACACAATACCAAAGATAAACTGGGTGAAGAGGAAAATTTTCCTACACCTTGTGACCTTTCCAAGACTAGTTAGAGAACCCCAAGTGGCTCCTCAATAAGGTGTGTCTTCCAACTAAACACACTCAAAGACGAGGAAATTTAGAGCTTTTAAATGTGAAATTTTAGTTTTTCTAACCTTAATTCATTCTAAATCCAATTGAAATTTGCTTTAACTCATTTTACGAAAAACTCCATAAGAGAAGTTACATGAGAAATGTCAATACCATTTGATACCAATTTCAATAAAATATCCATAAGAAGATACATCCTTCACTACTTATGCATGAGGTTTGTATTCCATCAAATGACAGTTCCTTAGTTCAATACTACACTTACAAAAGAGGATTCAAGGTCTTGTATTCATTGGAAGACATGTTTGTATTTCATCGGAAGACAAGTTCCTTAGTACAATACTACATTTACAAAAGACGATTCAAGGTCTTGTATTGTACATACATCATAATATGAAAATAAGAACTAAAGGTATGGAGATAACCTCTACTTCCACACTATCTAAATTTTCTCCAGAGTGAGTCCTCCAAGAACTTTGATCCCCAATGGTGGTGTCCACATCACCCAACTGCATGGTACCCTTAGGTCGACCCAATTGCGCTAAAGGATAGCCGCTTGAACACAATCACTCACACAAAACAAAGAGCATGACTCACAAACACACCAATCAATATAAGCATCATACACATGGCATCAAATGAACTACAACATCATCATAGAATACACATTGTATAAACATGATCATATCAAATGCATATAGGCCCTATGCCGTCTTAAAATGGAAGCACCCATCATTTAAGACCTTTTAGCACCTGTCCCATAGCGACTTCATGGACCATTGGTGGTATCCACATCACCTAACCACACAGTACTCTTAGGTCGACCCAATTGCGCTAAAAGATAGCCGCTTGAACACACCCACTCACACAAGACAAAGAGCATGACTCACAAACACACCAATCAATATAAGCATTATACACATGGGATGAAACGAAGTACAACATCATCATAGAATACACATGGTATAAACATGATTACATCAAATGCATATAGGCCCTATGCCGTCTTAAATTGGAAGCACCCATCATTTAAGACCTTTTAGCACCTGTCCCATAGCAACTTCATGGACCATGGATGGACATGTGCTCGATCTGCTCTTCCTCGGGAATAGGTTAACCTGGACAACCTGTTCTGGAACAAGTCGACCTAGGTAGACTTGTTCCAAGGAAGGTCGACTTCTTCCCCGAGGGAAAAAGGCTTTAGGGCTCAAGGTGCCTCGAGGTTTCCAATTGTTTTCTTTTGATCTCCAGTCGGCCTACTTTGTTTTCCCTCCCAAAAACTAGCATAAAAGGAGGCTTAGGATCTTCATTTTCACATCCATAAATTTTGAAGACATCCATATATCCACATGCGTACTCAAGGCATTGAAGCAAATCTTCATCAAGCATTCAAGACACTCAAAATTTCAAGGTTACTTTGTGAGCATTTCCTCTTCAAGATCTAGCATTTTGTTGGTCATCAAGGGAGGAGATCTACTTTGAGGCATTCATCTTCTTCATTGATGCACATTTACATCCATGGCTCCATGATGTGGTTTTAGTAGATCTATTACAATTGTGGAGATATCCTACATCCTACATAGCGAATTCAAGATCTACAAATACACAAGCAATGGAGATCCTTATTCACAAGGGTTTTTACAAGCAAGGTGAATACTTACATTTATCTTGTTTCTTGTAGCATTGCCTCTTCAAGATCTAGTATTTTGTTGGCCATCAAGGGAGGAGATCTACCTTGAGGCATTCATCATCTTCTTCATTGATGCACATTTACATCCATCGCTCCATGACGTGGTTTGGTAGATCCATTGCAATTGTTGAGATATCCTACATCTTACATAGTGAATTCAACATCTACAACACAAGCAACGGAAATCTTTATTGACAAGAGTTTCTACAAGCAAGGTGAATACTTACATCTATCTTGTTTCCTGCACATACATTTGCATTTCAATTTCAAGTTTGATTCCTCAATCTAGGGTTTACCCAAGGCAAACCCTCATCCACCCAAAAACAATAATCAGATTTACTTTGTGCTAGAGCAAATTATTAGTGAAATAGTGAAAACGGATATGGAAGAACTCCCCAAGAGCTTTCGGAAAAAGTTAGGTTGACCTAGTTACATGGTCTCAGAACATGGTGACTTCATGAAATGCCATCCAAACACTTTTCCTCTAGGTTGACTTGTTCCCAGAGTGTCACTACGAAAACCATTTCTTTTCTAGGTTTTTTGTTTTCTTCGGGGACATGCAAACGAAATTTCAAAATCAGGTCGAGATCCACACTTTTCAGAGCAAAAAGACACTTTCCTCTACACGTTTCAAGGTGAGTACTCTCATTCATTTCAATTTTCAGTTTTAACATAATTGCATATCTTAATTGGGTTGATTCCATACATTTAGCATTTAAATTTACATTCAATTTCATACTTAGTCAGTTAGCTCAATTGGACAGTCACATTCATATGTCACACATGGGAAAAAGAGCATTTCCTTGCATTGCATTCCATTTCACAGTTCTAATTTAGTATTGGCATTCCTTCCTCTATTTGGGTCTTGCCAATCTAATTTGAATTCAAAAGGGGATTGTGCTTGGAAATTCTCCTTCTTCCCATATACATTTTCATGTTTTACTATGAAAAGTGGAGGCCTCTACCCTATTAACCTCTTCCATTTTTCACCAAAACATTTTGGTGAAACTGACTTGTGCCCCTTTCTTTTTGGAGTGAAATTGTTTTTTGCATTCGGTCTTTACCTTCTTTTGGTGAACCCGACAGTTTCCCTCCTTTATTTGATTTGGAGTTAGATTTCCTATTTATGCATCTACATCTAGTCTTGTTTTGTATTAATAATATTTAGCTAGATCTCTCTCTTTCATCGATTTTACAGCATTAAGTATGTACTTTTCATGATTTATTTTTCAAATGTTCATTAGATCTTGCATACATTTAAATGACAACATGTTTAGTTGGATCTACACTATATGCACTTTCTTTTTCTCATGTTGCACAATTCACTTATCTTTGACATAAAGCATCACCCTCCCTCAACTTGGATTTCTCATATGATGTTCCTCTTTGTGGAGATGAGTGGTGAATTGATATTGGCCCTTCTCCTAATATAGGTCTTGACCATGGGGATGCATTGGTTGAGGGTGGTTCCATATCTTATTTTAATCCTTCCCCCTTAAAGTATCTCACTTTAACTCATGATCATTCCTCTTCTATGGTGTTCTTTATTGGTAAAGATGTTCTTTCATTGATAATGTCACCACTTGGGATGAACATCTAGATCATGATGTTGACATTTCTCTTCCTTACGAAAAAGATACATGATGATTGATAACTTATCGTTTCAACATGACAATCTTGATGTTTCTTCTCCTAATCCATATCCTCCTCTTGGGGATATTTTCGAGCAAGAAAAGGACATTATAAATAGTTTTATCAATGTGACTTGCCTTCATTTAATGCTCCTAATATAGAGGAACTACTGATGGAAATCCACAATCCCTATTCTAAGAATTCCTTAGAAAAAGAGGATAAAGATAATCTCCTTAATGGTCTCTTTTCTAATGATGGATGTATGGAGAGGTGAGATCTTAATCAAGTTAATGTTACTCAACCTATTCTCCCTCTCAAAGGTCACTCTTCATCAAATAAACCTCTCCTCAACCTCAAGGATTGTCCTTCCATAACTCTTAAGGGGGAACTTAGCGATTCTTTGGATTATCACACGGTTTCTCACACCTATTGTATGAGGAATAATCCTCAATCTACTACCTCTCTTCCACCTTCTCAACCCTTTCTTCCTCCACCTTGTCTTTCTCAAAATCTTGGGATGAAATATGATTTAGTAGTGCAATTACATAATACGCCATACAATATTTCTCTTTGGGAACTTCTTCAAACATCTACATATCACGAAGCGTTGAAAAATGCTTTAGAAACTCTTCTAGCTTCACCTCCTAATCAAGATAACATCAATACCTTTTTACAATGCATAAATGCTATCCTGGTCCCACCTCAAATTGTGTTTACTCTCTAATGTTCCCTTCTCCGGGTTAGACCTTATGGCACCTTGTTGGGCTATCTTTCCATCTGGATAGGCTAACGACACTTATTTTGAGGATGCCAGCCAGTCACAGGAGTCTTTGGTTTCAAGAAGGAGATACTTAAGTGGGAACTTGCTATAGTTAAGTCACTTTATTTTATAAAGTTGATTTATAAAGTAATTTATCATTTAAAGTCACTTTATGACAAAAATGACTTAAGTGACTAAAAGACAAAACATGCTTTTTATCCCACATTACCTAGTTGTTTGCATCTTCCCTCACATCGAGGTTATGAAAGTATCTACATTGGGATTGACACCATGAAATATGTTATTATTAACAATATAAAAGGTTGCTTAAATGTTACTGGCTTTTTTTTAAGGACAAAATCCCTTAAGGAGAAATAGTGAGGCTAGACGCAAATACAGTGTCTCACCTTTTAGATCCAGAATTCAAGTTAGAAGTGACACATTGAATCAATATGAAAGCTATGAGCTTCAACGATTGGTAGAAGAAGCAAGTAGTTGAGAGACAGTCCATAGCACTATTGACGTATAGGTACCAGTAGGTAGACACAAACTGAAGCCGATAAACAGGGAGGATAGGCATTTCATAGCCCGAGTTGCAGAGGTAGCTCTTGCGTTAAATGTAAGTGTTGCACTAGTATTGGTTTAGCCGTAGTTGTAGTTCCTCCTAAACTTAGAACCGACTGTAGTGTTATGTGGGAGTTGGAAGCAATCCACCGGCACTATATTCAGCACACAGTGAATCCCACACGGGAATTCGTACATGTCAGCAACTAGTCAGACAGTGGTGAGGGTCAGACCTGACGCAATGTCAGAATAGAGACAGTGAATGACTCATGGTGGAGTAACAGGGTCCTCTCATGACAGCAACAAGAATTTCATCTCTTCAACATAATGACATTCTCCATCGGGTGTTATCGAGTCTGCATAATACCTAACTATTCATCTCTTATCAGCTATGTTTGTATTTGGTAGGATATTCCTAAGTACGTAAGAGTCTTGACTGTTGTTTCAAACACTTGACAGGATACTATTTGATAAGTCCATCTTTTTATATGTCATTGCAAATTTAACATACTTAATACACCATTAATGTAAACTCTTGTAAACATTGAATCAAATTGCTAAACTGCCGTCTATTAAATTTGTTAAAAACCATAGACCCGACCCTACAGTGACATCAATACTTAATAGTAGTCATGTGTATGCCAACTGTTTGGTAAAATGCCTTGGGTAGAGCTGTAACTTCTCTTAGTAGATTTAAGGGGATTCTTACATACTCGTGACGATTTGCCTCCTAAAGAGATTCAAGATCACTATGATGCTCTTATGGTAATTGTCCTTATCAATGGTAGCCTCATTCGTAGAACCTTAATTCATAATGGGTTTGGGCTTAATATTTGTAGCATGGACATGCTAACAAAGATTAAAGCTGATCTTTCAAACATCAAACTTGACAATTTTCCTATGCGTGGCTCTGATAAAGTTTCTAAGAATTTTTTAGGCATCATCAATTCACCTATTAAAGTAGGTACGGTTGTTTTGAATACTCCCATTCATGTTATGACTGTACCTCTTAACTACAACCTTCTTATAGGTCGACCTTGGCTACATGCTATGAATGCCATTCCTTCAACTCTTCACCAAAAAGTCAAGTTTATCTACAATAATGTGATGCACACTCTTCATGTGGATACTAACCCAAATATTTGCTTAAATGTTGAGGAGAGACAAGATCAAGAATTTAGTCATGATCCTTCTTCTACAAGTGCCTTTTAGAAGATGGTTGGGGATCCTTAGATTTCACACCAACCTTTATTGGAGAATATAGATTCAATGATCTTTTATTCATGACATCTAAAACAACTCCTCTTTCTAATAAATTTGTCGTTACTTCCCCTCGATGAATTTTTCAAACCTAGTGATATGGATTGTTGTTTTGGTCTTGGTTATCATAGATTCACTAAGAATGACTTTGATAAACAACAAGAAAATCAAATGCCCTTAGGCAATGGGGGGCACAAATACTCTTTCCACACCATTACTGATCATAATTTAGGATATGTGCAACCAAATGTTGAATCTCATTCTTTGTCTACATCCTCTCCTTCGTCATCTAACATATCTTCTCCTATTAATCAAGAATGATTTTACCTGAACTTCTTCGCTCTAAGATGATTACTAGGCCTAAACATAGAAAGAAATATAGTCAACAACTTATGAATCTTTCATTTTGGATGTATCACTATTGTCATGACCACTCTACTAATGATTGTCAATCTTTACATTACAGGATTCAACAACTCATTAATAATGAGGTTATTCACATATCTCCTTATGATGAGCTCTGTTTTAATTTTGATTTCTTCAAATAACATCTAAATCCCTATTATTTTGCTCCATGCCATGTAGCATTGTTGGCCTTCTTTGTGGGGGTTCATTGCCATGCATGGTTCTCTTTGTGAGTAGCATAATAGGTCCTCTCTTGTCTTGTTCCTACACTTGGGGGGCAAGGAAACCATATCTATCTTTCTCATTTCCTCAAGGATTCACTATTCCTTTGGTTGTGTTTCATTTGTTTATCACGTGACATCCAATCTTACATTATTTGCAATTGGGTTTTCATGGTAGATAGACACTTATCTTGGAGCTTCATAATAGTGTATTTTCCTTTTCAACTTCTTGCATGGTGTCTTGTTGCATTCTTCCCTTCTATGGCCTCATAGGAGTTGTGACCTTGTTGGCTTGGAATGGGTGTTGCTTGTGGATGCTATCTTGATGTTGAAATTGCTTTATCCTTCTTTATCATTTTCTTAAGATGTTAAAATAAGCAATTGTAATGTTACGTACCTACGATGCACCTTTAAATCAATGTGCAAACCGTGAATTGAGGCCGTACGGTCAACCAAGTGCAAGTAATGACTTGTATGGAGGCCAAATAGTGATGTACGGTTGATGAATGAAGGCCGTACGATGCTATTGGTCGCCCAGAGTGATAGTATGGTGAGCAAGAGAAGGGAGTCGTATGGTGGCAAAAACAATCCGTACGGGTGAGGGAAGATGGCCCATGGGGGGGAAATAATAAGCCGTACGATGAGGCCAGAATAGGCCGTACGGTGTGGCTGAGACAAACTATTGGAGGGCTGTATGGGTATGGTGGCAGTGGACACCAACTGGGGAAGGATGCTATGAGTACGATGAGTGAGTGTATGGAGGGTATAAGGCAATTTGATGATATCACTTAAAAATGCAAAATGCAACACACAACTTGCAGAAACAGAGTTCGAAAAGATACCAAATAGCAATGATATTTCCACATACAAGTAATTCTTCAATTTGCTCGATTTGGGCCAAGCAAAGCACTAGCAGAATAGGGTGAGGGTTGAATCCCATCGAAATCGGAATAGCCAAATAGGGAAGATCTTTCACTTCCGAAATGGCAAACAATCTAAAACTCCAACAGGAATTCGCAGTACATAGAAAATAATCCAAAAGCATGATTAAAGACTACCTATAAGCCGTGCTTAAATACCCATCGGGAAACTTTCTGAGGGTGTACAAAGATAGCCGACAATGACACAAACTATAGAAACAAAAATATAAATGGGTCCGCGATACATTAAATCAATCGGCCCGTTCAAAAGTTTGACAAATGATTAATTTTATAATGGGAACATTACAGTCCTCTCGTCCCAAAATTTGCTTGTCCTCAAGCAAATACAATGTCGGGTGTTGGAGAATGTGCTCGCCCTCCCATGTCGCATCGTCCAATGGCAAGTGTTTCCAATGCACCAAATATTCCTTCACAGTGCGGTAATGCAGAGTCTTCTCACGAACTTCGATGATCTCGGGCGGTTCTAATATGAGCTTGCCTTCTTCATTGAGTGGTGGGAGGTCGGTAGCAACTGTGACGTTTTTCCCTACGGCTTTCTTCAGACAAGAAACATGGAAGACATTATGAATACAGCTACCTTTTGGAAGTTCTAGCTCATAGGCAACTTCCCCAATGCGGTGAGTGACACAATAGGGGCCATAGAATCGGGGTTTCAATTTTCCTTTTCCTTTCTCCTTCAATAAGGATTGTCAATAGGGTTGGAGCCGGAGATAGACCAAATCCCCTACTTCAAAACTCCTCTCCATTATGTGTCTGTCGGCGTACATCTTCTGTTGATTTTGTGCCCTTTGTAGATTGTCCTTCAAGCATCTAAGAATATCCTGTCCCTCCTAAAGCTAGTTCCTCGCCCTTGGTGAGCAGTTGTCTCTTAGAATTGTGTTGATGAAGGAAAGGGGTTTGAACCTATACAGAGCTTTGAATGGTGCCATTCCGATGGACATGTGGTACGTGGTATTGTAGCAATATTCCCCTAGATGGATCCATTTGACCCATGCTCGTAGTTGTGTCAAAACATAGTTCCGAAGGTAACCTTCAAGCCATTTGTTCACAATCTCCGTTTGTCCATCTGTCTGTTGGTGGTAACTAGTACTTGGTGACAACTCTGTCCCTACCATCCGAAACAGTTTTGTCCAGAAGATACTGATAAATCGCCCATTCCGATCACTGACAATGTCTCGGGGTAACCCGTGCAGATGAAAAACTTCTCTAAAAAACAACTTGACAACTTGTGCAGCTTGAAATTTCGAGGGGATGGCGAAGAAATGTGCGTACTTTGTCAACTTGTCAACCACCATGAAAATACAATCCTTCCCATTCACCTTGGGAAGCCCTGTTATGAAATCCATCGAGATCCTTACCCACTTATGTTCTGGAATTGGCAGCGGCTGCAATAACCCGACAGATAGAGTATGTTCGGATTTGTATAGTTGGCAGACCGCACGCTCTCTTACATACTGCAACACGTCCCCTTTTAATCCTTTCCATGAAAACCTCTCCCGTCGACTTCTATACGTTTTGAGGAAGCTTGGGTGTTCTGCCAAGGGTGAGTCATGTACCTCCTTCAAGATTTTATGCTTCAATTTAAGTTCAGGCACTAGGAATATTCGACTCTTATGGTAAATGATGTCATCTACTACTCTGTACCTGTCATCCTTGGCGATGCCATCCATTAACTCACAGGCAAATGTGTTTTTGGAATATTCTACCAACAATTGTGCTTTCCAATCGGCTGAAATCTGGGTTAGTAAGCAGACGGTGGGCTTTTTGTACAAAGCATCTGCAACCACATTGTTCTTTCCTTTTACATATTCAATGTGGAAGTCAAAGGCTTGAGCCTTGCTTACCCATTTTTGTTGCCGCTCATTCAAATCTCATTGCTCCAAAAAATATCTCAAACTATTGTGATCAGTGCGCACAACAAACTTGGCACATACCATATATTGCCGAAACTTGGTTAGTGCATGTACAATGGCCAATATCTCTTTGTTGTAGATGGAATAGAGGCGTTCTGTCTGTGTAAGCATCTGATAAGCTATGGGGTGTCTGTCCTGCATCAGTACTGCGCCAATGCCTTCTCCGGACGTGTCGCATTCCAAAATGAATGGTCGGGTGAAGTCAGGTAATGCAAGTACGGGACAAGTGCTCATTGCCTCTTTTAGTTTATCAAAAGTGAGTTGTGCCTTTTCGCTCCACTAGAAAGACCCCTTCTTTGTCAGATCCATCAAAGGTGCGCTGAGCTAAGAGAATCCTTTGATGAACCTCCGGTAATAACTGCATAGCCCAAAATATCCTTGCAAATCTATGAGTGATTTTGGGGGAGGCCAATCAAGGATAGCCTTAATCTTTTCCTGATCCACTTGAACTCCGTATTTACTAACATGCCCTAGGTACAATATTTTTGTCATGCCGAATTCACATTTGGATTGCTTGGCGAACAAAGATTGCTCCTCCATGATCTTTAGGACTTCATTCAGATGCTTCAAGTGTTCCTCCCATGTCTTGCTATAAATAAGATCATCAAAAAATACCAATTTGTACTTACGCAGTTGTTTGTTGAAAATGTGATTCATGCATGATTGGAATGTAGTAGGTGCGTTTGTCAATCCGAACGGCATGACTAGAAACTCATAATGTCTATTGTGGCAACGGAAGGCAGTCTTTTCTATATCTTCCTCCGTCATGCAGATTTGTTGGTATCCGGAACAAAGATCTATTTTCGAAAAATAGAATGTGTCATGCAACTCATCTAGCAACTCATCTATGCTTGGAATGGGATATCTATTCTTTATTTATTTTTCTTCAATGCATGGTAGTCCACACACATGCGCATTGTCCCATCCTTCTTTTTGACCAAAACCACAGATGATGCGAAAGGGCTGAAATTGGGACGGATTCATCCTTTCTCTAGCAGTTCTTGAATCGTTTTTTCGATCTGATCTTTGAATTTCTTCGGATGGCGGTACGGTGTGGTTATGACCGGCTTGGCCCCTACGTCCAACTCGATAGTATGCTCAAACCCTCGATGAGGTAGGATGCTAGGAGGAATGTCAATGAAAACTTTATCATGTTCATTCAAAATATTTTGGAGTTAATCATCCTGTGGAGGTGTTCGATGCCCTTTTATAGGTTCCACTGAGATAAAACAATGTGCAGCCCATGCAATGTCATCATGCTGAAAAATTGTCTCCATCCGATGCACAGAAACTTCCTTCGGACCTTCATTTGCCATTTCACAGAGGACAACCTTCTTTCCATCGACAACAAAAGTGAAGTCCATTCGTTTGAAACTTTGAGTGTATTCATCAAGTGTCTCCATCCATTGTATGCCTAGAATAACTTCCATGTCATCCAGGTCTACTATGAAGAAATCCTCAGTCACCGTGTGATTCGCCATTGTGATACTGAGCTGAGGAACAAGGTGCATGCTGGGTAGAAGAGTCCCTTCGGCAACCTTGACTTGAAAGCCTACGTGTCTCTCCATAGGTAGACTTCTTAGGTTCACTAAGGATGAGTTTATGGAATTTAGAGTGGCTCCACTATCCAACATCATCATAACTTGTTGTCCTTGGAGGGTTTCCCGTACACGAAAAATTGTGCACTTCGAGCTACCGGCTAGGGCAATGGTTCCTTCCCGCTGTACCAAAGTTGCAAATCTTTCCGTATGGTTTAAATTGACCATGTTGGTGTCATCGTGAGGTTGGTTGTCTTCGACAAGCATTTCTTCCTGTTGTCCTCATCATCAGACACAACCTCAATGTAATGGATCTTCCCTTTTCGAGGCATCTGTGGCTAGGCTCCCAAGGTCCCTTGCAATTGAAACACAGTTTATTCCTTTGAAGTTCCTGTCTGGTAGCTTCATCCAATGACGGCTTCTTGGGCAGAGGTTTATTTTCCCTCGAAAACGTGGATAGTTTGGCATGTGAATAACTGCAAGAGGATGACGTGGATGACGATGCCATACTCCGTGCCTTAATGATAGCCTCCGACAGGGTGGCACGGTTCAATCTATCAATCTCTTAGTGAATTCTGCGTAAGTATTTATTTGATCATGCCCCAGTGTGATAATGCCGTGATGCCACCATTCCTATGCGACTCCCTCTAGGTGCAGTGCCGCAAATTTGATTGCTTCTTCTTCCGGCATAGGGTTCAGGTGAAAGTAAGTATCGGCCTTCATTACCCATGCTTGTGCAGATATGGGTCCGGATCTGTCAAATGGAGACAAATTTACTTTACTCAACTTTCCTTTGAGATCATCGTTAAAATATGCTCTATTTTCGCCTCTCGAATATCTCATTCTCAGATCCGCGTAATCTTTGTAGGATATATCTTCCTCAAAATTTGCATTCTTCCAGTCTTCTCAGTTGTTCTTGCATTTCTTCAAAGGTTGGTTGTTTCCCTCCATGCTGTGCCTCCATTCGTGGGGGAAAAGACGGCATGGAAGGTCGAGAGCGTGCAGGATGAGGGTTTGATTTACCCGATATCGAGTTCGTGCTATGAGCATTTTGTTCTCCAGATATTTTATTGTCTACCAACTTCTTGAGAGTCTCTTCCATGAGTTGTTGAGTGTTAGTGATCTGTGCCTGATTCCTGGCAAGTTCCCTTAGTAGTGCCATGAGTTCTACACTTGTCGGTTCCGGTTTGGCTGCCATTCGATCAACGGAATGCGTCCCTCTTCTCTTCTAGCTATAAACTCTCATTCACTATCCACAAGTTGGCAGGATTGAAGAGCTCTGATACCATTGTAATGTTCCATACTTGCGATGCTTTAAATCAATGTGCAAAACCTGAATTGAGGTCGTACAGTTGACCAAGTGCAAGTAATGACTTGTACAGAGGCCAAATAGTGATGTGCGGTTGATGAATGAAGGCCGTATGATGTTCTTGGTTGCCCAGAGTAATAGTATGGTGAGCAAGAGAAGGGAGCCGTATGGTGGTATGGCCATACTTAGTAGGGACGTACGGTGGCAGAAACAATCCGTACGAGTAAGGGAAGATGGCTCGTGGGGGGGAAATAATAACCCTTACAGTGAGGCTAGAATAGGCCGTATGGTGTGGCTGAGACTAACTATTGGAGGATTCCGTACGGGTATGGTGACGCTAACTGGGGAAGGATGCTATGAGTACAGTGAGTGAGTGTATGGAGGGTATAAGTCAATTTGATGATACCACTTAAAAATGCAAAATGCAACACACACAACTTGCAAAAACAAAGTCCGAAAAGATACTCACCAAATAGCAATAATATTTCCACATACAAGTAATTCTTCAATTTGTAGGGCATCGATGGAATAGGGTGAGAGTTGAATCCCACCGAAACTAGAATAGCCAAATAGGAAAGATCTTTCACTTTCAAAATAGCGAACAATCCATAACTCCAATAGGAATGTGCAGTACATAGAAAATAATCCAAAAGCATGATTAAAGACTACCTACAAGCCGTGCTTAAATACTCGTTCGAAAACTTTCTAAGGGTGTACAAAGACAGCCAACGACGACACAAACTATAGAAACAAAAACAAAAATGGGTTCGAGATACATTAAATCAATCGGCCCGTTACAAAAGTTTGATAAATGATTTATTTTATAACGGGAACATTACAACAATTATTTTTCCATCTCAAGGGGGAGTATACATTGTCCCCTTATTTCTCATATGTTTTTTTTTGGAGTGCTACAAATAGAGTAAATGAGCATAACATAAGGTGCTAGGGCCAGTTACTCTTCCCCTTTTGGTACATGTCTTGGATTGGTTGACTAGCATGCCACAGACACTTGCTAGATCATTTGACTTGTCATAGCACATACACAAACCATGGTATAGGAGTACTATATCATGGGGGTATAAAGCCATTACAAGGTGCAAAATTTGTGAGATTGACCATTGAGTACACAAATTCGCTAGATCATTCAATAGTTTTTCTTTTTCTTTGTAGAATTTACTATTAGGCATATAAACCTGTTAAACCATTTGATCCTACATTTTTTTTTGTTTTCATGGGAGTGACTGTTGGACACACAAAACCGCTAGACTTTTTAATCAAATCCCTTTGTGGTTTACAACAAGGAACACAAACCTTATTGGGTGAGTTGATTACATCCCCCTTCTCTGTCTCTCTTTCTTGTCAGTGGCATCTCTCGTTATGATTTTGGATATGATGAAAACTCAAGTTTGTTGGGGGCTTGGTAGTTTTTTTGTTTCCTTAGTCATGATGAGATCGACCTTTTGCTTTTGATCTACTTTACTGTGAGTTTGAGTTAACTCATACTTTCGCTAAGTGGGGGCTAAATGTATTGTTTTAAAATGGAAGCACCCATCATTTAAGACCTTTTAGTGCCCATCCCATTGTGACTTCATGGACCATTTATGGACCTGTGCTCAATGTGCTCTTTCTTCTACTTTTCCCAATTCTACCTGCACTCTCTCTGAGACCTCTAGGATCTTTTTATCGAGCCCTTCCCCAAGAATAGGTCGACCTAGCTAGGAAGAGGTCAACTGCCTCTTCATCAAGAGAAAGAGACTTTAGGGTTTCCAATTGTTTTCTTTTGATCTCCAGTCAGCCTGCATGGTTTTCTTGCCTGAAGACTAGTATAAAAGGGGGCTTGGGATCTTCATTTTTGCTTCTATGAATTTTCAAGAATCCATACATCCACACGCGTACTCAAGAAATTTAAGCATTCAAGCAAGCAAGTCTGTATCAAACATTCAAGACACTCAAAGTTTGAAGGATCCTTTTTGAGCATTTCCTCTTCAAGATTTAGCATATTGTTGGCCATCAAGGAGGAGATCTGCATTGAGGCATTCATCATCTTCTTCATTGATGCACATTGACATCTACGGCTCTATGATGTGGTTTTGGTAGACCCATTGCAATTGTGGAGATACATTCTACATAGTGAATTCAACGTCGATGACACAGAAGCAATGCAAATCCTTATTGACAAGGGTTTCTACAAGCAAGGTGAATAGTTACATTTATCTTGTTTCCTGTACATACATTTGCATTTCAATTTCAAGGTCGATTCCCCAATCTAGGGCTTGACCAAGGCTAGCTCTCATCCACCCAAAAACAAAAATTATATGTATTGTGTGCAGGAGCAATTTAGTGAAATTGTGAAAACAGATTTGGAAATAACTCCCCAAGAGCTTTCGGAAAAAGTCAAGTCAACATAGTTATAGGGTCCCGAGAACACGGTGACTTTGTGGAACAACGTCCAAACACTTTCTCCAGGTCAACCTATTCTCAGAGCCACGATAGGAAAAACCATTTCTAGGTTTTTCTCAGTTTTTTTGTTTTATTTGGGGATTTGCGGACAGGATTTCAAAATCAGGCCCAATTCCACAATTTTCAGAGCAAAAATATACTTTTCTCTACACATTTCAGAGTGAGTACTCTATTATCACCCTAAATTTTAACAAAATTAAAAATAAATTACATTGACAAAAGTATAAAGTTTCCCAAACATCAAAGAGGTTGCGCTTAATTGGTTGAAACTTTTGATTCTCATTGTTGAGACCCAAGTCTAAATCCCCATTGGGACTTAAAGTGGCATTCTAAGTTGTGACTCTTGGTCTTCCATAATAGGAATTTTTTAAAATAAAAGAGGATTTTTAAGTAGTGACTTGGTCTTCCTTAGGTGATTTCTATTTTATTTTCTCGTGAGGAGCTTGTATTGGTCTAATAATGCTCATATGGCATGATATTTGTATTTGTTATTCAATTTAATTGTTTTTCATTAACTCCATTGATAAAGGCTTAGAAAATCAAAAATCAAAATTGTAAATTCTAAATTCTAAAGACACTTTGGGGATCAAAAAATGTTGAAAACCACACCTTTTGAATTGTATTCACATTCAAGGTCTTCTGATTTTTTTAAGCTATGGTAAGGGCACAAATTGGAGTATTTCCTTTTAAAAACTTTAAACAATTTAAATACATGAGATTCAACTTACAATCTAAGCCATATGCAACCACTAAGGTGAGCATGGAAAACATGATTGAAAACCTTCAAAAAAATGGATAGGGGAGGAGAATTACCTAAATTTTGAGGCTTGTGAAAACTATAATTTCCTTTCGAATTATTCAAAATTAAGAGGCAAATTCAAATTGAGAAGTGTACACACCTTTAATCTTCCCTAGCAATTCAATTCCCAACCATGCATATCTAGTCCTAAGCATTTCCAATAATTTTCTATTTTGAGGGTGAGAGGGTTTTTAGAGCAAAAATGCCAAATGAGAGAATGAAATAAAATGTCAAGATTTTTTTCTCTTAATCACATTTTTACTTTATTTTTTCTATTTTCTTATTGTGTTAGTTTCGCTTTTATCATTATTTCCTTTTTTATTTTTCCATTTCCATACAAGAGATGCAATGCGTCGTAGTTCCTGCCTAACGCATAATAGTTGTAGAGGTGTAGATGAGTGAGAATCTAAATTAACATTGTGAATGCATTAATTTTTTCCTATAAATGCACTTTTGATCTGATAAGATTGCTCATATTTTGTTGATAAATTCCCGCCCTAGAAATGCACTTGTGATTTGATAGGATGGCTCATATTTTGTTGTTAAGTTCTCATGCTATATTATTATATCTTTGGGCATTTAAGCCCAAGAATAAGAGGCCAAAGTCCCCAATATGGCACTAAGTACTTAATATCATACTATGATCAATACATATGCTTTAGACAAATTTGCACTTTCTACATTGACAACTTAAATTATGTGCAATGAGGAAAGATATCCATACCAATATTTGAATTATAGAACTTGAAGAAGTGATGAAGCATTTGGAGTATCACATTATATGTTTAAGCATACCATGCATGCTACTAGAGAACCATAAGTAGTTGGAAAAACTCCCCCAACTATATATTATTTTCATCTTGATTATCAAATGGAACTCACACTATTTTTAATCATTAGCACTGGACAAAAACTAGGATAGAGATATAGATAGAGATAAATAAAATTATACAACAATAACAACATAAACATATATGCAGAGGAAAAGAAAAAAAGATAATATAGAGGAGGAAGAGGAAGAGAGATAAAATAGTAAGATAGAGTGATACCAACATAAGTTGTGTCTGTGAGAGAGAGAATTAAATATAATTATTTTTCTTAATAAAACAAATAGTCAAAATAATATCATGGTTATAATAAAAAATTAAATTATATTATATTTTAATTAATGAAACTAAGAATTTAATTTTTTTTATTAAAACTCACATTTCTATAAGAAAAAATGAAATGTATTGAAATATAAAAATATTTTATAAGTAAAACTAATTGTTTAATTTTACACAATTAGAGAAGATTTACTATTTAATGTTTTGTATTTTCAAAATTTTCATAAAATTAAGTAATTTTTAATTATAAAATAATATCTATATAATTTAATATGTACATTTGTAAATAATAAATAGATGTAATACATATAAATTTGATGTTGATGAATAAATATGATGTAATAAATAAGAAATAAAATATAACTATTTAATTTTAATACATAGTTTATAAAAACTTAATAATAAGTTATATATCTTTTAGAATTGAATTATTTCTTTTTTGTAGTTATTTCTTTAGTATTTTTTTGATATAAAATATAATTATTAATTTAATATTAAAATATATATATTTAAATTTTAAATGTATTTAAAGTAAATGATAAATTGTTTAAATAAAAAATATTAATAATAATAAATGATATAATTTATAAATTGTAACACTTATCAATTATACATATTACAAACACTATTATAAAATATAATTAAAAAATAATATTGTTTAATTTATTTTTATAAAAATAAAATAATAGTAAAAATTCAACTATTTTTATTAAAAAAAAAAAATTTAAAAAAAATTAGAAATTCAAATACAAAGATATAACATATTGAAATTATATTAAAAAGACATATATATATATATATATATATAATTTGAATTTATGCATTACATGAAGTTTTAAGAACAAGTTATATCAAATAGTGAAAAATAAACATCAATGTAAAACTAATAATAAATATATTTAAAAAAAAAAAAAAAAAAATTTAATAAATTGTGATAATTAATATTGATTAGACATGTTGTGTGAGGTGGAAGATAAAATGATTGAAAAAATAAAATCTTATCAACTTATCACAAATGTGGAAAAGATAAAGTTGTAATTAATAGATTCATTAATGCAAGATGAAGTTGTTAGAAAATATTTGTTTTTTTTGCTGAAGAAAATTAATTTTCTCCCCCGCCAAAAATAGTATGGATCCATAGAATGGATGAAAAATGTGATTTATAAAATAATGAACAATTAGAAAAAGATATAAACATTAGAAGTTTCATAGAATCTTTTAAATTCTTTGATTTGATTGGTTAGTGTTAATGTTATATTTGCATTGACATGAATGCATAAGTATTCCTGCCACAGGCAGGAACTAAAAATACAAAAGATTATTGAATTAAAATGTGTAACGCCCCCATTTTTTGGCAGCATCCGAGTTTGAGGGATTAGCTTATTATTGTGATCCTTGTAGGCTAATTATTGTGAATAGAGGGTCTTTTGAGGCAGAGGCTTGGATATGGGAAGGTTTTGTCTTCTTCACAATTTAGTGTGTTCCTGTTTAGTCTTTGTTTGACTCAGATTGGACTTTGTTTGGGCTTAGTTTCATACACTTGCTATTTATGGCAAGTGTGGTGATGATTGAGAGGTACCCTTTCTATTTTAGGAGAGTACATTTGGTCACACAGGGAATAATAGGTGTAACTTCTATTTCAGACGACATATTAAAAGTATAATATTTTGGGAGTCATTATTATTTTAGTGGCCTAATTATTATTAAATTATTAAATGAGAGTTTCTAATTGAAAGGTGTGTTGATGAACGCTCTTTAATGAAAGGTGTATTGAAGAAGCCAAGTTGCATCATAAAAGATGCTTTATAGCAAATAGATTCATTCTTGTCTATTGCTTTTGATATTTCTTCTTGTTAGGGTTTGAGTTGTGAACTTCTAGAGGACTGATTCCTCTTGAACTGAGAATCGATTTGCTGCTGTTGTATAGCAAATTGGTATGGTAATTCTGGACTGAATTGGACATCTACATTTCAGCCTTTTAGCCTGTGGTTACTGTGATTTAGAAGGTGAAAGTGTGCTGCTAAATTGTTTATTATCTCTCCATTGTGGCATTAAGGTTTCTACTATCAAATCCCTAGCTGGGCAGTATCTCTTGTCATCTTGGCACTGCATCTTGAGCAATAAAATAGCCCAATCGGGCTGCTGCTGTTGATGCTTTTGAAGGTGATTTGGCTACTGTTATTTGGACACCAGCATTGGCATCTCTTGCTGCTGCGAATTCCCATACTGGATGTGAAAATCTGAGGTATTGTGGGCCTTCGCTTGGCATGCCACTTTTGGTGTTTACTTATGGGAAACAATGCGCAGTCTGGGAACTGTTGTTGAGAGCAGATTGGGTCTGGTCTTCTTATATGACTGCTGCAAATCAAACTGTCATAACAGCATATACAGGTTCCTTTAACTTCCATTTGTGATTTCTGAATTTTTGAGCAAGACATTGCACAATTATATTTGCAAAGAACTTGGCTTTGTTTACTTCAACTCCATTAGTGTCTATTGCAAACAATTGGGTATAAAAAGGTTATAAGGTTGTGTAAAAACCCTAGCTGGGAAGATGTGAAAAGTAACTTGGTTTTTCCTTGTGCTTCAGATTTCTTGGTTAAAATAACTATATATGCTTTAATTTTCAAACAATAATTACCAATTTCCTTTTTTTTAAAAACAAATAATAACATTCACCAAACTCGAGTCAAGTTTATATATTATTAAATTCCAAATCACAACATATAATTCAGAACCTGACTGCTGTGTGTGGCACTTGCTTTGCCTATGGATATCTCTGAAATGCAGGTACAGTCTTCCACATAAATACGGCTCCTCCAGTATGTATGACCACCTATCAATGAAATTCGAACTCCCAGAGAAACCTCCGCAAATGATTATCGGCTGACAGACGTGTATGGTGTTTGACGGCTTGCTTAGAATTGCAACCGCAGGTCATATGACTGTGATCGTTTCCTTGTTGGTAGCATTTTATTGGCCCAGTTCGAACAGCAGTTCTCACGCATTAACGGATTTCCTTCCAACACACGTGGCCTCTGAAAATGCAGTCTGCTTTCCAGTTTGGAAAATACTTTGCTGATCAGATAATGCCAATCCTTTGCACTGCCTTATCAAACAGCAAAATCATCAAACACCCAGCTGGAAAGAGAACACAGCTCCCATGTGAATGCCCTGGCTGCCTCTGATACCAATTCAAGCTAAAGGAACTAACGTACAGGTCTGCAACTGATCACTTACTCCCAAATGCTGATCGCGGACAATTTAAGAATAATGCCAGGCCTCTTAATTAAATCACAGATCTCTCCCAACAATCCCAGGTGTATAATCAGAGTGCCGGGTCTGCAATTTGTAATCCCTCTATCTCAAACGCTGCTCCCAGTTAGTCGTCTCAGCCTCAGATTAATGGCGCTCCCTTTCTTATATGGATTCTTGGACACTAGAGAACCCAACCACTGTCTTAGAGGAAAACGGCAGCCTTAGAGATTCCCAATTCACTTCCTGACTTTGATCGCCATAATCGGATGTAAATGCAATCAATTCCTTAAGTAATTCAGTCTCCTTAGCCATAGTAGCCACAGTCGGCGGATATATTGACAATTGTTCACCTTAGCACAATTGCCTGTGCTAGACTCAAAAAATTCTCAGAATTATAAATCCAATCTCCCAGACACAGATAATCATAGATAGGAGATTTAACCACATGAAACCACTATACATCAGCAGTGACTTTAGACAATCTTCAAAACCTTAGAGACCCTTATACTTCAGCATGGGCTCACAATTCAGACTTTCAGGAAAAAGCCACAAAGGCAACAAAAGCAATTATATTTTCAAGCGTGCTTTTCCCAATGAAACGAGCTCTCATTTATAATCTTTTGTTGGCCAAAGTTTCCTAAAAAATCTCCACTTCAAAAATTGCGGAAGTTTCCCAAAAGAACTCAACACTTGAAAGTTTCCAACATACTTTTTAGAAATATCTCTAAATGTCATTATTATAATAATATTAATATCATTATAATAATGCACTTAATAATTATTAAATAAATAAGAGCTCATGCAATTATTAACCGTATTTACTCGAGGTGATGATCAACTGCCAGAGACATCCACTGCATTGCCAAAAGTAAACTTACTAAAAATAGTAAGTTCACAACTGGGACCCAGAAAACACCTTGTTAGCTCACGAGGGTTGCTATGATGACCTAACTCCATCAGCTGTATAGACTCGCCAAAAAAATGGACATTACAAGTTCCACCACAACTGTTTGATGAAATGCCTGTTTGAAATATGTTTCAGTCACTACTGAGCATGCCAAGTGTTTGTAGAAATGTCAATTGGCTGTAGATGCACATTTTACAAGCTGAAATCATACATATGCATTTGAATGGTTAAAAAAGATTGCATTTGTATTTCAATTTGTTTGCTTGGATATCTAATAACCTTTTGCAAGCGTCTAAACTAAATAAAAAAGCATTACAAGCAAGCAAACGTAAATTGAAATTAAAGGACAAAATAGTTTGACAAAATGTCAAACATCCTAATCTGAAGTAATTTGATGTTGGTTGGAGTTAGAACCGGTTGGGTTCTTTGGAATATGTTTAATTCATTCATTTTTTAAGGTAATTAAAGCAATACAATTTAATTCTTTTCTTCTAGGAAATTTAAATGATTTAATCAAATTTTTGAAGCCAAAGGAATATTTTCCAAATAGCAATTTCAACTAATTTCAAAAATCAAAATATTATTTCTAATACATTTAAATAACATTTTCCCATTTTGCTTTTTCCCCAATTTGTCAATTCTTGATGTATCAAGCACTATTTGTTAATGTTTAGCCAAGAAATATAGATAAACAACAATATGAAAAATTAAAATGTGGCAGAAAAGACATGGCAACTTTATCTTGGGAAAACCCTTCCATCAAAGGGAAAAACCCGACCACAATAGGAAAATATTCTTTTATTGATAGTAAAAACGTTCGAGAGTACAATGCTTTTCACTTGATACAATATATATAAAGAATAGAGAGACTCTTCATTGCACAACAGAAGGTCTCTTTAATTTCCTAATATGAAACTCTTCATATTTCCATACATATGCCTCTTTGCATGACACATATTTCTACATATAATATTATCTTAAATATTATCACAAATGTCTTTTTCACTTGAAAATGACCATAGCGATCATATTTCTATTTCATAAAAATCAGAGATAACGATCTCTATCACAGTTATAATCTTCAACATTCCCTCTTAGCAAGAGAGAGATCTTTGGTATGACAGGCACACATAGCTGCAACCAAAGATGTTAATTACATAAAACATGTTATCTTAGCATAACATAATTTATCATAGTAGTATAAGATTATCATCATGGAGGCAAGACTTCTACCATGCCTACCCGCAGAGGGTGGAATGAGGGCTTTTATTGTAGACTTCTCCCAGAGAAGAATGCATTTTCACTATTCCTAGTCGTAGAGGGTGGTCCACCATATCTACTCACAGAGGGTGAAATGAGGGACTTCACCTCAGACTTCTTCCAGAGAAGAATGCATTTCCACCATGCCTACTCGGAGAGGGCACAACAAGGAATTTCACCTTGAACTTCTCTCACAGAGAAGAACTCATTAACACATGTATAAGGAGGACTAAGATTCTTTCTCAATAGAGACTCCCTCTCAATAGGGACAACTTGATCCCCACAATAACATAGTTGATGTAACCTCCTGAAACTAAACATCTCCCTTTGAATATATATCATCAGAGCAACATTCTCATCTCATTGCTTCTTGTTGCACCCTACAACCAAGAGAGATATTAATGTCATAAAATCAACTATAATAGAGATCAATGTTATAAGCATACACTATTCCTAGTGATGTAACAAGAATTTAAGATAGAATACTTATATCTTTCCATGCAAAAAACATAAAAATGAGAATCAACAAACGAAATGAGCATCTTCCAAAACACCAAAAAAATTTGGAGCAAGGGGTTGTTACGATAAGATGTAGCAAAGATGAAATCACTCAATACATTGCTCTTTCTAGGAAGCATAAATACCCTTTTTAAAACTTCAAATTTGAAAGCAAGTTTAAAACTAACTGTTAAAACATCATACACATTGAGGTCTCTATCAATACTAAAGAATAAAATGATCAACACTTTATCCTCTATAAAAAACCAATACTCTATCCAACCAATATATCATATATTCTTCACAATCAAAAGTTATGATATCTTTTTCTTTGCTAAAGTTTTTACAATGTCTTGATTAAATCGCAATATACCCTAAGTCATCCAACTACTTTTTGTCCTCCAAATGATACATTGACTTGAACCTTAAGATGCTCGCCAAACAACATTGGAAGGAGAATAAATCAACACAGATATACTAAATGCTCTATACAACCCACATATACCATTAGTCTTGATAATTTTACGACTTGTATCAAGACTATCGTTGTATTTAGTAGCACCAAAAGTGCCTTGTGCCATAAACCTTTGACTTACCCAAATGTTTGTGGCTCACGAGGACTTCTACAAGCATATACTACTCCAACAACCCCAAGTCTAGTATGTTCTCTTTGAAATGAGTCATCCATGAATTCTCATGGTTGGTGTATTAATGCAGGTGATGTCTCATAAAATAAAACCCCCGACTAGTTGATAAATGCCAACTGTGTTACAAAGTTCTCCGAATTTCAGGCATGAAATTCAAATTTGGGCAAACTTCAAATATTTCCATAAAATTCATTAAAATTCGACCTTGTTTGTACAGAAATGAGGAGAGGATTTTTCATTACGGTTTAATTTTTAAAACAATGTTTAAGAGTTCGAAATACCATTGTTAGTCTGACTTCATTGGAAAGGAGCTGAGTTGCAAGATAGGACCAAAGGTGTGGAAATACCATTGTTAATCGTTCGATATGGAAATACTGTTGCTAATTGTCCATTTGAAATACCATTTTTAATCGTCCTACATGAAAAAAATCACAGGGGACGAAGGGAAGCCAAAAGCTGCGCTGCCTCAGACAATTCATTCATTCATGTTTTTCCATTTGAGTTAATGTTTAATATTAATATTTTTATATAGTTTTTGGTTTGTGATATTTAGGTTTTTATAATTTTTTTCTAGCATTAAATTGTTATAATTTTTTTGCTTCATATTAAATTATATTAATAAAAATCTAATCATATAATTTAAATAATATTTGTATTTTCCAAATGTGTCAATGTTTTAATAATGATTTTAAAACTATTTAACAATGTTAAAATATTTTGCTCATTTACATAAATATATATATAAAATTATATTCATTAGTTATTTATCATATGATTTAAGTATAATTATATTTTATAAATGTGTCAATCTTTTTATAATGATTTTAAATCTATTTAACAAAGTTAAAATATTTTGTTAGTTTACTATGTTATATATATAATATGGCAAATTTAACGTCAAACTTTTGTCCAAATTTTTACTCTCGTCAAACTTCATCCGAATTTTATGGTTACCCAAAATCGAATTCAAATTCGAACCTTGTGACTTAGACTACCAATATGCATGCATGATTTTCCTTCTATAGCTAGATCATCACTCCAAACGACAACGATTTGCTAGATTGGAATGTCATGACTTTGGCAATCGTTCCTAAGCACCTAACATTGTCATTGAAGTCAGAGACGTAGTAAGAAGACTTAGTTCAAGACATACTGTCAAGTTCTCCGCATGCACAATCAGTTCTTAATATTACTGCTCTCTCTTGCCTGCTTCCTTGAGTTCGAAAGAACACAAACCAGAATACACAACTTGATATCTCATCTCCACAAGTGGCTCTTCCTATCCTGGAACATCCAATCTAGAACATTATTCTCTCTTTTTGGTGGATGACTCTGAAAACTCTCAATAGTAAATACTGCAGATATATTGTCGTCCATAAAAGCATTTCGATAATAGCATAGAAACAAAAGTTGACACTTGACTTTCCATATGGTATTCCATTTCAAAAGAATTCTCTTGCTGAAGGTCAAGAGACGTATCCTTACAAAAGATCACAATATACATAAGGAGAACCGATGATGCATAATATCCTGATGGGATGAACAGTAGATGAAAATACAACACCACCATTAATTAGAGAGAAGAAGTCCACATAGACATAGAAGAAAGGAACCCACCTTGTCATACATGAAGAGCACACATAAGACAAATAACATGAGCAGACTGATATAGACACATAGATCGAACAAAAAAAATTAATTACAGTAAGAGCTACACGGCAACAGGAGCATATAAAGGAAAAACATGAATAGAAATGGGCAAGACCTTCTTGAAATCAGATGCAATGCAAAAAATGAAGAAGTGAACCTCATATGATAATAAGTTCTTCAAGCACTCTTGAACAATAGAAACAAGAGGAACTCAAAAGAAATGGAAACCAAAACAAAAAAATGAAAAAGAACCAGGAAACATTGCATCATCAGAGACCTACAAAATACTGATTACATGAACAATAAAACTTCATTATTTGCTTTTATCCAACCTCACTTTGATACAATGTTAATGTTTAGCCGAAGATGTTAGCCGACTGGATGGTTTTGGCGGTATTTTGTATTCTGTAGCCGACGGTCCGGCGGTGTTCCTGTAGCCGACGGTCCGCCGATGTTTTTGTAGCCGACGGTCTGGCGGTGTTCCTGTAGCCGACGGTCCGGCGATGTTTCTGTAGCTGACGGTCCGGCGGTGTTTCTGTAGCCGACGGTCCGGCGATGTTTCTGTAGCCGACGGTCCGGCGGTGTTTCGGTATTCCGTAGCCGACGGTCCGGCAGTAAATAGTTTGTAACGGATAGAATAATTGTGGCCGACGGACTCCTTTGGGAAGATTCGGCAGTAGTATTTATATCCCGTTTGGGATCATTGTAAAGGATCATTCATCATTAATCTACTATTGCGAATATAATTCTGCTATTCTGCTATTATTGTTTGTATGTGTTGACTTCTTTACCTGTACGGTAAACAGAAGATAAACAACAAAACGAAAAGTAGAAATTTCAGAAGACACATTGACTTTATCCAAGGAAAACCCTTCTACTTAAAGAAAAAACACAGCCACACCAGAAAAATATTCTTTCATTGATAATAAAAATGATGGAGAATACATTGCTTTTGAATTGATACAATATATATAAAGAATAGAGAGACTCTTCATTACACAACTGATGGTCCAAATATAAAACTCTTCATATTTCCATACACATGCCTCTTTGCAGGACACATCTTTCTACATATAATTCTCAAATATTATCACAAATATCTTTTTCAGGTGAAGATGACCATAACGGTCATAACGGTCATATTTCTATTTCAAAAATCAGAAATAAAGAACTCTATCGCAGCTACAATCTTTAGCACTATTCATTTGCAAAATCTCATTATTTAAAAAACACGTGTATATAATCAGGAAATAAATATTAATAACCATAATAAAATGATGTATTTATGGGTTTTTCACAACACATAGATACCTTAATCACCATTGATTTGGGTCTGAAACCATAAGGGAAAACAGGCTCATCTTGTACTCAAATAAGTGCAATGGTGGCTGCCAAACACATAAGCCCAAAGTGACATCTCTAATTAACAGTATCATTAACTCAGACCTGTATATCGGATGGAGCAATAGCCTTGTACCTATATCCATTCAATGTACACATCAAGCATATCTGTTCAATTCATTAAGAGTTAAAGCACACGAAAGTCACCCAACGGATTTAACCATCATATAAAATATAGAATGAAAATTCATGTACAGATATCCATGAAATGATTCAATACGATAATCCATGCATTTGATCCATCACATATACATCTCAAGGAGCACAACAATAATTAAGTGCATTAAATCTTCACAAGGAACATGGCACACTTCCATACATGCATCTGAATGGATACAAAACAACAACAATCGACATGCAGAGGAACAACATCTCAAAGGATGCTGGTGGACAAGTTGCCAAAGACATCATACACCACTTAAAGGAACAAACAGAAGCATGACCTTTGCATTCCTTGAAGCACAGTCAAAAAAAAGAAGCTCAGACCAAGACATTTGAAGGCAAAAATGTGTAGGCATTACATGTACCTATAAATATCCATTATCCAGCATAAGTATGGTGGTACTCCTCAGACCTTAGCAGTTTATTTAAGGGAGGTATAGTGATCACGTGGCTTAACATTTGCAAGCTTGTGGATTGATTGGTCTGCTTCATTTGCCTAGAGCAGTCACGAATCTGGATCAGTACAAATTCCTTGTACTGATTGCACATGATTGTGAAAAACCTGTTATGTTATATAAAGATGGAAGCACTTTGTGTTATTACTTTTGAATATGAATCAGTGTACATAGGTGAAGAAAGTAGGACTGGAATTGAATTCAGAAACAAAGAGTACTATTGAAATCCACAGGAATACACAAGGTTTAGAACTGTTAATAATAACTGTAAAGTCAGAGTTAATACAAAATGAAAATGGATGCGGGAACATAGAGGGGTATATTATAACTCTTGTGATACAGAAGTTAACCCTGTTGGTCTCCTATATTACATATCCTTACAAATATCTGTCAAAGAGAACATGAGAAATTATTATAGGAGAAAATCTATTCATATTTGCTTGTCTTTTTGTCTTTGCCATGGCATAGTCTTGTCACAGGGAACTCAAAGTGAATCCTGGAGAGAGCCAAAAAGGGTTATCAAGTTTTTGTGTATTTTCGAGAAAGCAGTGTTCTTTCTAGTAAATATATGTGAAATATGAATTCATTTTAGACTTATAAGGAGAAGGAAAATTGGAAAAACAATTGCTGTAATTGAAAGAAGATAATATTTGAATCTCCATACTTTCATCTGTAAATTCTTTGATACATTAGTTGGGTACTTTCTTCATGGAGTTGCGGCATGACACCAGGAATTCATGTGTTGAAACTTTCTTCTTTACCTCGGTTCTTCAAGTAGTAGTTTACAGATATATTTGTGATATATTTGGGCATGGATATTGCCATAGAAGACAAGGTCACAGTTTTGTAGGTATGGAAATGTGCTTGAATTATACACAGGGTTTCATATTGAACATATCTTTGTTATCCACAAGTTTTATGAATCACATATTAAATTTAGTTTCAGGTGGCTGCACTTTTAGGGTTTTACTTTGTTTATAGTTGGAAAATACAACAAAGATTTGAAATAATTTAACTGACATAGAAGATCCTTATTAGCTACTTCAACATTTTTTTTTCTTAATAAGAATTGTTTTCACATGTTCATAATAAGTTTGTTCTTATTGTTATGCTTTTATTTCAAGTTCTTATATGTTCCTATGGTGGTAATAAATTATATATGAATAGCCAGTGATTGCTTATACTCAAAAGACATGGAAACTAGCTTCTGGAGAACCAATGCATGCAGAGAGTGGTTATTGGAGACCCAAATTGGATGGATCCATAGAAGTTATTATTGCTCAAAGTACTGGCCTTGCAGAGGTTCTGGTATGTGCCATGCAATGTTTTTCTCTTAATTCTCATTCCTAGTTCCCCTATATGATCACCCAGCGAGGTTAATGAGTTAAGTTGGAAACATACCCATGTTTGATTGGTAGCTAGAGGTGAGTTTTCATGTATTCATTGGTATACTGGAGTTCTAAGATTCATTCATATTAAATTCTCAGAGTTTGAATTTGCAAATGTATGTTATTAAAATGGTTTGGATGGTTTTTGTGCTGGGAAATATATTTCATTGACATGTTGGTAAGATGGTTTTTGTGCTGGGACATATATATCATTGACATGTTGGTGAAGTCCACGATTTTGGGGGAGTTGAAGTTGAAAAGAAACCCCATAATCATTTTATCCATTGACAGAAGACCACTACATCAACTTGATACAATCTCCCTGGATTCCTGCCCTTGCATAATTTTGCTGGAACTTAATTAGGTTGCTCTGGCTAAATATTATATTCTACCATTGAACCAAAGCCATCTTGTTGTGTGCATGCAATTATATGAAATATGGGAAAGAACTCACAATTTCTGTGTCATTGATATTTGCTTTATATAAGTTATATTGGACCACAGGTGCCTATTAAAATTGCTAGCTACCTTGATGCTGTTGCCAAGTTATTCTAATGTGTATACACTAGTACATGTGTGCATGAAATCACAACTAAAAGTTGAAAAATGTATCCATTACCTGATGGGTTGACCATTGAATGAACTATTCTGAGTTTGCTGACTTTGGTTTTTCAAGGAGTCAAAGACCAAAATTACCATACAAGTTGAAAATTTCAGATCTATTCTTTGAGTGGAAAGATTCTTAAGAGAAGTACTTTGATCACTGACCACTGTGTTCCCAAAAGAATCACATCATTATGAAAAACGTGTGTGATCTGAAATCTTGATGCTAAAACAATCAATGTAGTTGAATCTAGAAGCACGATCAATCAAGAGGGATCATTATCTGATGCAGAAAATATATTTGAATGGCAGTTGAAATGTGCAGGGACATTCTGTTAATACATTGAAACAAATGCTTTCTAATACAAGTCCTTTCGAAAGTCAAAAGGGTGTGAATAAGTTTCAAGAGAAGTTAAATTCGGTTAAAGTCAAAATTTTGAATACGAGAGTTTGATAATTTCTGTTTTTGTTGGCTTTCATTGATTGTCTTTCACAGTTTTCCAGGATTTCAATATCTGGTTTCGCCTACAATGGCTCATGGCAGATGGGGAGGCAACCTCCTCTCCCATTCATCTAGGGACATAGTAGCTGGATGTATATCTTTGATTAGGAAGAAGGAAATTGATGCTATGATGAGAACAATAGGATAAAGTGAAATAGGCTAATAGCTTTGACAGACAATGGGTTCTCCACTTATCAATCTGGCCGTGGATGAATTCAGCAAATTTGTTTCCACCATACAATTCAGGAGTTTGTTCTTTTGTTTCTTGGGCTCCCAGCTTTCTCAAGCAGAGCTTATATGAGGACTAGGAAAAATTGATAGACTAATGGAGAATGCGAGCTTTGATCTTGTGCAAAAGGCTATGTTACAGCTATTTTAAAAAATGAATTATGAAACTATAATAGGATTAAGCTTTTTATGGCTAGGTTTTAGCTCTTTAGAAATGCAGGTCTATTTATGAAGCATTGGCACATGGGGTTCAATTATTTAGAGGAAATCTCTGTTTCCACCCTTGTTTGGATATGTATGTAGGCCCTCTCCCAAGAAAAATGGTCCCCTTATGTTTTTTAGATGGCAGCGAAACCTTTAGGGGTGGCCATTGATATCTCTTGGCCTAACAATGGAAATGGCCTCGCTGTTTTTACTTTTATTTCTATGGAACTTGATCAAACCTCCCAACTTCCTGGAAGTATAATTTTATAGATTGTACACTTCAAATAATCTTAAGCCTTAGGTTGTGAAGGTATTCTCTCTAGATGTAGGGGATGCCATGAATATGGTCATCTCATTTCTGAATATCCCCTTGTTCAGAAAGAAGGCTTAGAATTATAGAAAGGAAGATGAAGGGAATAAGGATATGCAGGATTTTCGTCGAATCCATGAAGTAGTAGACAACTAGAAACAAGAACCTGGGATCTATTGGTAGCAAGGCAATGTAGGGTGAGCAAAATAATCAATCTAATGAAGATGTAGTAAAGGAAACCTAGCTTCTTTTGAATGAGGTGATGAGTAATCAATTAAATTCTAGTTCATTATATTTTTAAGGGGGATTTGGAAAATCTTTTGGAAGATATTGTAGATCCTCCTTTCTTTTTTGGGCAAAAATAAAAAATTTATTCAAGAAAGCTTAAATACAGATACAACAATAAGATTCCTAGATGACAACCGTCATCACAACATACAACAGAAAAAGAGTCCACCAAGGGATCCTACAAAACCATCATTCGATACGCACTGTAAAACAAAGGACCTTCTAAGCCCCAGCATGCCCCAATCTAGCCATCTAACAGTGCAATCTTTGATCACCATAAATAATCTCTAGGAGCTGCTGCAATTTAACATGGTCCAGTTAGTGGCATTTCAGTTGTGAACCCTTTAAGAGACCCATTGAGCTAGACAATTAGCCACCCTATTCCATTCTTTGGGGATATGCAAAAAATATATTGACTCAAAATTTGTGGTCAAATCAAGAATATTCTTGACAACCACATTCAATCTTCAAGAAGCCTCTTGAAAATTCTTTTTATTCAAGAAGGAAACAAGAATCATGGATTCAATTTCAAAATTTACCTATGTTCCCCCGAGTTTCTAGGATGGGGACGATAGGGAATGGGTTTCCGGGACAAGGGGATGACTATATAAATATAAGGAAAAAATATAGAATATAGGGATATTGGTATATATACATTACATTCATATGAAGACATGGATAAACCATGCCATTTAAACATCATAGAACCTTAACATACAACATTCCAATAATCAAACCCAATGCTCAATATGGTATAATGCATTCCTAATTTGGAATTATTGTCAATTTGCATGTAATATCAAAATAATAACATGAAAATCTGAAATATACCCAAGAACATAATTTAGAATTCATTTTCAATAGCAACAAGAAAAATAACTCACCTTCCAAATTGAAACACACTACTATCATTTAATTCTGAAACTACACTTCCAATTCATTGTAAGTGGACTGATATTGTTACAAAAAGGTCCTCTATACAGTTCTGATAATGATATAGGTTTTTTACAGTAAGAGGGTATCTTGATGCAACTTCCAATATTCACCATATCTTCCACAAAGGACCCAGATCAACCCAAGACCAACCAAGCACTGATTTATTGCTAAAAAATGACATCAGGATGCATGTTCTAGGTGTATAATGCACTTTTTAGACTTTCTCAACACCTTGCAAACAGTCTGCTATATAATACTGAGCGTATAGCATGACTATAACAACACTATTAATTCCATGATTCTTAACGTAATGTTGTCAAATACTAATCAGAGGGCCCCAAATAGCATGTATTAACTACCAAAGAGTAACAAACATGTTAGGGTGAACTTGGAAGGAGAGGACACTTTAGAATTGAAAAAGAAATGTTTTATAAAAGAAAAATATTTTATAAGTGCTGATGTTTTCTATAAAATTGGGGATGCCGATACGACCTAGGGACTTCGGGCGTCCCCAACCGTACTTGGGATGTAGGGACGTCCCCCAAAAAATTTTCCGAAGTCCCCGAGTTTCCAGGATGTTTCTTGGGAATTTATAGAAAAGGGGAATGAGGTGGGGATGTCACCTAGCCATGCCCAAGTCCCCAAAATGTTTTCTGTTCGGGGATGGGGGTTTTTGGGCTGGGGACGTGTTCTCATGTGACACATAAAATAAACTTTCTTCATCCCTTTTCATAGGCTTTTGCAAGTCCACTAGATTTTTCCAAGCTTCCATGTAGTTATTCAAGTCAACACCAATATAAGTAAAAAGTGAACTGAAATTTCACTATCCCTATCAACATTACCAATTTCTACACCACTCAAATTGCCCCTAGAAGAACCGTTAGTGCTAAATTTAAGGAAAGTATGAGGTAGAAGTCATTTTTCTAGATCTACTCACCTCCCCGAAAATTGAACACTTATTCCAGATCTAGCTAGTGAGGAAGGAGAGAGACAACTTCAATAGTGTTCCATGGGGACGTGTCCCCTATGCTATTGAGGTTGTACCCATGTCGAGGATGAAACAAGAATGTGGGGATGGATTTTTGCCGCCCCCAGAGCTGTCCCCTTTTGCCTAATTTGGAAACATCCTCCAAATGACAATTTTTTTTGGGCAAGAGTCCCTAGCAGTATTGGGTACGACTTCGTTGTCCTCTAGCCATCCGCGAAATTTTTGGCCGTCCCCAAAATTGCTGGTCATCCCCTTCTTTCCAGCCAGTTGGGTAAAGGCAAAACACCCCCTATTTTTTTGCAGGTCCCTAGTTTTCTTAAAGACATAATAAAAATATGCAAACCATATTTGATCCATTGAAAAACTAAAACACTAACTCTTCTACTCATTTTAAGATTCAACATACTTGCTAAGAGGAAGAAAAAAACATAGAGCAATAACAACAATGAGGAAAGATTGTATTTAGTATTTTCAACTTACTATTTTAGTTGGACTTATCTTTATTTTATTTTGATTTTGTGCATGATACTTGGAGCCTTTAGGCATTTTGATTTTCGCTATATATGTATGTGATATTGTTATTATGGAAGTACTTAGTATTTGTCATTTGATAATTTTCCATGAATGAATCTTCTAAAATGTCTATGGTGAATGGTTTATCAATGTTATGGTATGCATATTTGTATTCTGTCTATATATAAAAAAAATCCCCTATGTTATTTAATTGTTGTTCCTTGAGGTCTCGTCCCCTAAAATTTGGCTTTTGACTCGTCCATCCTTGTACCAAAAACACGTCCCAGTCTCAGAAACTCTGTGGAGCATATAACTCCAATAATTATATCAATTAAAGATCAGATGAGGTGAGAGAGTTATTTAATATGAATTTTATTTCAATAGTTTCTTTGAGTCTACTTTTGATCTAAGGCAATGTGTGAATCTATTATGACACCCATGAAAGATGCACCAAATTTAACTCCAACCAAGTGTACCAAAGTATAAATATGTGATGTCCCTAATTTTAATGTAATAATTAAATTTAATTAATTGGTCCTAGAAATAAATTAAAATGAAGGACTTTTAATTAATAAATATGGGGCCCAAATTAATAAAATAATGAAATAATTAATATTATCTATCTATTGTAAGTCTCTAGATGCTTCTTGGAGGCCTTTATAAGGTGATGGTTGGGCATTGTAAAGGAACATGGATTTGGATTTGATTTGTTTGTGTATTTCTAGAGGTTGAAGGTTGAGGAAGTTGTGCAATTTCAGAGGTGGAAGATACTCCCTATTCATCCCACATAGTTTTTGTGGTTTATTGCCACCCTATTTTTTCGTTGGAGATATGGTTCAGATATCTCACTGTGTGTGCCATATTTGTGAATCATTGTCATTAGGCTAGGCAACTACTTGTATCTTCTCAGATTTTGTCCGATGCATATGTGAATTGCAATATTGGATCTGAAAATAGTATATTTTATATTGTTGGTGTTTGGGGACTATCTTTAGAGTCCTATTGTGTGTGCGGATATACTAAATCGCGTTGTGGCAAGTATATGCAATAATTATCTCTTGCATTCCATCATATCATTTTGGCACCATTGGTATTCAACATTCCTTAATAAATCTTATTAGTGAACATCCCTCCTTAGGTCTACTGACTGTACGGTCTTTGCACCTCACACCCCGGAAGACAAACCCCTCACCAATCTCAGTGGCTTCCGTACGACCTATAGTAGTCTCACTTCCTACCCCGTATGGTATCTCCACTCCTTCCACCATATGTTGTTACACCACCCATACGAACTATTCGACACTGTATGAGCTGCCTTAGTCGTACGCTATCATCACTCCAACACACTGTCGTACTCTACCATTTGTATGACCTACATTAGTCTTCCCTTCGTACGTATACCCACCATCGTACGCTAGTCCATAGACAACCATATGGTATTCGACCGTATAAATCTCCCCTACCAGCCTATGATTCCCTCTAGACTATTCATCTACGCAATAAGTCTATCAGGTATATTACAGTCGTATCAGAGTTGGTGATCTTGCTAGCTTGTTGTGAATTGAGATTGAATTATAGCACGCAACGATTGTTTGAGTAATGTGCTGAGAGAGTTAAGAAGACGTCAATAGAAGCTACACGATTGTTTGAGTAATGATTCTTCAGCTATGGGGAAGGGAGATAAAGCCTCTCATGCTTCCAGTTACAAGGAGCTCGATATCGGTTACAAGAACTCCATAAATTCAAATTTTGAAGTTGATGCCGATAAGAAGGTGGTAATGCACATCAATTTGGAGTCATAATAAAACATAAAGATTATATTTTTTCATGGTTTAAAACATATATATATATATATATATATATATATATATATATATATATATATATAAATGTTATGTCATCATGCTATTGAATTTTATCTATAATTGTACCTATATATATATATCTATATGTGTGTGTAATTTTGAGAGTATGCATAATTCCTTTTTATCATTACATTCTCTCTAGGTACCTACGCATATATGTATATATACATGTAAGTGCAATTCATAGATATTATTAAAGTATCATGGTGGCATCATATTCATATATATATATATAAAGTTTATAATGCTGATCACCTTCATAGTCTCAAAATAAGAGAGAGGTAATAGTTCTTTTCATGATATTAAAAGTTTAATATTTCTCTTGTTATAAAAATTGACCAAGTAGCTCATGACTGTCCAAAGTATACGCCGTTGCCTAATCATTAAATTCTTCATCAAGGTAGTTAGAGTCCATACTTGATTGTCAAACGATGGATTAATTTAGTGCCCATTCCTTGAATCCCGTGTAGCAATGTTTCCCCCCCCCCTCTTCGTCTGCTCCTGCAACCAAAAATGCATAATCCACAATAATAACATGTTCCTCCTTTTAAATTGAAATATCAAGGAAAACACAATAACTGATAACTGTCACAAAGGCTAACAACCACTAACATTTATCTTCAGTACAAGCATTTGAAATAACAATAATCGACTAACAAGTCATTTACACATGAATCAATTCAGTTATTCATAATTTTCATTTCACAATATCATGAAATCTGAGAGTTTCTAACTAACCATTACAACGGCTGTAATATTGTTTTAAAAGATAAATTTTTTTGGATGTAACATGTCTTTGATTCATTTTATGAAGCAAAAGAGATGACAGTTCTTTGCTGCACTCTTATCAAGTAGGCTGCGATTCTTGGATGTGATCTGCATATTGCATGCACGTTTCTTCAATTACTTTGAATTTAAACAAAATTATGGTGGTAAGACTTGGTGCCTTTTAGATAGCCATTATAGGCATGAAGGTTCAGAAATCCATCTCAACTAATTTGTCTGTAAAGAACCCATAGCAGCAATGTAATGCCCCACTAGGGAACCCAAAAGGACAAGGCTAAAAGCAATTGTGTTATGTGCATATTTGTTTTTTCTTGAACACCTTTTACTTGCTAATTTTACTTAATCATAGATGTAAGAGTTCTAACAGGTTCCATAATATTGTCCTTAAACACATTTCTTGGTTTCCAAATTCCAAAGTTATGTTTACTTATCCAACTCAACAAATATATCTTAATTGTTCCTCATTTAACCTTCTTTAACATTTCCCTACTTAATTTAGGTCACCTATTGGTTTTTGTCTACTTCTCATTTCTTACTTGATTCAATATTCATATCCCTATATTTGTTTCTTTGTATAACTTTTGAGTCTTAGATCTCCCATAGGACTTGGCCACTCTTGATCAAGTTATTCCACATTTGTTCTTGTAGCAGTTAGGCTGTGATAACAAACACTTACATAGTCTTTTCTAAATATTTGTTTATTAATTGCAAGCAATATTTGTACAACTTTCATTTCCAAATTAAGAGCAATGTCTTAAGCTTTATAAATCAATTGCATAAAGATAATAGATGTAAACCATTAGCTATACATATTTACCAAATCATATTTTATTAACTAATTACTTTGATCATTAATTTGACAACATTAGAAATAGTACATAATTATTTTATTCATCGTACATATTATCATCATCATCATCTAAACACAAGGAAATATACAATGTTATCACATCATTATTACTTAATTGATCTTTTTGAAATAATACAATATGTTCACATATCCCTTCATTTCTCCTAGAGATACCCCTTTTCCCCTTTACATAGCTTTTCAATTCATGATGCATATACATTTAATCTTAGATCCTTTTTTTGGAGTTCATATTACAATACATTGCATAAATTTGTCCTAAAAGAAATATATCATTCAGACTTCAAGGTTCTAAAAGATACTCAACCAAAACTACTCAACAAGGACCTACATAGGGTCATCAATAAAACACAAACAATACCTCAAAATATTTTACCACCCAACCACATGGAACCATAAATGACCCACTTCTTCGAGCTAGGAGATCAGACCATGATCCACATAGGTTCTAAGGCAATCTAAGACTAGTGAACCCTTCCCAAACATCATAATAAACATAAGAGAAGGATAAAAAACATGAGAAAAGCACGTAGAAAATATAAGTACACATCTTAACAAAAGTGAGAAGACAGTATTAAAAATAGGAAAAATACAACATAAAGGCATCCAGAGGGAAAGCAAGAGTAAGGGCCTAGACTACAACTAGATGAGTGTCATTGTGAAATGTCCCTTTTCTGATTTTATATGATACTCCAAACCTCTAATCAGATTTTTAAGATCAAACAATTAATATTTCAAAGATCTACCAATTTCTCAATAAAACCTAAATCGGGTATGTCCGAAATAGTGCCAAAAACTTCACAACTTCACATATTATTAATAAATTTGAAAATGGACATTTTTACAGAAATTTCAGCAGCATAACGGCCTACAAAATGACATTTCCAGATCTATATAGCATTTACACAACAACTCCCAAATGTAGGCCAAAAGCATGCTCATCGGGCTCCTGAAATTAGCACAAAAATGCCCCGAAACACCACAAAAACACTAATAATCTATCTCAGAAGTTTAATCACGTCCCAATATATATATTCAGCTTTATTTTAACATCTTAAAGTCTGAAATACACCAGCAATCCAAACTGATATGAAATACTCAACCTGAAACACCAAACTCTTACAAAAAACACACCCGAAAACTCACAAATCTGCACTGTTCAGCACAAAGGCAAACTCTGTATGAGCATGCACATGGAATGGCTTCAAACTCCCGTCCTTAGCCTTCCTGGAAACCTGCAAACTCCCGTTCTTGGGTCTCCTTCTCCACAGGTTTGGCAGCCCCTGAAGAACAACAAAGAAATGAGCAAAAATCAAGTTTTGGAATGAGCCCAAAATGCCTCCAAGCCCCTTAAAAGAGGGCATAACCCTAACTCACGTCCAAAAAGGGTTAATAAAACATATTTTAATAATAATTTTCATTTATTAGTCCATTCACTTCCAAAGATTATCCCCTTTTGTTGAAACTTCACCTTTTTGGGCCTGCCTGCCTTAGCAAAGATTATTATTTTTAATTATTTGAAAAGGGGACATGACAAGTCCTCCCCTCCCAAATATTGCTTGTCCTCAAGCAATGGCTGAACAATAAACCAATCAATCCACCTCGATCCCAAATGTAGTCATGAACTATACTACTGCCAATTAACAAAGGCTCTTGCAATATCCTCTGCAATATGACCAGGAGGAATCCGTAATCAAACTGACAATTATAGCTCAACGAAACTCCAAAATCACAACTTCCACAGTCAGAAACCCACGAGACACAAACTCTTAGAACATCAAAACCCAAGTAAAGTGGACAAATCAAACTGCCAACATAGTAAATACCATCAACGCATCCCACTGGCTTATACGAAATGTACAATCCAACTTTGCAACAATGGTGAACGCTCCCGAATGAAACTGTACCAAGTATGGAGAATCCACACACTGTACAACTCCTGTAGTCAACACAACTCTGTAGATCACCAACCACTGTCTCATAACCATAACTCCCATGCACCCCTAATGGTGAAAAGCCATCACAAGATAAACAGCAAGAAATGGAACCCAAACCAAATTTGCTTGCCATCAACTCCTCAACACAAGGATCAAATGCTAACTGATGTACATACCCTGCAATATAATGTTGATAAAAAAAACCAACCTCAGTCAACAACTCACTATGAACAAGTGATACAACCCACTGTGACTGATCACCAGCTAAGTCAGGAGATGTCATGGCCAAAGGAGTAGAATCAATAACAACACCCGTTGAAGCATCACTCCAAAACTCCTGCTCTAAGTCATGTATTATCAAGCTGTCAACTGCAGAACCTATCGCCATGTCGTGCCCATCACAACTCTCATCCTGAGGCGTCAAACTATCCAATAACTGATGATAAGCACTAGGAACCAAAGTACATCTCTGTATCATCATCTCATCAACATGGTCATCAAAGGTGAATTGATGAGCTTACCTCACAATATAATGTCGATAGAATGTGCCAATCTCAGTCAGTGGCTCAGACTGCAATCCAGATGTAACTAACTGCAATCGATCACTAACCAAGTTGGAACTGACTATTACCTTTGAAGACATCACCAAGGGAGTAGTATTACTAGCAGGAACCATGCCAACTGTCAGCTCACCAACATCACACATGGTCTTTGATAAAACATCTCTAGTCTCCGTGCCATTAGTACTAGAGGTCACCACCATGTCAGGCATACCACAACAATCTGCTGCTGCACCCAACTCAACTGAACCTGACTCTAGTGGGGACGAACCCGATATGCCAATGTTAGTATCAAAGATGGATGCATCCCCATCTCCATTATCTTTGACAATCTCGACCATGGACATCCTCGGATCATCAGACACCACAGCTTGTGACTGTATAGAATCTAGTAAAGACTGTAGTTGCTCTAACTCCATGGTCACCTTAGCCAAATGAAACTGTGACTCCTTGGAAGCCAACTGTGTACTCTCAAGAATCTCAGAAGTCACCTCAAACTGCTGAGTAAGCTCACTCACCTCATCTTCCTTGGCCAACAATGCATCGTATGCTGTACTGCCCCACTCCATAAGATAATCTCTATCGGCTACCAACTGCATATAATCCTGTCTCAAAATCTGCAAAGCCTCCCATAAAGAGTGGAACTTTGTCAAGGAAAGATAATTGCCTCCCTGCTCATCACTAGTAGGAGAACCCCATCCATAAACTGCTAACAATTGACGAACAACATCAAAATGTTGGCAAGCGATAGCAATGTCTCGCTCACTAACTCTCAATTGATTAGACACATGATGGCACTGGCTTGACTGTCTCCTACAAACCTCCTTTGATGCAGTGTCTAAAGTAGTATCCTCAAAGTTACTAGTCTCTAGAGTATTACCATCCATATCCTGTGAATCAACTCTAAAGCTCATATCAACATATGGAGTATCAAAAACTGTAGCACTACTGTCCAACTTCTTTGTACCCAAGGAAACTAAGTCTTCAAAACTGCCCACTGCATCCTCCTGGATGTCATCAATGCCAATATGATCCTGAGACTCATCTATACATACTGCCAAATATGAAAGATCATCAACACATTCCAGCAAGTATGGTCGACTGGATATATGAACAAAGCCCAACACCGGTGTATAAAAACTAATACCAACATCGAACAAGCTGCTAGGACAAGAAAAGACAACACCGTGCAATCTGCTAATCAAATCCATGATAGCACCCAAACAAACACTGCTACCAAAAAGTGTTAAAGATCTCCAGTCAACTGAATCCCAAATGCCAATATAACAATCTCGAGTCCATATCTGTAAACTAGAATCAACTGGTAACTCAAGCAAAATCCTCACTTGAGTAATATGACCAATACCAACTAACTCCACATACCTGTCATGATGAGATAATGAAGTCACAATACTGTCTTTGTTCACTTTTAGCTGGCTAGACAAATCATGTGAAGTACTGCCAGCCTGAACCTCATGTGACGAAGCATCTAACTGTGCTTGGTACTCTTTCTCAACAAAGTCATGAATGCTTAATGGCTGCTCATCTCTACCAGCTATCTCACCATCATGCACAACAACATCCTCATAATCATCATCTGAACCCACTACGCTGTAGTCACTACCTGTTGTAACTATACCATCTTGAATACCTGTGATATCACCCTTTAATGACCTGTATACAATTGTCTCAATTTGAGTATCAAGTTGACCATTACTATCAATTTGCGTAATATCCTTTCTCACTACCTCCTGTGGCGGAGTAGAATCTGAGACCTCTGCCCGGCTATAAGCTAGTTTCTCAAACTCCTCATGCAAGTTCATGGTAATCGTGTCATCTGCCCTGTGAGAAAATCTGCCAAATATAAATTTTGTCAACTTATCCACCTTAGCTGGGTCGGACAACATGTCTTTCATCATACGGTGGTGCTCAACCAACTGTTTAGACATGTCATGGCTTATTTTCCTAAGTTTATCTCGAATGTCTAAATAACCATCCTTTCTAGTGTTCTGACTCTGGATATCAATTGTCCAAGATCGTGTCCTCTAAGACTCTGTACTATACCTGTCCATTCTGGATAAAGTAGAGTGTAACCCCAATAGATTATAACTTCTCCAAACACCAAGAACTAATATGCAAATGATTAGAAGTAGCATGCAACCATAGATTTTGACATGCAGCTGATTAGAAGCAACATGCAACCACCAAATTCACCAAGAACTAACATGCAAATGATTAGAAGTAGCATGCAACCATAGATTTTGACATGCAGCTGATTAGAAGCAATATGCAACCACCAAATTCACCAAGAACTAACATGCAAATGATTAGAAGTAGCATGCAACCATAAATTTTGACATGCAAGATTTGGGTAGTTGTCAAAACTGACATGCAAACTTCTACAACCACCAAATTCACCAAGAAGTAGAACTAACTTGCAAATGATTAGAAGTAGCATGCAACCATAGATTTTGACATGCAGCTGATTAAAGCAACATGCAACCACCAAATTCACCAAGAACTAACATGCAAATGATTAGAGGTAGCATGGAACCATAGATTTTGACATGCAGCTGATTAGAAGCAACATGCAACCACCAAATTCACCAAGAACTAACATGCAAACGATTAGAAGTAGCATGCAACCATAAATTTTGACATGCAGCTGATTAGAAGCAGCATGCAACCATAAATTATGACATGCAAGATTTGGGTAGTTCTCAAAACTGACATGCAAACTTCTACAAACCCTCAGGCTGGTAAGATCATAGCTTTGATACCACTGAAATGTCCCTTTTCTGATTTTATATGATACTCCAAACCTCTAATTAGATTTTTAAGATCAAACAACTAATATTTCAAAGATTTACCAATTTCTCAATAAACCCTAAATCGGGTATGTCTGAAATAGTGCCAAAAAGTTCACAACTTCACATATTATTAATAAATCTGAAAATGGACATTTTTACAGAAAATCCAGCAGCATAACGGCTTACAAAATGACATTTCCAGATCTATATAGCATTTACACAACAACTCCCAAATGTAGGCCAAAACCATGCTCATCGGGCTCCCGAAATTAGCACAAAAATGCCCGGAAACACCACAAAAACACTAATAATCTATCTCAGAAGTTTAACCACGTCCCAATACATATATTCAGCTTTATTTTAACATCTTAAAGTCTGAAATACAGCAGCAACCCAAACTGATATGAAATACTCAACTTGAAACACCAAACTCTTACAAAAAAATACACCCGAAAACTCACAAATCTGCACTGTTCAGCACAAAGGCAAACTTTGTATGAGCATGCACATGGAATGGCTTCAAACTCCTGTCCTTAGCCTTCCTGAAAACCTGCAAACTCCCGTTCTTGAGTCTCCTTCTCTACAGGTTTGGCAACCTCTGAAGAACAACAAAGAAATGAGCAAAAATCAAGTTTTGGAATGAGCCCAAAATGCCTCCAAACCCCTTAAAAGAGGGCATAACCCTAACTCACGTCCAAAAGGGGTTAATAAAACATATTTTAATAATAATTTTCATTTATTAGTCCATTCATTTCTAAAGATTATCCCCTTTTGTTAAAACTTCACCTTTTTGGGCCTGCCTGCCTTAGCAAAGATTATTATTTTTAATTATTTGAAAAGGGGACATGACACATTGCATTCCCCTCAAATGTTGGGATCAACCCCCTGAACCAGTGTTACCCTGCAACACCCATGCCTTATATAGAATGACATATGGTCCCAAAACTCCAACAGGGCATATGTGGCCTTATCACACTTTCCTTAATGTTGGGATCAACCTCTTGAACCATTATCACCCTGCCACATCTAGGCCTTAGCCATAATGACATATTGTCCCAGTACTCCAATAGGACAAGTGTGGCTCAAATATCTCTCATCTTGATTAATGTGTTAACCCAAATCCTGATTACCCATTCATTTTAGTAATGGTTTTAGTTGATTACGAAACTCACGTAGAGGAAGCCTACGTAGGGCCTTGGTCTCTAATACAGGATCCTCCAGTGACCACTTTTGGGTCCCAGCACCTATGGTGAGCCACTCACCTAGGGGTATCTAACCCTACTCAAAAAAATAACAAGAAAATATATATAGGTTTAGGGAGCATACTTAGGGTCCCATACCCCTAGGTTAACCTCTAAACTCTACTTATACTTGTCAGTATTAGAGGGGCATTACAAGCAACATGCCATGAAAATAAAATCTTCGAAGAAGGTTTAATGTGAAGAATACAACCATTTTATGTGTAAAGAAGAATAAGTGGAAGGACAGTTATTTCAACCATTTTATCTATGTCAACGTGTCACCTTCCCTTATTTTATTGATGTTATGTTTATCACATACTTTTGATTTCTACGATTCAATTGAACCTCTCGTATGATTTTTTAACAACTTAGAAAACTTTCTCGAGTCGTTGAGCACGCTTCTAATAAGCACTTTCTTTGTTCACCATTCTAGCACTACAACAAGCTTACGAAAGTCCTTTGGTATTCTAGAAAGTTTTTGAAAATGCATCTTCATTTTCTAAAAGTAGTAGCCTAATCGACAAGCTTTAAAAATTGGCCAACTCTCTGATAAGATATCCTTGACAGCCTTATCATATTTCATCTGTGTTTATAGAAACTTTGACTTTGCAAACTGCTTCAAAACATGTAGGACTTTTGGGATACCTATGCAATTTGATCAGAGGACCGACCCACTGCTTTCAATAGCCGCTTGCATTATCCGTCAATGTATTAGAACTATTTTCCAAGTTATGTGTATTGCCAAACTTAGGTAGTTGCCAAACTTACCCATGTGGATACTTTTGTTAAGGGTCAGGTTAGATTTTAGATGGTTGCCAAACTTACCCATGTGGATACTTTTGTTATGGGTCACCTTGGTTCACCTTAGATTTTAGACACTTTGAGAAGTTCTTAAAATGACAGCTGGAGAATTTTTTCTTCCTCATAGTAAGAATCTTGGTCAAGTCCTCTATGTTGTTGATGGATATGTTATAGTAGCCAACTCTTTGTGCTAGCCTTTTATGAACTTACACAACCTCACTAAATTATTGATCAATAAATAATAATTGTATCTTCATAAGAATGTATGGACTTTTTCCAAAAATTTAGAGAGTTGGTTAAATTGTGAATGATGCTAGTTCCAAGTTGATTGAATGTACCGGTAATTTTGGGGACTTGAATAATTCACATGGAATGAGTTCATGTAAATGGGATCAACCTGCCACTCACTTTAGAATACAACTTATTGATGAGTGGTATTCATTGCAACAGATATGTATAAAGAGATGATTTGTCCATGCTTTCATACTTTGCGACAAGAATTATGAGAGCTCACAAGAGAATAACATTTGTAACTTTTGAGGAAGTTTTCCTTTAGCCACAAAATTTAGCCACAATGACTAGAATGTGACTACGAGAACAAAGCTTTGTTGTACTAAGTGAGCTTTTGTCAGGAACACATGTGAAAAATCATTTTGTATCATCCCTCATAGACGTTTGAATTTGATAATTCTTGTGATTATTTTTCACACATAACCAACATTTGTCTTTAAGATCATAATCGTGATATTTAATTATTTCAGTGAAAGTCAAGAGGCTCAACATGGGGGATCTTTTGAACTAATAACTACCCCACACGAGGTTTCAAATGCCAAAATTTTAAGATTTTCCAAGATTAAAAATAGGGCTAACATATATCAACCATATTATTTATGTAAACCCAGCTTCGGAAATCAATAGTTGACTGAGCTTCTCTCATGATACCACCCCATTTGTCTTTAGGGTCAATTATAGCATTAAAGTCCCTACTTATAATACAAATCTGATCTGGTATATCCAGTACATATTGTTCTATATCATTCCAAAACACAGCATCTTGTCCATGTTTTGTGTAGGCCCATAGGCATTTATTAGTGTGAAATCTAGATTACTTTTTACACTTCTAACAACTCTACTCATCAAATTCGTTTGTGTAGGTTACTATTCGTGGATCCTATATTACCGGTAGACCTCGTGAGGCTCCAATAGCCGGAAACCCCTCTATATTTGTTATTCCTAGCTTTTTCCTCGTTACTTCTAATTCCTCCATATTGAGCTTAGTTTCTGGTATCATCATAACTTCAACTTTAGTGGTAGTGATGCAACATTTGAGGATCCACTGCTTGTTAGGGGCATGACATTCCATTAAATGATTTCGATAGCTCTTTGGGAAGGGCCTTCCCCTTCCCAACATTAAACTAAGCTGTGATTTTGGTCTGACTTTTGGAAGATCCATCTCTAGCTCTTAATTTAAAGGAGGAGGACCTTCCCCTCTTTTTGTTATACTTAGCAGAGTCAGTGGTTTCCTTACTTGCCTCGGTTTGTGCAAATCCAAGGGTTGCTGCTGTTGGATCTACTTCCAAATTGTTTAATTCAATTATCATCTCTTCCTCCCCTGCTTGATCTATATCCTTTTCCTTCATCTCCAAAATTCTTGCAATCAGCTATTGTTTCTATAGACTCTCTTCCACATTTATCAGCTCCTCTGTAAAAAATTTCATAAGATCATTCAGTACTTCATTGCATAAGTAATTGATTGCTAGATCAATATTGTTGCCTACTTCTCCATACTTTGGTATAAATTCCTTCACAATATCAATTTTGTCCTGTGCCTCCTTTTCATTACTTGTGTCCATAGTTTCTTCACAGTTCTGATCAATGAGGGAAACCTTAGCACCATAACAGTCTTACCATCTCCAGTCTCTACTATCTCACCCTCTCTAATCTGATTCGAACTACGTTCCTTTCCCTTATTATCTGATGTAGGAGGGGACTCTATAGAGTTATTGTTATTATCAGGATTCTCCTTGGGGTTTTGCTAGCAGGAAATGTCCGTCACAGGTTATGTTAGTCTGGTTTGCTTTTATCCGTAATGACTGGGTTCCAATTGACATTTCCTAGTAGCTTATGAATATCATTTATGATTCCGGGGCTGTAAATGGTGTGGGTGTGTGGTACTCCAAGTTTCTTAATTAAATGTTGGTTTTTGGGTTGATATTCTACTATAAATCCCTACCTCTCCTCATTGAAACTGATATCAATGTCTTTATCCATTCTAGGAAGCTTGAAGATTGGATACCTCCCCTCTTGTTAGGTAAACTACCCAATTTATACACAACATTACCAGAGTTGGGCCTTGATAGTACTCAGATTTAATAAGGTATGTGTCGCTATCAGTAATTAATTCTATATGTTTTATTGTCTGCATCTACTAGCATTTTGATACCAGAAGAAAACATCCAGTTTTCTTCCAGCGTGACTAAGCCTCCCAGTTCATCTCCTAATATAAATAATAATTGGGAAAGCATCAATTTGGCTGTAAAATTTATAAATTTTACATATCCTTTTGAATTTTTATTGACTAGGATTAAATTTAGATTGCCATTCAATGAATTTAAAGTTGTATCCTTGATAAAAAACATAATCCGCATTTAACAGTTGAGATCTTAGGGTTTCATTTTTACAATCTATGAACAAACTGTTTTTAGGGAGACTGGAAATACTTGGCCCATGTATGCTTGTTCCCACCACCTTGCGATGCTTTCAATAGGTTGCTCATTTCCTCACCATTTTGCAAAAAGACTATTTTTTCTGCAGTTGTTTCCTCAAACCTTTAGTGTGAATATTTTTCAAGACCACAACTGAGGATTCATTTGAGCAATATGTGGCTCTAGGGTTTGCATCATCTGTCTTTCTTCGCCAAAATTGTCCCTGAGGCATGGGATTCCAATTACATTGTAGCTCTTGGTGAATGAAGCATACTTGGGTTTATGGCGTCCGATATTTCCATAAGAATTGGAAATAAAATTGCCATAATCTTGAAATTTACTGACAAGGGTTGGTTTTACAAACTCCTTTAGGCTAGTTTGGAGAGGAGACGACCTAAAATGAGCAGAGAGGCATGGAGGAACTCCCAGATCTTGCCCAATTTGCCCTTTTTGAGGAGGGAGGGAAGGATTCCTACTTCCTAGTTGCATCTGGTTCGCTCCAAAGGTGAGTTTAGGGATCCCAGATCTGATTGGTATCACCCACATTCACGTGGTTCTATTCTCAGATTGCCATTGTTCATTCCTTCCTCCCAAGGCCTTTGCTCTCTCCACCCCTTTTGGTCCTTTTAATTGTCACTGTTTTCCATCCATATCCCTCATGATAGCATGAAGGGGGTGCCCTACCTCAGTGAAACATTTCTTTATTGTGCATCATTTCTGTCTTCACATAAGTTAGCTTAATCAATGTTGATTCAATCATGATTTGCCTCATTTTTACAAAAAAGAAATTGGATTTTTTATTGAGATGAAATTAAATTTACCTCAATTTTGCAAAAATAAAATTAGATCTTAAATTGAGATGAAATAAAATTCACCTCGATTTTGCTAAATGAAAGTGGGTTTCAAATTGAGATAAGATTATATATACCTTGATTTTGCAAAATATGGATTAATTTTAAATATGAATTAATTAACTCATCCATTGTGGCATTGGATTTATCCAAATGGCATTGATCTTTAACCAAGTTGGCTTAGATTGATGGCCATGCCTCCTGGGGTTTTGTTGCCCATATAAAAGTAAGTGAAATTTGGTCAAGTACGGGTCTAAATCTGAAATTGTAGGGATCCACAAGTGTAGGAAGCTGAAACTATAGGAAACTAAAACTTGTGGTAGTTGAAATTGTAGGAGTCTGAGATAGACAATTACAAGTCAAATTCAATCAAAGGAATGGACTTCATACTAGAAAATCAAATTTGTGGAAGATATTGCAAACATTTGAAATCATACTTGAAGCAACTAAGGGATCTTGGGAAATCCAAGGCATAACACATGGAAATCATCAGAGAAAATTCTGAAGTGTAATTTTTTAAATATAGGCTGTGGTTATGGCTGAGTTATCTAACTTTGAAGTCTTCATTCATTTAGGTGAAATCATATCTCACCAGTAAAAGTTCTACATTTTGAATTTGTGCTCATTGAATATCTTTATTGAAAGATTTGATTCCTTGAGCACTAATCCGTGTGGTCTAAGATTTGAAATGTAAATATTTGACAATCTAATGTTGTTTTGCAATGTTAAAAGAAGGATGAGCATTGAAAGGAAATGTTGAATTTGTGATGACCCTTACTATAAAGGTTATCCAAACTGACTTTTAGCAATCCGTCAAACACTTAGCATGCAAACATAAATGCGTGAAAATATAATATTTGAAACAATTCACCAAGTGAACAGATGAACCAAAGCAATAGTTACCAACAATATTTAGGAAAATTTTACTGTTATTAGCATTCAGAGACTGATCCGTACAAACCCTAGTGGAAATGGCAATTTTTGTAATATTTTAATGATAGGTAACAACATTTGAGCATACACAGTTCTGATCTTAATTCTAAAGCAATGAAGCAACATCAAGAACCTGGGATTTGAAGAAAATTCGCCAACAGCTGCTATCATTCCATACTTCAGTTTCTGATAATTCCTTTAGCAGCCAAGAATAGGATCAGTTGAATGTATCTGCCTGTAATGTCCCCATTTTAGCAGTTGACCAGGTGTGTGTGCGTTAGCCTTGTTCTACATGGTCCCGAGGGCTAACGAAGGGTTTAATGGGATCCTGGAGTGTTTTGACCTAGTCATTTCCAGTTTGGGCCAAAACGAAGTTGATTTACTCAGTTTCAGGCATACTTACTATTTTTAGTAAGTCGGCAGGACACAGTGCAGGTCAATTTTGGTGATTGGATTTGATACTCCTCGGTGAAAGCTTTCCGATGAGCTATCACTTGCATTATTCGGAGTCCGATTGCTAATACATTTTAATGCCTGAAGTTTTATTAAAGTAATGTCTAATTTAATTGTAAAATATTAAAGTGTTACTTTAATATTTATTTTTTGGTGATGTGTACCCAAGGGAGACATAAGGGGTGTTTTAATATATGTTTTATATATTACACATCTTTTATCCCACATTGCCCATATGAGTTGAGCGAACCCTTGGAAATAGAATAAAAGGAAGCATTTGTGGCTTCATTAGGCAGGTTGAATATGAGAAGAAATTGGTGTATGAGTTGCAGCTCCTTTCTTGGCATTTGAGGACATTTATCCTCTCTTGTAACATTCTAGACGTCTTTCCCTTGGGGTTTGGTCTTTGGAATTCTTTGTTATCGGCTTCATTATCAGGCAGTTTAGTTACATTTCCGGCTACAGGCGGATTTGGTATTTTGCTCATATCTTCTTCACTACTTGTCCGACGCTTATGCCGCTTTGAGGGAACGATATTACGAAGGTAGTGGACTGATTGAAGGACAAAGTACTGTAGTAGCAAGTTCGAAAGCATGGGCTGGAGTATTATGTAAATGATGCTGAAGTAATTAGTGAGTTGATAAATCTGCCATGTATTTGGTTTTATGAATTCTGAAAATAACATTTATTTGGCTGTAGTTCATTTCCACTTTGCATATTATTGTAGTTTCTTTCTTGTTTATGTTGTATGATACCAATTCCATGCACAAAACACAACAAACAAATAAACGTTTGATTTCTGGAGTTATAAGGGGTTTAAAACATTAAACGGAGAAATAAGAGGTTGAATGCAAACTGTTTGACATAATTCCTTTTCAGCAATTTGGTTTAGTTTTTTGGGCATTCAGGGGTGCCCATTACAGTGGTATCAGAGCTATAAGTCCTGCCATCCTATGGAGGTCTTATAGGGAATTTGGAACAGCCGGATAGAGGAAAAGTGTTTGACGAAATGTCAAAACACTAAAATCAGAAATAAGAAAAAAAACACAGGCTAAGCATTGAGTATGCGACAGGGGCCTTATAATTTCCGCGATACCAGAGCAAGACAAAATAGGATTTCAGACTTGCAAAGCAAACAGTCTAGTACATCTGTGCAGGGGGACATTGAATCCAACCATACAAACACATAGGAGATATTCTTTGATCCGGGCAACAATATGGGTGATCGAGATGATAGGAATACAGGATTAGGCGGAGGTGGGAATGCCGGTCCAGATCAGGGGGACGTAATGTTCAGACAATTACTGGATACATTAGAGCAGGGGCAGCGTATGCAGCAGGAGCAGAATAGGCGAATGGACATGATGTTGCAGCTCATGGCTAGACAGATGGGTGTCAATATTAATCCAGGTGATGCCAACAACAGAAACAATAATAACGAGGGAAACAATAACAATGGGGGAAACAATAACCATGGAGGCCAAGGCAACAACAATGGTCCTGAGAATAACATTAATGGTAATAATAGACACGGCAACAATGGGAATGAGGCTGATAACTTTAGACACGTTGCACGCCCAGCGCGGACTGCGAGCTCGAGACCTCTTCTACCCACTTTCCCAATCAGAGATCCGGTTCAACCAGTAAACGAACTGCAGATTACCGAGTTACAGGATTAGTTCAAAGGGACTGGGAGGCTAGTGGACCGGAGTTTCAGGCGGATATTTCTCTTAGAGATTATATGGACTTGAGGATGAGACACATGCCTAAAGTAGGAGGGAGGAATCAAAACTTTGAGCTAAGGAAGAAAGTTGGAAAACTTTCTTTACCTTATTATGATGCTTCAGGGAAGATGACTGCACGAGCTTGGGTGCAGAAGGTAGATACATACTTGCAGCTAAATCCTATGCCTGAGGAGGAGGCTATCAAGTATGCGGCTATGCACTTGGATGCCATTGCACATGAATGGTGGCATCATGGCATGGTGACTTTGGGGCATAATCAGATTACATCCTATGAGGAATTCACTGAAACATTGATTGAGAGATTTGACACTAGGGATCCCGAGTTACATTTCAAGGAACTAGCACAGTTAAAACAGTCAGGTTCTGTGGATGCTTACATTGCCGAGTTTCAGCGCTTGTCTGTACTTGTTACTGATATCTCTCCTAGGAGATTGGTGGTGTTATTTTGTGATGGTCTTGCTGATCCATTACGAGGTTGGGTGAAGGGACATGATCCACTCACCTTAGCTGAAGCAACTAAAAAGGCACGAGATTTAGCCCCTTCAGTATACAAAGGAAAAGACCATTCAACAGATTCTTCCTACCATAAGGACAAAGACAAAAAACCGTTTCAAAAAGAGTATAACAAACCCAAAGAAGGATCAAAAGGACTAGACAATGAGACCTTGAATGAACTTCGAAAGAAGAAGCTGTGCTTCCATTGTAGAGAGCCTTGGGACTTATCTCATAAATGTTCTCTTAAGGCTAAAGCAAATCAAATGGAGTATTTTTCAGCAGAAGATTCAGAGTCAGAGGGGGAGGATCAACACTCCAATTCAGATGAGGGTAATACTATAGAGGAGAGCAGCATTCCTAAGGATGATAGATCATTGGCACGCTTGACAGGGGCCCAAAAGGCAATCACATTTAAGGTCAAGGGTACTATCCAGGGGCAGAAAGTGATATCTCTTATTGACACTGGGGCTACACATAACTTCATAGATGCACAGTTGGTAGCCAGTAGAGGGTTACAGACAGAGGAGCATGATGGGTTTAGAGTCATGGTAGCTAACGGTGATAAATTATTATGCACTCGGAAGATATCTAATCTTCGCATCAGGTTTGGAGATGGCTATGAGTTGGAGGATGAGTTCTATGTTGTGGACATGGGAGATTATGATGTCATCCTCGGCATGACATGGATGGCTTCACTAGTTGAGTTCACACTCAACCTAGCGAAATTGGAGATGAGATTCCAGCATGAGGGCAGAACTGTGGTACTTAGAGGACTTTCAGATGGAGGTTGCAGAGTAGTGTCCTTGAGAAGAATGCAGAGACCTTTTCGTCATGATGACATAGAGTGGGCGGCAGAGTGCTACATTATGCCAACTTCACCAGAGCCACAAGAAAAGAGTCATCCACTAGATGTCCAGAAGATACTTGATAGACATGCTAAAGTATTTAGCGATATTCCTCTTGGGGTTCCTCTTGACAGAGGGATGGAACATGCTATTGAGCTCGAGGAGGGAGCCAAACCAGTTATGATTACTCCCTATCGTCATCCTAAGAAACACAAGGATGAGATAGAGAAGGCGATTAAGGATTTGTTGGAGATGGGGCATATCAGGCCTAGTAAGAGCCCCTTTGCTTCAGCAGTAGTATTGGTAAAGAAGAAGGATGGGACGATGCGCATGTGCATCGATTATAGGGCACTGAATAAGAAAACAATTAAAAACAGGTATCCCATTCCTAGGATTGATGAGCTGATTGATGAGTTGCATGGGGCATGCTTCTTCACCAAAATTGATTTGCGATCCGGATACCATTAGATCAGGATCAGAGCAAAGGGCATTGAGAAAACAGCCTTCCGATGTCACTATGGCCACTTTGAGTTCATGGTTATGCCATTTGGTCTAACCAATGCACCTGCTACATTTCAAAGTTGTATGAACCAGGTATTCAGGAAGCAGCTGAGGAGATTTGTCTTGATCTTCTTTGATGACATCTTGGTCTTCAGTAAGACCTGGGAGGAGCACTTACATCATCTGGAGGAGGTGTTATCTATTCTAGAGAGAGAGTCATTGTATGCCAAGGAATCTAAATATCTTACCAGGAAAGGAGCCTTCGTGTGGACAGGGGCAGCACAGAGGTGTTTTGAGCATTTCAAGCAGGTAATGTCTTCATGTCCAGTTCTAGCTCTATCGGATTTCACGAAGCCTTTTGAGCTTCATTGTGATGCATCAGGTGATGGGATTGGAGCAGTATTGATGCAGGAGAAGCATCCCATTGCATTCGAGAGTTGGAAGCTCCGAGGATTTGAGAAAAGTTATTCTGTCTATGACCGGGAGATGTTGGCCATAATGCATGCATTGGCCAAATTTCGATCATATTTGGTAGGTGGACGTTTTGTGATCAAGACTGATCACAACAGTATTAAATACTTCATGAGCCAGCGTGATCTTAATGACCGGCAACAAAAATGGGTGACTAAATTGCAGGCTTATGACTTTGACATAGAGTTTGTCAAAGGTAAGAAAAATGTGGTGGCTGATGCCTTATCTCAGAGACCTCACTTATGTGCTCTGACAGAGATTTCAGGAGATTGGAGAGATCGGATTATAGCAGAGTATGTCGGAGATGCTTGGGCTTCTGGATTGATTTCAGGTACCATACAGGATGATCACTATGAGGTGATAGATGGATTGATCAGAGTTCAGGATAGGGTTTATTTGATTCCGTCATCACATTTGAGAGAGGCGATACTGAAGGCATTTCATGATGCACCCACAGCTGGACATCCGGGGGTCTTCAAGACCTATAGGCAGATCCGAGAGCGGTTTTCATGGAAAGGGCTCAAGGATGATGTTCAGAGGTATGTCAGGTAGTGTGTGGTTTGTCAACAGAATAAGGGAGAGAACACATTTCCTGCAGGTTTATTACAGCCCTTGCCCATTCCTGATAGGAAATGGGAAAGTATTTCGATGGACTTCATCACTGGTTTACCACGAGTGCAGGGAAGGGATTGCATCTATGTGGTGGTGGACGCTTGACGAAGTTTGCTCACTTCTTTGCTATTCCATCCACTCACACAGCAGCACAGGTGGCAGATCTTTTCTTTAGAGAGATATTCAGGTTACATGGGCTGCCCAGATTCATTGTTAGCGACTGGGATAGTAAGTTTATGAGTGTTTTTTGGCAAGAGTTGTTTAGGTTGTGTGGTACAGATCTTACACCTAGCACTAGTTATCATCCACAAACAGATGGGCAAACAGAGATTGTGAATAAATGGGTGGAAGGATATTTGAGAAACTATGTAACTGCACAACAAAAGGCTTGGATCAGATGGTTGCATATGGGAGAGTATTGTTATAACACCACTTATCATATGTCCATCAAGATGACTCCTTTCATGGCACTCTATGGCTATGAAGCACCTAGCTTCATGGATTTAGTTTCGGGGGACAATAGAGTGCCCAAAGCCAAAAACTTATTGCAGGATAGTCAGGACATCCTGAAAGTGCTCAAAGAGAATATACAACACACCCAGAATCAACAGAAATTGTATGCTGATCAGCACCGAATAGAGCGTAGCTTCGAGGTAGGGGATATGGTTTACTTGAGGCTACAACCATATAGACAGTCATCGCTCAAGAAGCGGGGAGCTGAAAAGTTGAAACCTGGATTTTATGGTCCCTACAGGGTGATTCGCAAAGTGGGCAAAGTCGCCTATGAGCTTGAGCTTCCAGAGGGCAATCGAGTGCACAATGTGTTTCATGTGTCTAGGCTTAAGAAAGCCATTGGTCACAGTGTAGTGCCTTTTGTAGATTTACCCCCTTTGGATGAGGAGGGGAAGCTTGTTTTAGTACCCGAGGCTATTCTGGACACCAGAGAGAGGAAGCTTAGAAACATGATAGTGAAGGAGTATTTGGTCAGATGGAAAGACCTGCCGGAGGAAGATTCTACATGGGAGAGTGAGCAGGTTATTCAGCAGGCTGGACTGAGATTGCTTGAGGACAAGCAATTTCAAGGGGGGTGGACTGTAATGTCCCCATTTTAGCAGTTGACCAAGTGTGTGTGCGTTAGCCTTGTTCTACATGGTCCTGAGGGCTAACGAAGGGTTTAATGGGATCCTGGAGTGTTTTGACCTAGTCATTTCCAGTTTGGGCCAAAACGAAGTTGATTTACTCAGTTTCAGGCATACTTACTATTTTTAGTAAGTCGGCAGGACACAGTGCAGGTCAATTTTGGTGATTGGATTCGATACTCCTCGGTGAGAGCTTTCCAATGAGCTATCACTCGCATTATTCGGAGTCCGATTGCTAATACATTTTAATGCCTGAAGTTTTATTAAAGTAACGTCTAATTTAATTGTAAAATATTAAAGTGTTACTTTAATATTTATTTTTTGGTGATGTGTACCCAAGGGAGACATAAGGGGTGTTTTAATATATGTTTTATATATTACACATCTTTTATCCCACATTGCCCATATGAGTTGAGCGGACCCTTGGAAATAGAATAAAAGGAAGCATTTGTGGCTTCATTAGGCAGGTTGAATATGAGAAGAAATTGGTGTGTGAGTTGCAGCTCCGTTCTTGGCATTTGAGGACGTTTATCCTCTCTTGTAACATTCTAGACGTCATTCCCTTGGGGTTTGGCCTTTAGAATTCTTTGTTATCGGCTTCATTATCAGGTAGTTTAGTTACATTTTCGGCTACAGGCGAATTTGGTATTTTGCTCATATCTTTTTCACTACTTGTCCGACGATTATGCCGCTTTGAGGGAATGATATTACGAAGGTAGTGGACTGATTGAAGGACAAAGTACTGTAGCAACAAGTTCGAAAGCATGGGCTGGAGTATTATGTAAATGATGCTGAAGTAATTAGTGAGTTGATAAATCTGCCATGTATTTGGTTTTATGAATTCTGAAAATAACATTTATTTGGCTGTAGTTCATTTCCACTTTGCATATTATTGTAGTTTCTTTCTTGTTTATGTTGTATGATACCAATTCCATGCACAAAACACAACAAAGAAATAAACTTTTGATTTCTGGAGTTATAAGGGGTTTAAAACATTAAACGGAGAAATAAGAGGTTGAATGCAAACTGTTTGACATAATTCCTTTTCAGCAATTTGGTTTAGTTTTTGGGGCATTCAGGGGTGCCCATTACACTGCCCCTCACAATCCTGTTTGCTGTCTCTTGTGTATAGACGTCTGCCAAATAAGAGCAACGTGGGCCTCCATATAATTACCGCCGGGTCTGAAAATTCCCACACGGCCTCTCTATGTTTGATCGCAGGCCTTCAAACTTGGACGCAGGGCTTTCTTGGGACAAATGCAGGCCAGCCTAGGACATTTGCAGCTTACAACAGGTCAAACCGTTGCCTTGTGAAATGATGATAACCCTCCAGCGGCACAAAACCAAACTCTCACAAGAATTCGGGAACCACTAATGCAATCATAGCCTCTCTAAATCAGATCGAACCTCTTCCTGTCGGTCTGCAACCTTGCGGGTGTAAATTCCCGAATGGTGGCTTAGGTCTGTTCTTGTCTGGACATTACAATACTGTCGTACCTGTACGGCTCTGGTACGATTTTAATATATAATATCTCAGCCCTCCAAACAGTTCCCAAACTGGTATATGATGAATCGCCTAGTGTGCATTAAATGGCCCCCAAAAATATCGAGAACAATTTCTGGACAGTTTGTTCAATGAAAGCAATTTTGTGTCCTGTGCCCTGGTACGGCTCTAACCTGTACGACCTTGTTCAACAAATAATTGGCTGTGTGTTGGGTGCCTTATTTGGTATAATCTGAGACGCCTTAGGGTCTTATATAACCGTTCTCTGAACAAAAATTCAGACTCCTACGCAGTGGATAGTTATGAACAAAATATGAATTCAGACTTGATCACAAACTCATCCGAAAATGCACAGATTTCTCCTGAACTTGACCAATTGATCCTGTAAAGATGATGAACTCCGAACCCTTGCAAGAACTCAAATTCTCACAACTCCTTCTCAGATTTGTCCTTCATGAAATGGTTGAATACCATCTCCAATGAGCAACCCTTCAGAAGATATCTCACTTCCTCAGTTATGCAGATCCAAGGGAGTTTTCGTTCCCAAAGACCGAATGGAAATTTGCAGACTGAAGACCACAAATTGCTCCAATATGATAAGTAGTAGAATCCACAAAATCACCTGTCCAAATGGGTGCCTCTTGTCCTCAATTTATTCACTTTTTTGAGAAGTCACTGGAATCTTCCAGAATCGTCTTTTATAATATCTTATTATAATGCACTTTTATTGTCTAATAACTTTATTAAAAATTAAATAACTTTGTTAAATTAAAAGTGCAATCTTAATTCAACATTAGAACATGCAGGCCCCATTTATCGGATGTCGCAGAATGCAATATTTTGGCGACGAGATGACTCTCTTTCCAAAATCATTTTCCTACGAGAGTCGATGATAGGCAAATCTACCATAGGAATTATGTCACTAAAGAGGGGACATGACAGAATTGAAATCCATTTGTTGGAGAAACTTAGAAGATCAAGGCAAGAGAAAGACTCTAAGATATTCAAGAGGAATAGCGAGGAACTCATCCAAGGAAGATAATTCATGAAGATGAAGCAATTAGAGAATATGAACCATCATAGTTGAGGACTCAGCAATGATCCTCCATCATCAAAGGTGGGGTATTTATCAAGTTTAGAGGGTGAGCATGCCAAGGTGGCAGCTATTTCCCCAATCACTGAGAACATGCTAAGTGCCCTAGTCGAAGAACTTCACCATACTGAGTCTAGATTCATTGAATCTGCCTAGAGAGAAAAGGACTAAAAAAAATTCTCAGAGATGACTTGGTGTAAATACAAGTGGCCTCATCTTATTGGTCCATCAAATGGTGGCTTTGTCTACAAGTTTTTTCTTCTACAAGCTTCTACCTAACCTCTCTTCTCATTGACCCACAAAATCTTGTAGATATTTCATTGGCCCATTTGTAGGTACATCTGATCAAGTGGCTATGCGTAATGTATTTTCTCATGGGTCCTTGGAAGGTAATTATTTTCTCATGCTGGTGCTTAACTGTACTTAATTGTAATTGGGTGAACATTTAATATTTGTAGCTATGGTTATGGAAACCCTAATTAGGGCTTATGTGGATCAATCTTGGCTGTTGATTACAAATCAATCTTGCTACTCATTGTAATTGAAGCCCCTACATAAAGGCTTACACACAGGATTTGTAAAAGAGAGTTATGTTGGAGAATTGTTGCCAAAATACTACAAAAATCATTCTTTATTCATTGTTGTGCTTGTATGGTGGATATATAGAATCATTTTGGAGTAATACATGGTTCTTTGCATCTCTCACTTTGATTAGGATTTCATTTCATGTCAAGTAGAGGTAAAAATATATGGATGGAAGATATTGTTGAATGGTGATTAATGGCAAAGCTAGTGTTTGTACATGATGATTGTGAGTAATAGTACATGGTATGTTTGGGCCTAAATTGCAAGTTTTCATCTTCTATTAAGATGTTGATTTAGATTGTACCTTCATAGAATATTTGGATAGATATTTGACAATATGGAAATCATTACAACATCCATAGAAGATAGCACCCTTGTATGCCTAGTTGACATGACAAAGAAAGGATTGATTAGGAGTTCACGCCATCATCAACATTGTTTTACATTCGCAAAGTTAAAATTTTCTCTTTTGCAAGTTATTGGTTGGAAGTGATTGAAGAAGTAAAATTTAGGTTGGTATCATTTGAATGAATAACATAAGTCCCTTTGTGATAAGCCAACATATCACATCAAAAAACAAAGTGAAAGGCCACAATTAAGAATGAATCTTAAAGTTGCCTGATTTGATTACATAATTCCTCTACATTGTTTAGTAGATGAGCATACTTATTCAAGAAAGGGTTGGATATTTGGTATTTCATCTTGAAATGTTGAGTTTTCAATTTTGTACATTGCAGTGGATCAAAAATCACACCTACAGGTCCCGAAGCCTTGAGGGAACCTATTATAAATTGGTGTTAAGTGATTTGTGACAATTAAATCCATGCTCTCCTTAGGGTTGAGTTTAGGAGGGAGGTAAGGATTTAAAGCTTAAATATGTTAATCAACAAATGTATTATGAATTATATATTGTTTTCTTAAATCTAATTAATTTGGTTATATAGAAACAAGTGTTAAATGGTGGACATTGACAAACTCTTAGTTGGGGACATTACATAATGCTATCCAACTAATTGTTGATTCATTGTTGGTCGTGATGGTGTGTTGCTTTGAAATGGTTTTTTCAATTCCTCATTTTAGTTTTCATTTCATGTTAAGTAGAAGTAGGTGAATGGAAGATTTTGTTGAATGGTGACCAATGGTGAAGCTAGTGTCCATACCTTTTGGTACTTGCCGAAAGTGAAGTAATTATGTAAAGTTAGTTCGGGCCTAAATTGCAAATGTTTAGCTTTATTGGAAATGTTCTTTTAGACTGCGCCTTAATAGGGAATTTGGATGAATATTGACAATGTGAATTATTCTTGCATCCTTAGAAGATTATTCCGTTCTATGTGTCATGTCCCCATATAAAACCCTAATTGTCTATTCTCATCTTTTTCGCATCAGTTTTGTGAAGTCTCTTTAGATTTTGTTTTGAAAAGGACAGTCAGTTGAAGTATGGTGATCTTAAAGAAATCTGTAATGATGAACAATATATGGTGAGTAATAACAATTAAGGATAATCATTGATAGCCAAGCATTAAAGGATGAGAGCATTACCTCTAACACTATGAAAGATCCCTGATGGATCTCCTTTGCTGATCTGCTGTAATTTTATTATTTTAAAATTTGTTTTCCCTATTTATTTAAATTTTCTTGCAGTGCTAGACGGAAGTTGCAGAAGGGTTTGATTGTCTTATGTTTTTGATGATTTTGCAATAAGTAATAACAGAAGTACAATAACATGAACCAGTTCTGAAAATGTATTCCAAATACAACCAAAACAATTTCGCTTCAAGTAGATTTTTGAATATAAAGCGTACTTTGTAACCAGATGAAGATTTACAATAATATCCAGATGATTACAACCAAGGATAAGCCCAACCTGAAGGTGTGAAGGAGAAATATGAGCCCAAAAGGAAGCTACGACCAGGTTCTAGCTCTCAAATGCTGCACGTGGGAAAGAATATTGCTGCCAGGCATGTTGTGAGGTTCTCACACCATCACCCCAAAACTTTGGGGATCCCCTTTTTTTCTAATTGCCTCGGCAAATTGTTGAATTGTTCGACAATTTTGATTTTTTGAAAATTTTTGAGCCTTGGACACCTTCAGGCCAGTGGGAGAAACTTAGCTTATTCTCACCCGGTTTCAACTTGATTTTCCAGTGCAGACAACTTCATCCTTTGGCCGAACAAATTTCAAAGTTAATTCCAACTTGGTAGGATAAAATTGTAAATTTTGTACTTAGACGTTTTCTTTTGAAAATTCGGATATAATTGTGTAAATTTGGAATAATTTTCAAAAATGAAATTTTTTGTTAAATCTGGTCTTTTGGAAAATCTTCAATTTTTGGTGAAGAAAGATTAATTTTTGTGATGATGAAATGAAATTGCAAAATCGATTTTTAGGCTCTAAGAGAAATGATTTATGTGTTAAAATGCTAAAATTGCTTACCTAAATCGATTAGAATTAAAATTGCAAAATTTGGCTTTAATTAGATTAAAATTCCCTTGAAAACTTTTTGCCTTTAATAAAATTGGTAATTTAATATTGAAAAATGGCTTTTGGTTAGCCAAAATCCAATTTTAATGACGTATTAATTACTAAATCGTCATTAAATGGAAATATTTAACATCTCCAAGGCACCATTTAATTTCTTTTTGCAATTTAGAACTAATTGACAATTTTCATCATGGCAAAATTAATTTTGGCTAAGTATTTAATTGTGGGCCATAACTTTGATTTAATTTTTTGTTTTTCTTGCTCCCAAGGTCCAAGTCGGCCAGCTAGGAGGAAATTGGAAATTTGGATATAAGAGGTGGCCTCTCTCCCATTTCCTCCTCACTTCTCACTTCTCCTTCTCAAGGTGTTAGCAATTTTGCAAGAGCAGATCTGCACTCTTCTTGCTTGGCGAATTTTGTGGGAGCCGAATTTTGAGGGAGCTAAATTTTGTGGGAGCCGAAATTTGTGGAAGATAAAATTTTGATATTTATGAGGGGATGCAATTTTTCCCTAGGTTGGGTAATTTTATTTGGAGGTGAATTACATGGTAAAATTCTAATTTGCAAGTGGATTTGGGGTTCTTGAAGTCTAGTCCTAATTCCAAAAAGTCGCTGTATGATTATTGGTTAAGGTGAATTTTGATCATTTAGAGTTGGAAGGGGTCCTTAAGTTGACATCTTTCTTTCGTTCTAGTCTAAGGATTGCTTCCCTTGGTTCTACTCGCCTTCTGGTCCACCACTCTACCATCCCGTAATAGGGTGACGAGTATGGAAGATGTTAGTGCAAGTAAGAATCCCAAGCGAACAAACACTAAGAAAGACAAAGAGGATATGATGCCCAAACAACCCTTCTTCTTGAAAATGAAGCGAATAATCGACACCAATATCGGTGTAGTGGACATGATACAGATGAAGGACAGACTAAAGGAAGGACAATTCCCCTTGGTAAAGAAGATACAGAGGGCGGTACCATGATGAGCGACATTGGGATGGCACTTGATTTTGAGGACATCAGAGAAGAGTATCAATGAGATAGATCTTGGATCGAGATTGGATGAGCTAAGAAAGGTTGCTATCAAAAGGAAGCATCTAAACACTCTTTCCTCTCTCAATGCTTTGATTGGATTTGCGAAAGAATATGAGGAGGACCATGAAAAGACACTACAAGCAGCAAGCAACGTGGTGAAGTCAGCGGAACTTAGGGCGAAGCACACACCTTGTCCTCCTATGGAAGAAGTTAATGAAAGGCTAGCTAAGTTCATTTCCTTAGCTAAGAAAATGATAGAGAAGGGAAGATTTATATTAGAAGATCATTTGATGTAAGCCCAAGTGACAATTTCTCTTTCTTCTAGAATAGGACAAGTGTCTATTTTTGATTGGCCACTATTTTGGTGCCTTCTCATTGGTTGCCACTTTTTGCACTTTTTTTATTGGTTCATTGATGAGGTGGCAGCTTCTCATTGACCGATGGGGTGGCAACCCTAGTTAGGGTTTTGAGGATCCAATCTGGATCGTTGATCTTGTTTTGATCTCCACCGTCCGTTGTCTTTTTGGCCCCTATAAAAGGCCATTTGTCTCATTTGTAAAGGGTTGGAGAAATTGTTGCGAAGATAATACCAAAATCACTCTCTTCTTCATTGTTGTGACTTGCATGGTGATTAAGAACATTGGGTGTTATTGCATGTTTTCTACTTCTACATAGTTAAAATTCCTTTCAAGTTGCTAAAGTTGGTTGCATTTGAAGTTGTTTAAGTGAGGTTAAAGTAGATGGATAGTTGTATGGTAGCATTGGTAGATGTTTGATAGGGATCAATACTAGACCACTAGCATCCTAGCGGCTGGTTGGGAAGCCTTGTGTGGTAAACTAGTGCATTTTCCTTAGAATCATTGCATCTATGGAGGTGGGGCCGTTGGTTAACCTTCATTAGATTCGATTCCCATCCATTTGCTAACCTTCCATTCATAGGAGTAGGAGTAGAATAGTGAGTAGCTGGGTAGTCGAAGCTTAGAGAAGGAAGTTAGAGAAGTAAGTCAAGTATCAGAACACATCCATTCACCTTCCACCACCACCGCTTTCCCATCAACATCATCATTGGCAGACACATCATCATCACCACCATCAACATTATCTGCCACTCGCATATTTCACAAACCCATCACCATCACCATCATTCCACCAAAGTCCAAGTCATCCTTGAATGAACAACGTAAGGCTGCCTACGTGGTTACCAGTGAACCACATCGATAAAACTATGCGAGTATTCACAAGAGTAAGGAACATTGGAGTTATTCTCATATCCCATGAGCGATAGCTTTTCAAAAGAGGAATTGTATGTTTGATACTCCGTATTGGATATTCAATTACTAATATGTTATCTAAGTAATACAAAAACTTGCATCAACAAGGTGCTACCATACAACTGCAAAGTGCGCACATGTGGATGGAATGCCCAAACCCCAGCTAAAACTCCGACTCAGTACAATGTTCCCCAGAAGAAACAATGCACAATCTCCAAGATACTTCTGACTGCAAGGAATGCAAACCATTGTTTTGGGGGCTAATTCCCAAACAGGCAAAGCAAGTGGGGTTGGCGCCCCAAGTGCTGAAAGCTCAATCAGAGCCCAAATCGCAAATCCAAGATGTAATATGTCAATAATGCCCTAGAACTTTGTCTTTACCTCCTTATAACCCACCATACTTAGCTCAAACCCTAAAAGTGTCTCCATGTGGCGTTGGGTTATAAAATAATATATTTCTCATTTTTTAAGTGGTCAAGTATCCAGAAAATGACTTTTTCCCCAATAGAAAGCAATCCGTTCACCGAAATGCTCTGAGTCAAAAGAGAAATATTTAGAAAAGTTCAAGACCTTTTCAACGAGCTATTGCACCAAGGGATATGCATCCAGATGAGGCCAAAAACCCCTTATTACTTGAAAATGGCCATAAATTAGCCTTATTTAAATTATTAAAATGCTAACTTAGGAGAATATTTAAATATATTAAATATTTCCCAAGTAGCCGAGGAACAACCCAAACAACTCTAAAACATGAAGCTGAGTTTGTCATCTGCCTGTGACTGATGCCGAACAACTTGGGCCAACTAGCAGTCACACCCTCAAATCTAGGGATACTCCTAAAATATAGGGAACACACCCAAATCTCCTCAAATTGAGACCAAGGGGTGATCTCATAGAACCTTAACACTGGAAATGTCACCACCTCCTCCTACAATCAAGGAGCTACTCTCAACTAATCTACTACTACTTGCAATACCAAATCTGGACGTTGAAAACCCTGATTGAATCCCTGATCACCACTACCAGCCTACGAGACTCCATAATAGGCTAATTCTCATGTCACTGCTAGACAGAGCTAAAAAGGGGACATGACAAATCCTCCCCTCTTGGAGATGCTTGCCCACAAGTAACTGCAAAGCTGGATGTTGTAAAATAGTCTCACCCTCCCAAGTGGTGTCCTCTATAAGAAGACCTCTCTAGTGAATCAGATACTCTTGAATCACCCTGCTTCTCAGTTGGCGTTCGCTCTCTTCCAAGATTTGGAGATGGTATAATATGTTGTCCTAGTGCCTTTTTTAGACACGACACGTGGAACACATTATGAATCCTACTATTAGATGGTAACTCAATCTCATATGCAATCTCTCCAACACGCCTAATAATCTTGTATAGTCCATAAAAACAAGCTTTAAGCTTCTCAGCTCCACTCGTTTTAAAGGTGCTCTGTCGGCAAGGTTGCAGTCATAGGTATATCATATCCCCCACCTCAAATATCCTCTCAATCTTGTGTCGATCAGCATAGACCTTCTGCTAATTCTATGCCTGCTGAAGATTCTCTCTAAGAAACCTCATGATGTCCTGGTTCTCCTATACCCAATCTTGTGCCAAAGGAACCCTGTTGTCACTAATCACTAGATCAACAAAAGATAGAGCATCATAACCATAGAGGGCTATAAATGGAGTCATAGTAATCGACATATGATACGCAGCATTATAACAATACTCGCCCAAGTGCAACCAATGCACCCATGTCCTCTATTGCGCTACTCTGATATAAAAATCAAGATCTTCAAAGTGTAGCATCTCACCATGAATCCACTGGAGGAATATACTATACATGTCGATTCTTGGATTCCAAACCAATTTAAAAAAAATGCAACATATTCATATTACACCTGTCTGAATAGATGTGCAAACCCATATTGCCAATGCCTCTCCATGAGGTCCGTACTAACAATCCTTGAACCTGATGCAATCCGGGTAAACTAACAAAATAACATGCTCAACAACAACGTGCGACACTCCATATCTCTCAAACATGCAACCAGCTGTTCCATTCTAACAAAAATGTCCAAACACTCCAAACCATGAAGCAATATATGGAAGTCTGTGTAAAGTGATGTATCTCGCGAATCAATACTTAGGCCCCATAACAAAACACGTCATACTGTGTGTGATGTAGAAGAACTTCATATTATCACTATCACTATCAAGTAACGCACTGTTTATGCAGGACACCATAACTATGGGTGAATCATATCTTGCATGCTCAAAAACTATCAACAATGGCCACCCTATCTCACTATCATAACTCTAACCAGAAACGCAAGTGATATCAAACATTCTATCAAACCAATTCCAATCAACAACAAACACTCCCCACTCCATCGCTAACCTATAGGGGCACCTCCCAATGCTCCCATACTGTTGAAAACCTAATGTAGACAGTGAAAAATTCAAATGAGTCATAAGATTCTCACTAGAATAGTCACTAATCCTCAATGGATTGAAGAGTACAAAGTCACCAATCAGAAAGTTTATTTTTGCCCCGTCAAGGAAATCATGAGGCCACCTCTTAACAGAAGTATGTGTCATCCATGCCCATAAGGGACAACTCTTGAGTGGCTGGCCCACCAAGTGTATGCTCAACTTCACAATCATACTCCAAGATTGAGCTCCTTATACCATTTGTGTCATCAAGATCAAGAACCTCCTCATCATCCAATTCAAAGAGTGGGTTATCTAAAATCAAATCAGCACTCATCTCGGAAAAGGGGTTATCAACAATGAGTGAATGTATGTCATCAACTTCTTCAAGACTATAGGCAACAAACTCATGAGAATGGGAAGTAAAATTGCTACCATCCAAACTCAAAACTTTGGAATCCTCCTCTATACCTTCTTTGGAATTATCTTGTATATCCTCAGTATTAATGGAACTACTGGTATCACTGGATAATGTATCATCAAGTGGTTCCTCTTCCTCATTCAACTCATTAATATGTTGTCTATTTGAACAGGCTGTTGCAAGAGGCAGGTTTTCTGATTGAGCTGAAGTAGAATGTAGTAAACTCAGCTCCACACAATGTTCCTCTATTGATTTTCTGATTTTGTAGGTAAAGCATGGATTAAACTCAACTCCCTACTCAGTTCTTCAATCTGATTTTCTGCCATTAGGAGAGCTACTTGAGAATTTCCCAAAGTTTCTCTAACCTTTAAAAGTTCTGAAATAAGTTGATCAATCTTCTCTTCTTTCCGCCTCAAAGCAATAGAGTAAATAACACCAAGGTCAAGAAGATGATCTCTATCTGAAAGGAGGTTTAAGTAATTTTTCTTCATTGCCTCCATGGCTAAAATACTCGGGGAACTTGGAAAGTTAGCGATTCAAAACTTTGAAGAAGTCATCATGAGTATCAATCATAATTAAAAGATATTATTAATGTTAAGATAACAAGTAGTGGGTTGGCAAACGGCAATTATGTTCCATATTCTTTATTGATTGGATTATATCCTGAAGAGGCATGTTAAACAATAATTATCATAATTACAAAGTATCAGTAACAAGTTATTAAATGATTGATGTAATATGATATTTAAGTTAGAAAGAGGCATCGTAATAATCAGCAATTACAAGTAAGTATAGCGATTCTAATAAAGAGTGCCGAACCAATCTGGATTATGCAGCAATTATTAATGAAGAGGTGTGTTTTAGCACTAAGGGAGGTACTAAGGAGACATGTCCTTTGGCATCATGCCTCATCACTCTTAACACAAGATATTAGAAGACAATCATCACCACTCAATTAAGAAGGGACTAATACATATGTTGTAGCATTAATATCAGTTGTTTTGTATTTTTTTATACATATATATTCTCATAATCATTCATAATCCATTTGAAGTTAGTATACTTCTAGCCATTCCTTAATCACTCATTTTTGCCCCTTAAGTGGATAAGTTGGTTTTGTTAGGGTGACGCAAGGTAATCCCTAGATGACAAGTAAGTCCCTAGATGGGCTAAGGACATGTATTTCTTAAGATTTGAGGGAGAATCCCAAGATGGATATGAGCATGAGTTTCTAAAACCTTGAGGAAGCCTTCTTGTAGATGGTTTCCAAGTGCCTCTGATATGTATTTCTCCATCCTTCTTAGGTTTGATGATTAGAAGAGAAGTGAGGAATTGAGGCTTAAGTATGTTAATTTTCAAATGTATTATTAGTCATCAATTGTTTCCTGACTTGATCTGATTTAAATGTTAGTAATTTACATTACTCATTGGGAATTGATATCCTCCTAGTAGGGAACATTACACAGACTAAGTAAATTGCCATTTTTAAGAACAAACCAAACCCTAGCTGGGAATTTTAGGGCAAATTAAGAAAATTTTCAATAAGGTACATTACACTATGCCTAGTTGACATGGCAAAGCAAGGACTGGTTAGAGGCTCACCTCATCAACACTATCTTGCATTCTTAGAATTAGATAGAATTTTTAAACCCTTATCTCTTTATAATTCTTTGGTTGAAAGTATTTGGAGAAGTTAAAGACAAGTTGATATCCATTAAATGAATATTATAAGTCCCTTTGTAATAACCAATATATCACATCATAAAACTAACTGAAATTCCACAATAGGAAGGAACCTTGAGGTTGACTCATTTGATCACAAAATTCATCTACATTGTTTAGCATATGAGCATCCTTATTCAAGAGAGCATTGGAGATTTGGCATTTCATCCCAAGATACTAAGTATTCGATTTTGTATGTTGTAGTGGAACAAAACTCACATCAAAATGATGAAGATGGAAAATGTTTCCTCATTTGTTGCACAATCTTAATGTAATGGGGCATATCGCGTCTCAAGGGGAATGGATGATGCTACAAATACTTTGGAGCATGTGGATGGAATTTGCATGGTCAAATCTAGAGAATATATAAAATCTAATTTTTTACAATTTGCATCTTGGAAGACTTCAGAGTCAGTCTTTTGGCTAATCCTCTTTGCAACTCTACTTAGGTCTTTTGGAGATCTTTCTGACACATCCAACAACTTCAACTTTTTCTATGCACAATAATGAGTTATAGGTCCTGATGGAGCCTAAATTTTTGTAAAAAAATAGGGCCTCCATTTGAGAAATGATGTTGGAGATATAATCATCATTCATATATTTCCTTCGAACAAAATTAACCTTTGGATTGTATACATTTCAGCAATGTCAGGAGTTTTTAATATGATGCTCCTAAGTATGATCTTGAATCATTGGAATTTGAAGACATGCCTAATAACTTTGTTATACACAACAGGTTAAGTACAATGAGCACACTCATATTCTCAGACGGAAAAACATATGATGGGCATTAATCCACCCTAGGAGTCTATGATAAGACTACTCAAAGGAATATGAAGATGGATAGCTAGAAAATAAATAGTAAGACAAGCTATTATTCCGATGCCATTGGATCTGCAACAATCCTTGAATCATAGCCAGAGTCATATTCTTCAGGAAAACAATGGCATTCAAAGGCAAAAATACAATATGCAATTGGCCTTTCAGTGAATAAATAGTAATACCATAAATTGATGATAAGTATATGCATAGCAAAGATATTTAAAATATTCAAGATATTCATCTAGTTTACCAACGAATGCAAATTTCAAATCATCCTGAGTCAATCAAATGTTGGAATAAGAAAACAGAAGATAGTGAATTGTATAAGATAGAACATGGAGTCTATATGCGGAAGCAATAAGGAACTAATATATGAACAACAATTACAAATGCCATTTCATAAAGAATGGTTGTATCTCCATCTGATATATATGTTTATGAATAAGGGATTCAAACATAGAAGAGGTAATCGATAATAGGGCTGTAAATGAAACATGACCTTGAGTACCTGATGATAGACATGAATGATACAGAGAGTCAAACACAGAGGACGATAATTGTTTGTGAGGATAAGGAAGATATGCCAGTGAAAGGAGACAAGAGCAAAACGGCCTCAGAAAGCTTGATATGTAAACTACAGCCGGAGACGAAAAATAGTGTCAAGTAGCCAACGTTGGAAATGATTAGAAGACCACCGTGAGTTTGAGGAAAATGATAGAAAGGAAGGTGTAGAAGTCATGTCTCAAATAATAAAATCGTTGAGCAACACATGAGATTATCATACTTTCCCTCCGCTATTCTCTTGCAATAATAATGTTCTCTTTCATTTTATATAAGACTAGCACTTGTACCTGTAAGAGGTTCAAGGAATAAGCCAATAGAGTATTTTATGAATATTGTCATTTTATGAAATTGAATAAGATCATTATAGGGTTAAACATAATTTTCTTATGATATATAGAATTTGTGGTCATGAAACAATAATGGTTAGGGTGGTCCAAAACTGCTTAACAACAAAGCTATTTTTGAAGCTGAATAGTAGTTTATAAATATAATTGTAAAATGTTACTAGAAGCATACATAATGTTTGATAGAAGCATTGTATGTAAGTGTGCCAAATTTGGTAGTACATTGTTTTTGTATGGGTAAAACTTGTAGGGTATCCCATAAAATTTGAGGAGTGCAATTATTCGAAGTTCATTAGTAATTCTTGCGTATGACAAGTCAAAACAACTTTGATCATCTCTTTGCTGCAACTAGTGAACCTGCAAAAGTGAAGTAGAAAAAATTGTCAACAAACAAATGGCATTCTTAGTTGAGTTAATTGAAGAAAGGAAAAGTGTATTGAAGAGAGGGAGTGAAAATCAAAAACATACCGAATCAAAGTGAGAGCAAGAACAATTGAGCTTCTTCTTTCTTTTGAATAATATTGTAGGGGTTTTTCTTCATTTTGCAAAAGCGCTCAAAAGAGAAGGCAAGTTCAATTCGAAGGCCTTGTAGGGATTTGATCCTAGAGATGGCTGTAAAGGTGAGGCCTTGTCTTTAGGTTTTACCTATATCAATTGTGACCCGCTCTAGGGTGAGACCTTGGGATTTGTGTATAGTTATAGCCCATGCAGTGGTTAGTGGTAGTTGGGTAAAGTTGCCTCGGGTAATTGGATGGATTGAAATAGTTTTTGGGTTGTTGACATCCAATGGTGGGCCATTGTAGGTATCAAATGACAGCAACATATGTTGGCAACTCAGGAGGCTTCGAGGATGGGGCATATACAATGTCCTTTACTTCACCAAGAGATCCATTAAAAAGACCAGCTTGTATCCATAGGTTTGTGGTAAGCATGAGATCGTTGCAAGTTACACAGGAGAACTTGTTGTGAGAACTGATCATCTATATAAGTTTCAGCATATTTGCATTATGTATTTACAGCTACACAAAGTGCAATAGGTGCATTTAGTTGTTTGAGTTTTTTTTAATTATGTAAAGTAATTAGTTCATTTGTGGCAAACAAATGTATTGCTTGGTTGAAGTCCGCTTGCTCATTTGTTGGTAGGTGTTTGTTTGTGTGCATCATTAGTAATTTCAAGTCATCCTCGGATGTTTCTGCATTGCACATGTTTTATAATGCATGATGAAATTTTATTTGCATTGGGTTGCCACTGTCTTGTTTAAAAATTGATTGCAATGTTATAGTGATATTAAACTTGAGCCAAAGATTTCGAGCTATCATGTGTGCTACATAGATTGGTTTGTCCATAACTGCTGGAAGCTATGCGAGCTCTCCAATTAGAATTATAGATAGACCCCCAAAAGAAATGCTTTGTCGATGGGGAAATGCCTCATGTAACCTATATCAATTTTAAGTAGCAATTTCGGGCCTATGAAACTCATCTCATCGATAAGAATATATTTGATATTTTTCATGTTTTATGGGAAAGTTGTTAACATTTGTCCTTGTAGTGGTTTCATTTCTCTAATTGGTATCTTAAGGGCTACATGTATAGTTGTTGCATGTATATTAAATGCAACAATTCTTGTTGGTGTAAGAACTAGGATAGGAGTTAAGCCATATGAGGAATTATTTTGGAGAGGATTTCATATACAATTAATTAGATATGACTTGCCCATTCTTGTTGTGTTTGGCAAGAGCATGTACAAAGGTTCAATATAACAATTGGCTATGGAATGGTCTAAAATCAATGAAAGGCCCAACTGTTGTTTAGGTGACAAATCGTAGTTGTGATTGAACTCATGTGTTGGGGGGTGAATAACCTGTTGAGACATCTTAGTTCTATGAACAAATTGGTTTGCATCTTTGTGCAATTGTGAAGGAACATTGTGACCTTCCCAATTGTGGTGATTGTCAAAATCACGTTTTTCCAACAGGTCAAGTTCATTGAAGTTCAAATTATTGGAAAGGGACATATGAGAAAGAAGTTTCCACTTGTGCAATTGTGGTGGGTCTTGTAGAGATAGCTCATCCTCACTTTCATTATCTTCTTCCAAGTCATTTTCAGCTTGGTCTTTGCGATCAATATGCCAGACATGGTATTTCAGCAATGCCATGGCCTTCTAGTGAGTAATGATTTCTTCTTTGGAAAGATCAATATCTAATGTGACCGTGCGTAAATGTTTGTACAAAAGGAGCTAACTCCAACAAAATAGTTCAAAATATTCAGTCTTTAGGTGGAACCATATAAAATTTTGGGAAGACTTGGACAATTGCTTTGTCATCTCTAGGACGCCATTTACACCATTTACGATTGGCAGAATATGTATAAGATATAGCTAAATCAATGAGTGAAAGTAGCTCTAAGTGTGTGGGGCAATTTACGTAGGATTGTATGTAGGTAGATTGTATCTCATTTCCATCAGCAGTTGGTTTAATGCGAGAAAGATTTTTTTTCCAACATTAAGCGATATGAAATGGCGGTTGTAAATGACAAGAGGAAGTTTTTGTAGCATGTGGCCTGTTTTTTGTGCACTAATATTAGGCTCGGAAGCAATTTCTGCGTTAAATTTTTGGTATGCTTTGACGACATTATCTTGTTGGTTAGAATCTCAACAAATCCTTGATAGCATATTAACACAACTCTCAGATTTTTTCCCTTCTTTAGAGGCATATTTAGCGATGTATTTGAGAACAAGTAGTCGTGAAGTGACAGGTTGGCAATCTATGTTTTCCCTCCATATAGAGAGCATATGTGTATTATGGATGTTAACCCTATCATCATTGCGTGTGGGCTCATATGACTTGCGACCTAAATCGTAAGAAAGCAATTGTGAATCAACACATTTTTTCCAAGGTGCTTTATACTTGCATTCTATTTGGTGGCCTATTTTTCCGTAGGCAAGTCCACTTACTGCATTTGTTGTGTTGTTGAACATGATTAATCAATTCTTCATAGTCAACGTGTGGATTAGTAGCATATATTGTTTGTGTGTTGAGCAAGCATGGATTGTTAGTTGGGGCCCTATGAATAGCATTTCCAATATCACATTTGGATTGAGGTTTCCAAGCAGTGACATATTGGTCAAAGAATTCTTTTGCCTTTTTTACTTCAATAGGGTTACACCAATACAATGTATCCATATTGGGTGCATTTTTTTTTCCAAATGAACCCATGAATTTGAATAGATCCTCGATTTTGCCACTCATAATGATACCAATAATTGACTACACCCATTATTTTCTCAATGACCTCTTCACGAAAGATTGTGAAATGCTGATGTAGGTATAACGCTATTGAATGGGGGTTCCTAATCACATTATGTATGCATTGTTTGTTATTTAGGTTGGTAAATGCAACACTTGGGGAAAGGATAACATGTAGGTGAGGCCATTTTGTGTTGGTTGCGCTTAATGGAGAGAACAATGTGGGACAACCTACTTGGGTAATCAAATCTGTTAGATTTGTGCAATGTTTTTTCTAGTATGACCATGTACCTCGCAAAGTGGATCCAAAATGCATTAGTTCTTTAGCTAATTGACAATTAGGAAGGTTTGTTAAGTGGGAGTGGAGGTCTTCTATAGTGGAAGGTATATTATCATCAATTTTACGTTTAATAAACATTGATGCTAGAGCTTGGCTACGATGGCGCATCATAAGGCTAAGGAGGAAGTATCTAAAGCGTGGGTGTTGATTGAATCTATCATCATGGAATCGCATAAGGTGTAGAGCATTTTCATGAAGTTGCACATCTCTTGCCTGGCTTGCATGGGTTGTGCAGTTGCATTTGGAATAGAGTTGGAAATGACATATCAAACAATCCCTCAGTGGTGTGCTCATTAATAGGCATCGAACTAATGTGGGGCTAGCCGAGTATGGTGTTTGGTTCATGGTGAGGTGCAAAGATTCCTTAATGATTTGCAGCTCACATTGTTTGTTTGGTAGAATGACCATAAATGAGGTAGAATATTGTGTGAACATTTCGTGGTCAATAGGTACTCTTTCAAGGTCATTGTTGGTTGAATGTGGCTCTTCATGTTCACTATGAAATGAGCGAAGCATTTCAGAGAGGTCAGTAGTAGTATCTGGAAGTAGCGATAATGTGGTCTCATTGATTAGCACATCATTGTAGTAAGGGTCATATTTGATTTTATATTGGAGTGCATTTTGAACATGACTTTTACACACATAACAATAATAAGCCTTCCCATGTATTAAGCCAACGAATTATTAAAACATCCAATTCTTGAAGCTATGTGGCAATGTTTTTGCAATGAGTTTTATATCTTGGGGGAAGCTGATTGTATGACCACTATATTTGTATTGCCCACCATGGGCATTTGTTACTTTTAAGACTAGATTTACACGTACAATGATCATCTCTTCTACTTGGGTGAGAACTTTAAGAACATTTCGCTATTCAAGTGGGTCCATATGTTTTGCAAGAGAGAACCGAGGAACATCTTTCTCAGCAATGCATCTCCTACGAGCTAGGCCTTTGTTTGAGGAGCGCACAAGCATACCCGAGTAGCGCTCATTACATAAATGACATGTGCCTAAGTTGGACAATGCATCTAGCCTAGCTCTAAATGACTTAGTTGTGTCTAAGAAAGAAGAGGAGACGTTCAAATTCATGTGGGTAAGTGAGAGTGGATGGGGAGCCCTATGTTGTGGAAGGTGTGTTTGAATGGGTGTACATGGAGAGCTTGCATGGGCGGTTGGAAAAGCTTGCAAAGACTAATTGTTTGGCTGTCCAGATGGTTGTTGAAGCGATTGCGTGCGCTTGAGTTTTCGGCAAGCACTTATTTCCTATCTATGACAAGCATACTACAAGCAGCTTCCTTGTGAGACTGTAGTTGATCGGTGCTATTGAAGAGTCAAAGGCTGTTAGAGGTTTGTACAAGTGAAAGTGGAAGTGGAGGGGTTTGTGAAGGAAGACGTGTTGGAACGGGTGGAATGACAAATTAATTTGAGGAGGTAGTAGAAGGGTGGGAGTAGGTCTAGAGTGTATGAACAAGAGAGGTGTGGGAGGAAGATGCGTGATGGATAGTACAAAATTAATTTCAGGTCTATGGCTAGCATAATACAACCGACTTCTTTCACGAGATCGAAGATCAACAGGGCTAGTTAGATTAAGCAGCCCATCTGGATCATGTAGATTTGAGTTCATTTTCTGTAATCCATAAAAGAGACAAAAGAAGTGAACAATAACTTTGATCCTTGATACAATATACAAGTGTAGGAGAATGTATGGTAGCAACAAAAGTAATTGTTATTTTCTTTGCGAGGTATAATGTGTTACAATTAATCTTGTGTATTTAACGATTTACATGACAAAATTTTCTTGTAAGAATTATAGAATAAAGGTTATAGTACTAATCAATGTGGATGTAAAATGAATTGGTTTGTATAATATATTATATAATCGTCATCGCTAAGATAGCAACATCATAAAGCTATACATAAACAGGATGAATTTTAACAATGCCATTGTGTGTGACTTAAGAGTGTACATATTATTAAAAAAATAGAGTCGCACAATTGTATGCAAGACAAGTAGTAGCTTCATAGCTTATTATAAAAGTTGTTAGCAGATTTGTTAGTACCACGAGACAATGTATAAACACTTCCAGTCTGAATATGTTGGAAATGGAGGTCTGCTATTTCATTAAAGCAAGTGACACGACCTTTTGTTCTTTCACTGTCAACCATATTAAAACTAAACATGTGCCCATTTCCTTTGTTGTTTAAATGGTGGATGTCTTTCTTTGCAGTAACACGACCTTGTATCATCCACTATGGTTGGAAAGGATTCAAGCTTCTAATAGGAGAAATAGTAGAGGGGGAGGTTTCTTCGGTAGGGATGCTTGAAAGTCAAACATCAATTATTGCATGTATCGGGGAGGAGACTAGTAGTTTGGAGACTACAATCCACCTACAGATTAGAGAAGATTTATATATTAAGTGTTTTGTGTACTTGGGTGGCACAACGAAAACGGTTTATTATAAGAGAGATTCTGCAACAGGTGGCTTACCTTGACAAACAAATGGTAGGAATAGTAAATGCAGTAAGTTGGATTATAGTGCCCTTTTGAATTTGTCCTGTTGTGACAAGGTGAGTGAACTTGCATGGCAAGGTAGCTTTTTGTAAGTGGACCCTATCAGAGAGCTCTTACTTGTATCTAGTTGTCGATTGATTCGTATGACCAATTGGTGCAATTGAATACTCTTGAAGAAACGGATGCACATCTAGGTTGTCACTATTGAGAAGTTCAATAGCATCTTGTGTCAATGACAGAGACATGAGTAAATGGATTAATATTGAACCTATAATTTATGGAAAGGTGTTAAGCATTGTTTAGAATAGAAACAGAAAAAAAATATTTTTTTATATTAAGTAGCATGGAAACAGAATGTAATGGAAGGATAAGATGTTTGTAATAGATATATAGCCAAAATCACAGTATTCTAAAAGTAGAAGACTATGAAATAAAAGAAGATAGAAAAATGTTTGGTTGTACTATATAAGGTAGTAGAAGGGTGGGAGTAGGCATGGAATGTATGAATGAGAGGTGTGGGAGGAAGATGCGAGATGGATAATACAACGCATATTGATTTCAGCTCTATGGATAGCATAATACAACTGACTTCTTTCACGAGATCGAAGATCAATAGGGCTAGTTAGATTAAGCCACCCATCTGAATCATGTAGATTTGAGTTCATTTTCTATAATCCATACACTAGTACATTTGCACTTGTTTTTCTACCAAATTTTTTGACCAAAGCTATGATTCCTTTTATTTTTTTGTTTTCATTCCTGCATTGGTCGAAAATAAAAATTCTATGCCCGATTTTCGAAATTTTGACCAACCTATGTTTTCCCAAGTTGAATTTCGACCAACTCAATGTTATAACAAAAAAAAAAAAGTTTCATTCATTCACGATTCATGGGTAAAAAATAAAAACTTTCATTAATTCATGGGTAATCTTAAAGGTATGAGCACGACGGGAGAAAAATTGGGACTTCATTCCCATGAGGACAAATTTGCCTGTGTACTGTGGCCTTTCCCATTGTGGCTTTGTGCAGATCAGTTGGCATATGCTGAGTCTTGGGCATGGAGCTGAGCCAGAGTTATATTGTTTTAGGTTCTTCAACTTCTCTTCCTATGTTATTTTCGTGGATGCCCTTGTTTTGAGTGTTTTGATTGAAGAAAATAAAAATGACGCGGAAAGCTCTGTGGTGGTTTCATTGTTGTTGAGCTTAAATGAGGAGGAGCAAAATCTAGCCCTAATCAGCAGGAGTCAAAAGACAACAAGAAATGCTGTTGCCTACGGGGGTAAGAAATGGAAGAAAGAGGATTTGGCAGGAAGGAAGGACTTGAGCCACATCAAGTGCTTAAAGTGCAGGCTGGAAGTTTGGGCACTTTGCTGGCTGGCTTCTAGGTGTCATGTCCATGGGATCATGTGGAGGCCCAATTCGCTGTGAAGCCTAGAAACCATTAGACCAAAAGGACTCCTAAATGTGTCAAAGGTATTATACGGGGTTTTCATCTTGTAGAAATTTTCTGTGTGTTGCTTTCTCATTTGGATGTCTATAAGCTGCTCTTTGATTTCTTTCTACTTAGGTATTTAGATCGATTTCAAAAGGCTTATCATTGTTTTTCAACTTAGATTTCTACAGTTCAACGTTCAGAAGAATTTTTCTGGAACCACCAGTTAATAATTTAAATCAGATTGACATCTCAGGGTTTTAAGATACAATTTATTGAGTTGAATCACTCTTTCTATTCAGATATTAGGATATGCTTCAGAACAAGTGATGCTATTTTCTTTGCCAAATGTAAATTAAGTTCATCACTACTGAGTTATGACTCTGCTCAGTTTAAATAAAATTAATATAGGACCATGAAGTTGCTACATTTTTAACCTAATGTAAGATCTATCTATGCAAACTTTAGCAACCGGGTCTGAAATAAAGATTCCCACTCTTGAAACAAAAAGTCATTACATTAAAGTCCATCTTATTATTATTATTATTATTTTGTTCAGAAACGAGGTCCATATGCTGCCTGTCTTTTACACATCATGTAAATGTACTATTATTCTCTATCTTAGGTATTGCTTGTCTCTTCATTATTTATTTATTTGTTTCAATGTCAGTACTTCTTGAAACATTGATTTTGGTCATGGGAGAAACATAGGAAAAGAAGAAAGGCGTGGGAAGAAAGCGTACAATGCAGAAGAGAGATCTTCTGTATACCATGGTGGGCTTGATGAGCTGCTATACGACATCTTCAGGAAGACAATGGAGGATAGACATGAGGTACGCTCTCATTATTATCTTACTAGCAAGTTCAACTTTTAGTTGTAATCATCACATATTAAGCACTAATCACTAATTCTTAAGAAGATTAATGTATGCTACTGATAATTGAATTATCAATTTGTTAGTCCATGCTGCCCATAGGCGGGGACTAATGTTTTCACCTAACTTTTCCATTTAATCGTGCCTTGGGAATCATTCAAAAAGGAAAGTAATCCCATCAAATAAGCATTGTTTGTCATTTTCTATTAAATATTAGCTTTATTCTAAAATTTGCAACTGTCTCATTGGTCTGAACTTATTTTCTCGGTCGTCTTCTGTTTTTTGGAATGCAAAATTCTGCTAAAAATATGTACGCCCAGGTCGTGGAAAGAAAACCAACGTGTAGGTTGGTCGAAATTTCGAAGAGAATAATTACCACGAACTGCTTGGTCGAAATTTTGACCAACCTATGTCGAAATTTCAACCAAAATTCGTCAAAAATTGAGTTCAAATTTACTAGTGATAAAAGAGACAAAAGAAGTCATCAATAACTTTGATCCTTGATACAATATACATGTGGAGGAGAAGTATGGTAGCAACAAAAGTAATTGTTATTTTCTTTGCGAGGTATAATGTGTTACAATTAATCTTGTGTAATTAACAATGTACATGACATAATTTTCTTGTGAGAATTGTAGAATAAAAGTTATAGTACTAATCTATGTGGATGTAGAATGAATTGGTTTGTATACTACATTATATAATTGTCATCCGCCAAGATAGCAACATCATAAAGCTATACATAAACAGTATGAATATTAAAAATGCCATAGTGTGGGGACTTAAGAGTGTACATATTAGAAAAAAAAAAATCACACAATTGTATACGAGACAAGTAGTAGCTTCATTAGATGCTATCATAAAACCATAAATAAGTTGTTATCTCTATGTCTAGTTTATGTAACAAGTATTGAAGGGGCCTTGTAACCCTATAACTAGATAGAAGACATAGAAGTGGAAAGAATAAAGAGAGTAAGGAAGAGGAAATAAGTAAAGAGGTACATATAAATTTTTGTAGGATAGTGGTGCTAGGTAGCACTCAAAAGAGAAAATGAAGGAATACCTTGTAACAAAAAGTTGATTTCATCAGTGATGCCAAATTGTGTTGCATCAATAATAGTTGATTTCAGACGTGTTTCGTTGCTGCATGTTTCCATGTGGTTTGATAGGGTAAAATGGAATTGACGGTACTGTATATTTTTATTAACAAACTCAACAGAATGTTCATTTTCATGGTTGAATTGTAGCATAAATAGTTCCTTTGCAAGAATCCCAATGAGTTTAGTTGCAGCCTCATCAAAAGCTGTTGCCCAAAGATTGCCTGTGGGGTCTTCAATCTTGTCTTGAAGAACGTATCTATAGTTACATTCTGGGAAAGTAGCTAGACACTTTGAACAAAACCAATGTTCGTCAACATTTTGTTCTACTCTTTTTTTGCATTGTTTAGCCCCAATTTCATTGGGACAAGCTAGATAGCTGTTAGTTTTGGTCTTAATGAAAAACAAGGTTGCTCTAGCAACGCATTATACTAGTTGTAGAGAACGTGAAGGTTATTTTGCTTTAAAATGGTGGTTGGCCCTACAAGGTCTTCTTTGGGTAGGAGGATTTGTAGTCCATTTGATACAAACCAAGATAATAGTTGCTTTTTCTCATCGATATCAGGATTTATAAATAATTGCGATGTTGCCAATTTATTCACCACCTTACCATTGTATTCAATGACCCGACCATTTTTTATAGGAAGAATAATAACCTTTTGTAGATGGTACATTTCTTGTAGTTGATTGTTTTCTTTTTGGGTCATTTTACCCCACAAAGTAATAGTTACAGTGGACAAAGACATATCTATAAGTTTGAGAGTCTGCCTAAGGACCTCAGTCGCATCACTTTTGCATTTTATTGTAGAGGAAGTATCAACACATATAACGATTCCAATGAGATCAAGAGAAGAGTTAATGTTTTGAGATAGGATATCTTGAATGTGCATATATGGGAAATGCAATGTTGGAATTAAGCAATCATCTTCACAACGGTTGACCTTGGAATCATTAGCCAATGGGAATTCAATATCACTATTAAGCTTATTATAAAACTTGTTAGCAGATTTGATAGTATCACGAGACAATGTATAAACACTTCCAAGCTGAATATGTTGGAAGTGGAGATCTACTATTTCATTAGTGCAAGTGACACGGACTTCTGTTCTTTCACTGTCAACCATATCAAAACTAAACATGTGCCCATTTCCTTTGTTGTTGTTGAAATGGTGGATGTCTTTCTTTGCAGTAACACAACCTTGTATCATCCACTGTGGTTGGAAAGGATTCAAGCTTCTAACAGGAGAAATAGTAGATGGAGGAAGTTTTCTTAGTAGGGATGTATGGGTAAGTGCACCAAGTTGTGGTGCCAAAAAGATGACACCTTTTTTTCTCATTCTAGTTTTGCAAAGCGCGTACGTGCTATAGTGCGTACGCACTATAGTGCGCACACACTATGGCTTGGGTGTGCCAAGCCATAGCACGTACGCACTATAGTGCGTATGCATTAAAGTGCGTGCACACTTTTCAAAAAAAAATTACAAAGCGCGTACGCGCTATTTAAAAGTAAATTTAAAAAGCTTTAAATAGCACGTGCGCACTATAGGGCGCACATGCTATTTAGAGCTTTATATTTTACCAAGCCTAATGTTTGGCTTTGCTTTGGGGATCCAACCCAAAGCTTTGGAGTCTATAAACTAGTTTGAGACGTGTTTTGCTGCAAACATACAAAAAATGATTGATTTTTCTTGTGTGCTCTCCTTCCAGTTTCCTCATGGTTGAGCATCGATAAAATCAGGTTACATGACATTGTAGGTCTCTGTGTTAGGCACACAACCATATAATTTGTTTTTTATTTGAACTATTTCAAGCCTTTCATCTATAATTTATTTTGAATGTATGTCCATTTTTTGTCAAAAACCAACATGCACTAATTGGGCTGTAGATTTTAGCTCATTCATTGAATTTTGCAAAAACTTAGTTTTTTAGAAACTAGACTCCATTCTACACACTTTGAAAAAAAGAATTTTAGATTTTAGATTAGTTTTCAATCATTTCTAGGGGGAGCACACAGATATTTCACATTTTTGGGATGTGTCTGATTAAAAAATTCATAAAAAAAAAGATACACATTATAAAATTACATAAAAAATCTGGGATTAACTACATAGTGTTAGGTAACTTTTGACTGAAGCGATTAAAGATTTTCAAAAAAAAAGTTAAAATTTTAGGGGGGCCATACTTTGTACTATGTTATGTTTTTCTGGAATAACCAGTACCACTTTTTGTGGCCCCCTTTTTTGAGGACCTAAAACTAAACCATTTTGAAAAAAAATTAGCAGTTTAGAAACTAGATTCAGAGGACTATGACTTTTGTTTTTGTCATATCTTAAAATTTTGAGCGTAACTATCTTCAAATTCTTGTTGAAGTCCAGAAATTGGTGATTTCAAGAAAAAGGTGTCCACTTATACCCCCCTTTTGGCACCACAACTTGGTGCACTTACCCTTATGCAAGCCAAACATGAACTTTGGAGGAGTTGGTGGAATGGATGTGAGAAGTTCTTTTGTATTTGTCAATGTATCTGAAGAAGGTCGTTCCTTTTCTACAAGTTTCTCAGGTTCTTTGCAGAAGAAGGTAGGGTTGCCAATTATTGCATGTATTGGGGAGGAGGCTAGTAGTTTGGAGACTACAATCCACCTACAGATTAAAAAAGATTTATATATTAAGTATTTTGTGTACTTGGATGGCACAACGAAAATGATATATTATAAGAAAGATTCTATGATAGGTGGCTTACCCTAACGAACAAATGGTAGGAATAGTAAATTCAGGAAGTTGGATTATAGTGCCCTTTTGAATTTGTCTTGTTGTGATAAGGTCAAAAAAGTTGCATGACAAGGTAGCTTTTTGTAAGTGGACCCCATCAGAGAGCTCTAACTTGTGTCTAGTTGTCAATTAATTTGTATGACCAATTGGTGCAATCGAATATACTTGAAGAAACGGATGCGCGTCTAGTTTGTCACTATTGAGAAGTGCAATAACATCTTGTGTCAATGATGGAGACATGACTAAATGGATTGGTATTGAACCTATTATTTATGGAGAGGTTTTAAGCATTTTTTAGAATTTTGAAACACACAAAAAATAAAATATATTGAGCATGGAAACATAGAATGTAATGGAAGGATAAGATGTTTGTAATAGACATATAACCAAAATCACAGTATTCTAAAAGTAGAAGACTAGTGAAATAAAAGAAGATAGAAATTTTTTTGGTTGTAATATATAACATAACATGAATGATTAAATCTTGAACCATTATTTCTTGTGTAGACATGTATACAAAAATGAAGAGTTGGGCTAACGTAAGTTGGAAGGAAAAATGTAGCAAAAGATAGAAAGATGCACCTTCACGCAAAAAGTAGGTAAGAGCATGTTGTAGAACTTGTAAATGATAGATAGAGTAACTCCTAGAAATGCAAAAAGAGGGAAAACAAAGTTAGACAATAAAATTAATAAGATGCACATTTTGCGGAAATTGGACTCTAGTAATATAGCTGATTAGTATTTGTTACTAAAGAAATATTCTAAAAGAAAAAAAGTTGTCATGGCATCAATTAAAACTGGTTAATCAATATCTCAAACTATGCATGGAATAAACTTAATGATATATGTGGGTAGCATTAAAATGTGAACTAGTTGTATCCATCTAAAATTAAAAAATAAAAGTAAAATATGTATAGTCACAAATATTAGGAGGAAAGAATATATATAGAATATGACGGCTAACTTAATCAGTCTTTAAAATAATTAGTAACACATATTTAGTCACGTGAAATAAGAATAAACTTAGTTAAATTATGGATTTAAAAAAGCAATGTTAATTTTAGATATAAATACTAATGGAAAAAAAATAAGAATAAGAATAGTTAAATTATGGTTTTCAACCAAATCTATTTTACTATAGTGTATTTTACTATGAAAGAAAAATACAAAAATATTAAGGGTACATTTAGTTTCTAATTATTTCAATTTAGAATTGCAATATAATAGAAAATTAAATTTTTCGAAAAAACAAGTAATTGACAAAAGCATGCCAATAGTAATCAATAAATATAGGATGTAGTTGTTTAGGTAGTTTAGATCATTACATCTTGTTCTTGAGTGATATACTGCTAAGAAATGAAAGTTGAAAAAACATAGACAACATTTGATAGGGTAAATCTATTTTGCAATACGTTTAGAAACAATTCATTTATGACACCTTTTATGAGGAGTTTATAACACTCTATATACTTTCTTATGAACTGAATACTTGTAGAATTTATAGCATGTGTACAAAGAGGAATAGGCCCATCAACTAGACCCCAAAAAAGAGCTTTCAACAACGAATAACAAAATTATATCAATGAGCTCTTCAATGACCACTATCTATTTGAAGTTTGCATTGGACATATCACATTATTATTAAATCCATAACACATTGCTATGTGCGGTTGAGGTAGTTCTGAAGTGTACGACAAATGACTAGAGGATTCACTTGACGATAATGTTCATCAACATTAATTTCCCTCAGGTAAGTATAGAATCCAACACATTTGACATAATTGGCACAAAAATTCTGAAGCATATTGTGTATAGCCAAGACTTCGAATTCTTTGACATCACATGTTCGCCCACTGATTACTTTTAGTTGTTCAACATTTAGTTGACAAGCAAGATTAAGTGAACTTGCGTAATGCTCAATCTCTGTTTCTGGAAATCCTTGCCAGTTGATGGATGAGTTTGAGTGAGATGACGAAAGTGCAATACTTATTTCAAACATGCTACTTGATATATCTATAATCTGGTCTTGAAGTGGATGATGTGCCATGACCTATCAAATAGTTAAAATGTTAAATATATGATGGAATACAAACTGTACATTATTTTGGGTCAATGGAATGTAGTGGACATAAAAAAAATCACCATCCCCAAGCCAAAAGTGGAACAAAATTTATAAGAATGTAGGTCATTTTAACATAGCTTGGGACCGAGATTCTAGCTAGTGGATTTCAATATAGAGACATAACTGTCGTCGATAGAAATTGTAGCCGACAGGGTGTTGTCATCGGTAAAGATTTTGTAGTTGATGGGCCCACAGGTTCATGTCATCAATAAAGATTTTGGCCGACAGGTAGATTAGGATTGTTTTGTAGCCGACGGACTCCTTCGGGAAGGTTCGGCGGAAAGTATTTATACCCTGTCTGGGATCATTGTAAATGATCTTATCAGATCTGATCTTATCCTATGCTCTGGATGTAATTTGTTGGCATATGCGAATAAAGGAGTACTACGGTTGCTGTTTGTGTTCATTATCTGTGTGCATTAATCATTGAATCATTCAACCTATGCGGTAAACAATAACAAAGGGGTATCAATACAAATAAAAATGCATAGTAATAAAGTTTGTTTTTACAGAATACATAGCAATTTAAAAAAGTTGTTTAATCTTCGTATGGTCACCGGAAATCAAAAAAACCTTATTGGAGAAAATAATAGAGAATTATCCAATGCCCAGACTAGACAAAATTTGACATTATGGCCTACATAATGCAACTGCTTTTTGTTCTATTGGTTGTGAAATTATGGTAAATGCTATTAATTCTTTTTACCACCACAAACTCTATTTAAATGATTGTGTTGAGCAGAAATACAATGTCTAATGTTAACAAAACTAATAAATATAGAGTAAAGCATTGTGAGGAGGTTTAAGCATATGGAAAATAAATAAACTATTCTAGAATATTAGTTCTGTTAACAAAATGTCAAAGATATCAACAAGACATATAAATCGAGATGTTAGCTATAAAGGATAAAACTATAAATGCTATTAATAATTTGAAACTCTTAAAAATGTAAATGCATTATATTCACATAATGTATATGTGCTTTGTATACAACGTTTAATCTAGTTAAAAATATAATTTCATTTTATTAAGACATTTAAAAGTCATATTGGCATCCTCTCATAAATCCTTGCAATAGTCATGTTGGCATCGACATATATCCTTGCAATATTTGTTGGTGTTTATAGGAGGGAAAAAAACATAATTAATCAAGGATTGTACATGTAAAATACACATAAAAAATAAAGTTAAAGACAATAAATCATTATTTTTCATGTATATTTTTTATATACTATTGTCTAAAATAGAAATGGAAGATATTAAATGATCATCCATCTTACATTTTTTTTCTATTAAGATAGTTTAAACATTTACAAGTATAACCGAGAGTCTGAGAAAAAGCACAGATGAGATCACACCCCCAATTACATGTACAATTACAAAAATTTTGGGGGGTGAAAACAAAACTTAAAAGATCGAAGTACTATCAGCTTTTACCATTACATACATTGATTACAACTTTTCTTTATATATATTTATCAAAAAAAAAATCAAGCTGATGGAACAAGCTAGCTCCAGTCAAGATCTGGTTGAGCCCCTAGAACTTCATTAGGGTTCTGAATCACAACAGCAGTAGCCTCCTCCTGACTGGTTACGTTGAGTCCTTGCAACACATTACATACATTGTTCAACTCTGCTGCCTCTGAAGGAGCTAGGAAACTCTAGTATTCAGCAATATAGTTTGCTGAATGCACATTATCCTTGTTGATCAGCAACCTGCCTTCTTGCATAAGTAACATGAAATCACTCCTGGAAATATGAAGCACCAAAGCAACCTAAGACATAATACGAAAATGGGTGAGTTTAAAGTTAAACTCAGTGAGTACCTTTCTCTCTTCCTGAAAGATTTCTTTGTTCCTATCCTTCCAAAGAGTCTATAAAATCTCAGTAGAAAGAGCAAACCAAAAGGTGTTGAGTTTAGAATCAAATTTCTCTACATAGCCAGCAAGAATTTCACCCCAGGAGACACTACCAGCACAATTCCATACACTAGAGGAACTATGAAAAATAGACCACAACTTGTGGGCATAGACACAATCAAAAAATAAATGCTCAAAAGATTCAGTCACATTACACAAACTGCAAGAAATTGGGGATAAACCAATAGAAGAAAGAATTTGACCCATAGCTAACTTTTTTAACAATAGCAACCATTTAAAACAAAGCTTTTTAGGCTCGGCTTTACCCTTCCAAAAATGAAAAAAAAAAAAAAAGACCAATCAGAGAATGGATTAATTTGCCTCCAGCACTAGATCACTCTAGCAATGAGAGAAGAATCATTCTTCATACACAAATATAGCTCTTTGGTAGTAGTGTCTTTCAACAGGACACCATCAACCCACTTAGTTTTATCAAGAAAGACCTTTGAGTCAATAATATCACAAGGGCTATTAAATTTGATCGCTTTCTTAATCAAAGTGAAAGTCTTTTTCTATGAATTAGGAATATTAAATCTGCCTTTTATCTCCTCCCACACCCCTAACCTCCCACCTATCAAGATATCCTGAATCAATGAAATCCCCTTCAAATTCCAAGCTTTGACTGAACAACTCTGAGTAAGGGCCAAAGCTTTGTTATTATACGAAAGCCCCCACCAAATGGATCTATCCCTCTCAAGGAAATAAGGAGCTCCTCTTGCAGCTTCTCTATCCTGTATATACTTCCTCACCTAAATCCAAGCCTTTCAAAATGTTTGAAATTTTTTTGACCCAAACAGTCTCATCTTAAATTCCCCTAAAACAATGTCAATCACTGGAACATCCTTCCAATTCTTACCTTTCCTAATGATAGATTTCAAAAGGTTATTCCTAATAAGAATTTTCCATGGTTCATCTCCCAATAATGCTTTGAACACCCATTTGGATGCAAGAACCAAACCTTGGGCTTTAATATCCTTCAACCCCAAACCTCCTTGACTTCTTACTTGACAACACCATTCCCACTTAACACAATGCCTCGTCTGGTTCCCTTTACCATCTGACTAAAGAAAGTCTCCCAAAATTCTTTCTAGCATGTTCACATGAGAGTTAAGAAACATCCAGGCCAAAGCAATATAAATATTTAAAAAAAAAAAAATTATGAGAGGAAAGAACTTTCTGCACCACTTGCAATCTACCAACAAAAGACAAGGAATGGGTCTGCCATTTCAAGTGCGTGCTTTTTATTAATTTTTCCATAGACCCAATCTCACATCTTATTAAGATTTGGCTCAACTGAGAAGGGGATACCCAAGTACCTAACAATCTGATTAGGTCCAAACCAGTGCCAACCCTTACTGACCAACCAATCTGGAGGATCAACAGACCAACCCAACACATTGGATTTAGAAGGTGAAATCTTGGACCCAGAGGCCATATAAAAGAAGTTGATCCTTTTATAAGCATTCTCAAAATTTTGCTCTAAAAGCCCTAGGAACAAAGAAGTGTCATCTGCAAACTGAGCATTAAGCAACACCTCCCCATTAGGCAAGGAGATGCCTTTCAATGGAGGACTCAACTCCTTTGCCCTTAGAATGTAAAACAAAGCATTTGCTGCAATAACAAACAACAAAGGGGCAATCAGGCAGCCTTGCCTCATTGACCTTTCCAACACAATAGGTTCTGACAAGCACCCATTCACATCTATGATAGTACTGGCATCCTTAAAGAGAACATTAATCCACTTGTAGTAAGATTCCGGAAAGCCAGATGCTTTAAGCATACCTGTTACAAATTCCCACTCAATCCTATCATAGGCTTTCTCAAAATCTAACAGAATCATAGCTACATCTCGCTCATCATTCTTAGCCCAATTCATAGCCTCCCAACTAGTGATCAGATTCTCTAGGATATACCTTCCTTGGATAAAACCAGTTTGTGTCTATGACACAAACTTATTTAGCAATAAAACAATTCTTCTAGCAAGCACTTTAGCAAGAATTTTATAAGATAGATTTAGTAAAGTTATGGGTTTCCAATTTTTAACCAGAGACTTATCCTCCACTTCAGGCAAAAGCTTAATAACTCCTTTATTAATGGAGCCCCTAATGACCCCTTCTTTAAAGCTTCTTCATACACAACCAACAGCTCAAGGCAAATCCAACTTTTATTTATCTTATAGAACTCAGCCGGGAAGCCATCCAAGCTAGGAGACTTTCCATTAGGAAAGGAGTCAATAGCAGCTTCAATTTCCCCCACCGAGATCTCCTTACTAAGATTAATTTGCTCCTCTTCCGAAATCTTAAGAGGAATGAGTTTAAAACAATCTTCCACCACTATTCTGCTTTTTGGAGTCATCTCTGAAGAGAATAAGTTGCTATAAAAACTATAGAAAGCATGTTGAACGTCCTCGGGGTCATTTGAAATTCTATCCGCAACCAGAATATCACTTATAAGTTCTCTTTTGTGCTTGGCTTTAATAATGTTAAAAAAGTACCCCGATCCTTTATCCCCTTCATCATTCCAATTCATCCTAGCTCTAATCCTCTGCCCTTGAATCTTGTACCTCTGTATGCAACTCAAATGATGTTTAATACTCGCCATTTACAATTCCAATTCCTCACTCCGCCCTATTTCTTTGTAACTCTTTTTTTGCCCGAATCAACTTATTCTACCATAAAGATTCCTCTTGATTCCTATCCATGGCTAACTTCTTACCAATTACTTGCAGAAGATTTTTCCAAGTCTCCACTTTTAAGTTCCAGAGATCAATAGGATCAAGCAAAGGGTTACTAATATTAAGAATCTCAGTAACGATGACTATGGCCTCAACATTATCAAGATCCTCGAGAAGAGAAGAATTAAGTTTGAAAGAATTGTGAGTCCTCTTAGAAAATGGAGAATTCCTCAAAGCTTCTATCCTACAACAAGTATGTATAGGTGAATAATTAGAGAGAGAAGCTGGAACAACTTGGACTGGAGCATGACTATTTTGATGCAGGAAAGAAACAGAAGAACTGTCCCCATACACCCTATCCAATCTACAATACACCCTATGCTTACTCGACTAATTATTGCACCAGGTAAACCAAATGTCTTGAAACTTGCCATGCATATTTGCCATGGGATCCACCAAGTTGAACTTTCTTTTGAATTTAAACCAAAAATACATTTCATTACCTTTCCAACAATGAGGCAAGCCTCTAGCCTTATCAATTATGTGTTCCACCATGTTAAAATCCCCCACGACTACCCATGAAATCTTTGGCAAGTGCACACAACACCACTCCCATAGTTCTGTTCTTTCTCTATAATTATTTGAAGCATACACATTACAAACACCAAAAACACTTTCACCTTGTTTGATAACAACCCAAATTACCCTCTGACACTGGGAGCATCCATGGCTAACAATATAAATTTCCCATTTTGGGTGAATAAGCATAGCCAACCTTCCCTCTCTCATGGTTGGAGTAGAAGCCTATAGCCTTGTCCCAAAGGAACTTCAACATAGAATATGCTTGAAATCTGACCACCTTAATCTTCTGTAAACAAATAATATCCTTATCCTTCAACTTATTGCACCACCTTCTAACTAAATACTTCCTATCAGGCATTTCTAATCCCCGAACATTCCAACTATGGATATGCAACATCATGATAATTTAGGGGGAGTTTTGGAACTCTTGCAAAGCTTATTAAAACAATTAGGAAGATTCCTCCTCCCTCTATCCCCTAAAGGGCCGAAGCTTCTCTCTACAGTCTTCCTTTTCTTTCTACTAACCTTTGTAAATTGCCCCTCTGAATTAGAAACTACTAGAGCTAAAGATCCAAGTGAGGAAGCGAGAGCCGAAGACATAGAAAGCACCTCCTTATTACCTTGCTGAATTTTAACTGCCCTCTCTTTAATGGATATGAGGGCTAATTGTTGGGCATTCAGAGCAGGCTAAACATTACTAACTGCCTGGGGGGAATCAGATTGACTTGTTGATAGGGGGGAGGCTATGGGTGCAAGAATAATATCCGAGGCACCACCATTAGCCGACACCACATTAAACTTCTCTTCAAAAAGAGGATTTGCCAACGACAAAAAACTATTTCTTATAGGGATATCTATAGTATTAACAGCTGGAGGCTATAAACCCGGGGTGGTAATGGGATCCCCCGTTTGCAAACTACCACTCTTCATAACATGAATATTAGACCCCTCATCTTTATTAGGGATTTTGTTTGCATTCTTAATACCCGTGACTGGTAAACCGGAAGTTTTCAGGTTATTGACCACATTAAATTTTTCTTTACAAGAAGGATAGAGAGTCGGGCAATCCTTTTTGGTATACCCATTAAGTCTGCAATGAAAACATGCATTTAAATTCCCCAAGAGGGCAATCTCCCAACAAAACCTTTCTCCCTCAAAATCTAATGAAATATTATCAAGAAAATCCACATCCGGAGCCAGAGCCAAAAGAACTCTCGCATTAAGGTGAGGCAATGTCACCCTGGACAGCTCAACTTGTAACACTGAGCCTAACGGTTTAAGAATTTGTGGGATGAATGGCCAAAATTCCACATTCAAATTTTTAATTTCTACCCAATTTGGTGGAGCGCTAGCAACTACCTTATTAAAATCACCTTTTGGAGACCATGGGTAGACCTTGAACATAGACCTACCAACATTCCAAAATCTTTTTTCCAAAACTCTTACTTGCATGCTGTGATTTTTCAAAAAAATAACAAACCCTTTTGTATCATTCTACAATACGTCACATAAATGCCAAGCTTTTTTCCCATACTATCGCTAGCCAATCATCAAAAAACTTCCTAGCAAGCAAAGCCTCTTTATCCAAACAAATGAAGAAAATAGCAATGCTTTTCAACCTAGACCTTTCATTCAAAATTGTAGACACCATGTCCTCGTTGGGGGAAAGAGAATGAACCTTAGGGCTGAGAGAAGGATACTTACCATTCTCTCCTCCACTTCCACCAGCGGTGGCACTGCTTCCGTCGGGGAATCCACCTCCATTGGTTGCGGCTCGTCTTCCTTTTCCTCCTTGCAACTTTGATTCCGTATTTTGTCTGCGAATAACACCCTTAAACACCGCTACTGCCGAGAGGGACAGAGAACTTTCAGCCACCACTTGTTTGTAAAACAACTTTCCTTCCCCATCACCAACATTCCTGACTACAGATTTATGAGTGCCCGTCTCAGACGTACTCCTACCCATGTCATTCTGCAAATTGCAATCCTTCCCTCCGCAATGATTCGGCTCTCCCATGGCATGAGTGAACCAGGCCGAGGGCAAATTTCACACCACACCTTGGGGGCTCGAAATAATGAAACAATGAAACCCAAGCCAAATGGAGGACAAATGCAAACAAAGTACTTACTGCAACCAAGCAAAGGGTACAGGTGACACAAGCCAAACAACATGACTCACAAGACACAAACCAAGCAGAATCCAAGATTGACATCATTCAAACACGTGGCAAGTTGCAAAGCCCATTTTTCCCCTTGTTTCCATCATCATCCATCTTACATTAAAAATATTGTAACTTAACTTATTTCATTTTATAATTGTGAAATTAGGTTTATGATTTAAAAAAAATAAAATAAAATTATATAAGTCAGATATTCATTTTAAACTTTAAAATTCTAAGTAAAATGTTAAATTAATTTTTTTTTATGAATAAAATTATATATTTTTAAAGTAAAAATATCATAATTTATAATTATTAATTTTTTGAATCAAATAATATTTAATATCATTTTACTAGATTTATTTTTTAATATATAATAATTTGGGGAATTATAAATTGATTGTGCAAACAAAACGACAATGAAATCTTAGAAAAACATGGAATTAATTCTAAAGACTTTTGGGAAATTTTTTTTTCCTATAAATCCTTCGTAAAACGAAAATACATATTTTTATGGACACATATCTTCATGCCATATTTGTTCAGATTGAAAACCAAAAAAAGCCAGGTAGTAATAGGAGTCAGATCCCACACAAGGGTCTTTTCCCTTTCCTTTCTTGGTGACTACGCTTATTTCTAGACCACTTGTTTCGTACGACATTAAATATCTACAAGCTAAAATAAAAAGGAGAAGGGTTGGTGACTACGCTTATTTCTAGACCACTTGTTTCGTACGACATTAAATATCTACAAGGTAAAATAAAAAGGAGAAGGGGAAAAGTGTTGCACTAAGGGCGAGAAGGGGAAAAGTGTTGCACTAAGGGCATTTGAAACTTCTTGTTGCTATTGTGATGTAAAAAATTGACTTCTAGAAATAAACAAATTTTTACATAACCATAAACTCGCCACTCACAGAAACTATAAGACGCAGAGAAAAGATGCAAGAAACAAAACACTAAGCTGGAAAGAAAAGATGCAGGAAAGCAAAACTTTGAAATAAAATTAAATAAAAACCTGGAAATGTAGACAACTTCGAAAAGCAATGTAGAGCTTTTGATCCAATGTTGCGTCTATATCATTGTTGAAGAAAAGCAAAAACATTCGAACTACGAAAACTTTCAAAGATATAATAAACATAATGAAGAGGATTTCCTTAGCCACGATCCATTGTGGATGGATTTAGAATCAATTAGACGAAATGAAATAACACTTAAAGTGCATAACGAAGAGTACAAAAAACTAATAATTTGCAAAGAAATTTAATTGTGAATAAACAAGACGAAATAAAGCAATGAATATAGATATCAATTGAATACCTGCACAAGTATAAGTATTGGGAATTGTCTTTCAAATGCTATTCAAGTAGACTGATATACAAAAAATTGTGTCACTGGTCTTTGGATTTATACTATTGCTCTACACACGTACGTCTGATGACAAGTCAAGCATCCCTTATTATTCACATGCAAATTGCACTAGAATGGCATTTGTAGTGTAGCAAAAAAAAAATCGAAGTAATTTTGTGTTGAAAGACTATGAAATATTAGGGGATGTTTGACAAATAACTAAAAGAAACACGAGTTATTGTTTTAGCAACTTCTTTTGTATGTCATTCCACGTTTCAATGGGCAATAACAATTCCACATTTCAACTTGTGGAATGGTGATTGTGGCTTTCTAGGACTATATCAAAAATTGATGGATGTCTACCTAGATGATTGGATTATACATAGCATGCTCAACGACCATGCTGCAAAGCTTTGCTTGATGTTGGACAAGTGTTGGAAATGCAGTTGTCATTCATAATTAAAAAGTGCATTAGATATTTGTTCAATGCAGTTGTTATTCATAATCCACTTATCCAACATCATTTCCAACACTTGTCCGTCAAGCAAAGCTTTACAGCATGATCGTTGAGCATGCTATATATAGTCCAATCATCGAGGTAGACATCCATCAGTTTTTGATATAGTCCTAGAAAGCCACAACCACTATTGTATAAGTTGAAACGTGGAACTGTTATTGCCCGTTGAAACGTGGAACAACATGCAAAAGAAGTTGCTAAAATAGTAACTCGTGTTTCCTTCAGTTATTTGTCAAATGTCCCTTAGTATTTCAGTCTTTCAACACGGAATTACTTCAATTTGTTTTTTGTTATGCTACAGATGTCATTCTACTATAGTTTGCATGCGAATAATAAGGGACGCTTGACCTGTCAACAAACGTACGTCTGTAGCGCAATAGTATAAATACAAATTCCAGCAATACAATTTTTTGTTTATCAATCTGCCTGAATAGTATTTCAAAGATGATTTCCAATACTTATACTTTCGCAGGTATTCAATTGATATCTATATTCATTACTTTATTTTGTCCTATTTTTTCACAATTAAATTTCTTTGCAACTTATTTGTTTCTGTACTCTTCACTCTGCACTTTGAGTGTTATTTCATTTCATCTAATTGATTATAATTCCATCCACAATTTGTAGTTGGGTAAAGAATCCTCTTCATTATGTATATTTTATCTTTGAAGGTTTTCGTAGTTTGAATGTTTCTGCTTCTCTTCAGCGATGATATAGACACAACATTGGATCAAAAGCTCTACATTGCCTTTCGAAGTTGTCTACATTCCCATGTTTTTATTTAATTTTATTTCAATATTTTGATTTCCTGTGTCTTTTCTTTCTAGCTTAGTGTTTTGTTTCCTGCATCTTTTCTCTGTGTCTTATAGTTTCTGTGAGTGGCGAGTTTATGGTTACGTAAAATTTTATGTATTTCTAGAAGTCAATTTTTTACATCACAACAGCAACAAGTTTCAAATGCCCTTATTGCAACACTTTTCCCCTTATTTTTATTTTAGCTTTTAGATATTTAATGCCATATGAAACAAGTGGTCTAGAAATAAACTTAGTCACCAAGAAAGGAAAGGGAAAAGTCCCTTGTGTGGGATTTGACTCCTCTTACCCCGTGACTTTTATTTGGTTTTCAATATGAACAAATATGGCGTCAGGATATTTGTTTTCATAAAAATATATATATTTTTGTTTTTGAAAAGATTTTTATGAAATATTTTTTTCCTGAAAGCCTTTAGAATTAATTCCATGTTTATTTAAGATTTCATTGCCATTTTGTTTGCACATTCAATTTATAATTCCTAGAATTATTATTTATTAAAAATAAAATTTATTAAAATGATATTAAATATTATTTGATTCAAAAAATTAAAAATTATAATATTTTTACTTTAAAAACTACAATTTTATTCATATAAAAAAATTAATTTAACATTTTACTTAGAATTTTAAAGTTTAAAATGAATATAAGACTTTAGAATTGAAAAAAAAATCATAAACCTATTTTCACAATTATAAAATGAATAAGTTACGATAATTTTAATGTAGTTTGGATGATGATTTAATGTCTTTTATCTCTATTTTAGACAATAGTATATAAAAAATATAGATGAAAAATAATGATTTATTATCTTTAACTTGATTTTTTATGTCTATTTTATATGTACAATCCTTGATTAATTATGCTTATTTTCCTTCTATAAACACCAACAAATATTGCAAGGTTATATGTGGATGCCAACATGACTATTGCAAGGATATATGAGAGGATGCTAACATGACTCTTAAATGTCTTAATAAAATGAAATTATATTTTCAACTAGATTACACGTTATATACAAAGCACATATACATTATGTGAATATAATGCATTTACATTTTTAAGAGTTTCATATTATTAATAGCATTTATAGTTTTACCCTTAATAGCTAACATCTCGATTTATATGTCTTGTTGATATCTTTGATATGTTGTTAAGAGAACTAATATTCTAGAATAGTGTATCTATTCTCCATATGCTTAAACAACCTTACGATGCTTTATTCTATATTAATTAATTTTGTTAACATTAGACATTGTATTTCTGCACAACACAGTCATTTAAATAGGGTTTGTGGTTGTAAAAAGAATTAATAGCATTTACCATGATTTCACAACCGATAAAACTAAAAGTAGTTGCATTATGTAGACCATAATGTCAGATTTTATGTAGTCTGGGCATTGGATAATTCTCTATTATTTTCTTCAACAAGGTTTCTCTGATTTCCAGTGACCATACGAAGATTTAACAACTTTTTAAAAAATTTATGTATGTTTTTAAAACAAACTTTATCACTATGCATTTTTATTTGTATCGATAACCCTTTGTTCTGTCTCTATACTGAAGTTCGCTAGCTAGACTCTCGGGCAGGCTATGTAAAAATGACCTACATTCTTATAAGTTTTGTCCCACTTTTGGCTTGGGGATTGTGATTTTTTTTATATCCACTGCAGTCCATTTACCCAAAATAATGTACAGTTCCTATTCCATCATATATTAACATTTTAACTATTTTATAGGTCATGACACATCATCCGCTTCAAGACCATATTATAGATATATCGAGTAGCATGTCTGAAATAAGTATTCCACTTTCGTCATTTGACTCAAACTCATCCATCAACTACCAAGGGTTTCCAAAAACAAAGATTGAGCATTGCACAAGTTCACTTAATCTTGTTTGTCAACTAAATTTTGAACAGCTGAAAATAATCAATGGGTGAACATGTGATGTCAAAGAATTCGAAGATTTGGCTATACACGATATGCTTCAGAATTTTTGTGCCAATTATGTTAAATGTGCTAGATTCTATTCTTACTTGAGGGAAATGCATGCTGATGAAGTATATTATCATCAAGTCAATGCTCCAGTCATTCGTTGTGCATTTTAGGACTACCTCAACCACACTTAGCAATGTGTTATGGATTTAATAATAATGTGATGTCCTATGCAAACTTCAAAAAAACCGTGGTCATTGAAGAGCTCATGATATTGTTTTGTTATTCATTGTTGAAAGCTGTTTTTTTTGGGTCTAGTTGATAGGCCTATTCCTCTTCGTACACATGCTATAAACTCTACATGTATTCATATCACAAAGAAAGTCTATAGAGTGTTATAAACTCTTTGTAAAAAGTGTCATAAATGAATTGTTTCTAAATGTATTGCAAATTTAATTTACCCTATCAAACGTTGTCTATATTTTTTCAGCGTTTATTTCTTAGCAGTAGACCACTATGGAACAAGATGTAATGATCTAAACTACCTAAACAAATACATCCTATAAATATAGATTGCTATTGGCATGCTCTTGTTAATTACTTGCTTTTTCGAAAAATTTAATTTTATATTATTATGTTGCAATTCTAAATTGAGATAATTAGAAACTAAATGTACCCTTAATATTTTTGTATTTTCTTTCATATTACATACACTATACTAAAATAGATTTGGTTGAAAACCATAATTTAACTATTCTTATTCTTATTTTCTTTCCATTCGTATTTATATCTAAAATTAAAATTGCTTTTTTAAATCCATAATTTAACTAAGTTTATTCTTATTTCATGGGACTAAATATGTTTTACTCATTATTTTAAAGACGGATTAAGTTAGCTTTCATATTCTATATATATTCTTTCCTCCTAATATTTGTGACTACATATTTTGCTTTTGTTTTTTAATTTTAGATGGATAAAACCAATTCACATTTTAATGCTACCCACACATATCTTTAAGTAAGTTTATTCCACGCATAGTTTTAGATATTGATTAATTAGTTTTAATTGATGCCATGACAAATTTTTTGCTTTTAGAATATTTCTTTAGTAACAAATACTAATCAGCTATATTACTAGAGCCCAATTTCCGCAAATGTGCATCTAATTAATTTTATTGTCTTGACTTTTTTTCCCTCTTTTAGTATTTCTAGGATTTATTGTATCTATCATTTACAATTTCTACAACATGCTCTTACCTACTTGTTGTGCGAAGGTGCATCTTTCTATCTTTTGCCACATTTTTCTTTCCAACTTAGGTTAGCCCAACTCTTCATTTTTGCATACATGTCTACATAAGAAATAATGGTTCAAGATTTAATCATTCATGTTATGTTATAGATTACAACCAAACATTTTCAATCTTCTTTTATTTCATAGTCTTCTACTGTTAGAATACTGTGATTTTGGCTATATATCTATTACAAACATCTTATCCTTCCATTACATTTTGTTTCCATGCTCCTTAATATAAAAAAATATATTTTTTGTGTATCTATTCTAAACAATGCTCAACTCCTCTTCATAAATAATAGGTTCAGTACCAATCCTTTTAGTCATGTCTCCGTCATTGACACAAGATGCTATTGCACTTCTCAATAGTGACAACCTAGACGTGCATCTGTTTCTTCAAGTGTATTCGATTGCACCAATTGGTCATACAAATCAATCGACAACTAGAGACAAGTTAGAGCTTTGTGATGGAGTCCACTTACAAAAAGCTATCTTGCCATGTAAGTTTATTGACCTTTTCACAACAGGACAAATTCAAAAGGGCATTATAATCCAACTTACTGCAGTTACCATTCCTACCATTTGTTTGTCAAGGTAAGCCACCTATTGTAGAATCTTTCTTATAATAAACCGTTTTCGTTGTGTTATCTAAGTACAAAAAATACTTAATATATAAATCTTCTCTAATTTGTCGGTGGATTGTAGTCTCCAAACTACTAGTCTCCTCCTTAATACATGGAATAATTGATGTTCGGCTTGCATGCATCCTTACTAAAAAAACCTCCCCCTCTACTATTTCTCCTGTTAGAAGCTTGAATCCTTTCCAACCATAGTTGATCATATAAGGTCGTGTTACTGCAAAGAAAGACATCCACCATTTCAACAACAAAAGAAATGGGCACATGTTTAGTTTTGATATGGTTGACAGTGAAAGAACAAAAGTTTGTGTCACTTGCTTTAATCAAATAACAGACCTCCATTTCCAACATATTCAGACTGGAAGTGTTTACACATTGTCTCGTGGTACTATCAAATCTACTAACAAGTTTTATAATAATCTATGAAGCAAGTACTTGTCTTGTATACAATTGTGCGACTCTATTTTTTTTATAATATGTACACTCTTTAAGTCCACACACTATGGCATTGTTAGTATTACTGTTTATGTATAGCTTTATGATGTTGCTATTTTGGCGGATGACAATTATATAATGTAGTATACAAACCAATTCATTCTACATCCACATAGATTAGTACTATAACCTTTATTGTATAATTCTCACAAGAAAATTTTGTCATGTAAATCGTTAATTACACAAGATTAATTGTAACACATTAGACCTCACAAAGAAAATAACAATGACTTTTGTTGCTACCATACATTCTCCTACACTTGTATATTGTATCAAGGATCAAAGTTATTGATCACTTCTTTTGTCTTTTTTATGTATTACAGAAAATTAATTCAAATCTACATGATCTAGATGGATGGCTTAATCTAACTAGCCATGTTGATCTTCGATCTCGTGAAAGAAGTCGATTGTATTATGCTAGCCATAGAGCTGAAATCAGTGTTGTACTATCTATCGCACATCTTCTTCCCACGCCTCTCTCGTTCATACGCTCCAGACCTACTCCCACCCTTCTACTACCTCTTGAAATCAATTTGCCATTCCACCCGTTCCAACACATCTTCATTCACAAACCCCTCCACTTCCACTTTCACTTGTACAAACTTTTAACAGCCTTTCAGTGTTCAATAGCCCTGATCAACTACAGTCTTGCAAGAGAAGCCACTTGTATTGTGATCATCATAGAGAGGAAATAAGTTCTCACTGAAAACTCAAGCGCACAGAACCACTCCAACAACCATCTGGACAGCGAAACAATCAGTCTTCGTGAGCTTTTCCAACCACTCATGCAAGCTCTCCATGTACACGTATTCAAACACACCTTCCACAACATAGGGCTTCCCATCCACTCTCACTTACCCACATGAATTTGGATGTCTCCTCTTCTTAGACACAACTAAGACATTTAGGACTAGGCTAGATGCATTGTCCAACTTATGCACATGTCATATATGTAATGAGTGCTACTTGGGTATGCTTGTGCTCTCCTCAAACAAAGGCCTAGCTTGTAGGAGATGCATTGCTGAGAAAGATGTTGATCGCTTCTCTGTTGGAAACAATATGGACCCACTTGAACAACCAAATGTTCTTAAAGCTCTCACCCAAGTAGAAGAGATGCTCATTGGATGTGTAAATCCAATCTTACAAGTAACACATGCCCATAGCGGGCAATATAAATATAGTGGTCATACAATCAGCTTCCCCCAAGATATAAAACTCATTGCGAAAACATTGCTGCATAGGCTTCAAGAATTGAATGTTTTAATAATTCGTAGGCTTAATACACATGGGAAGGCTTATGATTTTTATGTGTAAAAGTCATGTTCACAATGCACTCCAATACAAAATCAAATATGACCCTTACTACAATGATGTGCTAATCAATTAGACCACATTATCTCTACTTCTAGATACTACTATTGACCTCTTTGAAACGCTTCGCTCGTTTCATAGTGAACATGACGAGCCACATTCAACCATTAATTACCTTGAAAGAGAACCTATTGACCACGAATAGTTCACACAAAATTCTACCTCATTTATGGTCAGTTTACCAAACAAACAACGTGAGTTGCAAATCATTAAGGAATCTTTGCACCTCGACCACGAACCAAACACCATACTCGACTGACCCCACATTAGTTTGATGTCTATTAATGAGTACAACACTGGGGATTGTTTGATATGACATTTACAACTCTATTCGAAATGGAACTGCACAACCTATGCAAGCTCGGGCAAGAGATTTGCAGCTTCATGAATATGCTCTACACCTTATGCAATTCCATGACGACAGGTTCGGTCAACATCCACACTTTAGATACTTCTTCCTTAACCTTACGATGCACCATTGTAGCCAAGATCTAGCAGCAGTGTTTATTAAACAAAAAATTGATGATAATATACCTTCCACTATAGAAGACCCCCGCTCCCACTTAACAAACCTTCCTAATTGTCACTTAGCTGAAGAATTAATGCATTTTGGATCCACCTTATGAGGTACACGCTCATATTGGAATAAAAATTGCACAAATCTAACAGATTTGATTACCCAAGTAGGTTGTCCCACATTGTTCTTTACATTAAGCTTAGCTTACACAAAATGGCCCGACCTACATGTTGTCCTTTCCCCAAATGTTGCATTTACGAACCTAAACAACAAACAACACATACATAATGTGATTAGGAACCCCCATTCAACAGTGTTATACCTACATCAAAGTTTAACAATCTTTTGTCAAGAGGTCATTGAGAAACTAATGGGTGCAGTCAATAATTGGTATCATTACGAGTAGCAAAATCAAGGATCTGCTCACATTCATGGGTTCATTTGGTTAAAAAATGCACCCAATATGGGTACATTGGATTGGGGTAACCCTTTCAATGTAAAAAAGGCCAAAGAATTCTTTGACCAATATGTCACTGCTTGGAACCCTCGATCCAAATGTGATATTGAAAATGCTATTCATAGGGTCCCAACTCACGATCCATGCTTGCTCAATGCACAAACAATATATGCTACTAATCTACACGTTGACTATGAAGAACTGATTAATCATGTTCAAAGACAAACCAAATGCACTAAGTAAACTTGCCTACAGAAAAGAGGCCACCAAATAGAATGCAGGTATAAAGCACCTTGGAAAGAATATGACGATTCAAGTCGCAAGTCATATGAGCCCGCACGCAATGATGATAGGGTTAACATCCATAATGCACATATGCTTTCTATATGGAGAGAAAACATAGATTACCAACCTGCCACTTCACAACTACTCGTTCTCAGATACATTGCCAAATACGCTTCTAAAGCAAAGAAAAAATCTGAGAGTTGTGTTAATATGCTATTAAGGATTTTTTTAGATGCTAACCAACAAGATAATGCCGTCAAGGCATACCAAAAATTCATGAAAGAAATTATTTTTTGAGCGTGATGTTAGTGCACAAGTTGCAACCGACATTTCATATCGCTCAATGTTGGAAAAAAAATCTTTCATCTCATTAAACCAACTGGTGATGGAAATGAGATACAATCACCTATATACAAGCGTACGTAAATCTCTCCACACACTTAGAGCTACTTTCACTCATTGATTTAGCTAGATCTTATACATTTTCTGCCAATCGTAAAGGGTGCAAATGACATCCTTGAGATGACAAACCAATTGTCCAAGTCTTCCCAAAATTTTATATGGTTCCACCTAAAGACTCTGACAATTTTTAACTTTTTTATTATAGTGAGCTCCTTTTGTACAAACTGTTTCTGCATAGTCACAACAAATATTGGTGTTTCCAAAGAAGAAATCATTACTCACTAGAAGGCCATGGCATTGCTGAAATACCATCTTTGACATATTGATCGGAAAGACCAAACTGAAAATGACTTGGAAGAAGATAATGAAAGTGAGGATGAGCCATCTCCACAAGACCCACCACAATTGCATGAGTGGGAACTTCTCTCTCATATGTCCCTTTCCAATAATTTGACCTTCAATGAACTTGACTTGTTGGGAAAATGTGATTTTGACAACCACAATTGGGAAGGTCATAATGTTCAGTCATAATTGCACGAAGGTGCAAACCAACTTGTTCATAGAACTAAGATGTCTCAACAAGCTATTCACCCCCCAACACATGAGTTCAATCACAACTACGAGTTGTCACCTAAACAACAGTTGGGCCTTTCACTAATTTTAGACCATTCCATAGCCAATTGTTATATTGAAACTTTGTACATGCTCTTGCGAGGCACAACGAGAATAGGCAAGTCATATCTAATTAATTGCATACGAATTTCTTTCTAAAATAATTCCCCAAATGGCTTAACTCCTATCCTAGTTCTTGCACCAACAGGAATTGTCGCATTTAATATCCATGCAGCCCTTAAGATACCAATTAGAGAAATGAAATCACTACAAGGACCAATGATAACAACTTTTCAAGAAGACATGAAAAATATCAAATATGTTCTGATTGATGAGATGAGTTTCTCAGGCCCAAAATTGCTACTTAAAATTGATTTTAGATTATGTGAGGCGTTTCCCCACCGATGAAACATTTTTTTTGGGGGTTTATCTATAATTCTAATTGGAGACCTCGCATAGCTTCCACCAGTTATGGACAAACCAATCTATGTAGCACACACAATAGCTTGAAATCTTTGGCTCAAGTTTAATATCATTGTAACATTGCAATCAATTTTTAGACGAGAAGGTGACGACCCAACGCAAATAAAATTTCGTCATGCATTACAAAACATGCGCAATGTAGAGCCATTCGAAGATGATTGGAAATTACTAATGACACACACAAACACCTACCACCAAATGAGCAAGCAGACTTCAACCAAGCAATACATTTGTTTGCAACAAATGAGCTAGTTGCTTTACATTATTAAAAAAAAAACTCAAACAACTAAATGCACCTACTGCACTGTATGTAGCTATAAATACCAGTGTTTCAGGACTTTGTGAGTCCGAGGCGGAGGCAGCCTTTCCGAGGCAAATGGCCTCTGGACTTTGACTCGACCGAGTCCTGGCAGAGTCCACGTGGACTCGCTGAGTCCAGGAACACTGCTGAGTCCCGAGCCCAAAACTCCAAAAAAAAAAAATTTAATTTAAAAAGATAGAGATTCCTGGAAGGTGCTTTTTTGTCAGTGTATATTAATTTTGAAAATTATATTTTGGTATGTCACGAATTTATTAAGGATTGAATCTTAAATCTTCAACTTTATATTATGTTATTCAGTTTGTTTCCTTTAGAAATTCGCTGTTATACTTATGTGATCTATGCAAAATTGTGTATGAGTGTTAAGTGGCTTTTATTTATCTCAGTTATTGTATATTTGATGTTAATTGACTAAATGATGCATGAAAAAATTGTTAAATCCTTAAAAATCTTTGAATTTCATGGGTTTTTCGATTTTTCGAGTCCTGGTTGAGTTTGATCGATGAGCCTGAGTTCAAGTCGTATTTTGACCATAGTTACGAGACTCGGACTTGCCTCTGACTTGAAAAGTCAAAAATTGACTCGGACTCGCCGACCAGACTCGGTAAGGACTTGGAAAATTGAAAAACCCATGAAATTCAAAGATTTTTTAAGATTTTAAGATTGTTTAATGCATGTTTCAGTCAATTAAAATCAAATACACAATAATTGAGATAAACAGAAGCTACTTGATACACAAACGATTTTGCATAGATCACATAAGTATAAAAGCAAATTTCTGAAAGAAAAAACTTAACACAATATAAAGTTATAAACTATAAAGTATAAATTTAAAGTAATAAACATAGTGTCACTCCAGTGTCAAAGACTCAAATGTCTACAATATTCATGGATTACAAAATCCATGGTATCAAAAGTTCAAAACATATATCAAAATAATAACTAGAAGACTAAGGCTCATAGTAGTCTATGTCCTACGAGTGCACTTAAGATAAGTCATGGAAGACTATAGAGCCATCTTCTCTCCCTGTGTCTGAGGCTAAGCATGAACCTCATCCTCATCCTTACCCACATAATCGTCGTCATCACACTCGAATTTGTCACTCCTAGCCTCAGGGTCTTGCATTCTGTCTCCTTGTGCTCTAGCCTCCTCAACTGCCATCGCTACTGCCTCAACCTCTTGCTCCACCTGATCTACCCACTCCACATCTTCATCATTGAAGACAGTGTCAGCCATCTTTGTGTTTCACTCTGCATGAAGAGCAACATTCTCTAATACAATCGGTGATCTATTGGTGCCAAGGATCTGTCTATGGCAAAGGCGAAGGTTGCAGTGAACAAAGACAAAATCATTCAATTTTTTCACAATCAACCTATTGCGCTTCTTCGAGTGTATGTGCTCAAATAGACTCCAATTACGTTCGCATCCTGATGCACTAGATGGCTGGCTCAAGATGCGAATTGCAATCCTTTGTAAATTTGGCACCTTTGTGCCAAACATCTCTCACCATGCATCTGAAACAAGAAAATTTTAAATCATATCAATAACTTTGAATTTATCAAATTAAAATGGTAATAGAATTAGAAATTAGGATGTAGAATCAAATATTTTTACCAAGCATCAATTATGTGCTATTTTTCTCGCACAACTCCTGTGCAAATAAGTCCCCTTGAGCTTTCTTAAACAACTCAATCTCACGGACAACAATTGTTCCAACTCTTGAATCAGGTGACATTCTCCACACCTTATCGTCAGCCTTGAAATGTGGGCTGAATTGATATGCTGGATTAAGGAAGTAGGCTGCTGCATGTATAGGCTTATGAAGTAGATTGTGCCAACGTCTATCAATGACATCCCATATAGGCCCATATCTATCTCGATTCCCTGCAATAAAAGAACGAATGACCTCCTTCACCCTATCCATACCCTTCTCTCCATTAGCAGTTTGTAGGAGAACAAGAAGCGGCTTTACAAACTGCAATCATTATGAAAATTGGAAAAGAAATAATCAGCTTTAAGCTTTTTCTTTAAAAAATGAACAATAATTTATAACATAATTTCATAAACAAAATAAAGTTGAAATGAGGACAAAAAGGAATTATCATCACAATATCAGCAATCGATGTCCAAAAAGAAGTCTCATAAAAAACGTGATCAGCTGCATCAATCCTTGTAGTGGTCTTTGCATATGATGATGCAATCCACTTCTCACTAACAAACATGTGTCTCGAACCTCCTTTTGAATCAAACAAAGATTTCAATGTAAGAAAATTGGTTACAAATCTAGTGACCCCTGGATGAGACAACTGTTTTTGCTCATTGTGTTTGCTCATGAAGTCGAGGACCCATGTATGATTATATATGAATTTGCATACACTCTTTGCTCTATAATTGTTTTTATCCAAGGGAGTTTACCAAGATCCTCTAACATGAGGTCAATGCAGTGAGCAACACAAGGGGTCCAAAATATGTAAGGGTGTCTCTCCATAAGAAGCTTTCCTGGAGCAACATAATTTGTTGCATTATCTGTAACTATATGCACCACATTCTCACTGACGTCCTTTATCACTTTATCTGTTACCTCACAAAGATATTCAACATTCTTTGTTTTTCCTAAGGCATCAATTGATTTCAAAAAAATCGTGGCACCTGAAAAAAAAGAAACAAATTAGTATAATGATTAATGATAAATCATAGTTTATAAATTCATAATTTATAAACTTAATCACTTAAGTACAAGTTCTACTTCTAAATTTTTATTGTCTAAGACTCTACGTACAATTGCTCTAACATCTAATTTTTCCGAGTCTAATTTATTATTCAATATACTCAAGGAATACAATTACTACCTTGTTTCATAGGAAGACAGTTAGATCATTCAAGTTCATATGAATAAGATCTACCGTTAAAAACAGTTAAACAAAATTTCTTAACTAAAAACTTGAATTACCATCAAATGAAATTACTACAGAAATTAAAAACCACACACTTTTGGAAAACCGAGTTCAAATCAAACTAGGGATGCTTCTGCAACCACCCGGGTTAGTTCACAAATACACTATAACAATTTCATATGACAACTATCATCTAAAAACCGCTATATTAAAATCAAATTAAATACTTCTATTATTTTAAATTAGGGCATCACATACCACTGTATCAATTAGGGTATTGTTTACCTTCAGTTCATTTAGGGCTTCTGATGTCGCTATCTCACTTAGGGCTTCTAGTACCACAGATTCATTTTAGGGCTTCTGCGACCACAGATTCAATTTAGGGCATCCGCGAGACAGATTTAATCTAGGGCTTCCGTGACAACGGATTCAATTTAGGGCTTCAGATCTCTTTTCCTTCCGACTACTGAACTGTGACAGTAACTCAAGGATTAGAAATATACTTATAATTCATATTCATTAAAGGAAAAACAATCCATGAATCTATCTTCTAGATTTAGATGTAAATAACAATAAGAATGAAATCCACTCAATTTAATCTTACCTCTTCATAAATAATAACGATAATACTTGTTCCAATAAACATAGGAATGCATAGCTTATCTCTATTTGACGCCTGTCCAATATCTTAAGAGAGGTGAAACATTGTCAAGGGCTTTACCACCCAACCTCGTACCACAACTTATCCCTACACTATCTCTGATGAGAAAGGCCCTCCCTACCCGGAATTGACAAGAAGTATCTTACCATTCACTGGACTTCCTAATAATTTAACTCACCACACGACTTGGTAGCAGGAGATCACCATAACAGGAATATGTATGAACTATTAATTAATTCATATCAAATGATAAATATTGAAATGTCATAACTGATACTGGTTTATATTAATGATGATTCCTTTCTCACACCTCATCACCCATTTTCTCGGCTACACAGCCGAGTGAGTCCCAGGTATTCGGAATTCTCAGAACAGACGACTCTAACAATTAATTATTCATGAATATTACATACAATCATTATTTCACATTCTGTGATTATATTCTTTTAAGATCTCAACATTCTTGAATCATGCATAAGCTATAGAAATGTTTTACGTATCACTATATGAATATTGATGTCAACCTCTTCACCTCCTCACCCTATTCAGGCCTCCAAGCCGGTGATTCCCAAGTGTATTCAGATTAAAGATTGCAAGATATTTTACAATTCTTCACCACATACTGGCATCCCCGCCTGGTGAATTCCTTAGTGTTTTGATTTATGATAATATTTTCATCTTTGAATGGTATGAAAGAATGTATGACTTCCTAAACTAAATTTAATTGCTCACAACTTTCATTGCTTTTCAATTTCTTGTAGACATGGTTTAATACACTCTTAAGAATTAAGAAACATCTATGATAAAGAACAATTTCCATTAACTAGAAATCTATTATTGACCAATATGATTCAGTCTGTGGTTATAATGATTCCAAAACGTTGGATTATTTTATGATTTCTCATTCATTCCTGATGGAAGAATTTAAACTCTAGACTTCATAGCTTTTCCATTCATCATTTAAGACAGTTTAGGGTCAATCAGCGATATGAACATATAATTAAGAGAAAAATGTCAGACTTATATGCATAAAATAACGCATAACAAAATCAAGGAAGGCAGACAACTGGTTCTTCTAAGATGACGACAATCTTGAGAAGGATAAGGACAAACTTTCGTATTAAATATTTGTTATGTTATTCTCAAGGAAACGTTAAACTTGAAAGGGAAAATTGACTATCTTTACACTGATTCATTTCTTTATTGCTAACAGCTCAAGATACGAACCTTGAATCCAAATGAAGTAATTAAGAAGAAGGCATAAAGTAAAGGTTACGGTTGTCTCTGGTATCTCTACATGACTCTGCCTGAAATTCTGATAATGAGCCTTGCGTCTGGAGATAATCTGCCAACCGGCACAGAGACTCACTTAGATGATGCGGCACAGTATGAAGTTAGGAACAAATTGCAATTCAAAAAGGATCTCTGACACAAGAAATTCGATTACCAAAAGGGGTACGATTGCCGTAGGAGAAAGAATGGATGCCGACAGACAACAAAGAAAACTATTAAATAAATAAATAAGAATAAGCATGCCTCTACGTCTTCCTACAATTACAAGATTCATTTCGAATTCCCGAAAAGTCTAAATGAATTTAAAAACATAAATATTATTAAACATGCCAAACAACAATCGGTTGAAAGCAAGAATAATAAAGAAGAGAATAGAATTAGAAAATTAAAATTCGAAGATTATAATTATTATAATCCGAACATTATTATAAAATACAACTTTTAAATTATTAAATGATAATGGTGCCAAATCATGGTTATATTTAAATGAACATTTATAAACAATTATTAAAAATACTATGACAAAAGATAATTTAAAATCCTTTAAGATATGTTTTTATAAATAATTTAATTATTTTAATTAAATTATTTATTAAATAACTCAATTATTATAATTGAACTATTTATTAAAATAACTCATGCAATTCCACAAATGTATCTTGTTCCAAGTCGCTAGGTCCTCTATCTGTCTACCTAGTGATGGTGACGCCTTGCCTAATTCTTTTCTGACAATGCTTCCACCCCTTCGCCATGCTCCGTGCAAGAATTTTCTCCGTAATTAAATTATAAATTATATAATCATAAATAATCATAACAGTTAACCTTTCATCTTAATTCCCTGAATTCGCAATTAACGATCAACTAACATGTCATATTCACTTGAAATCATAACAACTAACTATTTTACCATTTTGCCAGATTATATCAAATTAAACTGCCAATTGACTTCATGTGAACCTCAAAGTTTATATTTCAAGCTAGGTCAAAAATTGGGATGTAATAAATGCAGTTTACCTAATGAGCAGACAAGAAAGTTGAGGAGTGTTCTACTTCTATCAGTCCAACCATTAGTCATGATTGGGCAACCCTTCGTCTTCCACACCTCACGCTGCTCCTTGCTTGCACCTGCTACATCAGCCACCCGTTGGTTCAAAATAAGGCCTCCTAGCTCGTCAGCACTAGGGACTTTGAAACCCGGACCACAAACAATAGCATCAGTTCCAATTTGCCAATAAGGGGACCTAAAACAAATTAAATAAAATTTAAAGTTAAACAAATTAGTATATTATAAATAAATTTGAAAACAAAATACAAAGTAAAATAAACAAAATAAGCATATTATTGTCTCTTGAAAGTTGAAAGTTGAAACTTTGAAAGCAAGAGAAGACATAAATTTAAATTTAAATAAATAAGTACCTTGCTGCATTGAATGAAATGTTGTAGATGAAGAAGTCTCCAAGTGCCAATTTTGCATAATCATGCTTCTCCTTGTTCCAGCCCATGTTCTCAAGCGATGGTGTTGCACCTGGAGCTGTGCGTGGAACAAACATGGAATCAAGTGTCGATCTTTGCTTATGAATGCGAGGCCCAATGGTCACACTCGTAGAAGCAATGGCATCCATAGGTGGAGTAGGGGATAATGGAGAGCAAAAACTAGAAGATCCCTGTTGGACTAGTTGTGCCATTTCTTATTGTTGCTTCTTTTTCAATTTTTTTTTCTCCATCTTTTCCTCTAGAAGAGTTTGCATGTCTTGCATAACATCTTGGGGTACATCTTTGCATTTTTTAGCGTCACGCCTAGGTATATGTGCTAGGTGATACTTCAATCTATTTATTCCTCCCCCATTATATACTACACCGCAATACCAACATGTAACAACTCCCTTTTTGTGCCTCGAGATGGCATGTTTCCAAGCCCTATTCCTTGCTATTGTACTTGGGTCTGCATCAAGGTTAAACACAAGGCTAGTTCCACTTCCAGAAGGCTCATCCTGAGGCTGTTAGTGTAAATTATTATTATTTACATTTAAGTTTACTTAGGATAAATGCATTATTTTATTATTAATTAGGTTGGACACCTAGGAGTTTGCATACTCATATGAGTTGTCTTGTTGACAACACAAGAGTAGGCAACTTTATTTTAGCACATGGTGTCTACAACATCTCTACACGAGATACACCTTGTAATACTTATCCTCTCATTGATGCATGTACATTTATGCACAATGGAGGATAATCCACTTCCGGTGGACGTGTGATTAGTTGTCATGCTTATCTCTGAGCTTATCTCCTAGTTCATTCTAGAGACATTCTAGATGCATCTTAGAGGCCTTTACATATAGGCACCTCTAGTGTACATCATATCATTCATTATTCATATCGATATTCTGATCATACTCTATTTGGTCTAGTTTGTGCTAGTTGTTGACCTTCTTTGTCTTGGGTGATTTTTCCCTAAAGCAAATTCTTACATGGTATCAGAACCATAGCAGTGTCATTTCATTGCCATTGGAGACCGTTCTTGCTTCACCTCTCTGAGGACACCTCGATTCAAATCCGGAGTATCCACAGCTATTGGGAGCATCTAGAGCCAAAGCGGACCTCACCATTGCATCCGAAGCATCGATTCTGTGAATTTTGATTATAAATTCGCCTATGTTGGGCCATAGTCAAAATTGAGGCAAATTTTTTTTGCAAACTAACACCTGAAGGTTCGATTTGCAAATTCGGTATGGTCATTTTCAGATCTATTTGCTTTGCAATTATTTTGCATTTTTCAGATTTTTCAAATATGTTTCCGAGAATTTCGCAGAGAATTTTTTTTTTGTAGGAACCGGGTGGTGAAATCCCGGCCCTCGCAGGATATTTGGTGGAATTTTCCTTATATTTCAGGCGGCTTAACACATCATCGGTCGACCACATTTATCTCATCGATGGCTAGGCCAAATTTGGTGGACCGCATTCCACAAGTCACCGGCGGCCTTTACCCCCGCAACATTGTGTGTTTAAACATTTATGTTTTCGCAAACTTGGCGAATGTGGGATTAATCCCAACAAATGCTAGTGACCCTCCAACGTCGGAATTTTCAGCATGGTGCCATTTTTCTGTCCATCGGCCGACCACAAATCACCCCCGCCGGCGTTCAAAACTATCAGCCCTTCTTCTCGGCTCTCTCCACACGGCATAAGCTGTAGCACTCCATGCGTCAACCCACACTACAGTTTGCCAAAGCAGACAACACAACACCACACGACGATGCTAGCTCCACAACACAGTCGGTGCCACGTCCTAGCATGTTGTGACACATCAACAGCTGACAAAGCCACCATGTCATCCACTCGGTCAGCACTGATAGCGCCACGTAGAGTCCATACCTGCATAATTGGCCCCGACATGTCAGCTCATTCGTACGTGCATACCGTGCTGATGTCACGAGTGACATCACTGCCCGTTACCCAGGGGCCCTTTTTTTGCTGACGTCAGCCAGAGACTGGTTTAAAATTGACAATCGTCTAACCGTCATTCGTAGGCCAAATTGAATTGTCGCAACAGTCGTTTGGATGTCAAATTTAACCTTGTAGTGTGCTGACCCGATTTTGGGAGGCCATATCTCAATCATTTGGACTCCAAATTAGGTGCAATTTTTTTTTTTTTGGCTAGAATTTCGTGAACTTTTCAGTGGTGCTATTATTTTCTGATTTTGGTGCATGGATTTTTCAGAAATTGCAGTTTTTGGTGACTGTACTTGTCCAATTCTGCATTTTGCAACTTCAATTGCTTTGTATGGGCTCATCTAGACTCCAAATCAGATTCCGTTTTTTTTAAAGTGCATAATTTTTCATCTACTTTCTATGTCTACAATCAGATTAGGCTTGTGTGGACAGAAATATCACTTTTAGAAATAGGTCCTTTTTTTGCATTGTATTGCTTCAAAATTGTTGTACATTGTAAAGTTCCAGATTTGAACTCCAAAAGGAGGTTGTAAACAGTAAAATCAGAAGTCCACTAAGGCCTAAATTGCCAAGTGGCTATTGTAATCACACTAAGTATAAAGTGCCAAAATCTTTCATTTGTTAGGTGAGGAGGGGGAGAGTTCTTGATTGAGTGAATAGCAGGGGGTGTCTCTTGGTGTTGTGTTCCTCTTTTCCTGTTGTTATCTTTCATTTCTTGCATCATGGGAAATCGTAAGATTCCAAAATTAACACCACATAACTATGCCACATGGTCTATTAAAATATGGTGTCAATTGATGCATGATGAAGTTTCTCAATATGTAGATGGTTCCCTTCCTAAACCAACAGGTTATAAAGTATCTCAAAGTGATATCGATGCTTGGGTAAAGGCAAATAGGAAAGCCCTAAGTGATATTAGGTCTGGGGTTGAAGACAAGATCCTTTATCAGACCATGAACTATGGTACATCCAAGGAAGCTTGGGATGCCCTCAAAAACTTATATGGTAAAGTGGCTGAGGAGGATGTTTACAAAATTGAAGTCAAGCTTGTCTCCCTAGATCCTAAGACATTTGATTCTATATAGGATTATATCATTAAGGTGAATGAATTAAGAACAAAACTTGATGATTGTGGTAGTCTTATTAAAAATGAGAAGTTGATCTATCTCATTCATAATAAGCTGCCATCTGAGTACTCCACATTTGTCTCTTCTTTCAACACCACAAAGACTACCTTAGGAGCTTCCTATAAGAAAATCACTTTTGATGATTATGCTCAACTGTTAGAGGATGAAGAAACTAAGTTGCAAACAATGGGGATTCTCAAGTCTTCAAAGTCTAAGGCATTGGTGGCTAATAATGAGGGTTCTCAAAATTCAGTTGGTCAAAGTTCAAACAAAGGAAAGGGCAAAAAGAAGTAGAAGAATAACAAACAAGAGGATACAAAAAAGACAACACTAACATCAAATCAACAAGGGAAGTGTTCCTCAAATACCAACAAAAAGGGGAACATTAATCAGGAGAAGAAAAAGTGTGCCTATTGTAAAAAGATGGGTCATGATGAACATCAGTGTTATCATAAGCAAATTGATGAGTTGAAGAACATCATGAAGAAACACAATGTTCCATTTCCTAATGCTAATAAGGAGAAAGGATCTTCATCTTCAGATTTTAAGGGAAAAGGGCATGCTTTACTCACAAACATTGTTAGCCAGGGAGAATGGATCATTGATTCAGGTGCCACACATCATATGGGTGCGTCAAAAAGAGATTTTTCTTCCATGACACATTTAGAGGTACCACACATCTTTGTTGGTGATGACACTAAGGTGGAAGTTGAAGGTAAAGGTGAAGTTGAGATGAACAATGGAGCATTCAAAGATGTTCTATATGTTCCTAATCTTACCTCCAACCTTCTTTCAATCTACCAAATGACTCACTATGGAGATGGAAATAAAATTGAATTTCTTCCAGATTCAGCAGTAGTGAAAATCATTAAGGATGACTATGATTGCAGTTGGTGAAGCCAATCATGATTCAAGGCTTTACACTTTCTCCTCCTTTGTGCCAAAATCAAATGCACAAGCCTTGTTATTACCTTCAAATGTAGAAAGCAAATTGTGGCATGAGAGATCTGGACATCTCAACTACAGGTATCTTCAATAGCTTAGCAATAAGAAAATGGTTAATGGTCTACCTCAAGTCCAGTTTTCAGAAGGTGTTTGTTTAGGTTGCTCACTTGGAAAACATCCAGAAAAAATGTACGACAAGAGGAAGTCTTGGAGAGCACAATGTGTTCTTGAATTGGTTCATAGTAATGTGGCGGGCCCATTTCCAATGCCATCATTTGGCAAGTCCCGCTATGTACTCACCTTCATAGATGACTACTCTCGCTTTACTTGGGTTTTCTTCATGGCTCATAAGAGTGAAGTGTTTGAAAAATTCTCAGCTTCAAGGCTCAAGTGGAAAAGCAATCAAAAAAAGCCATCAAAGTTTTTTGAACAGATAATGGGGGGGAGTATGTGAACTCAAGACTAATAGACTTTTGCACTCAAGAGGGCATTGACCTTCAGCATTCAGTACCATACAAGCCACAACAAAATGGTGTTGCTGAAAGGAAAAATAGAACTCTCAATGAGATGGCCACTTGCACGCTATAAAACAAGTCTCTTGATCAAGTCTTTTGGGCTGAAGCAATGAATTGTGCTAACTACATCCAAAATAGGAGTCCTCATAAAGCTTTGGATGGTGTAACACCTTTTGAAGCATGGATTGGCAGGAAACCTATGGTTAGGCACTTCAGAGTCTTTGGTTGTCCAGCATGGGCCAAAATACCTCCATAGAAATGCAAGGCATTGGAAACACAAAGCAAACCTTGCATCTTTGTTGGATATGCAGACTCACATAAAGCCTACAAGTTAATGGATCCAGAGACGCATGATATATTCTATGAGAGGAGTGTACATTTTGAAGAAAGTTGTCCAAGCTTTACTTCTTCAACTCCTCCTTCTTCCTCCTTCATTGAAGAGAGTGAAAGTGATGTTAGTGACTTGGAAGATGTGCGTCCACGACCCAAACCAAGGCATCAGCCAGCAGAGGTTGAGGATACTCCTACTACATCTTCCAATATACCTAGATGGGTTAAGTAGACATTGGATTCGGCAGGACCATTGGTAGGGAATCCTTCTGATCCAAGGAGGACAAGATCACAACACAACTCCCTCTCACATGCTTATATTGTAGTTGCTTCAGATCCACAGTCATTCAAAGAAGCATCAGGTATTCCAGAATGGTATAAAGAAATGGAGGAAGAATATAGTTCTCTTATGAGAAATGATAGATGGGACTTAGTCTCTCTTCCTAAGGGAAGAAAATTGGTTCGATGTAAGTGGATCTATTGGACCAAGTTTGCAGCTGATGGAAGTGTGGATAAGCATAAGGCTAGACTTGTTGCAAAAGGTTTCTCTCAGGTACTAGGCATTGACTATACTGAAACCTTTGCACCAGTAGCAAAAATGAACTCCATTCACTTGACGCTAGCTATTGCAGCAGCTCAGAGATGGGATGTTCATCAGATGGATGTGAAGAGCACATTTTTGAATGGAGATCTATATGAGAAGATATAGATGGAGCAACCATAGGGGTTCATAAAGGATGCTACCTTGCTTTGCAAATTAAAGAAGTCTATCTACAAACTTAAACAAGCTCCAAGAGCTTAGTATGCCAAGATGGATTCCTTCCTTCTCTCCAAAGGATTCACCAAATGTCATTCCGATCTGAATGTCTACATTCTTCAAAGGGATGATTCACATTTGCTCCTTGTGCTTTATGTGGATGACATGATCATTATAGGAAGTACTGCATCCATCATTGACAATGTCAAGGCTACTTTGCAGGACAGGTTTTCGATGACAGACTTGGGTCTACTTCATTATCTCCTTGGTATTGAGATACATCAATCTTCATCAAGGATCACACTATCACAACCCAAGTATGCTCTTGATCTTCTAGCTCAGTTTCACATGAGTGACTACAAGGCTACATCTACCCCATTCCTTTCAGGTTTTAAGTTAGAAACAAAGTGTTCCACTCCACTTGTTGATGCGACTTTGTATAGACAGTTGGTTGGAAGCCTCATCTACTTGACACATACACGCCCTAACATTTTATTTGTAGTTGGCATGGTTTCTCGCTTCATGCAAGAGCCACATGAACTTCATTGGAAGGCGGCCAAACAAATCTTGCACTATATCCAGAGTACACATACACATGGGATATGTTATGGAGTTGGTATAGGACTCCAGTTAGTGGGTTACATAGACTCAAACTATGCAGGGGACTTTGATTCTCACAAGTCTACTTTAGGATATATGTTTCATCTTGGTTTTGGCCCCATTTGTTGACAGAGTAAAAAGAAAAATACTAATGCTCTTTCATCGACTGAGGTTGAGTATCGAGGAGCTGTTAATGCAACGACAAAAGCAATTTGGTTGCAGCAAACCTTGAAGGAGTTTGGTTTTGACATTCCTAGATCCACCATCGTACATTGTGATAATCATAGTGCTATTGAGATCTCAAAACATCCAGTTCAGCATTAGCGGAGAAAACATATTGAAGTTCATATGCACTACATCAAAGATCTCATTTATGAGCAGGTCATTGCATTGCAGTATTGTCCTACAGAGCAACAAGTAGCCAACATTTTCACCAAGCCCTTCACAGAGGTCAAGTATCTTCATTTGTGAGATCTCTTGGGGGTGAGGGTTTCTCACCAAGGGGGGTCACATGATCCTTCTCTTCTCTATTGTACATATCTCTCTTTTTGAAGGAGGGTTTTTCTCATGAGGTTTTCCCTCTTTCTCCATTTGCAGAGAGATTTCATTGCATTTCAGCATTACATTTGTACTTGGGTACCTAACATGACCTAGTAGCCGGGACCCATTATGCATTTCATTGTAGCTTTTGTGAGCTTAAGTGCATTCCCCTAAGTTGCACTTAAGGGGGGCTGCTAGTGTAAATAATTATTATTTACACTTTACTTAAGTTTACTTAGGATAAATGCATTATTTTATTATTTATTAGGTTAGACACCTAGGAATTTGCGTACTCATATGAGTTGTCTTGTTGACAACACAGGAGTAAGCAACTCTATTTTAGCACATGGTGTCTACAAGACAAGAGTTAGTGTCGAATTTAAGCACATGGTGTCTACAACATCTCTACACGAGATACACCTTGTCATACTTATCCTCTCATTGATGCACGTACATTCATGTAGAATGGAGGATAGTCTACTTCTGGTGGACGTGTGCTTAGTTGTCATGCTTGTCTCCTAGCTTATATCCTAGTTCATTCTAGAGACATTCTAGATGTATCTTAGAGGCCTTTATATATAGGCACCTCTAGTGTACATCATATCATTCATTATTCATATTGATATTCTGATCATACTCTATTTGGTCTATTTTGTGCTAGTTGTTGACCTTCTTGGTCTTGGTTGATTTGGCCTTACGGCAAATTCTTACAGAGGCATTATGTCAATGTGTTTGCTGCTGCACTATGAATCTATTATAAATAGAAAAAAGTTAGCATCGAATCAGATTTTTAAACTTTAGGGCCTTCTTACTTTGTCATCAAGATAAATTAGAATAAATCTAGATTCTAAATAGTAGATAGTAGAAGCAGAGACTAAACAAATGTAAACAAAAGGGGAAATAAAAAATATGAATATAAAACATATTACAAAACAACACAAAGAAATGCAATGCTTACCTCTTCAAATTTGCACAAAGTTAAACAATGGAAATGCAAGTAAGTTTTTACTTGTAAAAGCCTCCTCCAAATGCTTCCTTAAGCTCCTCTCAATGCTTAAGTGCAAGCTACAAAGTTGCACAAACCATCAACAATCGATACGAGAGAGCCAACCAGTTTGCTGATTTCTCTCTCAAAACCCCAATATTCTTCTCGAACTCTTTCCTCTATCACAAGCATAAACAAATGGTGGAATGACCTTTTTAGGTCAAATAGATGTTATAACAACCAAAAAAAGGGCAACTTAAATTAGTGATTTTTTGATTTTTTTCACTTTTCATGTGTTCGTCGCCAGTGAGAGTCCTGGGCTTGAGACTCAGCGAGTTTGGCGAGTCCGAGTGGACTTTGCTAAGACTCGTCCGAGTTCGAGTCTAGAGGCAAATTGCCTTGGAAAGGACGACTTTGGCTCAAACTGGCAGAGTCTTGGTCAAACTCGCCGAGTCTCATTACACTGATTTTGACTTTTCGAGTTAAAGGCGAGTCCGAGTCTCGTAACTATGATAAATACACAAAGCAAATATGCTAAAACTTATACAGATGGCTAGCTCTCACAAGAATTTTTCCTATGTAAATTGCAATGTGTCATGCTTACCACAAACCTATGGATACAAGCTGGTCTTGTCAATGGATCTCTTGGTGAAGGAAAGGACATTGTGTATGCCCCATATAATGTCCCCATTTTTGGCTGACCTCGTATAGCGTGCTGGATTTGCCTATCCTCGACTCTCGTAGGCAAATGGTGTGGAGAGAGAGTCAATTCTGCGGATCAGATGGTCATATTTTGCTCTTGAAGAAGTGTTAAGAGGTTATATTTCATTATTATGTGTTATCGAGGCCTACATGTTATAATTTTAAGTTGAGTTGCACTTTTTATTTTATAAAATTACTTTATTATAAAAAGTGCATTATAATGAGATTTTATAAAGGATGTTTCTAGAAGTTCTAGCAGCTTCTTAGAAAAAGTGAATAAATAGAGGGCTGGGCCTCTCATTTGGACATGCTTGGATTTGAGATTTCTTCTACTTCTTCCATTGTGGAGCAATTTGTAGTCTCTTGGGTCTGCAAATACTATTCAATCTTTGGGAACGAATCACTCCCCTAGATTGGCATAACTGAGGTAGTGGAATATCTACTGAAGGGTTGCATAATTGGAGTTGGTATTCAGCCATCTCATTGGAACTTCACTGAGAAATTGTTTGAAGGGTTTATTTTTGGTTGGAATAAGGGTTGCAGATTTACCCTAGCATTGGTGAAGCGTTTGGCAGGGGTTTGAAGACAAAATTTGTGCATTTTCAGAATTGTCAAATCAGGGTTTGGAACCACATAATTGCTCATATCTTCTCAACCCCTTGGAGTTATTTTTTATGGTTTGGTAGGGTTACTACCTAACCCTAGGCGCCCATATTCCTTGCATTTGGGGGTCCCAAAACCCCAGCATTATTTTTATATAGGGGCCGTACATGCTGGCCTGGGTACGGCCTTGCCAGTAGAATCAGCAGCAGCAATTTGGGGGTTCGTTTGGGGGCAGTTTGTGGAGGATTTAGTGTCTTTGGCAGCGGTTTACATCAGACATCTCCAGCAGCAATACCAGGTGCACATATTGAGGTTTTTGATTGTCAAAGGTGTTGCATACAAATAGTTGAACAGTCAGCACTGTCATTGCATTGTTGGTTATCTCCAGTTATTAGTTGTTGTTGTAAACCAATCATCTATCAGATAATCTGAACTGGGTTATTGTCATGTCATAGCATTGCATTGTCAAGGGTTTGATGTATTAGAAGTGCATAGTTGTGACAGTCCCCTAAATCTGAGATTGTAAAATCAGTCATTAATGTAGATGCACAGCTCAGTCCATTATAATCAGTTGTAATCAGATTTGCATGCATTGATAGGATTGAATATGAAGGTTTATATGTTGTCATCAATCTATATTCATATGCATATGTATTAGACACCACAGTCCTTATATTCTGAAAGTATCAAATCTGAGAGTTTCCATATTCTGAATATTGTTATTGGTACTGTTATTGTTCATTACATTACATTTCGATATTGGCATTGTACTTTGTGGTTTCGTTGCACAACAATTAGCCCTATTCGCAGCTCTATTCAGTTACATGCCAAGTGTTTGACAAATTGTCTCAGTTCAGTTTGAGGGTTTTAGTGGCCTTAATAGTAAGGGTCATTACAGTGGTATCAGAGCTATAAGTCCTGCCATCCTGTGGAGGTCTTATAGGGATTTTGGAACAGCCAGATAGGGAGAAAAATGTTTGACAAAATGAAGGCCGGTCCAGATCAAGGAAAGGAAAGATTCTTACAGTTATTAAACACCTTAGCACAGGGACAACGATCAGCAGAGTAGAGGACACAGGAACAGAGTCAGAGATTGGAGCTTATGATGTAGATGATGGCTCGTCAAATGGGGTTGAACGCTAACATAGGTGGAGGAAATAATCAGAATGGTAATAATCAAAATGGTAACAATCAGAATGGGAATAATCAGGATGGGACACATAATGGAGGTGAACAAGTTGGGAACAATTTTAGTCATGCATCCCAGCAAGCTAGGACAGTGAGTTCGAGGCCCATGATTCCCACATTTCCTCCTAGAGCTCCAGAGCAGCCCGTACCTGAGCTCGAGATCACTGATATTCAGGACCAGTTGAGGAGAGACTGGGAAGCCGGAGGTCCAGATTTTAATGCTGCAATTACCTTTAGGGAGTATATGGATGTGCGGATGAAGCATATGCCACGTGGACATGACAGGAACCAGAGCTATGAGCTACGGAAGAAAGTAGGGAAACTTCAGTTACCATATTATGATGGCTCGAGCAAGTCTACAGCAAGAGCTTGGGTTCAAAAGCTTGACACATACTTTCAATTGCACCCTATGCCTGAGGAAGAAGCTATTAAGTATGCCGCAATTCATTTGGATGGGTTAGCACACAAGTGGTGGCATCATGGTATGGTTACTATGGGTCATGCACACATTACCTCATATGTGGAGTTTAAGGAGAGACTGATTGAACATTTTGATAGGCCTAAGGATCGTACCTTCCCTATAACAGGCAAAAACTTGTATGAGGAGTTTAACAGACATACTGATTTGATACAGGGAGACATTAGCACATCTTCAGGTAATGGTTTATCTGCATCATCTTCACAGGTAGAAGGGGTTACAGATGTTGTGCAGGCTGAGCCAGTAGTATTAGAAGGTGATATCACAAGTACACCAGATTGTGTGATTGACACAGATAGTGATTCCAGTACAGTTGGGCTGGATGAAGTTACAATAGTTGAGGATACTGTCATGTTTGAGGATAGTACAGTTGATCAGATAGTGAGCATTCAGGACTTTGCAGAACATGAGTATCAAGCACAGTTGGATGCTTCTTCACATGAGATAGGGGCTAGTAGCTCTTCACTTGGTTTGGCAAGCCAACTGAAGACAAGGGACAAGGATATTGTCGCGGCTTTATCTCATTATGACAGGATGCGTGGATTGATTGAGAATCACATTTGGATGATTCAACTGCAGGAGAAACAGAAAGGAGTCACAACAGGTTCTTCTTGTGACGACTTACAGCAGATCAAGGAAGGCATGGAGGCAATGAAGGTAAGTTACATACACCTACTGTCAGATCGCGATCATCTCCTTAATCTTGCAGGCATCTATTTAGATGAATTGAAGAAGGAGGAGGAGGTTGACCGATTTTCTCATGAGCTGGAGGATACTCGAAATTCCTTGGTGTGTATTCAGTTGGCTCTCCAGGATTCTGAGAGACATGTGGACGAGCGTTGTCTTGAGGTGAGTTCAGTTCGGGAGTTAGCGCGTATAGCAGGGACTCAGATTCCTTTTACAGTCAGATCACATGTTGATGATTTCTTAGAGATGATAGAGTTTACAGGAGAGTCCCAGGATCTGAGTATTACAGATGATAGCTATTCTGAGGTTACTCCCTTGGACAATGTACCAGGGATAGAGTATAGGAGTTCGACCAGTCAGCACAATCATGTGTCTAGTCAGCTGAGAGTTGGCAAGCGAGACATTTCTATCGCTTGCAAGCATTTCGATGCTGCTCGTCAGTTGTTAGCAGTTTATGGATGGGGTTCTCCTCCTAGTGATGAGCAGGGAGGTAGTTATCTTTCTTTGACAGAAATCCACTCTTTATGGGAGGCTATCCGGATTTTGAGACAGGATTATATGCAGTTGGTAGCTGACAGAGATCATCTGATAGAGTGGGGCAGTACAGCATACGAGGCATTAGTAGTCAAGGAAGAGGAGGTGAGCGAGCTTACTCGGCAGCTCGAGGTGACTTCTGAGATCCTTGAGAGAACACAGTTGGCTTTCAAGGAGTCACAGTCTTGTTTGGCTGAGGTAACCATGGAGTTAGGGCGACTGCAGTCTTTACCAGTTTCTATACAGTCCCAGACTATGGTGTCTAGTGATCCGAGGATGTCCACGGTTGAGATTGCCAGAGACAGTGGAGATGGGAATGCATCCATCCTAGATACTAGTAGTGGCATATCTTGTTCCCTTCCACTAGAGTCAAGCTCGGTTGAATTGGGTGTTGTAGTTGAGCATTGTAGTCCGCTCGACATGATGGTGATCTCTACTACTGATGGCGTGGAGACTTGTGATATTGTACCAGAGATCATGTTTGATGCTGAGGAGTCGGTAGTTGGCATGGTTCCTATCAGTAGTGCTACTCCTTTGGAGGTGTCTTCGGAGGTAGCGGCAAGTTCGGGCGTGGTTAGTGATCAGTTGCAATTAGTTTCATCGAGATTGCAGTCTGAGCCACTGACTGAGGTTGGTGCATTTTATTGGCCTTACACTGTGAAGTATACTCATCAGTTTACCTTTGATGACCATGTTGATGAGATGATGATATGTAGATGTACTTTGGTTTCTAGTGTTGGTCATCAGTTTTGGAATGGTTTGACTCCACCGGTAGAGAGTTGTGAGGCATATGACGTGGTGTTGGGTTTGGCGAGTGATAGCTGGATGGTTCATGATCAGGAGATTGGGGGTGATACTGCTGTTGTTGATGATTCAGCCGTAGTTCTTGTTTTCAATCCCTTGGCTATGCCATCTTCTCACTTAGCTAATGACCAATCACAGTTGGTTGCATTATGTTTGCAGGATGAGTTGGTTGGTTCTTTTTACTGGCATTATATTTCAGAGTATATTCATCGGATTGCTTTTGATTCATGTATTCAGGAGTTGTTGGCAAATAGATTTGGTTTGAGTGATTGCTATCTATTGTGTGATGCCTATTGGCCGTCAACGGGGCATGGGAGTTATGGTGATGCCAGCATGGCTGGTGATCTGCAGAGACATGTTGACTCCAGTTGGTGTACAGTGTGTGGATTCTCTGCTCTTGGTGCAGTTTCATTTCGGAGTGTTCACCATTATTGCAGAGATGGATTGTGCGCTCTATGTAGGCCAGTGGGATGTGTTGATGACATTTGCTATGTTGATAGTTTCAGTTGTCCTCTCTACTTGGGTTTTGATATTTTCAGAGTTAATGTTTCATGGGTTCCTAACTGTGGCAGTTATGGAGTTAGAGTTCAATTGAGCAGTGGTTCACGATTCATTCATGGATTCCTCTTGGTTATTTTGCAAAGGATTTTGCAGGAGCTTGCGTTGGTTGACTGCAGTACAGTTCATGACTTCATTTGGGATCCAGGTGGATTGACTGGGTTGTTGTTTAGCCATTGCTTGGGGACAAGCAATTTCAGGAAGGGCGGATTGTAATGTCCCCATTTTTGGCTGACCTCGTATAGCGTGCCGGATTTGCCTATCCTCGACTCTCGTAGGCAAATGGTGTGGAGAGAGAGTCAATTCTGCGGATCAGATGGTCATATTTTGCTCTTGAAGAAGTGTTAAGAGGTTATATTTCATTATTATGTGTTATCGGGGCCTACATGTTATAATTTTAAGTTGAGTTGCACTTTTTATTTTATAAAATTACTTTATTATAAAAAGTGCATTATAATGAGATTTTATAAAGGATGTTTCTAGAAGTTCTAGAAAAAGTGCATTATAATGAGATTTTATAAAGGATGTTTCTAGAAGTTCTAGCAGCTTCTTAGAAAAAGTGAATAAATAGAGGGCTGGGCCTCTCATTTGGACATGCTTGGATTTGAGATTTCTTCTACTTCTTCCATTGTGGAGCAATTTGTAGTCTCTTGGGTCTGCAAATACTATTCAATCTTTGGGAACGAATCACTCCCCTAGATTGGCATAACTGAGGTAGTGGAATATCTACTGAAGGGTTGCATAATTGGAGTTGGTATTCAGCCATCTCATTGGAACTTCACTGAGAAATTGTTTGAAGGGTTTATTTTTGGTTGGAATAAGGGTTGCAGATTTACGCTAGCATTGGTGAAGCGTTTGGCAGGGGTTTGAAGACAAAATTTGTGCATTTTCAGAATTGTCAAATCAGGGTTTGGAACCACATAATTGCTCATATCTTCTCAACCCCTTGGAGTTATTTTTTATGGTTTGGTAGGGTTACTACCTAACCCTAGGCGCCCATATTCCTTGCATTTGGGGGTCCCAAAACCCCAACATTATTTTTATATAGGGGCCATACATGCTGGCCTGGGTACGGCCTTGCCAGTAGAATCAGCAGCAGCAATTTGGGGGTTCGTTTGGGGGCAGTTTGTGGAGGATTTAGTGTCTTTGGCAGCGGTTTACATCAGACATCTCCAACAGCAATACCAGGTGCACATATTGAGGTTTTTGATTGTCAAAGGTGTTGCATACAAATAGTTGAACAGTCAGCACTGTCATTGCATTGTTGGTTATCTCCAGTTATTAGTTGCTGTTGTAAACCAATCATCTATCATATAATCTGAACTGGGTTATTGTCATGTCATAGCATTGCATTGTCAAGGGTTTGATGTATTAGAAGTGCATAGTTGTGACAGTCCCCTAAATCTGAGATTGTAAAATCAGTCATTAATGTAGATGCACAGCTCAGTCCATTATAATCAGTTGTAATCAGATTTGCATGCATTGATAGGATTGAATATGAAGGTTTATATGTTGTCATCAATCTATATTCATATGCATATGTATTAGACACCACAGTCCTTATATTCTGAAAGTATCAAATCTGAGAGTTTCCATATTCTAAATATTGTTATTGGTATTGTTATTGTTCATTACATTACATTTCGATATTGGCATTGTACTTTGTGGTTTCGTTGCACAACAATTAGCCCTATTCGCAGCTCTATTCAGTTACATGCCAAGTGTTTGACAAATTGTCTCAGTTCAGTTTGAGGGTTTTAGTGGCCTTAATAATAAGGGTCATTACACCCCATCCTCTAAGCCTCCTCAGATGCCAACATATGTTACTGTCACATTTGATACCTACAATGGCCCACCATGGGATGTCAACAACCCAAAAACTATTCCAATCCATCCAATTACCTAAGGCAACCATACCCAACTACCACTAACCATTGCATGGGCTATCACTATACACAAATCCCAAGGCTCACCCTAGAGCGGGCCACTATTGATATAGGTAAAACCGAAAGACAAGGCCTCACCCTTACAACCATCTCTAGGATCAAATCCCTACAAGGCCTTCGAATTGCACTTGCATTCTCTTTTGAGCGCTTTTGCAAAATGAAGAAAAACCCTTGCAATATTATTAGAAAGAAAGAAGAAGCTCGATTGTTCTTGCTCTCGCTTTGATTTGGTATGTTTTTCGTTTTCACTCCCTCTCGTCAATACATTTTTCCTTTCTTCAATTAACTAAACTATGAATGTCATTTGTTTGTTGACAATTTTATCTTATTCACTTTTATAGGTTTACTAGTTGCAACAAAGAGACGATCAAAGTCGTTTTGACTTGTCATACACAAGATTTACTAATGAACTCCAAATAATTGCATTGCTCAAAGTTTATGGGATATCCCACAAGTTTTACCCATACAAAATCATTGTACTATCAAATTTGGCACACTTACTTTTACTGGCATACAATGCTTCTATCAAACATTATGCATGGTTGTAATAGCATTTTACAATTATTTTTATAAACTATTATTCAGCTTCAAAAATACCTTTGTTGTTAAGCAGTTTTGGACCACCCTAACCATTATTGTTTCATGACCACAAATTTTGTATATCATAAGAAAATTATATTTAACCCTATAATGATCTACGCAATTTCATACAATGATAATAGTCATAAAATACTCTATCGGCTTATCCCTTGAATCTCTTACAGGTACAAGTGCTAGTTAAAAATATTTTTTGGTGGTATTAGCAAAGACTCTACAAATTGTATTTTTAAGGAATTTTGAAAACGTATGACTTGATAGTCTAAAACGCCCCATCATTAAAAGGGAATGATCTAATTAAGTTGGCTAATATAAGAACCGGTTAGAATGATAGACAACGATTTCTTATTGTGTTGCAAGGAGAAAATACAATTATTGTAATGAAGTGATATAACTCATGTGAAGGGTCATGTTTATTTATTGAAAAAAGATGATTCTATGAAGACAATATGATATATAGAGAGAGAAGATAAGAAGTCAACAAGACACATTCCATAAGTAGAAGCAAAAGTAGATACATTTATTAGTAAGGTGGAATAAGGAGTGTAAAGCATGGCTTTATAATATACATTCAAATATTATATTTTAAAAATAAATAAAATGTTCTTTTTGTTTATTTAAATGCAAAGAAATTACAATTATAGTTTGGATTCATGCTTTATGATTAATAAGACGATTAATGAGTTGTTCCAATAAAGCTTACGTATTGGATTTTTCCTACACTCTTTGTTCAACAATCAAGATAGTGTGAAATATATATATGTTTCCTTATCTCTGTCTAATTGGACTTCTAGTTGGAGAAGTTGAATTCCTTTTGGACTTATGGAGAATTGCTTATAATCTTTGCCTTTTGAAGAGCACATGGGTAATTGATGATATATAATAAATATTGTCTCATAAAGTTGTACATAATAATCCTTTTTGTAGTTGACCCTGTTGCTAGGATAAGAAAAGGCACTTGTCTTTTAAAATCATTAAAATATAGTTATGGATTTATAATCGAAGTCAGAAATATATATCTTCCTTTTTGCAAGCATCTAATCAATTATTGATAACCCTACATAAAATTTCAACTATTTCAAGCACTCGGCATTAAATTTCATTTTGATCGAGTTTGAGGACCTTGTCAACCGAAGAACTCACAAAGCCTAAATTCACTATAGAAGAGCTTTGAACCAGGTGATCAAGTTTACCAGCCTAGGTGCAGTGAAGCCTGAAGTGCACGGAATTTGAATAATTCCCACTCATTGGCCACAACTGATTGAGGAATCCTATTTGGAGATTTGGCAAGCTCTTGGATTTCCAATCTGTGGTTTTGAGAACCAACAGCTCCCACCAAGTTGGGGTACCATAAATATATATTTTTTAGTAGTTTTTAAATTATTTTGTAGCTTACTTGTCTTTATTTAGCTATCCATGTCATCTTCTATGCATGACTTAGGTCTAGTGCCTCTTTGGTTTCTGATTGGATCCATAGTTTAGTTGTGTTACTAAGTTTGGAAGTTGCATTTTTTTGGCAAACCTGTACATATTGGTTGAATTTGAAGCAGTGAGACAGATTGGATGTTGTGTATCATCTTCGACAGAGTCTTCCATATAGAGTATAAACTTTTAATTTTAAATTAAATCATTTTTGTTAATCTTTTGCAACTGTTCTTGTTGTGTGGTACTTGTTTTGAAAAATTTACTAGATTGAATACATTCAGTCCCTCACTAGTGTATTGTTTTCTGAATTCCTTGTATAATTTAGGTCATTTTTACATGTGTTTTCGTAACTTATGTTCTCTTGGAAAAATTACGTAAAATATTTCTTCTTGCATTCAGTTTTCTCTGCCTATAGAAAGAATTTTGTAATAATTTTTCCAAAGAAACATCATGTCCATTCTCAGCGGTGTTTGAAGCATTAGAAAGTTGTCCATATCTATTGAAATGGGTGCAAATTTTTTAGACGGCTCATGTATTGGAGTTTGTTTAGTTCAACTGAGAAGGGAAACAATGGAAGAGCTAAGAAAATGAAATTGTTTTGAGGGAAAAGCTGATATACCTATCTATATTCTTGGCCTTCTGTATCCTTTTGTTCTTGTATGTTAAGATTTTATCTATTTTTGGAGTGTTTATAACATTGTGGACTTTATTTGGATATTTGTCTGGAAAATCTGATGTTTTAATTTATAAAATCTAAACACTCAGATCATAAATTTTGTGCATATTGGAGGAAAAATAGGGATAGCATGTATTAAACTGTCATCAAATTAAATTGTCAGCAAAAGAATTTCATGTCACTTTTTAGTTTGCAAGGATATTGCTGTCTTTTGATGGCCAAGAGACACTCTGAGATGTTGCTGAATGACTGCTATATTAAAATATTTTGTAAAATCTTGCAGAAGGGGACATATGATGCCGAGAAGAAAATTGTAAAACTTCAAAGTGAACTTGTTGGAAATGCATCTAAGGTGTTATTCTAGACCATTTGTACTTTATCATTATCAGCTATGATGGTTGAAAAATGAGTACTTTACACAATACAAATTAGCAGTGGGATGGTGTTTTGTGAAAATAATAGGATGCTGCATCTATGTGTTGATGTCTGCTGTAAATTTGGTGATGTCTCAGAAAACACCATATAGAACTGACTACAGTATCATTTTCTTGGTTTGACTATTGATCTTGAACTGAAGAAAATGCTTCCTGTATATGTTGTTAATGAATTGTATAGCTTCTACAGTCAGTGGTCTCATTATATCTGATGCTCAATGCCTCGAAGGAAAAAGTTTGAGCAATGACCACTAATCGGTGGCAACATATGAAACACTCATCAACGACCCAATACCCATTTTACAATTTCAAACCTCATCGTCATCCCAACTTCACCATAATTGGAACTTATAATCATACAAAATATAGTAAGTTACCATGATTCATCCCTGCACCCCCTGGAGCAGCAGAAGTTCAAACTGTTTTGAAGTTTGGGTCCAGTTCGAAGTCTGGTTCAGGCAGGGTGTGAGTTTTTGATTGTGGGTTCAAACGGGTTTGAAACAAGTTCGAACCCAGACAGACCGTGCCTTTAATCGTTGTCAAACTAAAGGAATTTCCTAATTCTTATTTGAATTTCATTAACTTGACTTTTGCAAAGTAGCCATACACCTGGAACAGAAAATAACAGAACATAATTTTTTGACAAACTTGCTTTCTGTAATTTGAGAATTTCATTAACTTGACTGTTGCAAAGTAGCCATACACCTGGAACAGAAAATAACAGAACATAATTTTTTGACAAACTTGCTTTCTGTAATTTGAAGAGAGATGGTGTCTATTCCAGTCGGAGATTTAATTTCAATTTTAACTTAATCCAATTCCACATTGATTTAAGGGAAGGATTGATAGCAAATGGGATGCCAAGGTATCTCACATGTTGGAACCCTCTCAATTCAACTCAAACTTCTTAAACTAGTCAAGAGGTGAACAGTTCCATCTTAGCAACATAGACTTGCTCTTGGAAATCTTAGTATCATCAAGCTTGCACATTAGGTTCTCAAATTTTCATTGCTCTAAAATCACCAAAAATGTAGTATTATCGGCAAACTGAATATTCAAGAGTTTATCCTTACTGGGAAGAGAAAGATCATTGATTTTTATTCCATTAGTCATTTCTCTCAACAAGTAAAATATTGCCATTAGAAGCAATCACAAATATAGCAAGAGCCAATGGGCACCCCTGTTTTATTTATCTTTTCAGCTGGCAGGGTTCTAGAAGAGAACCTTTAATGTTTTGAATCTTTGATGTTGAACTTGTTACTTGAACTATATGATGGTATGATCACTGTGATTACAATTATACTTATAGTCCTTACCATAGTTCACGATATTTTGGGAATTAGAATTGCACTATAAGGTGTTATCGAAAGATCTTAACAATGGAAGAACTTATTTGTGTGGTAAGGATATAGAGACCGCAAATCTGTTAAACCCATGAATTTATTTAGTTCTTGTCTCTTAATTTATAATTATCAAATTTGTCTTATGATGTTGGAAATAATTATATTTTTTCCCAAACATGAAAATTTTAAGGATCTGACTTTTTAATGCAATTGTGGCAAGAGTACCATAGCATACCAACAGAAGAGCAATTGTTGCCAATAGAAGTTACTGCATGACTAACATAACAGTTCCTATCTGAAGACCTCGAATTCAAAAGAACTGTAGAAATCTATCTTTGTCTTGTATAATGTATTTAAACTTTAATCTGATTTGCATGGACATGGATGTTGGTATGGTATCTGGCATGGATGCAACAGGACCTAAATAACCTGAGATGCATGTCTGAGTGGGATTTTACGTGTAGAAAGAGACATTCACTCTGTAGCATTCAATGCTAGTCATTACTTCTTTGGACCACTTTATCATTTCCTTAACACTGGAAGCATTGAAAGACATCAGACTTTCAGATAATTTCATTCACATTGAAAGAAAACTGGATGAGTGGACACAATTTTGAGGATCATTATTTGTGTATTTCATTACATTGGATGAACGATTCTTGTTACCATTTTTAAGATATATATAAGATAATTATCATATTGAATTGGAAGAATGATTTTATCTATACAAAAACTAACACTTGAGGATTTGTTTTAGGTGAAGGAAATCACACGGGCCTTTGAGTCAATTGGCAATGAATTAAGTTATGTTGTTCAGATGGCTACCACAACAAATAATCTACAACCTCATCTTAAAGCGCTTCTCAAGAAGATATGATTTCGTATCTGAATAGAAATAACATATTTTCTTTGCCGTGGGCTCTTTAAAAAGATATTCTTTGGAGGGATGGTTTTGAAGAAAACAAGCCATGATGTACAAAATACTATTCATGCGTTTGTTCTATAGAAGTCTTTGTATAATGCTCTTTCAAGCAATGCAAAAATGGTAAAAAAGAACATTTGCAAATAGAACTGACAGATATTTTATTTCTTTTGTTGTGAAGTTCATGTTTCCAAGCTCTTAAAATTGTTTATTTCATAGTAATCATTTTAATCCCTACTTTATTCTTATTTCTTTGAGATCACTCGTAAAGATTGAATTGAACTAATTGGAGAAAGTTAAGCAGAGATAACTCTATTAATTTTAAATTCTGTTATTCTTTCTAGTTTATGGCATAACAGCTAATATAGCATCTCCCTGTATCTTCCAGCATGGTCACAATTACTGTTCCCTTAATGTTGAATCAAAATCATGATTGGATTTTGCAAGACTCGATTCTTCAAAGACAGCGTAATGTTTAAATCCTTGCATTTTTGAATTGATAATATTACGGTTTACCAAAAGAGAATCTGAGAGTACATCCTATCACAGTATATAGGGTATTGTAACAGCTCCAAGACTGCTGCCACAATTTATTGTCAATATGACTGGAAGACCAACCTACAGACTTAAGCCACGGCATCCTGATGACATTAGGATATTACATTCAATACCAAAATCAGGAACTGAAAAACATAGTACATACAGAATAAAATAGTCCAAGCTCAATAATAGGAGAAACTGTCATAGAACCATAGACCAAGAGCTAAAGGTACCAACCATCATGGCAACCCAATTTTAACTGCAAGAATACCTAAATCTAAAGCAACCAGCATTGCTTTGTCTGGGACTTTGAATGATGAACTGCAACCTACAGATACTGACACTCAAAATGTGAGATCTTCAACCAAACTCTAGTAAAGCTGTCACTACAAGAATCCATATTAATACAACCAATTGGAGGCTCGATGATGAAATAATCATCATTGGGTATAAATATTCTACTATCATCTCTAAAACACAAGTCTTTGAAGAGATTGTCCTCGTAGTTCTCGTTATATTGGTTCTAGAACTCCATGATGCAGGGCAATAACCTGCATAAATAAACTCAGAAAGTCTTAGTGACTGTGTGATCAGAAGTCTTTCAGCTCATCAAATCTTTGTATGGAGACTTCAAGTGTGATACTCATCTGCATAACCACAATGCTGAAAATGATCCTTCTAAATCTAGGTGAACTTCGCCATCCAGCCTTGAAAAATTTCATTATTCCTAAACTTCCATAAAACCTGAAGAATCTCAATAGAACGGACAAGAGGTTATACACTTTCCCAAGACTTTGATACAACCAAGATTTAAAAAATGCACTGACTATTATTAAGAGACCAACTATTTGAGCCAGACAAAAGGATGAACCAGACTTCTTTTGTAAACAAGCATTTGAGAAAGATATGGTCGACATTTTCAGGAACCCAACACAATGGGAAAAGATTAACATTAAATCTAGACAAGGGAAGCTTTTTCAACAACAGAAGCCATGTGAAACATGATTTCTTTGGTTCCACAACACTAGACTATACATGACAAGGCGTTTAAGAGCACCGGGCAGAATAAAGGTTCAGATTTCGGCATTCATTGAGGTGTCTGGTCACAGCATTTGTTCTGAGTATCACATTATCTAGCATTATGAACCCAGTATCGGAAGCAAATTTAATAGGAAAGGGCTGCACATTACATGCTTCTCTTGTAACTAAGAATGTCTTCCAATGGGACTGCGGAAGCCCATACTCAATGCTCAGATTAGGCCAAGATCTCAGCTGTAAATTGTAAAGAATATATGAATTCCTTTATTGTACCAAACTTTTAAAGAGAACTCCCACAATGAGGCAAGGGGTTTGCCTTGTTGAAAAGATTCCACCATATTGATCTATTATCAATTTTTTATATAAATTAAAATAGTTTGAGAAGCCACTTACATCAAAACAAAATGACCAGGGTGAAAGTATCACCAGTTCAAGTATGAGCCAATAACATCAAAGTATCTAGAGCTCAGCTATTACATTATGTCCCAGCTGGACAATACATTTGAACCGCAAGTATGTACATCAAAACAAAAATGGTACAACGTAAACTAAAAACATATTCACTGTTAAATACTACTGGTGTTGCATTTTGGAACGTGGCTGTCAATAGCACCAGCTGAAGGGTTAGCAACATCTTCAGCATTAATTGATTATTGGTAAAGTGTCCACGGGTCACCCAATTTTCTTGATTATTGATGCAGGGGCATCCTAAAAATATTTTATTTTCATTCTTTTCTATTTAATAACGACTAATAGATAGGGTGGTTACTATTTATGGGAACTTGTTATTTTTAGTAAGTTTTTCATGAGTTTGGAATGTTTTCATTTTCTACAAGAAGGTTTATTTTAGAGTTATAAGTCTACCATAAAAATCTAATTGCTCAAGTTTCAGTATCAAACAAATTATTGTGGATTTTCGGTGGAAAAATTTGCAGAAAAATCTAAAGGCTCAACGTTGGAGGCTTTAGAATGCCTAGATGAGGTTCGAAAACTCGACAGAAAGGGCGTTAATGTAGTTGCAAGCCGATAGATTAAGAGTTGACGTTTTCGAAAAGTGGTTATAATAGCCAATCGGAATAACAGTTCGAGAGTTATGACCTTCCAAAGTTGGACTACTCAAAATATTTCAAATAATTGTCAAATATGTATTTGGCCAACTCTATATGTATTGTTAGAGTCTATCGGCCCTAGGTATTAAGTTTCAATGTCTAAAATCTTTCCGGGTGGCATAAAATTGCCTATTTAAGAAAAGCCCAAACATTGTCTAGGACAACTTTGGGTGGTAGTTCGCAACTTAGTTTTGCAAATTACTGTAATGAAGCCGCTCATGTGGGTTAGCATATTGTACTTGTAAATTCTGTAATTTTACATTTGTAGCACAAATAAGTTCATATTTTGTTCTCACATTTGTTATTGTTTCTTTGTTTTTGTTATGCATTTATGGTATTAAGGGGAGCACCTTTCATCAAGTGTTATCGAGCTAGAGTTCTTGAGTGTGTGGATAGATCATCGACCGTGAGGCAGTTCACACCAGGACCATGGTTTGGGCTGAGCGTGTAGATAGATCGCTGATTGTGAGGCAGTTTGCATTAGGGTTTCAACAGCAGCGCGAAAATGTCTTCATGAAGAGAGCATGGTGGAAGAGTTGTAGGTGTTACACTTGAGAGTTTACTAGCCCTCCAAAGACAAATGCAAGCATTGGAGGAACAAATGTGCAAAGGAATAAATCTTCTCGTAAGAGATGAAAGCAAGGATGAGGACGAAGACAAAGTAGAAGAAAATACCAAGCAGAGGCAGTTCTAAACCCAGAGGAAGAGAGGCTTTTTAGGGCCATCTCCAAGATTGGAAAAAAGACATAAGTTTGACGTTCCCACATTTTCAAGAAATCTTAATCCAAAGGAGCTGATCGATTGGATCAATGAACTAGAGGAGTACTTTGAGTATGAAGATTTTGAGGATCTTGATGGGGTCAAGTTTACAGAGGCAAAACTAAAGGGACATATGAAGATCTAGTGGTAGGAGGTTTAGTTGGAGAGAAAGAGAAAGGGAAATGACAAAATCACCAGATGGGAACAGATGATAGCTAAATTGAAGCGACAATTTATTCTCGTGGATTATGAGCTTGATTTGTTGAACAAAATGCAAGAGTTGAAGCAAGCGGGAAAATCTATTGAAGAGTATACCTAAGAGTTCTACTGAGTTCTCATTAGAATTTTCCATGTAGAAGCCAATAAAGAGAAAGTGGCCCGTTATCTTTATGGGTTAAGGCCAAGCATTCAGGACAAGCTAAGTCTAGTTTGAATGAACAGTGTTGATGTTTTGTAGCTTCACTCAGACAAATTGTAGCACACACGCGCACGCACACATGAAATTATATATATATATAAAATTAATTATAAGATTGTAATAATGTTAATGAACAACCATGTCCCGTGAAGGGACATGTCTATTCTTTACTCACTTTCTTATATATATAAGAGGTTGCTGTCATTTTGAAATATATACCAAAAAAACATGGCAATGCAACATTTGTAGCAGACCTCTAAAAAAAATAACATGGCATCAAAGCAGGTTTGAATCTTGGGATAAAAGATTTTAGGACAAATAATGTCTATGTTGATCTGCTATGCCTGAATTCATACAGTCCAGACATGACAAAATCACATAAATATTGTTGATTAACTAGAATATAACTAGCGGTGATTAGAGGGAAGTCCAAGATATCTCATTAACAGTCTGAGCCATCTGGCAGACTTGATTGAGCAAGGAATATTCATGTATTTATAGTGTAATTTTCAAAATCAAAACTAATGTATACGCAATGAGGTTATTGGATTGATACAAGTAGCTATTTGCTTACATCTATTGTTATGGTGGTGGTTCAAGTCTTTCATTGACAGAGCAATATTAAAACAATATGGAAGCATTTCTTCAAGTATCACAGTCGCTAGAAAAGGCAAAGCCCTTTTTGGCATCAAGTGTATTTAAGCATATATATTGTTTGTTCTAGTGAAAGTATTTATAAACGGGAGTGTATTCATCGGGTTCTACCTTATTAATGAATTCAATTTGGATCGATAACAAATTAATTCTCTTTAAAGAAATATTTATGTATGCAAGACTATTGTGCAAATCATGTGTTCTTCGATTTATTTAGAGGAATCATTACTAAGAAAGAAGACAGTTCGCTACACCTTCCAATTCATTTTGTAGCTTCTCCATTACTATTCAATGGTTTATCAATGTGGTGTTTTTCATTGGACTTCATATTCATTTTGTTCACCTAGTTTGTGACTTGCATCAACCTGGCCTTAATCTGCTAGTTTTGAAGCTCTTTTGATGCATTGGGGGTTCTCCGTTACCACAATTTTTGGAGTGAATTTTGTTTGATTGCCTTTGAATCTCGAAAACCACTTTTCTAAAAGTTATGAAGCTGATTTGAAGTTTCATCTTCCTCAAGATCATTTTTCTCCACTTAAAAAGTAGAAAATATGATTATTAGTAACTACATGTATTACACAATAAATGGCAATTTAGCACAGCTATAAATTAAGAGGAAATACCTAAGCAATTGGACCCACATCGAAGATATTGTTTGGAAAATGAATAATCTCATGAAATGAAGTAGAAAAATCATACAAAGGACTATTAAGGATTTTGGATATCAAGTAATAAGGTAAGTAATATGGTATGATTTATTAGTAATGTCTTATTTTATATTCTTTACTATTATGTTTAATAAATATTATATAAGATATCATAATTGAGAACATATGAGACAATAATGTGTGTGTGTGTGTGTGTGTGCGTGCATGTGCGTGTGTGTAATTACATTTGAATTGTATAAATCAATTCAATATGATATTTAATATTTGTTAAATATAAAGAGATTTATTTTAGGAGTATGAAAGATAAATATTGAATAATATTTATTTAAGAAATGATTGATATTTTATGAGATTAATATACTATCTTATAAGAAGGGTGAAAGAAATTTAGTGTTAGATGTAAAATAACCACACTAGTGATGACAAGAGCAATCAAGGATGTTGATAAATATTTTTTTTCCCTAAAATTGTTTATTCATTGTAGTTTTTGTCTTATTTGTATTATAAAGAGTTATGTGCCTTGATCTTTCCTTTGAGAATGTTCTTGCAAGAAAATGAAGATTGAGATTCAGAGGGAGCCTGACATGTTATTAGCGGCAACCTTGAAAGAGGGAGAAGACTAAGGATGTTATTCAGTTAACCTTCTATGATCTTGATCTTATTGATTCAGAGGGAGTAAGCCATTTTGAGATGGATACTGTTGTAAATTTGAGCAGGCAAGAGGACTATAATTCATGAATATATCTTGTGACTATGTGATTTAATGGACCTACCCCTATGTCCATCATAAGGAAGTGACGACTTCCAAATGATCATCACTTGTATTTTTAGAAGTTATTGTAAGGTGTCGATCTTATAATAGCTTGTATTATGAGATCAAATAAATTGAGTAAATGGTGAATGTCTTACATCTCAACATTCTGGAAGACCATTACTCAAAGTATTTGGTGAATATCTTTGATATTCTGGGAGGCCAATACTCTTGATATCATATGTGATATCAAACCTTATTTTGAGTAATTGGTGAATATCTTGTGATATTCTCAAAGACCAATACTCGTGATGTCAAAAGTGATATCACACCTTATTTGGGTACTTGGTGAATATCGGATGTCGATATTCAGGGAGGCCAATACTCTTGATATCAGATGTGATGTCAAAACCTTTTGAGTACTTGGTGAAAATCTTTAATATTATGGGAGGCCAATACTCATAATATCAACTATGATATTAAAATATTAGATATCATCTTATCAAAGATATATTTTTGCCTTACCTAATATTACCGATGGTGTAATACATGTCTGGTGTTTATCCTCCCCAGCTAAGAGGGAGTGTTGATGTTTTGGAGCTTCACTCATATATATATATATATATATATATATATATATATATATATATATATATATATATATATATATATATATATATATATATATATATATATATATATATATATATATATATATATATATATATCTTATGTTTACGAACAGACATGTCTCGTGAAGGGACATGTCTACTCTTTACTCACTTTCTTATATATATAAGAGGTCACTAACATTTGGAAATATATATACCAAAAAACCATGGCAATGCGAATACATTTGTAGCAAACCTCTAAAAAAACTAACAAATAGTATTGAGGAGGCATACTAGTTTGCCCTAAAAGTTAAGGAGAAACTGAGCAAGAAGTTTGACAACAAGAATAATAGAAGAGGTCGCGGTGGAAGATCTGGTGGATGATCTTATGGAGGTCATAATGATGATCAGAAGAACAAGGATGAGGCTAAGAGTAGCAATTAGAACCAGAGGGGGAACAATTCTAATTGTTTATATGATCGAACAATAGAGATCAGAGAGGAACATGCAGAGGAGAAGGATATGGGAAATGTTTTCATTGCAAAGAAGAAGGGCATAGAGCATTTGAATGTATCGAGCACTAGGGAAGGACCGATCAAAGAACCGATCAAAGAACCAAAGGCTAGGCCATAGTTGCACATTTTGATGAAGATGTCAAATCCTCACATTTTGAAGATGAAAGAGGAGAAGTCCTAGTTAATAGAAGAGTACTACAAAGTGGTGAGAATGAACCTGATCCAAGAAGGAGCTTGTTTCACACAAGGTGCAAATGTGAAGATAACTGTTGTGATGTGATCATTGATCGTGGAAGTACTGACAATCTAGTGTCAGAAACGATGGTCACCAAGTTGAAGCTGAAGAGACAAAAACACTTGCGCCCATATCGTTTTGTTTGGGTGCAAGATGACCACAAGGTCATGGTCAATGAGCAGTGCTTAGTGAAGTTCAAGATTGGAAGCTACTAGGATGAGGTACTATGTGATATCATGCCTATGGACATATGTCATATGTTATTAGGTAGGTCATGGCAGTTTGACATGCATGTTGTACACAATAGGCGAGGAAATACCTGCACTCTGACCAAGGATAGAGTGAAACATAAGTTGAAGTTGTTGAAGGAGAAAGAAGAAAAAAGTTGCAAATATGTTGGAAGAATTTTTTGATATTGTGTCAGATAATGTAGCTAATGGATTGCCCCCAATGAGGAAGATCAGTCACTAGATGGATTTGGTTCCAGGAGTCGGATTGCCAAACAAGGCAGTGCACAGAATGACAGTAGCAGATTGTGAAGAGCTAAACAGACAAGTTCATGAGTTGTTGCACAAGGGGTTGATTCAAGAGAGTCTGAGTCCATGTGCTATACTGTATTAGCACCAAGGAAGAATGGAGAATGGAGGATGTGCATAGATTCTTGCACTATCAACAAGATCACAATCAAGTATAGATTTTCATTGGCAATGATGGATGATATTATGGACTGTTTGAGTGGAGCTAAGTATTTTACAAAGATAGATTTGAAGAGTGGGTACCATCAGATTTGTATCAGAGAAGGTGATGAGTGGAAGATTGCTTTCAAGACAAAAAGAGGATTGTATGAGTGGTTAGTTATGCCTTTTGGGCTAACCAATGGACCAAGCACTTTCATGCGGCTCATGAATGAGGTACTAAAGGAGTTTCTAGGTAAGTTTGTCATTGTTTGCCTAGATGATATTTTGATCTTTAGTAAGACATTCGAGGAGCATTTGATCCATATTTGTAAGGTGTTTGATAAGTTGAGGGAAGAAAAGTTGCTAATAAACCTGAAGAAGTGTAGTTTTGTAAAGGAGTTGGTGTACCTGAGATTTGTAGTCTTAGTAGAAGGTCTAAAAGTGGACCCAAAGAAAGTGAATGCTATCCTTGAATGGCCCACTCCAAGGAGTGCGACAAAGGTAAGATCTTTTCATGGATTGACTAGTTTTTACAAAAGGTTCATAAGAGGTTTTAGCAGTATTTGTGAACCCTTGACTGAAACAATGAGAGGGGATATGAAAGAATTTAAGTGGATTGTAGGAGCAGATAAGAGTTTTAATCTGTTGAAATAAAAAGTTACTAAGCAACTTGTTTAAGCACTTCCTGATTTTAACAAGGTGTTTCAAGTAGACTATGATGCTAGTGGTACTATAGGAGTTGTGATGAGCCAAGAAGGTAGATCTATTGCTTACTTTAGTGAGAAATTGAATGATGAAAAAAGAAAATATTTTGTTTATGATCAAGAATTTATCCTATAGTTCAAGTATTGAAGAAGTGGAGACACTATCTTTTTCCTAAGGAGTTTGTTTTGTATACTAATCACCAAGCTTTGCAATATTTGAATAGTCAAGGAAAATTAAACCAAAGGCATTTGAAGTGGGTTGAGTTTTTGTAGAGTTATACATTTGTTTTGAAACACGAGTGGGAAGTCTAACAGTGTTGCAGATGCTCTTAGTACAAGACAAATTTTGTTGACAGAAATACAGATAGAGGTGGTTGGGTTTAAGGAACTCAGTACTTTGTATCCAGATGATCTTGATTTTGGTGAAGCATGGAAGGCTTGTACAGAACCTATTACAATTGACAGGACAAAGTGGTTGGATTTCATGATCCAAGATAGTATGTTGTTCAAAGGAAGCCATTTGTGCATTCCCAGAAGTTTTATGAGAGAGAATCTCATCAAGGAGAAGCATAGTGGAGGATTGGCTAGACATCTTGGCATAGATAAAACCATAGCTTTGGTTGTTGAGAATTATTACTGGCCACGGTTGCAACAAGATGTGAAGAAGTTTGTACAGAGTTGCAGAGTCTATCAAATGGCGAAAGGAGTGAACCAGAATACAGGGTTGTATTGGCCATTACTTGTACCAAAGAATTCGTGGGAGGACGTCAGCATGGGTTTTTTTCTTGGATTACCGACGACTTACCGTGGGCATTATTCAATTTTTGTGGTGGTTGACAGGTTTTCAAAGATGACACATTTTATCCCTTGCTAAAAGACTAGTGATGTTGTTCATGTAGCAGAGTTTTTTTTTCAGAGAAGTGGTGAGACTACATGGTCGTCCTTCCAAAGAGTATAGTTTTCAATCGAGATACCAAATTTGTTGGGTATTTCTGGCATACATTGTGGAAGAAATTGAAGATGGATTTGAAGTTCAGCTCATCACATCATCCACAAACTGATGGACAGACAGAAGTTGTGAATTGCATTTTGTGAAACTTGCTAAGATGTTTGGTTGGAGACAAGCTAAAAAGATGGGATATGATTTTACCACAAGAGGAATTTGCATATAATAATTTTGTTAACAAGAGTATTGGTAAATCACTATTCTAGATTGTACATGGGAGTAGTCCTAGAAATGCTTCTGAATTGAGGCAGTTGGGTAAAGGAGAGATAAGTAGTGTTGAAGCAAAAGAATTTGTTGAACATTTGAAGAACATCCATGAGGAGGTGAGGAAGCACATTATAAAGATGAATACACGGTACAAGGCTAAGGAAAATGTGAAAAGGAGGTATAATAATTTCATATTGGAGATGAAGTCATGGTTCATTTGAGAAATGACTGTGGTACATATAATAAGTTGAAGATGAAGTTTGGACCGTGTTAGATACTGAAAAGGTATGATCTAGAAATGCTTATGAAGTGGAGTTACTTGCTGAATTGAACATTTCACCAGTATTTAAAATTTCAGATTTGATAGAGTATTATGAAGGAGGTGATGGGGATAAAGTTGCAGAAGCACAGTGGAGTATTCCAGTAGTTAGTTTAGCTACAAAGGAGATTGAGGAGATACTAGACAGTCATATTGGCAAAAGTACCAGGAACAAAACTTATGAGGAATATCTAGTCAAATGGAAAGGGAGGCCAGTAGAGGATTCATCATAACTAGCAAAGGAGGAGGTTAATCATCTTGATTTTCCTCTAAACACTTGAGATGTGATGAAGTCACTTCTCAAATTACCCTGGCTGTTTGATGCAGAAGCATCCTGGGAGTAAAACCAATCTTGCATCACCCAAATTTTTTTTTATTTTCAGTCTTTTTTATTTAATAAGGATTAGTAGATAAGGTGGTTACAATTTATGCGAACTTGTTATTTTTAGTAAGTTTTTCATGAGCTTAAAATGTTCTCATTTTCTATAGGAAGGTTCATTTTAGAGCTATAAGTTTACTATACAAATCTCATTACTCAAGCTTAAGTATGGGAAAAGTTATTGCGGATTTTTGGTGGAAAATTTGCAGAAAAAACTTCATGCTCACCATTGGAGGCCTTAGAGTGCCCGAATGAGGTTCAAAAAGTTGACGGAAGGACACTACCATAGTTTTGAGCCTATAGATTAGGAGTTGACATTTCTGAAAAGTGATTATAATAGCCAATTGGAGCAACAATTCGAGAGTTATGACCTTCCAAAGTTGAACTACTTGAAATATCTAAAATAATTGTCAAAGATGTATTTGGCCAACTCTATATGTATCATTAGGGTCTGTTGGCCCTAGGTATTAAGTTTCAATGTCTAGAATCTTCCCAGGCAACATAAAATTGCCTAGGTCCGAACATTATCTAAGATAGCTTTGGGTGGTAGTTTGCAGCTTAGTCTTTCAGATTACTGTAATGAAGGCGCCCATGTGGGTTAGCATATTGTACTTGTGAATTTTGTAATTCCACATTTGCGATGCAAATAAGTTCATATTTTGTTCTCGCATTTGATGTCGTTTCTTTGTTTCTGTTATGTGTTTATGGTATTAAGGGGAACACCCTTCATCAATTAACTTGATGCACATTCTCATTGCTAGTTTGGAGTTCTTGTGCATACACTCTTAGCCTTTCTTGTTCCTTTTCATTCAACATATCAGAGTATGTGTTGAAGTATTGAATAGATTGCATGTCCTTTCTAAATAGAATTGTAGCACCCTCCAAGATCAAGGTCATGAACCTATCTTTTGGTACTTCTAGCACTACAGAGACCTGGGGCATTATTTGAAAATAAGTGATTAAACTCAATAATCACCCTCTCTTTGTATTGAAAAATATATTTGTTTCTCCTCTCCCAAAGGAACCATAGTATTTCTATAGCAAGAACAAACCAAAACCTATTCATATTATAATTAATACCAAAGGGTTCTGCAAAACTTGCTAAAATTACTTGCCAGGGTATTCTGATTCTACTATTTTATGTCAAAGGTTTACCAAGAAAGATAGAACAAGTTTCATATCACAGGCAAATTTTAAATTAAAAAAGGTGTTAAAAAGATTTCAAGACAGCCACATAGGGAACATTGAGCAGGTTCCAAATTAGTAGAAGACAATCTTGAACCAACAAGAAGTTTTTTAAGCAACAAAATCCATATAAAATAGACTTTCTTAGGTTCACCAAGGTAATGTGAAAACAAATCAAGAACAAGGTGCCATCTAGAGTTAGACTAGCCAAAGTTCTAACTATGATTAATCCACTTAAGAATAAAATCGTTATCTTTCATCATACTGTAAATCAATTTGGTAGAACCATCAAAAAACAAATTGCCATCCTTCCATTTTAACTACTGAATAAATTGATTGGAGTTAAGAATCTTGTCTAAGAAGAAAGGACCCATAACTTTAGTGATTAGAGTATAAGTTTTCTTTTGAGTGGATGGAAGGTCATATTTGTCTTTTAGAGCCTCCCAATTCCCTAATTGGTTGTCAATTAATAGATCTCTAGTATATTTAATGCCCTCCTCATTCTAGGCTCCAAAAAAGTAGCATTGAGTTGAGGCTAGAGATTTATCATTACCATAGATGCCCCAACAAATGGATCTATCAAAAACAGAAAATGAGGGAAGCAAAGCGGGGAGGGGGCGGGGAGGGGAGGGTTACCTCTCACAACATCCTTGGACTAGAGAAGAGGTCGTAGTTGAGTCCATGATTTTTAAAGAGAAATAGAACACTTTCAAATCAAATTGCCCAAATAGAACGTCATAGACTGGAATATCAATCCAATATTTTCCTTTCTTAATTTTTGATTAGAAGATGTTCCCGATAAGAACTTTCTAGGGATCGTTTCCATTGAGACAGTTAAGGAACCACTTAGATGCAAGAGCCAACCCATGAGTCTTAAGATCTCTAATGCCCAAACCTCCCATGCTTTTTAGAGTACAACACTAGTCCCAACTAACACAATGTCTTTTTTTATTTCAGATACCATCGGACCATAGGAAGTCCTTCAGAATCTTCTCAAGTTTATTGAATTGATCATTTGCAAATGACCATGAGGAGAAATATTAAATGACATGAGAAGATAGAACTTTTTGCCATATATATCTACTAGAGGGATCAATAGGGAAAGGGAACCAAGATATCTAACGATATTGTTCAAGCCATTCCAAACCCAACCATTTTGTGAGATTCAATCTGGAGGGAGTTTAGACCAACCAATTACAATGGACTTGTGAGGAGCAATTCTAGATACAAAAGAAAGTTGGAATAATTGGAGTCTATGCATCACATTATCAAAATTCATGCTATTTAATTCCAAGGAAAGGGCAGTTTCATCAACAAATTGAGGATTTACCAATTCTTCATTATTAGGTAGGGAGATACCTTTGATAGGAGCCCCAGTTCAATGGCTCTCAAAATGTAAAACATGACATCTACTACAATCACAAATAAAGATGAAGCAATAGGGCAACCTTGGTTGGTGGACCTCTGAAGGGAGATAGGGTCAAAAAAAATTCATTGACATCAATCACTATAGACGATTCCTTAAACAAAATAAATATCCTTTTGCGAAAGAATGGGGAGAATCCAAAAGGCTCTGACATATATATAACAAAAGGAAATTCTATTATGTCATATGCTCTCTCAAAATCAAGAAAGATCATCCCTATATTTGCCCAAATAATTTCGCCCAATTCATGGCCTACCAACTTGTTATCAAATTCTCCAAAATGTACCTTCCTTTACCAAAACTAGTTTGAGTGAAAAATGATTCTACTAAGAATGTTGGCAATTCTTCTAGACAAGATCTTAGCAATGATTTTATAGGAAATGTTCATAAGAATAATTGGGTACTAATTTTTAACAAGGATCTAATCACCACTCTTAGGGAGGAGTTTGATCAAGCCTCTATTAATCTTTTCCCTTAAAGAACCACTTTTATATGCTTACTTATATAAAGAAATTAAGTCCACGCAGATCCAGTGCATGTTTTGTTTAGAGAACTCATTAGGAACTCCATCTAGACCAAGGGATTTTCTTTTCTCCATACTATTGATAACATCCTCAATTTCACCAATCTCAATGTTAGCATCGATCATCTTAGCCTCTCCAATATAAATCTTCTTTGGAATTAGTGATGGAAGCTCTTCAAGTGTAAGCTCTTCAAATGTAACTCTTGGGATGAAAGATCTTTGAGATGTATGCTCTTCTTTCTGAAAACTCAATTGGTGGAAGCTCTTAGTGTAGAAGCTCTTGGTGTGAAAGCTAGTTGGATGTTCTTAGTTTTTTATCTCCTCATATTGTAAGAAGTTGGAGTTCTCCCATGTTGGGGATTTTTTGAGGAATTTCAAGTATTATGGATGCTTTGTAAAACATTTTGTTTTCTTTGACTCCACATTGTTATGTTTTTGGTTGAGTTGGTAAGGGTGGCGTGGTCCTTCAGCAAATAGTCTAATATAGCTATCAAGAGAGTTTTGGTTAGTCTCCTTATGTTCTAAGGTCAATAATTCCTTACAAAAGCTAAAAATTGGTATTTAATATTACCGTGTTGTCAGTTGAAATCCCACTTTCAGTTTTGATTTTACCTACCAGTTCCCTCTTATGGTTGGATCTAATCATATTTAAAAAAATACTTTGTTCCCCTATCCCCTTCTTTCATCTAGTTCATTTTGGCTCTTATCATTTGATCCTAAATCTCATATTTTTGATGCTTTCTTAACTCTCTTCTTACAAGAGATATCTTTAATTCCAAATCATTATCATGTCCTTTACTTTGAATCATCTCTTCAACTTCATTTAAAGCCCTTTGACATTTAGTGACATGAGACTTTATGTCCATAGCTTTCTTTGTCCCAATTACCTGAAATAATTGTTTTGGTGTAAATAAGTATTTACTATTTACACTTTACTTAAGTTTACTTAGATTAATGCATTTTCATATTAGTTGTGATGTAGACACCTAGGAGTTTGAATATTCATATGAGTTGTCATGTAGACAAATAGTTTGCACTCCAATTAAGCAAATGTTGTCTACTACAACTCTTTATGAGATAAACATTTACATTCTTATCCTCTCATTGTTGCACGTTCATTCATGCACAATGGAGGATAATCCACTCTTGATGGACATGCACTTAGTTGTTATGCTTATCTCTTTGTTGACTCCTAGTCATATCAATCGCCTTTATATACAAGGCACTTCTTTGATGTATTCATCCAATTATTTGATTAATCAATTCTCTTGATCATAGCTTGTCTCTCTTGTGCTATCTCTTGAGCTTCTAGATCTTGACATTTCATTCTTGTTTTAGGAAAATTTTTACATGGTATCAAAGCTATACCAAATTCTTACATGGTATTAGAGCCATAAGAGTTTCATTATATAGCCATTGGAGAGATTTTTGTTTTTTTTCGCAGGTTAAGATTGGAGTTTGCTGGTGCAATTCAAATGTTGGCATCATATGTAAAAGGTCAAAAAACCCCTAAATCAACTTTTGTTTCATTAAAATCAGACATCTGAGGTGAAATCTAGAGTCATTTGATTTTTTGAGGTGTGACAGCAGCGATTTAGGAAAAATAATTATAGAGATGATTTTCAAACAATGATATCTCCCTCATACGGACTCCTTTTTTCGAGCAATTTTTTTTGTTTTGGGGTAAAATGTCGTGATCTACACATTGTTGCAAGTTGTTTGCAATCGTTGTTCCTAAATTTTTCTAAAAATCACAAATCCCGATTTTTGCAAATTCAAAGGCTTAGTTCGAGCTCATCTGGACACATATTCTGGTGCTATTTTTTTTTAAAGTGCATAATCTTTTGTCTATTTTCCAAATCTGGTATCAGTTTGGAGTAATTCTAAGTAGACATAGTACTTTCAGTATTTGGTCATTTTTGGCCTATTTTTGCGCTTGTAATTAATTAGATCGTTGAGAGGTCTTGTGTCTTATCTTGTTGAGTCCGATATAGCTTCATATTTGTTGTTGTAACCATCAAAATTACAAGTCCACTTTGGTTCATTTGGACAAGTGGAAATTGTACACATACTAAGTATAAAGTTTCAAAATCATCCATTTTGAAAGGGTTCTTTGATTGAGTGATTTAAGGGGTGTGTCTTGAGTGTTTGTACTTCTCTTTCTCTTGTGTTCTTTTATTTTGCATCATGGGTTCTCCTAGGTTTCCACTTTTAGCTCTACATAATTATGCTACATGGAAAATTAAAACATGGAATAAAATAATGGAAAAAGGTTTAATTGATTATGTTGATGGAACTATGGTTCCACCATCTAATCTTGATAAACTAAGTGAATGGAATCATAACAATAATGTTGATATTTGTACTTTGAGGAAGTATGTACATGAAGATCTTATTTTCCATATTAGTAATTGTAAAACAGTAAAGGAAGCATGGGATAAGTTTTCTCGCTTGTATGCAAAAGTAGACAAAGCTAGGGGTTTTGAACTTGATGAAAATCTCATATCATTAGATCCAAAGGAGTTTGAGACAATTCAAGACTATATCATCAAGGCACATGAGCTAAGGTCAATGGTTAAGGATTGTGGAATTACCATAGAGGATGAAAAATTGATCTATAATTTGATGAGAGAACTTCCTCCAAAGTATGTGTCATTTGTTTCAAGCTTCAATAGTCATAAGTTAACCTTAGGTTCTTCCTAAACCATGCCTTCATTTGATTCTTTCACATAGATGTTGATGTTAGAACAATCAAATTTGATGAGCATGTGGATTCTCAAGTCTCCAAAGTCCAAAGCATTGGTGGCTAGTAACGAAAAATCAAGGAAAAGGGTCTAACAAGAAGCAGAAATCATGGCAACATAATTCACAACAAGAGAAAGAACACTCAACCTCCTCACCACAAGACAACTCCATCAACAAGGGAAAATCATCCAAGAAGGAGTTGCTTACTTTTGCATATTACAAGAAGAATGAAAATGAAGAACATCTTTGTTACAAGAAGCAGATAGATGAATTCAAGAATCTTCTTGAGAAGAATCAAATTAGTCTACCTTCGAGAATGACTACTTCACCCTCTTCTTTACATTCAAATTTTGATAAAGGAAAGGACCACATGGGCAAAGGTCAAGCCTTAGTAGCTACTTCAAGTAAAGATTTAGGGAAATGGCTTCTAGATTCAAGTGCTTCTCATCATATGACATCTTCACAGTCTATGTTTTCATCATTTGATTCTTGTCATACTCCACCTATTTTGATGGGAAATCATACTTACATGAATGTGATCGGGAAAGGAACTATTGATAAAGGTGAGGGATAATTCAAAGATGTGTTGTGTGTACCTCACGTAAGTCATAATCTTCTTTCCATCTATTAACTCACTCATAGAGATAGAAGTACTGTGGAATTCACACCTAATTTAGTTTTTATCAAAGACTTGGAGACTAGTGAGATTATTGCTACAGGGATGGTCGATTATGCATCTAGGCTATACTACTTCTCAAATTTTGCTCATGATGATGATAGTGATTCCTCAACAAATTCTTCAGCAGATTTTGATCACACTTCCATTCTTGATTTAGACTTTGAGGAGGACTTTGGCTACTTGAACTTGGGTATTCTCACATGTGATCAATTTTTTGAGTCATCGATTTGTTCTCCTCCTATTGATATTGTATCTACCTATTGTTCCTGATGATAGTTGTATTCACATAGCCATGGATTCAAGTGATTCAATGCATCAGGATATTCATTGTCTTCCAGACGTAGTTCCATGGGATGACTACTTGATAGACATTTCCAGTTTGTTTGTGGAGTCCTATATTGCAAATTTGAGAGACAGTATTGATGATATTATCTTCTCTTTGGTGAAGATGATCCTTCTTTAGTTGTTGTGAGGGAGCATGATGACCCTCATCTTCATTCTCTACTTGATCAATCTTTCAAGGTTGACATGATGGTAGATCCTTTGATACAACAACTGGAGGAGATCACTTTATTTTTAGAAGAGTTATTTGAGTCTTTGACACATGTTCTACATTCATCCTTAGTTGATTCTGATTTATCTTTTTCAGCAGAGTGACATAGTACACATGATTTGAAAGAGGCACATTTCAGTATTGATATGGGGACACTTGAGCAGTTTTCAGACATTTCATACATTTTGAGATTTCTTCCTATAGATGGGAGAGGCTTCATTTGGTACACCTTTGGTTTTGTTTCTTCCTAAGGGGTGGAATTTTATTCTATACTTGTGTTGTAGATTCTACATCGAGTCTGGAGCATCTTCTATTGGTGTACATTCTAGGTTGAGGGGAGGTTACTTGGTCTATCTTCCTCTTCTTCTCTCCTATGGGCAAGATCTTTTCCTTACATGAGGTCTTCTCTCTCATTTTCTTTTATTGTACTTATCTCTCTTTTGGAGAGGGGTTTTTTCCCATGCCGTTTTCCTTCTTTGTCCACTTTATGAGAAATTACGTTGTATATTTTTTGTACTTGCAGTTTGTACATGGGTACCTAACATGGCCTAGTAGCGGGGACCCATCATGCATTTTCATCTAATTTTTGTAAGCTTAAGTGCATTCTCCTAAGTTGTACTTAAGGGGTGGTGTTGGTCTAAATAAATATTTATTATTTACACTTTACTTAAGTTTACTTAGGTTAATGCATTTTCATATTAGTTGTCATGTAGACACCTAAGAGTTTGCATATTCATATGATTTGTCATGTAGACAACAGAGTAGTTTGCACTTTGATTGAGCACATGTTGTCTACATCATCTTTTTATGAGATACACCTTTTCATTCTTATCCTCTCATTGTTGCATGTATATTCAAGCACAATGGAGGATAATCCACTCTTGGTGGACATGTGCTTAGTTGTTATGCTTATCTCTTTGTTGACTCCTACTCATATCAATTGCCTTTATATACAAGGCACTTCTTTGATGTATTCATCCAATTATATGATAGCTAACTATTTGATTAATCCATTCTCTTTGATCATAGCTTGTCTCTGTTGTGCTATCTCTTGAACTTCTAGATCTTGGCATTTCATTCTTGACTTAGGCAAATTCTTACATGGTATTAGAGCTATACCAAATTCTTACAAATTGCTTTCAATAATCAACCTTTTGGTTCCATTGTTCCACGTGAGAAACTTTTGTTCTTAAAGTTAGAAATACATAAGATAATTTGGATAGCATCATTGGCATCATCATCCTTAATAAGAGGAACATTCAATTTGAAAAGGTTCTTGACCCTAGGTTTAACGACCTCCTCATGAAAATTATTAAGACTAACAAAAATGGAGATAGGAGAGTGATCTAAGACACTAGCAGGGGTGACCACAATAGGATAGCAACTAGAGGCACAATGGACATTAAAAAAGGAGGATCATAGTAACAACTATCCAATCTACAATAGACTCTCTGGTACCTTAATTGATTATTACACCAAGTGTACTAAATGCTCCCTTTCACACTTTTTATTTTCCATAGGATTGACTAAATTGAATTTAATTTAAAAAAACTCATTGCCCTTCTAGGTGTGTGATAATCCCCCGCATCTATCTTCTTTATTCTCCACCATATTAAAATCACCCACAAAAACCCAAGTAGCTTTGGGAAGATTATTAGAAAGCCAATCCCACAATAAAGCTTTGTCCCTGTATTCATTGGCAACATACATGTTACGAGTAGTAGTACATTTATCAAGATAATTTAAAATCATCTAGTGGGCTCTCTCACAAGGAGAAGGACCTTCAATAATAATTCTTTCAACCCATTTGGAGCCAACTAGGAAAACAATCCCCTCCTTTCTTCTATTATGATTATAATACAAACAAGTAGCTTATCTCAAATGAACTTAAGGGTGTTATATGCATGAAAACCAACTACTTATACCAGTAGCAAACCACGGGCAAATCTCTTAACTTTTACTGCTCAAGAATTTTCATAGTTACAGAAGCGTTAAAACTGTATAAGAATCATGACTTCGAGTTGTACATAACAAAAGAGTTACAGTATGGCGAAGTGCCGGAGAATAGGTGCTCAGGGAGTGTTTATAGAAAACAACGGAAATAATGAGAGGTTTGGAAATGACTGAGAACCTTTCAGAAGACATGAAGGGAGGTTTTACAGGGAGAATAGGAATTGAAGATGGCAAAATGGGAACAGAAATTTCAAGGAAAGCTATCAATGGAAAAAAGTGGAACAGAACAGTGGAGATAAATGGTTAAATGGAAATGAAAGACAAAATGTAAATGTGGGGAAAACACAGCCAATGCAAAGATTCACATCGATAAATCTGGATGGGAAAGTGTTTTTTGAAAATATAGCAAAAAAATTAAGAAAACCTCAAGGAGTGGTAAACCAGGAGAAGCAAATGGTTGATGTATGGTGGAGAAAGTTGTGTTGGACAGCAGTATGATAAAGGTAAGGAATGACTTTTTGGAGAAAAATGCATTATTTCTAAAATGGGGAGGGCCAAATCCTGCAATAAAGAAGGTTAAAAAATGGTGTGATGAAAAATGGGGGGAAGTGAAAGACTTTAAAACCCTTGAAAATGGTTTCTGTATGGTGACAGTTGATATTACACATGATAGGGATTGGATCTTGAATAGTGGCCCTTATTTTATGGATGGATATGGGTTCTATATGAAGAAATGAACTAGAAATTTTGATCCAACAAAAGAAGTAATACAAGAACTCCCTCTATGGATAGGTTTGAGAAACTTTCCTCAAGAATATTGGCAGGAACAATGTTACAAAATGATAGGAAACAAGTTGGGAACATTTATCAAGGTAGTAGAAATGGTGGATAGGGAAACCCTGCAAATGTTCCCAAGAATATGTTTAATGTGGAATGACAGTCACCCAATCCGGGAAATGATTGAAATCTTTAATGAGGGGGTTGTTTGGAGACAGTCGGCATCTCCAGAGGAAGGGTTAAAAGTGTGTGAATTTTGTTTGTGCGAAGAACATGACTCTGAAAGTTGTAAACAAGGAGGACAAAATAAAGGAAAAATTGAAGAAAGTTTGTTCCAGAGGGCTTTAGAGATAGCAAGGATGAAAGAAATCGAGAAAGATAATAATGAAAGTTGATGGAAAAAGGATAATGCAGAAATAGAGAATGTTATATGTTGAATACAAGAGCAAATAATTGTCAGGACCAAGACCCTGGGGAGAATGAGATTATGGATGTGGGGCTGGCATAAGTTTTAGATATGGAGAGTGGAGAAGGCTCAAAAAAAACCACCACAAAGTGAAAAAAGAATGGTGAAGACTTGTAGAGAAAGATGGGGAGGGAGAATGTTGAAAATAGGAGGGAATCAAGGGTAAGGGATGCAGGGGGGAGAGGATGGAAGATAGAACTGAAGAAGAAACTGAAATAAGGGTTCGAAGGGAAGTCGTGTGAACTAAAAAACCTCGGGAGGAATGAGGCCAGATAGTAATGGTGTCAGAAAGGTCAGAAGAATCAAAAAGGAAATAGGAGGAGAATGAAGGGTACATGACCGGGAAGGATGGAGAAACAGAAGGGGGGATTGGAGAATGTTTTAAGGATATTGAAATCTCTCTAATAAGAAACCTAAAAGGAAGATCAAGGGAATCAAACTTAGAGGAAAGTCTTCATGGGGAGGAAGAAGATAGAGATGTAGATGATGATAAGGATTTCTTTGGGATGGAAGAAAATATGATCCTTAAATAAAAACGAACCATTGAGAAATCAGAAAGTAAAAAATAGAAAGTAACTATTGGAGAGAGCCAAAAAAGGGGGAAAAGAAATTTAAATGCATTGATCCAGATAGTAGGAAGTGCCAAAGGTCAAAGTAAACTAAAAATGGGAAGGGGAAAGAACCCCTGTTGGAAGGGATGAAGATCCTCTTGTGGAATGTTACGGGCCGCAATGCCCCTGACAAAATGTGCTTGATTAGGAGAGGCCTGGATCAAGCAAAACCAGATATAGTTTTCATGCAAGAAACAAAGATAAAGCTCGAAGAAGTGGAGAGGATAAGGAAAAAGTTGTTTAGATGAGAAAGTGAATGGGTGGTTGTTGAGGGAGCCTCGGGAGGAATGTATTTTTTATGGAACAACGAGATAGTGAAGGGAATTATAATGCAAATGGGAAGGAATTGGCAGTGGTTAAAAGTATCATCAAAACAACTAGGATATGATTTCAATGTCCTCAATGTTTTTTGTCCAATTCATAGCAGAGAGAAAAGAGAACTCTGGAAAACACTAACAAAAATGCTAGAAATTTTACGAGATGAAATTACTATAGTAGGGGGTAATTTCAATGTTATCTTATATCCAAAAGAAGAGAAAAAAGGTGGTACAAATTGGAGATCTACTTCATAGGAAGACCTCTGAGAACTTTGGAAAACACTAACAGAAATGCTAGAAATATTACAAGATGAAATTACTATAGTAAAGGGTGATTTCAATGTTATCTTATATCCAGAAGGGAAAAAAAAAGGTGGTACAAATTGGAGGTCTACTTCATAGGAAGACTTCTCAACCTTTGTTATGGAGAATGGACTTATCAATATACCCTTTAAACAAGGGGATTTTACATGGAACAATAGGAGGCAAGGGTTTGTGAATATTGTTGAAAAATTGGATAGATTCCTTTTAGGGGGTGACTGGATGAAAGTTGATTGGTCTATGGAAGTTGAGATTTTACCTATACATGGATCTGACCACTTCCCAATTAGTCTAAGAATATAGGAGGAACTAACCCTTGATCATTGCCCTTTCAAATTTGAAGTTGTGTGGATGAGGGAAGAAGGTTTTAAGGAGAGGGTAGAAAATTGGTGGAGGGATGCTTTGACGTGGGATGGAAACATAGCCTTTAAAGTATTTAAGAAGCTTCAATATATAAAAGGAAAATTGAAGGTGTGGAATCGGTAATCTTTCCAAAACATTTCTAAAAGGAAAGAGGACTTGGAAGCTGAACTTAAAACTTTGAATGAAGAAATAATCCAGGACGGGATGAATGAGGATGATTTCAAAGATAACAAGAGGTTAAAAAAAGAGTATGTTGAGACCCTACAAAGAGAGGAAGTGTTTTGGAGGTAGAAATCAAGATAAATGTGGCTGAAAGAAGGGGATAGAAACAAAAAGTTCTTCCATAGTTTAATTAAAATAAGAGCCCACAATAAAATATTTTCAATAAAAAATGGAGATGGTGAGGTAATTTGTGACCCAATCTTGATAAAGAAAGTAGTAGTAGATTTTTTCAAAGATAGAGGTAGAGTAGAGATTGAGGAGGAGGCTTTCGATAAGGATGTTCTGGAGTGCATTCAAAAATGCATAACAGAGGAGCAAAATGAAAGGTTAAATGTGGCAGTCTCTAAAGAGGAAGTGAAAAAAGCATTATGGGGTCTGGGAAAAGATTGATGGATTCATAGGAAGTTTCTTTAGACTGATTTGGGAATGTATTGAGGAGGAAATATGGGAGATGGTGGAGGAATCTAGAAAAGGAGGGTTTGTTCTTAAGGATTTGAATAACACTTTTATAGCCCTTTTTCCAAAAAGGGATGAATATAACTCCTTTGAGGATTTTAGACCAATCTCTTTATGTGACACGGTTTATAAAATGATCTCAAAGGTGGTTGCCAATAGGCTAAAAGAGGTACTAAATGTTGTAATTTCAAATGAAAAAAGTGGATTTTCCCCAGGAAGATCAATTTTTAAAGGGGTGATTATAGCTCATGAAATGATCCACTCAATCAGAACAAACAAACTTAGCAAAATGATGGTAAAGTTGGATATTAAAAGAGCTTATGATGAGATAAATAGAGGTTTTTTGTTTAAGGTGCTTGAAAATTTTGGTTTTAAGGAGGAATATATTAGATGGGTAAATAGTTGTTTAACCTTTGTAATGTTTTCAGTGTTGGTTAATGGAAGTCCCCAACGTTTTTTTGAGTTAGAAAAAGGAATTAGGCATGGTGACCCTTTATCTCCTTTCCTATTTATAATTTTGGTTGAAGTATTAGGAAGGATAATCAAAGAAAGAAGTGTAAGTGGCTTGTGGAAAGGGGTAAAGGTGGCAAGGGGAGTGGACCCAATCTCACATTTGCAGTTTGTGGATGATACCTTCCTCACGGGTGAACCTATGAAGTAGGAAGCTAGAATTATGAAAAAACTTTAGAAATCTATGGGAAAGTATCAGGACAAAAAATAAATCGAACAAAGTCTAAGATTTTCTTTTTTAACACCCCTCTTTATAGAAGAAGAGCTATTGGAAGTATTCTGAATATAAGACAGGGAATTCTTCCGAGTAAGTATTTGGGAATCCCTTCATTCCAAGGGCATAATAAAAGTGAAGTGTGGAAGGGATTGGCAGAAAAATATCCGAGGAAGATGGAAAGCTAGAAAGGTAAGTGGTTGACATCAGTAGGAAGGATTTTAATGCTAAAATCTATGGTTTCAGCAGTCCCCATTTTTCAATGATGTGTTTAAAAATCGTGAAGAAGGTGATTAATCTAGTGGAAAGGTAGATGAGGAAATTTTTCTGGAGTGGGGCAGGAGAGGAGAAAAAATGGCCTTTACTAAAGTGGGAAAAAATATGTAGGCCCAAGAAGTTTGGTGGGGCAGGAATTAGAGATTGGAACAAAATGACTACAACTTTAGGGGCTAAGTTTGTGTGGCAGTTGGAAAATGATGAAGAGCGATTGTGGATTAGGATTCTTAAAGCTAAATATTTAGATTCTAATGAGAATATAAGGATTTTAACTATCCAAAATCCGATTAGAGGTTTTGCAATATGGAACTTTATTCTATCATGTAGACATGTCATCACTGAGCATATTTCTTGGGTCATAGGTAATGGTAATAGGGAAAATTTTTGGGAGGACTCTTGGAATGGAAACAAATCTTTAGATGAGGAAATAGGAGATAATGATATGAAACAGGTTTTGTGTGATATGTGAGGTGGGAATGTGAGTAATTATATGGAGGAAAGTGAAGGGGTATTTGAGAAAAAATGGTTGTGGAAAGACTAGAGAGTGGAGGGCCTTTTTGAAGATCATCAACAATCCCTTAGAGAGATCTTTAAGAGAAGAAAGGTTTGCATTATTAATAAGGATGATAAGATTAGCTAGTGTGCAGCAGCCTTAGGAAAACCTTCAATTAAGCTTGGATATGAAATTTGAGACACTAGTGTGGAAGAATGTTTTGAAGCTGGGGATTTGTGTTGGAGTAAAGAAATTCTCCTAAAGGTTGGAACATTTGCCTGGCTGGCAATACAAGGCAGAATCCTAACAGGGGATAGAAGATGAACATTTGGGTTTCAAGGCCCTACGAAATCTGTTATGTGTGGAATAGAAGAAGAGGATGATGATAATTTATTGTTAAATTGTATCATAGCAAAAAAGTGTTGGAATTGCCTTCAGGAGAAATTGGGTTGGACAGGACCTTGGAGCCGCTCTCTTAAGGCTTTCTTTATCTCATGGCTTAGAGGAGGGAGAAGAAAATTCTTTGAATGCATTTGGAGAGTAAGCTCCTCAATTGTGATATGGGAGGTCTAGAAGGAAAGAAATAGAATGATATTTCAGGATAGATCAGAGACAATTGATTAGCTTCTAAAAAGGATTGATTATTCTATTGAAGAAGTAATGAATGCAATAGTTTTTAGGAAAAAATTATCAAATTGTGTGTTCATGAACTATGACGGAGCAATTTAAAAAATGTGGCCAGGGATTAAAATGGTGATGGCAGGAGATACAAAAAATGCAATTTCTAAAACAAAGAAAAGGAAGGAAGCAAAGTGGATAGTTCCTGAAAAAGGCTTGTTAAAAGTAAGTTTTGATGGGGCTTCTAAAGGAAACCTGGGAATTCAAGTACAAGGTGCATTATGAAGGACTATTTAGGAGAGACAGTGGCTTATGGAGCATTAAGGTTGTAGGATGGGACAAATAATAAAGCAAAGTTCCAAGCAGCATTGTTAGCATTAAAATATGTAAAAAAATGTTGGGGGAAAATATTACTTTAGAAGGAGATTCGATGGTGGTTGTGCAAGTGGTGGGTAATAATTCAATTCATGCTTGGCACCTAGGAAATTTGTTAAAGTCTATTATGGAAGAGTTGAATGGTTTTGAGGAGTTTCAAATATGTCATGTTTTTAGAGAAGCAAATAGAGATGTGGATGCCCTTTCAAAATGGGCAACAGGTTTAAATGCAGATGGGATGCCAATTTTTGAAATTCGTAGCCATTGGGAAGTTTTGAGCGAAGAGGTTTTTTTTGCATTGATTAGGTGATGACCTCTTTAAGAAAGGTTGAATGCTTTGGAGAAATGAAGGAATGATAACTGACATCATAAAGGGCTATTAGAAAACTGATGAAGAGATATGGGAAATCGACAATAAAGGCTTTCATGATGACAAGAGGTGGTAAAAGAGCTCGTTTGATGTGTTCGGATGGATGATGGGGCATTTCTTGTGTGTGAATGTAGTCAGAAAGCAATATATAGTAATGGTAGAAGATCTATTCTAACTACCTAAACAATAATCTAAGGAAGTCATAGTGATGGAATTGAAAGGCAGATGGAGGCGACTTTTATCTTTAGAATGAGCAGACAACAAAGGGCTTTATTTGGGCTGGTGCAGGACAAGAGGTTGAAATTGTTGCTCAAATGCCCAACTCTAGGAGTGATGGTAGCCGTTAAGGAGATAGTTGGAGAGCTATTTCAAAATGCCACCCACCATTGGAAGATTAACGTGGATATTACGGAAATAATAATGGCATGGGGGCTGGACATTGAAAGCTTGGTGGATGAGGTGGAGGGGGTTGTTAAAAACTTGTTACCGGATAATCTAATTGTGGGAATGGAATCCCTTTTAGAATGGGTGTGGCCGGGGAAAGGCTTTGAGTACAATGAATGCTACAAAAATTATGAAGAAGGCTTGAGAAGAGGCAGGGTGGGTTTCCTGTGGTGGCCAACAAAGGTGGATAAGGAAGTTTATAAAGCGAAAATAAAGCTAGCATGGGCTAAATTGATAGCGAAAATTGGGATCTTCCTAGAGGAGAGCAGTTAATGGGTTAGAGGCTTCTTCATCAACCACCCAAGGAAGAGGACAAGTGTGGGTGGAAGAAGTATAAGGAGGATGGACAGGATGAAATTCCTAGTGAGGGTGGAAGAGTAATGAAGTAGGTGAAGAAAGTTGACCCTTTTGGGTTAAATTTTCTATTGTTTGAAGTCGATGGATGAGGATAAATGTGACTATCAAAAGAAATTTTGAGGAAAGTAAGAAAAACAAAGCTGACATGCAGATCAATTCAATGATAAAAATGATAAGTTTTGGGGGCAGTTTTTGGTAAGACCCAAGATAGTAGAGCATAGGCGAGCATGGATGTAGTCTGGCCAAGGTGAAGCAAAGGCCAAACGAAGGAATGGAAAGTAGAAAAAGGGGGAAAAGCACAAATGAACAAGTGGTGGATACTCCTTTCTTTTTTGTGTTGTTTATGTCGTTGGCCAATTATTAAGTGCCAAGATGTATATGGGTTTAGTTTATGAAGGTAGAAGGGTTAGGGGAAAGATAGAAGTTTTTTGTATAGTTAGATGGTTTCTAGAGATGAAAATTCTGTGTGCAAAGGAAGGCTATACATTGAAGCCAAGACGTAGTATTCTAAAAATGATATTTTAATAATATAAAATCTTATTACTAACAAAAAAAAACCAACTACTTAAATTTTTTTTGCATACAATGAACATCATTTTGTTTAATTTCATTGCACCATTTTCTAACGATGTACTTTTGAGTTGTGATCATTTAATTTCATAACCAATTTATTTGGAGAATTTTTTGCTCTTGTAGATTTTGTTGAAGCACTTTGGCATATCAAAATGGGCATATGTACTTTTATCTTTCTAGTTAGTAATAGAATGTCTTTCAATTAACTTTCTTGTTTTTAGTGGTGCTTTTACTAAGAGCCTTTGTAAATTGACCACCAACCTCAATAATCATAGAATGGGTAGTGGAAACTATTTGTTTTCCCATCTTGTCCTTTGAGGAAAACACAAGCTAAGAGAGGACATTATTCAGTTCAAAGGATGCATTGAAGGGATTTTTTTAGTTTTTTCAACTTTATCTTTGAGGTTTTGTCAAGCAACTTTTTGGCCTTTTTTTAGGGGGGTGAGTACTAGAGACAATGGAGAATGAAATATTAGGACCTATTAATTGAAAACCAGTTGAGGCCAAGTTATTATCAATTTTTTGCAATATGGAGGAACCACTTTGAAATATTCATCAAATAGGGACTTAAAAGAAAAATAAATGTATTTCTAATATCAAATTCCATATTTCTTTTAGTATTATCAAGAACATTATTGTCTATATTCTTCTCTAATAGATTATTTTTACCATCACCTTTGAAAGGGCTTGATACACCACTTAACTCAAGTCACGGTTGATATTCTTGACCAAGACTTCAAAGATTTTTAGGATGTTCTTGAGGGTCGAATACTTCTTACAAGTATGGTCATTCAATTTACAGTGGGGATGTACTCCTAGATTCCCCACCTGGATTTTCAAGAAGAGAAATATTTCAAGAAAAAAATTATCCTTCAATGTTAAATGAGATAACATCTAGGAAACCCACTTATGGGTCCAAGGCTATAAGAATGCGAGCATTGAGATGTGAGAGGGTAACTTTGGATTCCTCCACTTGCAAAATCGATCCCAATAGTTTCAGAATTTGAGGCACGAGGGTTAAAAATCCAAGCTTCAAGTTATTTACTTCAATCCAATCCAAAGAAGACCTAGCTGTGACATTTTTGAAGTTACCTCTAGGAGACCACGAGAAAGCCCTAAATAGGGCTTGACCAATATTCCAAAAATATTTCTTGAGGTTTGTTCTTGCACATTATGGTTTTTTAGGAAAACCACAAACAAACCCCACTTAATCATGCAGATGAAACTGACAAAAATACCCAAGTTTTTTTGCCAACCATTATTAAACCAATCATCGAAGAATTTTGTTGCCGATAAAAACTTATTGTCCATGCAAAAAAAAAAGATTACAACATTTCTTGAATGAGATTGCTCGGTTTTGATAACCCTTACCATGTCCTTATTCAGATATTAAAATAAAAAAGTTTTCAAACCAGAGAGAGGGAGCTTACCCATTTTCCCTCGTACGAGATTTGTGCTCTTAGTGGTGTCCCTACTTGCTACCTGTCTCCATAGGTTTTGGCACTATCTTCTCCATCAACTTTACAGGTAATGGCTAAGATGAATTCTCTATTGAAGCAATTAGTAAAAGGGAAAATATTAACATTATGATTTGCAACCATTGATTTGTACGATGAGTTGTTTTCATCATTTCCTTGGTTGGGATTATTGCTAGGTTTCCAACCTTTTGTAATAATGACATACCCCTTGTTCTACATTGAAGTTTCATGATGGCTAGACTCCATCCAAATTGAAAAAAAAAATTACAGATGAAAAACCTTATCAGTTGAACCCTATACGACACTAGGTCATGACAAGCAAGGCACACATGTCAGGCAATGCAAAAGGAAAGTACAATAAAGAGAATTTTCATTATCAACAATGACCAAGAAACAATCAGGAAGACACATGCAAGTATGCCAAGAGCACCCTACAAGTACAAGCTTGATGTTTAAATGCCCCGCTTGCAGAGCTCCACCAATCCCCTACAAAATATGCAAACCCATTATCAAAATATTTGTTATCCTCATGGTATAATATAAAACCCTTACCTTTCTCTCTACTACATTCTCATGCCCTCCAAATACTCCTGAAAATTTAGATCCTGACAGGGCAACATGTACATGGAGTCAAAGATTTTCAAAACTTTCCAATATTTAGCATGTTTAGGTGAGTCTAGCTAGATGTTATTCCTGACAAGGACTTTCCATGTCTTATTGCCATATAGGGATTTTATAATCCACTTGATGGTTAAGGAGATGTGCATCTTCAAGCTTTCAAGCCTAAGACCTCCTTGTGATTTTCTCAAAAAATACCACTCCCACTTCATTGTCTGTCTACTTTGCTTGTCTTTGACACTTGAGCATAGAAATGATTTAATTTTTTTATTTTGAATATAACTCACTCGGTAACTACAAAACAACCAAACTGAAGAATAGAAGAATAGAACATGCCATAAGAAGAAATAATTTTTGGTAGACTTGTAGTCTCCTTGCCAGAGAAAGATATTGTTTAAATTCCACTTAGCAATTTTTGTATCAATTTTATCTTTAATCCAATTTCACATGTTCTTGATATAGTGATTAGTCACAAATAAAATTCTTGTATCCAATTTATTTAGTAGGAGCACCCACAAAAGACTATAACATCTACTACTAAAACCTCAAGATATGTATACAGAAATCATCTAGAGAATTAAGTTATACAAGATAAGGGATTAAATGTATCATTAAAAGAAATAGAGAAGGACATGAACAAGTTTTAATATGCTTACTTTCAAATAATGAAGAAAAACTTGTAGAAGAAGAGAAATGGATAAGAGAAATAAAAGAGGAACTTGATTATATAGAGGAAAATCAGACTTAGGAACTTATTGCTAGACTAAAAGACTAAAATGTGATTGGTAAAAAGTGGGTATTATGAAGCTAGATGAAAGTGGAAAGGTAATGAGAAACACGAAAATATTGATTTGTAAGGGTTACACTCAAATTGAAGGTATTGATTTTGATGAAACTTATGATGATATTTCCTAGATGGAGGTGATCTAGATATTCTTAGCATTTGCAACATTTAAAGATTTCAGAGTTTACTAGATATATGTTAAGTCAACATTTTTAATGAGAATGAAAGGAAGAGGTTTATATTGAAAAAATAGAGGGATTCAAGTCTAGAAAGGATTCAAATGTTATTTGTAGGTTGAAAAAGTGTTGAACAAATACAAGCAGACACCTAGAGCCTAGTATGGCATATTGGATAAGTACTTAATTGGATAAAGATTTTAGAAGGGATCTATTAACAGTAATTTGCATTATAGAGTCTATTCATATTGGATCTTTATTATTGTGGTTTATGTTGATGACATAATCTTTGGATGAAAAGACGAGTTATGCGAGAAATTTGTAGAAGAGATGCACAAAGGACTAGAAATGTCTATGATTGACGAGTTGATTTTTTTCCTTGGATTGCAGGTAAATCATAACAATAAATGAATTTTCATTTCTCAATCTAAGTATGCCAGATAATTACTAAAGAATTTTAGATTAGAGAATTCTAAACCAATATATACACCTATTGTTACTAGATGTAAGTTGACTAAAGAAGATGATACATTGAAAGTTGATGCAAGTAAAAATCAATGATTGGAGGGCTATTTATATTTGACTACTACTAGACATAATATTTTATATGATGCTTTCTTAGCATCTATATTTCAAGAAGAACCAAAAGAGTCAGAAGTTATGGCAGTAAAGAAAATCTTTAGATATTTAAAGGGTATAAAAGATTTTGGATTATGGTATCCAAAGGGTTCATATTTCACTTTGAAAAATTATATTTATGTGAATTGGGCTATATGTCTTGATAATTGATGGAGTAATCATGGTAGAGGTTATTTATTTAGCTCCTCATTCTTTGCTTTGTCAAGCAGAAGTAGGATTCTAGAACATTGTCTATTGTTGAATAAAGATACAATGTAACATCCTCGTATTGCACTCATGTATTGTAGTTGAAATAAAATTAAAAGTATATATGCATAACATTTGGTGATTTGATCTCAATTATGTGTGATAATACTAGTTCTATAAAAATCTCTACGAATCTAGTGCAATACTCCAACATAAAACACATATACATTAGATATAATTTATTAAGAGAGGCGGTGTAGAAAATGAGGTCAAAATTGAATATATACCTACAAAGGAGAAAGAAGTAGATATCTTGATGAAACAACTATGCAATGATACTTTTAAGTATCTTAGGAATAAGTTGGGGGTGTTACCCATTGCTGGTATTCACTGATATGTACATTAGTCCATAACACTTCATCCTTATTCTTTTCTAGATCAATGCTTGGTAATTTTTTGGTAGGAGGAGAAGAATGAGTTTGTAAGGAGGATTTGTGACCCTTTTTCATTTTATTCAAAGGTGGAGTAACACAAATGGTTTTGATGTTGATATAATCTAACAATAATTAGTTTATCTTGTTATTGATTAATGTTTCCATCAATGATAAAGTGAGATATTGTTGGAATAATATTTTCATTATTGTTGTTAGTAATGGTTTTCATTGATGTCAAAATATGTTATGCTTAGATGTGGATTAGATGCTTTGATGATCCAATATAATGTGTTCTAGATGATGTGTTGGTCTCATTTATCTTGCAATATAATGTGGTTCATGTTTTTGGTTTTGTTCCTATCTAGAAATTGGTTCTCGTGCCTTGGTTCAAGTGTTTGCATTGTAAAATATAGATCCTTTTGGTTGCTTCCAAAGTTCACAATTGGTGTAGAGCAAGAACATTTTTACTGAGGGTTCAAGAAGGCATTTGGACCTTCTAAGATTGTAATTATGTAACTTATAGACCATATTTTTTAATGTTTTCTTTGTAATAAGGCCATAAGAACCATTTTGGCACTTGTAAGGCACTTTTGTGCATTTAGGTCTTTTGGTCAACGACCACACTAGGTTGGTAGGAACTTTCCTTGAGATGTTTTATGCCTCTCTGAATCATTTGGATTCATTTTGGACCATTTTGATTCAATTTTAGGCCAAAATACAACTTTTGACAAAAGGTTGTCAATGTTGTCACGAGCAACTTTGGGACTTTACATTTCCAATGGCAAACTGATTCAAACTTAAATTGGAACTAGTTAGGATGATTGTAGGAAGGTTCAATGTAACTAGTGCAGTTGATAGATAATAATAAAAGTGTGATTTAGTGAATGCCAAGTGAATTTTGGTGGACTATTTCCAAATATTTCCATGCAAATTTAAATTTTTATGCTTTGGTGTCGTTCATATTTGATTGATTTGTAAATTGCATGCTCATGAACATGTAGACAAGTGAATTGATTCTCCTTTTCAACAATTTTGGGGTCATTTGGTGTTCTGATGAAGGAGATCCATCAAATTTGATGAAACTGGTTGTTTAGGAATCTAAACTCTAGGTCTCAAATAAAAGTGATGAAAGCCTAACATTTCACCATTAGTTGTGACAAAATATTTGGGAAATGTTATGCTTAATTGTGTATTATAATTTTCAATTGTTTTGAGAATAGTTCAAGCAAGTCATGAATTTTAGTAGGAAACCTTATGCTTAACATCCCCATGTGATAAGTTTGTAGTGCATTGAAATATAAACAAAAAGAATTGGGTTGTGTGGACATAAGAAAAAGGTTGTTTGGGATCCCTCATGTGTGTGCATACATGTTGAAATGAACTAAAGTTCCAAACACATTGATTGGTGAAGCTTTCTTATAAACCCTAGCCAAGACTAGCTAATAGGCCTAAAACAAGCACTTTCAGATTGATTTGGTCAAAGCCAAAACCTAGTTGCCAATTTGAGATATTTTTATAAGGACTTAGAGAGAACTCAAATGTTCCATTTTTTAGAGGTTTGTTTGGAAATCTTCATTTATTCTACATGTAATTAATGTTTATCATTTCAATCATCCGAGCTTTGTTCATTTTGTATTGGCAATAATAATAAGATATATTTCGGCTTATTATATATAGTTATAGATAAACTAAACTGCAATGGTATTGGTAACTGTCGATAAAAAATTGCCATAAATTGGCTGTACAATTTGGGAAGTGGTGTGTGGTTAGTGGTAGTGTACTAGCGAGAGAATGTCTCTATCACTGGCATGACATTTAATTCTTTTCGGGTACACTGTACTCTGCAAACAACTTACCTTGATACATGTCAACATTCTGGTGACTACCTTGTCAATTCTTCTTCCTTCAAGAAATGTTGGCCGAAATTAAACCTCAGCCATTGATCTTGGATCATCAAACGGTCTAAGTTCTCAAATAATACATTTAACATAATTACAGTGGTAGTGGCAAAGATTATGCTTCCATAATGTACAGTCAAACAACCATGTCTTTAAATCATCACTTGCCACTTGCCACTTGCCACTTGCCACTTGCCAATAATTTATGTAAGTTGGTATGTTAGGTTAGGCTACTTATTTCCCATCTTTTGAAAATAGCCATACCAACTATAACTTTCTGAAAACCATTCGCCATAACAAATAAATTAATTCAATTATTTGGAAAATAATTTTGCCATTTTTTTATATAAAAGGTATCGGTTATTAAAATATTCGCCAACCAATATCCATATTTCAAAACATAATTCGCCATCAATATTAATAATTTTATTAAAAATAAAAATTACAATCGCCATTATTTTATAAAAATTGTCTAAACTATTAAAAAAATTGGCACCAAATATCCATCGATTGACGCATAATTTGCCAACACTATTTTTTTTTTCACCCAAATGACATGTGATTTGCCACAATTTTACAAGTTTTGGGAGGGGGGGGGGGGGGGGGGTGGGGGGGGGGTGGGGGGTTCGTTAAAGTTATTCCTGCTATGATGGCTAAGTTCAAGACCACTCCACTTGAACTAAACAACTCAATGCCCAAGGAGCTAAGCTTATTAGTTGAGAATAAATGGCATTACTATCTTAAAATGGAAAAATAAATAAGAGAATCTACATTAGCTCATGTAATGCTAGACCTTACAAAAGGTAAAATAATAAAGGTTGGCAAGAAACATGGGAGCAAATTTGCACCCAAATATAGAGCCTTCCAAATTTTATAGAATTAAATAGAAGATGTCCAAAAATCCACACAAATGTGGAAATTAATATGTGGTTTGGCAACTGTGAAGGAAGGGTAGGAAGACCCATGTGAAGGAAGAAATGATGAAGAAGAGGAAGAAGGAGAGAAAGAGAAAGAAGAAGAAATAGGGAATAAGATACATGGTGAAGAGGCAATAGCTGAAGAGCATCAAACTGAACAGAGTGTCCAAGACACCCAACTGCCACCACCAAGTCCTCCACATACATCACCTATAGAGACAGTAATAGTTAAGGATGTTCCTGACACCATAGGTTAGAACATGAATCCACTCTCTATAGAGGATCTCAAGAAGATTCTTCACCAAACTACATTACAGACACAACTTTGTACAAATCCAATTTTGGTGAGTGTGGATGAATTACAAAAGGCTATAACAGAGATAACGAAGGAGAAGAAAAACACTCAAGTACCATCTACACAATCTCCCACAGCTATAGTAGATCAACCAAAAAATTAAGAAGCATAGGACACAAATGCTAAGGTTGATTCTACAATAAAAGTGACAACAACTGTCAAGGAGCCAACAAAGGAACAAACAGGGCAAGATATTCATACTACACAAAGTCAATGTGCACCTCGTCAAATCATCATTATTGACCATGGCAGTAGAGAAGAGGAGAAAACCCCTAAGGAGTAGAGGCAATAAAAACATTGGTGAATTTTCCTACCTCAAGGACTCCCACTAAGACACCGAGCACTAATGTAGTACGATTGTAGATTTCAGCACCAAGCTCGAGCTCTACCAAGGTTGCAAAGGTACTTCACTATGGAGATCCTGCACTTGATGAAGAAATAGTCATACCTAGTTATGACTCAAGAACTATGAACTTACAACAGATAAATGAAGTGCAAGAAACACTAGAAAGAAGAAAGAAACAAGAGATACTCAGAAATGAGTATAGGCAGAAGCAAGCACTGGTGGAAATTAAAGATATATTTCTTGATACATTCAGCTTGTAGGTACTTGATGAAACCCAACCTACATGGAACAACTATACAATATTGTGAACTAGGTATAGAATGAGGACCTAGAAACTAATGCTAAATTATTAGAATGGTCAAAAAAGAAGTTTTAGATGAAAGTGAATGAGAAAATATCAAGTAAAATAACACTTTCACAAGTAGAATTGGCTAAGAAGATTGAAAAAGTGAAGAAAGTACTTGAGAATGTATTCTCATTGTACAACAAATTGTGTGATTCCTCTTATTACACACAAGAAACTAGCCAATGGATAATGAGCTTGGAACGAAATCACTCAGCTACCCAAAGATCCAACTTAGAGTGAGAAGCATTTTGCAACTACACTTCACACACAAAAGGAGTTAGCTATATGTATAGTAGAAGATTCCAATATCAAGGCTAAATTAATGCAAATTCAATCTTCCATTACTCCACATCTGGAAATACTCCATAAGGAACAAGCTTATGCAACGAATGTTCTAAAGAAAGATCCCAATCTTTCTACTTTAGAAGGTCTTGTTCATCTTGCAGCAGAGACAACCATCCAACATAAATCATTGGAGATTGCCTTAGATAATTGGGATGCTTCTCTTAAAATGATTATGGAGGTAAATAAAACATTTTTGGCTAACTATTCTATTCATCCTTAGGACCCTTTGACATAAGTGTCAAAAAAGGGGGATATAATCACATTTATAGTTTTGGTATGAATAAGAGAAAGGGGGAGATATAATGTTTTGAGGGAGATGCGAATAAGAATGGGAGATAATACATTCTTTGATGGAAATAATAAAGAATATCCAAGGGGGGAGATATTCACATTCACATTTTTGAAGAAGAAATAAAAGCTGTGAAAAGGGGGAACAAATACAGAGTATAGGAAGCAGAAATAGGGTACATAGATATAGATAAAGGTAGACAAGACAAAGAGTATCTGATACATCAGCATGAGACACATTCAACACAAGAATTTTGGTTACAGGAATGGAAATGGCAAATCAATTTAGGGGGAATTGCAAAATTTTGATGTATATTAAATTTTTGAACAAGTTTTTTGGAATCTTCTACATATGCTAAATAGAATATGTAGTATACTTATAAATATTATAATGTCTAGTTAAGTGTTTTTGCCACTAATGTCAAAGGAGGAGATTGTTAGTCTTAGATTGGAGACTCGAAGTAGTAAATTGGAGTTGTTACCAAAATTAAAGCCGAATGTTGGTACCCTAGAGAAACCTGGAAGGAAAACATCTAGAAAAACTAGAGAAAGTGAAAGTTAACAGAATATTGTTGATGAGAAATAGGTAATGATTTTGGATTTTACCCCTAAAAAATTATAATGAATATTATAACTTGGACTATTAGGGGATTGAACAATATCCATAAACTAGACATTGTTCAAAATTTTGTTAGGAAGCATAAACCAAATATCTTATTGCTCCAAGAAACTAAAATGGATAAAGTAAACGCTAAGAAGATCAAGTCCTTTAACAATTACTATATAATGGCTAGGAGTTCAGAAGGAGCTTTAGGAGGAACAATGACTTTGTGGAAGAGATCTCTATTCTCAGGAACCTTGTTGAATGCTAACAAACATTTTATGATGATTAAAATTAAAATTATTGACCATAATAATGATTGGTATATTGTCAATGTGTATGCACCTAACATCAAGAATGTTAGAAAAAAGGTGCGGGAAACTCTATCTAACATAAAGAGTAAAGATTTCTATGGAAGATGGATTTTTTTTGGGGATTTTAATGTTCCTCTTTATGAGCATGAAAAAAAAGGGGGGAATGCTAGTCAGTTGGATGGGAGGCTGGATTTCATGGATTTTATTAATAAGGAAGGCTTAATGGATCTAGATCTACAAGGTATTGAGTTTACTTGGAGTAACAAAAGGATAGGTGATGAGTGTATCCAAGCTCGCTTGGATAGAGTTCTTATTTCTCCAGACTGGACTAAACTCTTTGGGTGTAATCTTAAGACAATTCAAAAGATTGGTTTAGACTACTTTCTTTTGATTTTCACTGCTGAGAATATCCATATCAGAAAAAAAAATTCCTTTTGGATTTGAAAAAATGTGCTTGCAACATCTATAATTTGAAGACTATTTGGGTAAATGGTGGAACATTAACATTGATGGCATTGCTCTTTTTCGGGTGGCTTCTAAACTCAGAAATGTTAAAAAGAAAGTTAAAATTTGGAATAAAATATGTTTTGGTAACATTTTTTATAACAAATCTATAATCAAAGAGGATCTGAAATTAATCCAATATAGGATTTAGAGGAAAGGATATTATTTGGCTTTAATGAGGGAAGAAAATGAGAAAATGGTGGAATATCATGATATTGTTACTAAAGAAGAAACTTACTATAGGCAAAGATCTAGATCTTTTTGGCAAGATGAAGGAGACAAAAATACTAATTTTTTTCATTTATCTACCCTAAAACATAGAGCTAAAACTTGTATTTCAAATCTTAAGAAGGGAAACATGAAGATAACTAAAGAAAAGGATATCATGTAGGAGATGGTCTCCTTTTTTTCTTCTATAATGACTTTAGATCTTAACATTGACCTAACTCATCAAGTTGAGTTATTAGATGTTATTCCCTCTTTGGTTACTGAAGAGAAAAATAGGATGTTGTGCTCTATTCCTAAGGAAGAGGAAATTTATAAAGTTGTTTATTGTTTAGGAGGGGATAAATCTCCAGGATTGGATGGTTTTCGTATGTTCTTTTTTTAGAAGGAATGAAAATTGGTTGGGAAGGATGTGTGTGATGCTATTAAAGAATTTTTTTGGGGCCAAAAGAATGTTGAATGAAATAAATTCCACTTTCCAATGCCTTATTCCCAAAAAAGTTTGGGCTGACTCTCTAGATCAATTCAAGCCTATCAGCTTATGTAACTCTTTTTGTAAAATTATCTCAAAAGTCCTAACCTCACAGTTGTTGCTTCTACCATCGTCATTGATTTTTGAGCAAAAAAATAGTTTTGTTCCTGGCAGACAAATCCTTAATTCTATTATTTTTGTTCATGAGAATATCCATTCTTTATCTCTCTCAAATAATCAGGGCTTTATTATGAAAGTTGATATTGCAAAAGCTTATGAAAGAGTTGAATGGGCCTTTCTTCAGAAGATTTTAGTGGCTTTTGGTTTTAGTATCAATGTAGTGAAGATTATCTCACCTATGATTTCAACTACTTTGATAGCTGTCCTAGTTAATGGTTGTTCCTCAAAGTTCTTTAAACCTTCTAGGGGATTGAGATAGGGAGATCTTTTATCTCTTATCTTATTCACTATTATGGTTGATTGTTTGGGAAGATATATTGGAAACTAGTTTCTCAAGGGGTTATTAAACAATTGCAACCTTCTACTCATCCTCTTATTTATTCCCACAGGAAATTTGTGGATGATACTATTTTTCTGGGTAAAGCTAAGGTTAGGGAAGCCAGGCATCTTAAAATGGCCTTAATCGATGTAATTCTACTTCTAATTAATTGATTAATTGGAATAAGAGTTCCTTGTATTTGATCAATACTCCTATATCCAGATAGAGTAAAATTGCTAAGATTCTTGGGTGTTCTATAGGTTCTTTCCCTTGTATTTATCGAGGCCTCCCTTTAGGTCCTAATACTTTAGATTCTTTTTGGGATGATCTTGTTAAAAAATTCAACAAGAAACTGGCAGGATGGAAGGTTATTCTTTTGTGTCAAGTTGGTAAAATTACTCTCCTCAAGGCTAGTCTCCAAAGTATCCCTACTTATTCCTTGAGTCTCTTTAGGATTCCAGCTAAGTATACTAATTCTATTGATAAAATTCAAAGGAACTTCCTCTGGTCAGGTGCTAAGGAAAGGTAGAGAATGACTTTAATTTTTTTGGATCAAATCTGTAAGCCTAAACTAGATGGTGGTTTGGGAATTAGGTCGGTGAGAAGTATGAATAAAGCTCTTCTTGCTAAGTAGGGGTGGAGAGTTTATCAAGATGATAAGGAATGGAGTACTATTTGGAAACATAAATATCTCTTTAATGCTCCTTATTTGTCTAATTTTCTTGCTTATCCTAACATTTTATCTCCTTCTGCCATTAGGGAGCAGTGCAGGGAGCTAAAAACATCTTAATAAAAGGTTGTTCTTAGAAAGTGGGTAATGGGAAAAAGATCAATTTTTGAGATGATGCCTAGATTCTGGATCATCCTCTGATTGAGAATTTTGAGGATATAACTTTGATTGACAAAGTAAAAAAAATGTTTGGTACTCTTGTGCAGTATTATTGGATTAATAACAAATGGGTTAACCTTGTTGATATTAATCAGGCTTTTCATAATACTCAGTTAATCTTGAATGCTTATAGCCTTTACCATCATATTGAAGATAAAATGATTTGGGGTGCTGATACTAGTGGTTGCTTTAAAGTTTCCTCTATTTTCAGAATTAAGGAAATAGGTCCTCGACCTTTATGGACAAAAGCTTGGATAAAAGGTCTCACTCCTAAATTGAATATTTTTTCTCGATCTTGCTTCAAAACAAAATTCTTACTTTGGATAATTTGTAAAAAGGAGGAATCAATGTGGTCAATAAATGTAGTTTATGTAAAAAGGACTATGAAGAAAGAAACCATCTTTTCTTAAATTGTAGCTACAGTAAAAAAATGTGTGGATTTGCATCCTTGACTATTGGAATTTAGTTTGGGTTTATCACAATAAAATTGATCATTGCTTCCAGAGTTGGACTTGTTTGTCTAAGGAGAGCAATATTGGTGTTTTTTGTGGAAAATCGCTCTGCCCCATCTCTGGTGGGGAATTTGGAAAGAAAAAAATAATAGATTTTTTTAGAGACAAAGAAATGCCTATGTGGGTTCTTGGACATAACATAATTAGAGCTATTAAAGAAAAGTTCAACTTACACAAAAAATTTAGTGATGAATTCCAAATCAATAATTCTATGTAGACTGAAGGCTTTAAAATGACAATTGATGATCAATGGTAGAATGTCAAATGGAAGTCTCCACCTATAGGATGGATCAAAGGAAACTTTTATGGTGCTTCTAAAGGTAATCCTTGCAAAGTTGGTTGTGAAGGGGTTTTGTGGGACCATACTTGTAGAATTATTGATGCTATTGCTATTCCTATAGGGATCTCTACTATCCATAAAGTTGAGGCTATGACAATGCTATATACTATGAGGCTAGCTATGGAAATTAGTTATCCAAATCTTTGGATGGAAGGAGACTTGCTAAATATTATTAGTATGCTCAATAAAAAGAATCTGATCAGTTGGTCTATTGAAGCCAATTTAACAGAAATTAAAAAACCTAATGAATAAATTTGATAATGTGATATTTTCTCATATTTTTCGAGAAGGAAACTCTATTACTAATTGGATTACTAACCAAGATATCTATTAGGAAAGTAAGCTTAGGTGGCACGTTGATCTAAGTAAGAGCATGGAGCTTATGGTGATTGTTAATAATGACAAGACACATTCGAGAGAAGGAAAGATTTCCTAAGATTGGAAAATTTATGAAAAAGAGTGGTGGGTTTATGGAGGACAGATTGAGATTCCCAAGGAAGTACGAGCGTGCTATTATGATTTGCATTTGTCATGTAAGTATAGTTATTAGCTTGTTGGTAATATTCATTACTTTTCTTCATTTTCTGGGTTGTGCTACTCTGATTTTCTATACATACTCTCAAGTTTTCAAGATGGGTGGTGAATTGATAAAGCAAGAGCCAAGCAACTGTAGGGCTTGGAAGGCGAAGGATTTTGCATGGAAAATATTGCAAAAAGGAAATGTAACATGATCTATTTGGAGAGGCTCCATGGTTATAAACCTCATATAACAGAAGTGTTCTTCAAAAACTAGTTTGAAGATAGGGTGACTTTGCATGGGGTCACGGTGAATTTGACTGAAGATTTTATTGCAAAGGTTATGGGGCTCCCAAATGAAGGGTTAAAATTCAGTAAGGAGACTAGCATTTCTAATGCAACCTTCAAAAAATTTCCAAAGACAGAAGCTGAAGAGAAGAGACTCAAGAAAAATGGGGATTTCTATGAATTGAAACAAATTAAAGTTATCTGGAGGGATGTGCTATCTTGTATCCATGAGTATTTTATTCTTGATGGTAGGGCTAAAAGGGTCCATAAATTTCACTTTGTTTTCCTAAATCATTTTAGGCATAAAGATAGGATTTCCTTCCCATTTTTTTTGAAATACTCTCTACTTATTTTTCTTTATGCTCATAGAAAAAAAGAGTCCCATCTTGTGTTGCATGAAGGTTTAATTTTACTTATTGAAAACTATTGTAAAAGTAACGCTATAAAGCCCTCTTCAGTCAATGAGAAAAGGAAAGGGACTAGAAGTGTGACCTACCCTAAGAGAATTAAGGTTGAAGAAGGAGCAAGTGTTAACAAGAAGGTTTCAAAATAGGAAAGGACTAAGAAACATGTTGAAGAAATTATGGAGTCTGAGAAATCAGACAATAATGAGAAGATGGAAATGGACAATGATGAGAAAACATAAATGGGGAATTTTAGCTCTAACTTGGATGGGTACTCTGGGAGTAAAGGAGTGTCTATTGGTAAAGATAACGTGGAGGGAAGTCATGATAGAAATATGAGGTCAGAATCCCATGGTGAGGAAGATGAAACAGAGTGGTCACCCTTCAGAGAATGCCAATGAGGAGAAAATGGAGGAGGAAACGAGACAGGAGAATGATGGAAAAGACCCTTTTGGTAAGGATGATAGCTAGAGTAAAGGTGTGAATGAGGAGAGGACAAAGAATATGGACATAAATGCTGATACCCAGATCAATACCGTTACTTCCTTTGAGCCCATGAAGGAGGATGGTGGAAGGGATGATGCTAAACTCTCCTTTCTTCACATTGTAAAGCTTAAGGCAGAGACTTCTGTTAAGCATGATTCATGGTTGTATAATGAATTAATGGCTCTCAAAAAGAGAATAGGGATAATGGAGAGAGATTTGGATGCTGAATGGGCTAAGATTACCCAGCTGGAAGTTCAAATTGGTAACATTCCTAATAAGCTTAAAGAATATGAAAATGAGCTTCATCACCTATTAAGGAAAGTGGGTTAAAAATGAAATAGGTCATATCTAGTCTTTGTGTAGCAGTGACTAGTTTGGGAAAGAAAAGTAATGAATAAATTATGTCACCTAGTAAGGCTAGAGTGGGTAGTCTTGGTGGACCTAGTAAGAGAACAAGGCAAAGCACAAGGAAAAAGGTTGTTGAGGCTCTTGGGTCTCCTGTTCCATTGCCTGCTAATATTATCCAAAGTACTACAAAAGTAGGTAAAGAGGTAGCAAACATTATCAAGGAGCTTCTGTAGGTGTGGGTTGTTGATCATGTGTACTAGTTTCTAGTCTGGGTGATTTTGCTAGTTTTGACCTTTTTCTTTCCCGTTTGTTTTAGAACTCTAGGTTCTAGGTCCTTGTAAAACTTGGTCTTTTTATTTGGTTTAAACTCTTGGTTTTAGGTCCTTGTAAAATACGGTATGGTTGTCTTTGAACTTCAAGTTTTAGGTCCTTGTAAAACCTGGTAGTACTTTAAATGTTTATCTTTAGATTTTTGTAAAGGGTTTCGATTCCCTTCAAAACTTGCTTTTACTATAATCTAAAACAAAGTAGGGACATTGAGATACTAAATAAAAGATCATTCATTTATTTAAATACTCTACATTTCATCTTGAAGATGTAGAATATGAGCTTCCTTAAAAGGGCTAAGTTATATTCTTGAGAGTATCCATAAATAAAATGTGGTGACTCCTCATTATAGAAGAGATAAAGGAGAATTTTGATAATTTGAGAAGTCTATTTTAGAATTAGTTATTAGGGTACTGAATTTGCAAGAATTGGTAAGTATTAAACTGTAAGAGAGCAGTGGTAAAGGGTTCTTCTTTTTCTAGGAGTGTGAAGGCTACAGGAAGAAGAGATATTTTAATTGTTGATTGTAACAGAGAGAAAGGGGGATTTTTTCTTTTACTTTTTGCATTTTTCTTTTTGTAATGAAGGGCATAGAAGGATCTTACAACCATTCTGTTATATTTAGGAATAAGGACAAGTTTACATAAAAGATCATATGATCTGTCTATTTTCTTATTTGATTAAGGTTAATCATAGGGTTATCTTCTTAATGTTTTTGGATATTATGGAAGAGATAAATGAGAATTTTGATAATTTGAGAAGTCTATTTTCAAGAATTAATTATTTGGGTAATTGAAATTTTGTGGGAATTGATAAGTATTAAACTATAAGAGATTAGTGGTAAAGGGTTCTTCTTTTTCCGAGAGTGTGAAGGCTACTGGAAGAAGATATATTTTAATTGCTGATTGTAACAAAGAGAAAGGGGGATATTTTTATTTACTTTTTGCATTTTTCTTTTTATAATGAAGGGCACATAAGGATCTTACAATCATTCTATCATATTCAAGAATAAGGACAAGTTTACATAAAAGATCATATGATCTGTCTGTTTTCTTATTTGATTAAGGTTAATCATAGGGTTATCTTCTTCATGTTTTTGGATATTAGCTCCATTATCATGTCATGTATGTGTTGTTGTAATATTCTGATTCACATATCATACTTTGCATAGTGGGATATTTAATTTTCCTAATTTCTTGTGTGACATGGAAGACTAGATAAGTTGTCTTGTGGCTGATCATTCATCTTTCTATCTTTGTAAATCTTATTCATTTCATGTTTATGGATTGATGTTAAAACGTTCATGTGTTCAGGTTAAAGACATAATCAATTTATATAGTTCATTGAATATCTTTTTAAGTGGGAGTTGTACCTCTCAATTTAGAGGAGAGTTATAAATAAATGATAACTTGTCCAACTAATAATACATTTTCTTCTTCTTTTCGGGCACATTGAGTCATTATTATCTTTCTTTTCGAAGGAAAAATCTGTTCATTAGCACATAGTATAACCTTGATTAGTCTCCTCCAAAGACTCACACATGGTTTGATCAAAGGAATGTAGGGGAGATGATAAATATGTAGGTTGAGAAGTAAGAGAATGATCCTTAGCCTTAGCTTTAGCTTGGTTGTTGTTGTTATGCTGATGGGCATGTTGGTTATGAATGGTTTTATAAGGTAAACTATAAGGATTAGGAATAACAACCATATGTCCCAAAGAAGGAACAACCATAAGGTCAAGTATAGTAGCTGAAGGAATAGATGGAGAAGGTAAAATAGGTTTAGAAATGGAAGGGACAAACATAGTAGGCAAGATAGGTGGAGGAAGATGACTCTTTGGAATGCTAAGCTCAAGAATCTTGTCTACCTTATAATGTTGATATTTATATATCTATCTAAAGTAGACATAACAAAGTAGGGACATTGAGATACTTGAAAAAAGCTCATTCATTTATTTAAATAGTCTACATTTCATCCTAAATATGTAGAATGATGAGCTTCCTTAAAAGGGCTAAGTTACATTCTCGAAAGTATCCATAAATAAAATGTGGTGACTCCTCATTATGGAAGAGATAAAGGAGAATTTTGATAATTTGAGAAGTTTTTTTTTCAATAATTGGTTATTTGGGTAACTTAAATGTTGCGGGAATCAACAAGTATTAAATGTGGTAAAGGGTTCTTCTTTTTCCGAGAGTGTGAAGGCTACATGAAGAAGAGATATTTTATTGCTGATTGTAATAGAGAGAAAGGGAGATGTTTTCATTTACTTTCTACAATTTTGTTTTTGTAATGAAGGGCATAGAAGGACCTTACAATCATTTTATTATATTTAGGAATAAGGACAAGTTTACATAAAAGATCATATGATCTATCATTTTTCTTATTTGATTAAGGTTAATCATGGGGTTATGTTCTTCATGTTTTTGGATATTAACTCCATTATCATGTCATGTATGTGTTGTTGAAATCTCATGGTTCACATATCATACTTTGCAAAATGGAATATTTAATTTTCCTCATTTCCTCTGTGATATGGAAGACTGGATAAGCTATCTTGTGACTGATCATTCATCTTTCTATCTCTGTAAATCTTATAAGAACATTCATTTCATGTTTATGGATGGATGTTAAAATCTTCATGTCTTCAAGTTAAATACATAATTGATTTATATAGTTCATTGAATATCTTTTTAGGAGGGAGTTGTACCTCTCAATTTAGAGGAGAGTTATCAATCAATGATAACTCATCCAACTATTAGTACATTTTTCTCTTCTTTTTAGCCATATTGAGTCATTATTTACTTTTCTTTTTGAAGGCCAAATATGTTCACTAATAGATATTTGGTGACTCTGTTGGGGACTTGAAAGAAAAAATCAGAGCTTGACATTTGACTCCTTAGTTGTCAAGTTATCTTTGTGTGTAGGAGATTGGCGACTCTGTGAAAATGACCATGCCTAAAAAAAAGGTCTTCAGGAAGAAAAGACCCAACCCTACCATCTTCAAGATCGTGCAGACAAAAGATAAAGTGTTGCAAGACTTTTGGGAGTGATGTAAAAAAGCATTTCACAGGCTATGAAAACAAACCTCAGCCTCGAAGATGATCATACTTCTACCTTTCTATGGAGGAGTATGTGTTATAGGTTACATAAGTTGAAAGATTTTGAAGAATGCAAAAAAAGAGTGCAACAAACTAAGGAGTTAGAGGTGGATGATGTCGAAGGTCCAATTATTTCATTTTCATCCCTTTCCTATAGATACCTTGTTTTGAATGAGCAAGATATGCAACAAGAAGCATCTTAACCTTTTGATGAAAATGAGGTTGAATTATCCCTTGGGAGGCAACCCCATGGTTCTAAAACTCTCCTTAGAAATGAGATTCTTGAAGAAAATGGAGATCATGTTGATGATGGTGTTGAGAAGACTTAGCCCCAAGGATCACCAAACAGTTCAGGAGGTATCCTTTGTGAAGATGAAACCACAAAGAGGCCACCCTTATCCACTAAAAGAGAAACAAAGCAGCCTTATGGAAGTCAAAAATCAACAAGAAAGGAAGATAGTTATGGCTCTTTAAGTCGAACTATTATGGAGTCTTTCCCTTCATATGAATTTTTCTATGTTGAGAATGGAATTAATTCATGCCTGGCTACAATCACTCTAGACTCTAATAGTTTGAAAGAGGAAAAGAAGTCTGAGATGGGTGCAACATTTTAAAATGAAGAGGATATTACTAAAGGGTTCTCATCAGCAATCAAGCAAGAAGATCCAGAAGGTAAATGCTAAAATAGTAATTTGGTTGATACGTTTTGCCTAGATAAAGAGTTTTCAAACCTAGATGTAGTAGTAAGAAAAATAAAGGAAGAATGCATAGAACTAGAAGGGAAGTTTACTAGGGGAATGCCTAATCCGTTATGCCTACCAATGGGGATTTATGAGCATGTAGACAACCCTTTGTTCTAGATGTCACATTCAGGTGAGAAAGATTCTTTCTATTATCTTAGGATAGAAAGTGCTAAGACAAGTGTGAAGCAAGGAGTAATACAACCAAAAAGACCATTGGATATCTTAGCAAACTTGTTGTCTCATAGTCAAGAAGTTGTTCTCTAGTCTTTCTCAACCAAAAAACAAGGCAGAACCTCCATGAAAGCTCTGGGTAGAAGTCCTCATTTCTCTACTTTATATCAAGGATTTTCAAACTCACTAACTGCGAGTAATGATGAATTATTTCCTATCAAGATTGATACCATGTTTGAGGAAGCTCACTTTTTTTAGGACTCTTTCAATAATAAACATCCTCTTACTTGTTTTGATCGCAAGAGTCTATATAATGAAAATGACCCAATCTCTTCAATAGAAGTTTTTGAATATCATTTGTTTCAGTTGGATATTGGAGAGAGTCTTGAAAGTTCTCTGTAAAAGGATAGAGAAAACTCATAAATTTATGATGAGATGTGGTTCTTTGGGTGTGGTGACTTGTAGATAAGATTCCCATACATGATTAGTTTGAGTTACCAAGATGCAGAGTTTTCCAACTAAAGGTGGTGTTGGGTTGCGCCATGCCGATGTGATTCATTATTCTGAAAATGATCTTTCTTCTTACAACTGATAAATAGCTTTGTTTAAGTCCTCAACCCTAATTCTTATGGTGAGTTCTTCTCATTTGTATATAATTGTAAATAGCTTGCTTCTCTCTTGGATTTTGGTGGTGCTTAGTGTAGTTGGTTGGTTTTTGCTTACTGGTAGTTTAGGTGTTGTCCTCTAATTTTCCCCTCTTTGCAAGCATCCCTTCGGTCTCTGTTGTATGATGACTCTATTTTCCCAATGGATAAGCATTGGTCTCCTACCAGAGGCTTTTGGATTATTCATGTCCCTTGCGGCCCACATCCCCAGTCAAAGCCAGTTGTAAGCATGCTTCTGCACCCAAATTTTTAAACTTTGTAAATTTGCCCAATGGGGAAATTGCCTCAGCTCTTGTTGGTTTTTGTTGCCAACAATGCCTTTGTAAGGTTTGTTCTACATAGAGGCAATGTCTTGATATTGTGTTGAACTCAAACTCTAACATTGTGGTTTCAAGTTCAAGTTCAAGTTCAAAGGTTCACATGGTTCAAGGTTCAGATTTCAAGATCAAGTTCAAGTTCAAGTTTGCAGAGTTAAAGTTCAAGCTTCAATTTTAGAGGCTCCACCATTGTCAGAATTGAAATACAGTTTAAGATACAGATTCACTTGTTTAGAAGAAATGTAGATTCATTGGCTTAGGAGTTCAACACATCTAAATTTAAAGTGATTCAGATGGTGCATTTTAGTTCATATGACCTTTATGGTTTTTGATTCAACACAAAATACAATTATTCAAGATCCCCAAATTGATGATATACTAAATGGATCATGATAAATGACAATGAGCCACATCCTCATGTATCATATCGAGCATACACAACCAATTGAAAAAAATGTCTCTTGAAACCCATTATCAACAATGATGAAATGAAGATTAAAGAGGCTTTTCTTAGTTCCTAAATGTCATGGATGCAGTTGATTTTTCCAAATATGGTAAAAGTTTTGTTGTTCATTTAAAAATAATGTAGAAGGTAAATTGAATAGAATGTAATCCAAGTGCAATCTAAAATGTGAAAGAATAATGATGTTAAAGCCTCACTTTAATGGGAAACTTGATAATGCATGTGCCGAGCACTAAAATACAAAGGCACAAAGAACTAGAATTTTGAGTTTGATCACCATTGTGCAAAATGCATTTGATGCTCAGTTTAGAGAGTAGGGATGCACAAGTCTTATGATACCATCAATGAATGACCTTTGATAGTTTGAAGGATTTATTAGACATTATGGACAATAGCAGGGAAATCATGTTGAATCACTACTCATGAAACATGGGTCATCGAGTTTGACTCAAAATCACACAGTTAAATCCTGATATTCACATCACAATTTGACTAGCTGTGGAAATCATCTCCTACTTATCAATAGCAGGGAAGCCTAGTGATGCACATATCTCAATTTGAATTGATATCAAGCAATCACAAGCATGAGTTCCTAAACCATTAAATTTAGAGGGCAAGTTGAAAGTTGTGATTGAATTAATACTATGGCATTGTGTGTCAATGATCACATGCTTGAGGGACCCGATGGAGTATGATTCCAAGAGAAATGAGATAGCCTGTGATCCACAATAAACATCACGATGCAGCTAGAGAGTCCCTAAGGAGGCATGGTGAAGTTTATTTTGCAGATCAAATGTATTAGGCCCACGTGACATGAGAGAAATTGATAGAATCACATTTATGCCCATATTTCCAAAACTTTAGTACAATCATTAGTCACCTTGTTTGGAGGAGTGAGCAACTATGAGAATCATCTCTTGATTGCAATGGTGAACGAAGCATCATATCACACAAAATTTGGAAGGCTTCGATGACATAAGACAAGATAAATCACATCAAAAGATTGGAACATTCTTACAATCCCATTGATGGCTTGATTACACTACCATAAAATGGAGGACTCTTCTTTATAGAATGAGCATGGTATTTGTGATTGAAATATTCCAAATCTTCTTGAAATGTCTTGAAGATTTCGGTAGTTGTAGACAACTATGAAAAATGAGAAAGATATTGGGTGCCAATGGAAAAGATCACACATTTTGGAGTGCCAATTCTTGAGTTGCATGGAGTTACATTACATAATTGTTAATGGAACTTAGGGATATGCATTTAGAGCATATGGTGGAAGAGCTATTCACACTATGCCTAATTGATCACATAGTATAAAGATAGATGTGGAGTCTTCACACAAAACATCTTAATGGGAACTATTGAAGACAATATCTTAATGATTATTGTGTCTTCATATGTACACCAACAATAGGGTCAATCATGTGGGTTAAAGCAATCTTCTCAAAATGACACAAAAAATGTTTATCTTGTGACCCATCCAATAGAAAACTTGCGATGCTCAATAGTTGACATTTGTTAATTAATTTTATATATCTATCTAAAGTAGACATAAAAAAGTAGGGACATTGAGATACTCGATAAAAGATCATTCATTTCTTTAAATACCCTACATTTCATTCTGAATATGTAGAATGATGAGCTTCCTTAAAAGGGCTAAGTTATGTTCTCGAGAGTGTCCATAAATAAAATGTGGTGAATCCTCATTATGGAAGAGATAAAGGAGAAGTTTGATAATTCAAGAACTCTGTTTTCAAGAATCACTTATTTGGGTAATTGAAATGTTGCATGAATTAGCAAGTATTAAATTATAAGAGAGTAGTGGTAAAGGGTTCTTGAACTTTTTCCAAGAGTCTAAAGGCTACAAGAAGAAGAGATATTTTAATTACGGATGGTAAAAAAGAGAAAGGGGGATGTTTTCTTTTACTGTCTACATTTTTATTTTTTTAATCAAGGGCATAGAAGGATCTTATGATCATTCGACAAGTTTACATAAAAGATCATATGATCTATCTATTTTCTTATTTGATTAGGGTTAATCATAGGTTTATCTTCTTCATGTTTATGGATATTACCTCCATTTTCATGATGTCATGTATGTGTTGTTGTAATCTTATGGTTCACATTTCATACTTTGTAGAATGGAATATTTAATTTTCCTTATTTCCTCTACGACACAGAAGATTGGATAAGCTATCTTGTGTCTTATCATCCGTCTTTCTATCTTTGTAAATCTTATAAGCACATTCATTTCATGTTTATGGATGGATGTTAAAACCTTTGTGTCTTTAGGTTAAAGACATAATCAATTTATATAGTTCATTGAATATCTTTTTAAGAGGGACTTGTAACTCTCAATTTAGAGGAGAGTTACCAATCAATGATAACTCATCCAACTATTAGTACATTTTGTTCTTTTTTTTGAGCATATTGAGTCATTATTTACTTTTCTTTCTAAAGGATAAATCTCTTCACTAACACATAGTATAACCTTGATTAGCTTCCTCCAAAGACTCATGCATGGTTTGGTCAAAGGAAGGTAGGGGAGAAGATAAATTTGTGGGTTGAGAAGCAAAAGAATGATCCTTAGCCTTAGCTTTAGCTTGGTGGTTGTTGTTATGCTGACGGGCATGTTGGTTATGTTGGCTCCTGATTTAACAATTTTGAAAATAACCAAGAAACTAGACTAATGCATCTAAGGCTAGCGAATTCCTATGATGGATACACTCGACTGCAATCCTAGGCCAACTATAAGGCATTACTCCTTCTTCACTTCAGGCTCTGCGAGACTTAGGCAGGTTAACCTTGAGGTTATGATATATGGTACCAGTGCAATTAAACATAAATCTGAACCTAATAATAGCAGATGAAAACCCCTTTTATCTTCTAACACTTATGCAATGACATAGGAATGAAATAGCTACAGATCATAACCTATGAACCCATAAGCTAAGTGAGGTTTAATTCCTTTCAACCCACTACAAAACATGAAAAACTAAATTGATTTGGTTAAAATATTTGTGCAAATAACTTTCACTCCAGCTTGTATCTGATTTAGTGATCAGTGCCTTATCCATTGGGACATAGAGTCATTACCAATCGGATGAACTAACTTGATTGCCTTACAATTAAGTTTGTCAACTAAAATCCCCAAATTTCATTCTTATGAAATATCCCCTCCATACACCCAAAAACCCTATCAGAACATTGAAGCATTTACTTGACTCCTTGAATCAAAAGAAACAAAAGATCTGACATACAACTCATCCAAGCTGCCTTAAATCAAATGAACCTTATTCATTCAATTACAAAGTCAATAACATATGAAGAAATCAGGAGATAGAATAAGAAGACCTAGGTAATTCATTGTAAATCCCCTTTTGTATTTATCCTTGGAAAGACCAAATACATTAAATTGGTAATACTAAATGCAACTCATGATACCTCACATGATCTAGCATCAATTACCATTATGTCATAAATAATACATGAAATGAACTAAAAATTTGTACAGAAGTGGATGTGTGGCCTTCACTGCTAGAACTCAGCTCAATAGATAAGAAGCAAAACCATGAACAACCTTGGTTTCACAGTAGAACACTAGAACCTTGCTAGTATCACAAAGAAAACTGCCAACAACAACAAAGAGAAAGAAAAAGAATGATAAAGGAGGAAAGAATTCCCAAATTTGATCAAAGGATGACAAGTGTCCCCTCAGAATTCTTTCCCAAGAAGCTAAAAAACTTCTCTCTACCCTCTCTCTGTAACTACATAACTACATACCAAATCCCCATCATTTGGCCTCTACAAGCATAAAATATCTTAGATATTTGATAAAAGTCATAACTAATTTTGATGCTTGATCTGGAAACAAGGCATAGGTAAAATTTAGTTAAATATGAACTCTAGAAGCATGAAAACTTTTTCAAAATCATTTTAGGCTTTAAAAAACTTCAATTTTGGCTTCCAAACTGATTTTGATGCTCCATGATGAATTCTACCCGTTTTGCTGAGAATGCCCCAGAAAACACAAATCTACCTACAACTCGAACTAGTGAAGACCTGCGCAAAATTTGACCTTAGAAATGGATAGCTTGTCTCTTCTTGGTTCCAAAGGTATATCGAAGTGCCTATTTTGGACAAAAAATGCCCCTGTGATGACCATTTGAAATTCAAGCTCCCAGACTGAATCAGAGCATTAAAATAAAAAAATTAATTTTTTATATAGTTAGACTATATAAAAATTTAAAATCATTCAAATCTTTCATTTGAAAAAATCATGCGTTTGAAATTTCTTTTTGATTTTATTTCATATTTAAATTTATTTCTCATTTTCTCTTTACTCCTAATCAACCATTGCTTGATGGTGTCAAAATTTAATTGGAAAAACCTAGGTAGGTCCTTCGTAATTTTTTATTTGAAATATTTAAATTTCCCCTTCATTCATAACACTCATGTGAACCCCATAACATCATGAGACCTCAAAAATTAGTTTACAATCATACGTTGGACTTCCATTTTCGAAGCATCTTAATTCCCTTGACATCTGCTTCCCAACCATACGGGGTACTTGTAGCACCGTAGAAGCTTTGAAACTAGCTTTCACTCTTATGCATTGCTTTGGTCTTAGCGAGTCAAAATACTCTGACTTTGGTCTCTTCACAGGCCGAGCCTACCACATGAGCCCTCGGCTTCCAAAGCCTTGTCTTTTTAGACATCAATCAAGGTGATTAATCTTCTATTTAAACAACTAAAAACTTCCTTACCCACCTAATGTGGGATATATTTCTTTACATTGTTTCCCTTGTTTGTCGCTGTGTGTGGGTTTTCCCCAAATTGGTTGTGTGCCTCTGCACACATTTTCCCTCTCTGAAGTAGATTCCTTGTTTTTAGCCATGGGTATGAGGCTTCCTTTTTATTGCATCTCTCTTGAATGCAACATTCATTCCTTCTTGGAAAAATGTGGATCTTCCTTGCAAATTCGTGGATCTCCCTACAATGCCTAGATGACCCATTTCTTCATGTGAGGCAGCCTGTGTCCTTCTCGGGCTTTATTTTCTATGCTGAGGTTGTCCTACCCTTTACATTTCCACTGTGGTCTTTAACATGGGTTATTTGCTGCTTACACGGGTATCCCTTTTCAAAATGTAGAAGCTCCTCTTGTGTTTAAAATCGTGCTCTTAAATTTTTGGTGCCTGGTTTCCCTTGCAAAATGTCGTGGCTCCTCTGTTACAAAAAACATCTTCCTAATTTGCTGGCTCTGTCCTTCAAAACGTGGTGGTAGCTTTAAAATGTGGGGTGTTGTCTTCTCCTTTTACATGTGGAATGAAAATGCTCCCTCTTACATATCCAAATGGACGTGAAGCTCCCTTTCCTCTTACATGGACTGCATTTGCATGGTTTGCCTCTTGTTCTACATGTGCTTGTTGCCTTCTTCAAATGGATCCCCTACTTTGCCGTACTTTTTTGACATTTTCTCTCTTGCAGCTAAGACAATACACATCTCCTCCTTCCTGGCGAACTCGGTGACATCTTCTTTTCTCATGCCGCTGCTTATGGATTTTCTTCAGCATGGGGATCCATTGTCAAACATTGTAGACTTTGTCTTGGCTCCCTTGCATTTTCCCTACTCTACCATTTTGGCCTGCAAGTGGCTTCCCCTATTTTGTTTATGCATGGAGTTCTTTTTCACCCTCGAAAAAGGCACAAAGGATTTTCTTTCCTTCAAAAATAATCTTTTGGATAACCATGATGGTAGCTCCAAAAATGGACACAAAGATACCAATAGTCAAATTAGGGGCTTTATCACCCTCTTGAATCAAATTAATGATCTTTGTGTTGTATGGTGCCATGAGTGGAATAGATACAATCTTATGTAAGAAATCAAAAACCTTTCCTTTGAATTCAATAAGTAGCCCAGGTATGTGAGGGTCAACATCTTCCTCTCCCCCTTATTTCTCCTTGTCAGCCTCAAACTTTGGTTTCTAGTATTTGTTCCCGTATTCTCGAGCAATGGAAACATCATTGGCAATCAAAATATTGTCAAACAAGAGACCGTCCTGCATGGTCCAGACCTCAATTCCCATAGCAACAATTGCTTCCATGTTTGGATGCTTCAACTCAAAGTATTTCAGATTTGGAATGTTATGAGGTTTCCAGAATCCTTTATGGTTTGGATTGTCAATCATAGGTGGATGCCATTTGCCTTTATAGTTGGGACTTCTCATAAAAGGCATTTTCCATTTACCACAACTTGGTGCCTCCTCACACTTTGGATTTTTAATTTTAAGAGTCTTCCATTCCCCATCTTTTTCGTCATCCCAATCATCAGGTTTTGGTGGGTTTGGATCATTTATTTCCTCATTTTCTTTCATTGCATTGGAAGAGAGCATGTGTCGAATGTTGTAACTAGTAGGGATGATTGATGAGAAACTAATGCATCTATATTTTCATATGCTTTCTGTCTTTCCTACATCATACAATTTCTCTTTATACCTTGCTTCTAGATTATCATGCTATTTTCTCTGCTTTGTGTAGCATATGATTAAAAGGAACCATAGAATATCTAATTGGTTTGCAAAGGTGAAATAAATTAGGGCAGTTCTCTTGATTTCTTCGTATAATTCCAATGACTTCTACCAAATTTTTGCATTGCAATAGGTACTCATCAATGAGTTGTACAAAACATTCCCTTTATGTATTTCATGAGGAGTTCAGAAATATCTCGACCCAAAACTTGCAACATATCAATCTCAAACATAATCTTAGCAATCTAATGAATTTAGTTAGGCCCCAAAGCGGGTCCAACTAAAAATATTTTCATTTCCAAACAACTAAATTCTTGGAATTGATCCACTGAGATCTTCAAAATAACTCAAATAAAAAACAAGCACTGAAATATCCTTAAAAACTCATTTTTGCCCTTTATTGCCAACTATCATTTTAGTGTCAAAAGGTCCTTTGATTGGCCTTAAAAACTGACCAAAACACCTAATCGGCTTTGGAATTTGACACATTGATTCTTTGCTCTACATTCTTGCACCCTCTCAAATCTCATCTTATGACAAATTCTCAGTCAAAAGATATTGACTGTCAAAGTTGCTCTCTTTAAATTACCTGCAAGTAAACATGTCAGATTAGCATAAATCACATTCAAATTTGGCTTCAAAAATTGGGTAAACTAACACTTGGGAAGATGAAAACTGGGGCATTGGTTCACTATCATGAGGAGAGTATAAGACTGTGATTAGGGCTCATGATGAATAACAAGATGCAAATGGAAAGCAGTCAAAGTGGGCTACTCAACTTTGCAGATTGGAAACATTGACAGAAAAGTGGTTTTTGCATAGTGCATGTAAAAACTTGGCATAACTTCAACCTCTTGCTTACTATGAAAAAGAACATCAGCATGCTCATGAATACCAACATCAAACTGAAACTGATCTTTATAAACTAATTCATGAACATCATCAAATGGAAATACAAAAGCCTTATAATCAACTTCATCAAATGGGTTATATGTGTCACTTGTACCTTGACTTTGCATCTCCTCAAATGTTGCCAACTGGGTTTCAAATGAGTAATCAAATTTATATTCACACATATCATCATCATCAAAATCTGAAATCACTTTATAACCTCCCAATGTATCTTCACAATTGAAATGCTGATTAGTTTTTACCTCATATGAATCATCATAAAACTTACTATGAAGTGCTAGCTTATTTCAAAGACAACTCCATCAAGCACCTCATCTTCAAGATCACAAAATGCAACATCATTAGAAAATTCAATATCACAAATGGAAGAACAATATTCTAATTTGCTACAATAGTATGACAATGTGTCACCATTTGGATTTAACTCAAATAAACCTAAAACTTCCATGTCCTCTTCAAACAATGGATTAATGACTCCATGCAAGGATCCTTTTTGAACATTTGGACAAAAGATGGGCTAATCATCATCACTATCTTCATCATATAAAGCGTTAGTATACACTTTAAACTCACTACCCATTTCATCTTCATGGAGACTCTCAACATATGAAGAAAAATTAGGACTATATGAAGACTCACTTTCTATTTCTTCTACCAAACATATAGTATCCATAATTACATTCTCTTCATTATCTTGTTTAGGATAACCATTACAGATAGACCATGATTCATTCCTAAACCCCTCACTACATGCTGAAAATTTACTATCTAATGTAGGAACACTTGACAACCCTTCCTTGAAATCTTCATATTCAAATTCATTAGCATCAATTGAATTTACCATTTCTTTATCTTTATACCTTGAGGAAAAATCACTCTCAAATTCTTCATTGACTAATTGATTTGTATAATGCAAAAACTAGGATGGAATTTCCTTTTTAGATTTAGAAAAAGAATTCATACCTTCACCTTCATATGAATGTTCACTACCATCATTTCCTTCTTCTTCCCAATCAGCACCGGACTCGTATGAAGATGAACATGTAGTATCATTTTCCTCACTTTGATTCAAGTAACCACTCTCATCATCTCCTTCATATGATGCCTCTCAATTATATATCAAATCAACAACTTTATTATCATCACTTGAAACATGACTTTCAGCTTTTTTGTATTCATATTGAGATGACCATCTTTCAACTTCAGATTTTATAACATTCTCAACATGATGCAATCTATGAATAAGATAAATCATTTCTTGCATATATGACTAATCAAGTGAATCCACCTTACCATCCATTGCTGAAACATTACAAACATGTGTGCTCTATTCTTTTGACTGTGATACAGATATATGTGATTCACACTCTTCACCTTGTGTTATCTCTCCATGGCATGTCAAATCAGCAATATCAAGCTCATGATTAGAGACATAATTCTCGGCCTCCTCACTTGCACAAGATTGAGATGTAGGCATAGCAACCTCATATTTTGAAGCATTAGCAACATCATCATGTACATAATCAACATTACAAGAACTCACTACTGTAGCTAATCCTTGATCTATAATATCATCACATTGCTCATTGCTATCAAAGTTTGAAGTACATCTCACTGCTGTAACATCATGAACATATGTGTCTTCATTTGCAATAGACTCATTCCTCTCTTCACATACACTCTGATTTGAAATTTCAATCTATGTACATTATAGCAGGGGTGTTCATATTTTGATTTAGAATTAAAGTGTCAACACTATGTTCCACTTTTCTTTCATAACCATTATACTGGCAATCATTCATAGAAAAATGACCTCTAATCAATCCATACTTCAAATTATTTTCAATATCCCTAGCGGTCATGAAAGCCTGATATAATGTCCTTGGTTCTTTATCCCTTAGTAGATAGTTCATTTTCTTGTCAAATGCATCGAAGTAAACAACTAAACACATTTGATCATTGGTCTATAACTCTTAGGGATCTCATTTAAAACTCTTACAAATCTGATGTTAAATTGAGGAACTAGTTCACCACTCTCAATTTGAATCCTCAAAAATTTATCATAAGAATAAGACATGCTTATCCTTTCTCCAAATTTCTCCATGAAGGCATAATGTAACTCACTCCAAGATGAAATAGAACATGCTGGTAGAAAAGAAAACCAATCTCTAGCACCACCTTCCAAAGTTTGAACAAATGACTTCATGTGAATGTCTTCATGAGCAATTTCAAAATCACCAATCAAATCACTAAACAATTGAATATGATGATTGGTTGAATTTTCATGGTTTGCACCGAACTTAGGCAAATAATTTTTGAGGTTATATGGCATAGGGTTTGGGAAACCATGAATGCCATCAAAACATAATGGAATATATCATTTGATAGAAATAGATCTACAAATTTTATCAATGGACTGCATACTAGGTGAAGGGAAATTTTCCATTTCTAACAAACTTATAATTCATTCACCAAAATTACCTTTATAATTCATTACTTGTAGTAGATTTGGAATTCTTTCTACCAATTTAGAACTTCGAACATACTTCAAAATGTAAAAACACTTTTACTGAATCTATTTCTCATAAAGTATGTTGAAATGTATTAAACCTTTCTCCTACTTGGTGCTGAAATCACCACTTGATGGAGAAACTTTTGTGGAGCTTGCTTTCATGGAAATGAAATCACATAAAAGTGGAAAATACCTTTAGTGTTGCTGCATGAAAACATTGATCTACTGACTAGCATAGGTGTTGATTTCAATTCTTCACACCACTGATCAAATCCTTATAAAGCCACCATATCCTTGAGTAGAATCAAATGAAAAGATTTATTTTTAACATTCAAAATTTCTTATGACAGCAAATCAAACAACACTTTAAAAATCATTAGTCAAGAACTCATATATTCTCTCTTCTTTCCTAAAACTTAGCATAACTTTTAGATCTGCACAACCAAGCTAAAAACTCTTTAAAAATATTTATATAGAATCAATTTGCACTGGTACAGAGATCTTTTAGAGAGTCACCACTCACAATTGTGAGAAAGATTTAAAACATGATTCATACATTACAAATCTGAATTGAACTTTCAACTTATGATATGTGCAAATCTTTAAACACTTCAAAGAGAGAAACCACTTTAACAATTCTAACTCTGAAATTACAACAGTACTTTGAAAACCAAATTGGCTGAATTGATTGAAAATAAAACTTAGTAGCAACGCAACCTGCACTCAATCCTTCAAATATACTATTGTCCTGAACAAAGCATCACTGGGGTGCATGGTTCAAGTATGAAAACTGGAAAACCACATCAAAGAACTTATTCCTGCTACTTTTTCATGTATTTCTCCTACTCTATTGAATCTCCTTCTTTCAAATTCTCAAGGTTTGTCTACCATTCAAATTCAATACATTCCCCAATAGAGTTGCCATTTTGTTGGCTCCTAATTTAACAGTTTTGAAAATAACCAAGAAATCAGACTAATGCATCTAATGCTAGCAAATTTTTGTGATGGATACACTCAACTGCAATCTAGGGCCAACTATAAGGCATTACTCCTTCACATCAGGCTCTACAAGACCTAAGCGGGTTAACCTTGAGGTTATGATATATGGTACCAGTGCAATTAAACATAAATTTGAACCTAATAATAGAAAATGAAAACCCCTTTTATCTTCTAACACTTATGCAATGACATAGGAATGAAATAGCTACAAATCATAACCTATGAACCCATAAGCTAAGTGAGGGTTAATTCTTTTTCGCCCACTACAAAACATGAAAAACTGAATTGATGTAATTAAAATAATTGTACAAATAACTTCCATCCCAACTTGCATCTGATTTAGTGATTAGTGCCTTATCCATTGGGACATAGAGTCATTATGAGTAGGATGACCTAACTTGATTACCTTACAATTAAGTTTGTCAACTAAAATTCCAAAATTCCATTCTTACAAAATATCCCCTCCATACACCTAGAAACCCTATCAGAACATTGGTGCATTTACTTGACTCCTTGAATCAAAAGCAACAACATATTTGACATACAACTCATCCAAGCTACCTTAAATCAAATGAACCTTATTCATTCAATTACAAATTCAATAGCATATGAAGAAATCAAGAGACAAAATAAGAAAACTCAAATAATTCATTGTAAATCCCCTTTTGTATTTATCTTTGGAAAGACCAAATACATTAAACTAGTAATACTGAATGCCACTCAAGATACCTCACATGATCTAGCATCAATTACCATTATCTCAGAAAAAATACATGAAATGAACTAAAAATTTGCACAGAAGTAGATGTGTGGCCTTCACTGCTAGAGCTCAGCTCAATAGATAGGAAGCAAAACCATCAACAACCCTAGTTTCATAGTAGAACACTAGAACCTTGCCGATATCACAGAGAAAACTGCCAACAACAACAAAGAGAGAGAAAAATAATGATAAAGGAGGAAATAATTCTTGGATTTGATCAAAGGATGACAAGTGTCCCCTCAAAATTCTTTCCCAAGAAGATGAAAAATCTTTCTCTACCCTCTCTCTATAACTGCATATCAAATCCCCATCATTTGGCCTCCACAAGCATAAAATATCTCAAATATTTGATAAAAGTCATAACTAATTTTGACGCGTGATCTGGAAACAAGGCAAAGGTAAAAATCAATTAAATATGAACTCTAGAAGCATGAAAAAATTTTCAAAATCATTTTAGGCTTTAACAAACTTCAATGTTGGCTTCCAAACTGATTTTCATGCTCCATGACAAATTTTGCCCATTTTGCTAAGAATGCCCCAAAAAACACAAATCTACCTATAACTCAAACTGGTGAAGACTTGCACAAAATCTGACCTCAGAAATGGATAGCTCATCTCTTCTTAGTTCCAACAGTATATTGAAGTGCTTATTTCAGACAAAAAATGCCCCTATAGTGACCATTTGAAATTTAGGCTCCCAGACTGAATCAGAGGATTAAAATGAAAATTTTTAAAAATTTATATAGTGAGACTATATAAAACTTTAAAATCATTCAAATCTTTCATTTGAAAAAATCATGCATTTGAAATTTCTTTTTAATTTTATTTCATATTTAAATCTATTTCTCATTTTCTCTTTACTCCTAATCAACCATTGCCTGATGCCAAGTGTTGAAATTTAATTGGCAAACAACCAGGACGGGTCCCACATAATATTTTATTTGAAATATTTAAATTTCCCCTTCATTCGTAACACTATAAACCTTCAAATCTTGCTTTATGCCCTCACGCTAATTATTGGCTTCCCATAGTAGCGTGAAGCTTCCAAAACTTGCCTTCTGCTCTTACACTCGCATGAACCTCATAGCATTGTGAGACCTTAATAATTGGTTTACAATCATATGCTGGACTTCCATTTTTGAAGCATCGTAATGCCCTTGACATCTACTTCCTGACCATATGGGATACTCGTAGCATCGTAGAAGCTTTGAAACTAGCTTTCGCTCTTATGCATTGCTTTGGTCTTAGCGACTCAAAATACTCTGACTTTGGTCCCTTCACTGGCCGAGCCTGCTATGTGAGCCTATAGCTTCCAAAGCCTTGTCTTATTAGACATCATACAAGGTGACTAATCTTCTATTTAAAGAACTAAAAACTTCCTTACCCACCTAATGTGGGATATATCGCTTTACATTGTTTCCCTTGTTTGTTGCTGTGTGTGGGCTTTCCCCAAACTGGTTGCATGCCTCTACACACATTTTCCCTCTTTGAAGTAGCTTCCTTGTTTTTAGCTGTGGGTATGAGGCTTCCTTTTTATAGTGTCTCTCTTGAATGCAGTGTTCATTCCTTCTTGGAAAAATGTGGATCTTTCCTGTAAATTCGTGGATCTCCCTGCAATGCGTGGATGACCCCTTCATGTGAGACGGCTTGTGTCCTGCTCGAGCTTTATTTTCTATGCTGAGGCTATCTTTTCCTATACATTTCCATGATGGTATTTAACATAGCTTATCTGCTACTTATGCAAGTATCCCTTTTCAAAATGCAGAAGCTCCTCTACTATTTAAAATCATGCTCTTAAAGTTTTGGTGCCTAGTTTCCCTTGCAAAATGTCGTGGCTCCTCTGTTACAAAAAACATCTTCCTAATTTGCTGGCTTTATCCTTCAAAATGTCATGACAGCTTTAGAATGTGGGGTGCTATCTTCTCCTTTTACATGTGGAATGCAAATGCTTCCTCTTACAGATCCAAATGGATGTGAAGCTTCCTTTCCTCTTATGTGGATTGCATTTGCATGGTTTGTCTCCTATTCTACATGCGCTTGGTACCTTCTTCAAATGGCTCCCCTGCTTTGCTAGACCCTTCTAACATTTTCTCTCTTACAACTAAGTCAATACATGTCTCCTCCTCCCTGGTGAACTCGGTGACTTCTTCTTTCCACATGTCGCTGCTTATGGATTTTCTTCAGCATGGGGATCCATTTTCAAACACTGTAGACCTTCTCTTGGCTCCCTTGCATTTTCCCTACTCTTCCATTTTGGCCTGCGAGTGGCTTGCCCTGTTCTATTTATGCGTGGAGTTCTTTTTCACCCTCAAAAGAGGCACAAAGGATTTTCTTTCCCCCAAAAATAATCTTCTAGATAACCATGATGGTAGCTCCAAAAATGGACACAAAGATACCAATAGTCAAATTAGGGGCTTTCTCACCCTCCCAAATCAAATCAATGATCTTTGTGTTGTATGGTGCCATGAGTGGGATAGCTGCAATCTTATATAAGAAATCAAAAACTTTGCCTTTGAATTTAGTAAGTAGCCCAGGTATGTGAGGTTCAACATCTTCCTCTCCCCCTTATTTCTCCTTGTCAGCCTCAAAATTTGGTTTCCAGTATTTGCCCCCATATTCCTGAGCAATGGACACATCATTGACAATCAAAATATTGTCAAACAAGAGGTCGTCTTGCATGGTCTAGCTCTCAATTCCCATAGCAAAAATTGCTTCCATGTTCAGATGGTTCAACTCAAAGTATGTTGGATTTAGAATGTTACAAGATTTCCAAAATCCTTTGTAGTTTGGATTGTCAATCATAGGTGGATGCCATTTACCTTTATAGTTAGGACTTCTCTTAAAAGGCATTTTCCATATACCACAACCTAGTGCCTCCTTACACTTTGGATTTGTAATTTTAAGAGTCTTCCATTTCCCATCTTTTCATCATCCCAATTATCAGGTTTTGGGGAGTCTGGATCATCTATTTCCTCATTTGCATTCATTGCATTATAAGAGAGCATGTGTCAAATGTTGTAACTAGTAGGGATGATTGATGAGAAGCTAATGCATCTATATTTTCATATGCTTTCTCTCTTTCCTACATCATACAATTTCTCTTTGTACCTTGCTTCTAGATTACTATGCCCTTTTCTCTACTTTGTGCAGCATGTGGTTAAAAGGAACCATATAATATCTAATTGTTTTGCAAAGTTGAAATAAATTAGAGTAGTTCTCTTGATTTCTTCATATAATTTTGGTGACTTTAGCCAATTTTTTGCATTGCAACAGGCACCCATCAATGAGCTGTACAAAACATTCCCTTTATGTATTTCATGAGGACTTCAAAAATATCCTGACCCAAAAGTTACAACATATCAATCTCAAACATAGTCTTGGCAATCTAATGAATTTAGTTGGGCCCCAAAGCAGGTCCAACTAAAAATATTTTCGTTTCCAAACAACTGAATTCTTGGAATTGATCCACTGAGATCTTCAAACTAATTCAAATAAAAAACAAGCATTGAAATATCCTTAAAAACTCAAATTTTCCCTTTACTGCCAACTGTCATTTTAGTGTCAGAAGGTCCTTTGGCTGGCCTTAAAAACTAAACAAACACCTAATCGGGCTCTGGAATTTGACACACTAATTCTTTGCTTTGCATTCTTGCACTCTTTTGAATCTTGTCTTATGACGAATTCTCAGTCAAAAGATATTGAATGTTGAAGTTTCTCTCTTTGAATTACTTGCAAGTAAACATGTCAGAAAAGCATAAATCATGTTTGGATTTGGCTTCAAAAATTGGGTAAACTAACACTTGGGAAGATGAGATCTGGGGCATTGGTTCACTGTCACGAGGAGAGTATAAAAATGCAATTAGGGCTCATGAAAAATAACAAAATGCAAATGGAAAGCAGTCAAAGTGGGCTACTCAACTTTGCAGATTGGAAAAACTGACAGAAAAATGATTTTTGCAAATGGAATGGACCTCAGAAATTATGCAAACAAATTCATCAAGGCTTACAAATTGGCACACTTGAATTATTTTTGGAGAACAACATAGTGGTAAAATCCATTTGATCTCATCTATCACAGATTCAGAGTTATGACATCTCGAATAGGGGTTCTGACAAATTTGCATGTGCTGACACCAGTGAAACTTTATAAATTGCAAATGGAATCGCTTTTGAAAACTGATCAAACTGATTTCTCATAAGCTCAAACTTGAAATGTAGAAAATATCCAACCTCTACAATGTAACACAAGAGGATTTTTAGTATTTTTGTCAACTGGGTCAAAGTTATAATAGGTCAAACAGGGTCTTCCAGAATTCTAAACATTTTGCATCAGCATGACAACAATAAATGTCAACTTTGAGGGATTCAAAACCTAGTCAAACTGATTTGAAACGACTCAAAAACTAAAACATAGGCTCTCAGATATGGTTACTAAACACTCTTAAAGTGATGAGTCATAAAACATTTCTAGGTTAAAGATATTCAAAGGCAAACTGGGCTTCTTGTCGCTATTTGACACTTGGGCAAAATTGCAGATTTGGAAACTACACAAAACAATACTTCACGAAATGGCTTAGAATGCTAGTTTATCAATATGAAACATATGCATATGTCAAATGAAGGGTGTTAAACAACTGAAACAACACCTAAGCCTTGAAATGACAACCAGTTACATATGCGCGAAAAGCATTCATAGGGGGTTCAAAGTGATTCAAGATTGGAATAGACACTCAAAATGGGAATGCAATTTTGAGTGCCATCAGTTTCCAAATGGTTTTACAAGATTAACAAGAAGGATTAGGAATAACTACCAAAGGTTCCAAAGAAGGAACAATCATAAGGTCAAGTATAGTAGCTAAAGGAATAGATGGACAATAAAGAAAACCATTACAAGTTTGAATCCATATAGAGTTGTATCTAGGTATTATTATGTAGTCATTTGTTAAAATGGTGTTCTTCAATAATCATATTCATAGCAAAAGGTGTTAGCCCCAACTAATAATCTAATTGATAATAGGAGATTTTTAGGTGATAATGTTACAAATGTATGTAAAAGAGTCTTGTCAGTTGTTTTATTGTCATTTTTGTCAAAGTATTAATTGGCTAGAAATTATGTTAACTTAGGAAAGTAGCATATCATTTGATTAATGAAGGGGATTTGAAGAAAGAATTATGAAGGAAGAGTTGTTGTGTAAGCTATTCAAAGGGTACTTGAATGAGCTGGACAATGATTATGTAATATTGGTTTGATTCTTTTACAATCATGTATTGTTGTATACAAGCTTACCCAAGTAAGAAGGTTAATGAAGGGAGACTATATTCACTGAGTGAACACAATATTGCCTGAGTGATTGGAAGATCATATTGTTGCCTAACCAAGTTAGTACAAGTTGAGTTATACATTGTCTGAGTAAATGTTATGTTTCCCTAGTGACATCCAGATGAACAAAATCAAGAAATTGGATTGTGCGGCTGACTTTTGATAGAAATATGAAAATTTCAAGAAGGTCTACAATGTGAGTCAAAGATTGTTAGATCTAAGGATAATAAATATCAAGAACGGTCTGATGAAGGAAAATAAAGAAGGATAAGTATGGACACAAAGTTCTATGCAAACTTCTATTTTATGAGTGTCTAAAATCATTATATAAATGAATTCTATTGTAAACCAAGGATTGACAATTTTGATTAAGCAACAAAAGATGGAAGGATATGGAAGCATTGAGAAATATATTTAAGGTGGTAACCTAGATAGTTTAATGTCAATATTGTTGGTTGATGTTGTGTTGGTGATCATATTGTTGATAAAAGATTAGAATGCAAATTTTTTGAAGGAACCAAAGTAAAGAGATGAACTAGATGAGTTGAGCAGTGAAAGAAGCAAGAAAGAGTTAAACAACCAAGTCAAGAGAACAAGGAGAATTGAGCTAGTAAAGACAAAGAATAGAGCAAGAACATAGACTTGAGCAAGAAAAGGTAGTTTCTATACTTCACATATCACTTTATACTATTACTATCTAACCATTGTAGTTAAAAATCTTAGAAGTACCAAGTGGACCTAACAAGTCTATGGAATCTTATATGGTAACATCGATTGGTGGTGTTTGTAAGTCCTTTAAATCAAACAACTCCTTTTTGTCAAGGATAGGGAGTGATAAGGTCTAGATGATATTTTGGTGAAATCCTCTAATAAGGCCACTTTAGCAAAGTGTATGTAACCTGTAACAAGTTTGGCTCTTAGTCAAGCTCACTTCAGAAGAGTAAAAATATTTGGGTTGTCAATCCTATGTGGTTTTTCGCTTCACAAGATTTCCATGTTAAAAATTATGGTGTTAATTGTGTGATTGTTATTTATGTTGCAAGTTGTTATACATATTTTACATTATACTACAACACAGTAATAAATCAAGTTTTAATTGATAATAATTGGAATTTTACTGACAATCGGTAATGCAAGGAACAAAAAGTTAACAATTTGAAAAGAAAGAAAGAAAGAATGAATTGAGTATTAAATTGGATGTGCACACCAAATGATTACTGTTAGAAATTATATTATTTTGTTGATGTTGGGATGTTTAAAAGGGATTGTAAGATAATTGGATATAACCAATTCACCTATCCCTCCACTCAATTATCTAATAGTTTGGTATTAGAGCACAAGTGTTTGGAGAAAGAAGTTTGAAGGAACTGAAGCTAAAGATCAAAGATGTATAAGCAGGAGGTTCCAAAGTTGAACAAGGAGAACTTTTCCTCATGGAAAAATCAAATAAGACTACATCTTTCTAGCATTTCAGACAATATCACATACTTGTTGAACAATGAATACACTACCCTTGTTGGTCCTTTGAATGTGGAGCATATGAATGAGAAAAAGAATCATAACAGCATGATGATTGAGCTTGCTTCCTCTCTAAATGATGCTAAATTTGATGATGCCAAAAACTGTGCCAATGCTAAGCAAATGTGGGATAAATTGAAGCTTGTACATGGAGGAGATGACAATGTAAGAAGAGATAAAGTTGAAAGACTCAGAGGTAAATATGATGATATTAGAATGAAGGAAGTAGAGAATAATGTAAAATATGTAACCCAGATTAAGGATGTTGTAGTTGCAATTAGAGAAACTAGTGGAGTTATCCGTGACTCCAAAATTATTAGTAAAGTCTTAAGAATTATTTTACCTATTTGTGCTATCAATTTTTTTTCTATTCAAGGAGTAAGAATTAGATAGTTTGCTTGGTTGGTTAACTGCATTTGAGTAAAGAAATTATGGTAGCAGTTTGGTTACAATGGGAAATGCCTTTAAGTCTTCATTGACCATCAATAATCTAAAGAAGAAAAGAAAAGAAAAGAAGAAAGTGACTCTGAAACTAAAGATGGTCTAGATGAGATTGAAGCATTACTTGCAAGGAGGTTATCAAGAGGTAAAGGTAAATATAGAAGTAAATTGCCCTTGATCTATTTCAAATGTAATGAGGTTGGTCATTTTGTTGCTAGATATCATAACAAGAGAAAGTCTATTAGAAATGATAGAAATGACAAGAAAGATTTCAAGTATAGGAAGAATAGGGTTTACAAGGAATAAGGAAAGAAGTGTTGATATATTGCTAAAGAAGAGCATATCGAGTCAAGTTATGATGATGACAAGGAAGTAGTTGAAATCATTTATGTTGCAGTCAAAGAAAATCTAAATGGTGAGAGGTATAAAAGTGAAACTATCCTTATATCACATGTTAGTAAGAATGATTCATGGATTATTGATAGTGGTTGTTCACATCACATGATTGGAGATCTAAGTAGGTTTGATAAACTTCAAGAAATTAATGATGGTGGAACTATTATGTTTGAAAATAATGTTTCATATTCGATGAAAGGTAAATGCACTCATGTTGAATGATAAGATTATATGTGATGATGCATATTGGGTACAACGACTCAAATGTAATATTTTGAGTGTTATTCAGTTGAACAACCTAGGTTACAAGCTAGAATTTTAGAAAAAGGTCATCAAGATCTTTGATGATGAAGGAAACTTGATAGAAACATGAATTCAAACAAAAGGTAACTTATTCTACCTTGATCCTGTAGCTGAGACATGTTTATTTGCAAGAAGTGAAGATGTGTTGTTATGGCACAAAAGGTTGTGTCATGTAAATTTTGAAAATATGGTGAAAAATAGTAGAAAGAAAAGAGTAAGAGGCATACCAAGTTTTAAAAAACTTGCAAATGTTATGTGCAAAGAATGTCAACTTAGTAAGATGAAAAAGTCATATTTTTCTATGAAGGTACATACTTCTAATGAAATTTTAGAATTGGTACATACTAATTTATGTGATCCAATTGGAGTTGATAGTTACTATGGTGATAAATATTTCATATTGTTTGTGGATGACTGTTCAAGGATGATGACTGTAATGTTCATGTAGGTGAAATAACATGCCTTTAATATGTTCAAATGGTATAAATGTGAGGCTTTGCCTCGACCCATCTTAGCATAGTTGATACATTATTATTTTGATACTCATGACTTGATATGTTGAGACACTGTCGAATACACTGAATATTACTATGTTATTTTATGTTGTGTGATGTTTTACTTTTAGATGATTAATCATGTTTTTAAATGTTTTATGAACATGTATACTGATGAAGTAGTGTAGAAAGTGAATGCAGAATTAACACTTTGATTATGCAATTTTAATGGTTAAGAATATGAGTAGAAACGAGATAAAAAACTAGTTATTTGAAACATGGATGTTTTAATTTGAATGATTTTATAGTGTCGCTTGACACTTGTGACTCGTAAATACATTTGAGCTTGATAGTTAGGGTTAATCGAATAACCTAAGGATCTAAGTTGGACTAGATTAGTGACCTTTTTATTAATCAGTTAGTAATCAAGATTAATTACCCTAATCAAGATTAGTGATTAATTTGCATTTTTGAGGTTTGTTAGGAAGTCCAAATTTTCAAAATTTTTAATAGGTCCCTAAATAGTCCTAGAGGCCAAAAATCATGAAAAATAAGTACCTAAGGGGTATGGGTATGGGTTGGGGGCATTTTTCACTTCTCTAGCCCCTTTTGTTGACTTTTATGGTCACCCAAATATCCCATTTTTGCTTTATTGCCAAAATTGAATGTTTCACCATGAGTTGGATAAGTTAAACTTCACCTTGAGGTTAACCTTATGACAAGTTGAGTTAGAAGACTATAAAACCTTTAGGCAAGTGGGGGAGTTATTGCATTTTAGAGGTGGTTGAGTTAATATCATATTTAGAGGCAAATTTGATGGAGAAGGAGTGTTCACCCAACCTCTAGTTTTAGAGAGCAATTCAGGATTGAAGGAGAAGGAAAAAGAAAGGAAAGCTCATCTCAAATTGTTCAATTTCCATAACCTTATTGTGAAGGTAGGAGTCCCTCAAGCTCTTTTTGTTCATGCTGTGTTTCATGCTTAAGTAGTTTTCTTGCATATGTATGTTCATATGTTTGACGAAAATGTTTGGGAGGGATTGAAATGGGTTTTTCTTAAATGTTTTTCCTTAGTATTTTGCTTTGATTTTAGAAGGGATTGTATGGGTTGTATTGGCATTACTCACCCTCAGATAGGGTAGAAGTGGCCATGTAGGGGAGGAGGTCTTTAGTTGGACTCTGATAGTGCAGAGTCTCTTCTCAGGATGAGGAGAGGGAGATAGAGTAGGGTGTTATGGGCTCCTACTCATTAGCACAAACCATGTTTTGAGTTTTGAAATTTAAGAAATGGAAGAATGAAAGTTCTTAAGTTATAGCTCTAAAAGGGCACCTATTATGGTGTTGTGACCGACGTCTTCTATTGGAAAAATCCACATTTTCCCTATTTTGGTTTAATGATGAACCTCTTGTGCAAGCCTAGGTGGAAGTGAATGCTTGAAATTGTCTTCATGTTAAGATTGGTTGTCTCCTAGTCGGTTTTTGTTCTCTCCATGATAACCTTGATGTGTTGCAGACTTCGTAATGTTTTCCTTGTTGTGGAACCAAGAAGGAAGTTTCAAATTGTTATTGAAATTCAAATATGTTGGGAGATTTCTCCTCGAGATAGTAATCCTGTGTAAAAATATTATTTTAAACTTATTGTGGAAATGACTACGATGTCGAGTTTTCTTCTTGGTTCCTTCTCGGCGGAGCCTTTGAATCAAGTGGTTCAATAAAAAAAAATAAAAAAAATTGAATAGTATTCTTGCATATGAGATCTCTTGTATTTCAATTTTGCATATGTTTACTTGAACTTTGTCGGAATGATATTTTATCTTACTATGGCATTTGTATACTTCGAAATTGCATTCACTTGATTAAAGTTAATTGGATAAAGTGATGAAATATAATTATGCAATTTTAAGTTCAAAAAATGTTAAAGAAAATTTGATGTTATGATTGGGACTTCATTAGGATGTAAAATAATCTTACATTATTGTTTAAAAAAATTATTAAATTCGATCCTACAATCTACTCTAGATAAAAAAAAAAAATTACTCCCTTTGTCATGCAAATAGAAATTGCATTAAAAATCTATACTTACGAATAAAATGAAATTAAAATAAATAAATAATATAATCTCCCTTGTTCATTCAAAAATTTATACTTAGAAAAAAAATGGGTCTTGAGAAATTTGTTCATCCTTAGAGAAAAATAGTTTTGTCTTTTGTATGGGGAATGGATTAATTCCCTTTTTGGAATAGAGCATCTCATAAGATTCTCTTAAATATGTTAGTTTGATATTATAATTATCATAAGTTTAAATAAAAAGAAAAAAAAAACATAAAGTAAAATTCTAAATATCCTAAATCTCCCACCCATAAATCTTTTTGTAATAACTACTACTATGACGTGGGCTTAATCAATTACCATCCTACCCTATGACATGTGTACCATGTCCTCACTTACCTTAGGTGCTGATTTGAAAGGCAAAGTGCTTATAAAAAAAGGGGACAAAGTATTTATGATGGCATAAAAGTCAAGCAAAAATCACATAACAAAACCCTTAAAAACTTCACCTAGCTCTCACCTTTCTAAGCGCCCAATATTGGAGGCCTTGCCGTGCATGTGGAGGGGGAACAAGACCTACAAAAAGTGGGCTTGGGTTAGCGTGAAGGCCTTGGGGACCGCCGAAGGGAGCTTTGGCGAAAAGTGCAACAAGTGTACCAAGTAAGCCACTTGGCAAGGTTAGGGAAATGTTAGGTTAGTTAGGTAGTATGTGGGTTAGAAATTAGTATGTTTTTAATTATTAGTATATTTTGTTAAAGTTTTAGTTAGTGTTATTTTTAAGTAATTTAATTATTATATTTTTAAATATTAGCATTGTTAAATTAGATTTTAGTATTTTTAAATAAAATAATATTAAATGTTAGAAGGGTTAGTTGTATTTAAGTCAAGGATAGATAGTTAATATTTTTTGGAAATAGATTTTAGTTATTTGTTAAGTTAAAGTTAATTAAAGTAAAAGTAATTAGTATTTTTTTTAATATTAGTATATTTTAATATTATAACTTATTTCAGTTTTAGTTAATGTAGTTAGTATTTAATTTTATATAATATGATTTTAGTAAATCTTTTAAAACTAAATAATGTTAAATGTTAGTGGTTAGAACATGTAAGTTTTTTTTTATTAGTTGAGTTTGGTAGTGGTAATTGTTAGTAGTTCTATTATATTGTTTTAAATATTTATTTTTAAATTTTTAAATTAAAAGTTTAAATTACTTTATTTAATTTCTTTTAGATCATTAAAAAAAAAATATAGTAAGGATTTATGGTTAAAAGTGAAAGTGGTAAGTTTAAGGGTGAGTGAGTAGCCGAGTTGGTGTGAAGGCGAGTCGTGAGACGTAGTGTTAGGCTAATGATCCCGGTGCTACGCATCAACTCCGGTTCGAGTCACACTATGTTTACCACAAACCCTTTTAAGGGTGAGTGAGTAGCCGAGTTGGTGTGAAGGTGAGTCGTGAGGCGTAGTGTTAGGCTAATGATCCCGGTGCTACGCATCAACTCCGGTTCGAGTCACACTAGGTTTACCACAAACCCTTTGCCAATAGTGGCATGTTGTGATGGTTAAGTTGTTGAGTTGTTATCCTTGCCATCAAGGTTCAAATCCAATGGGGATGAGGTCCCCCGTTTGTGGCCTCACTGGTTCATAGCTCCAGGTCAAAGCATTTACCCCTCTTTAAAAAAAAAAGAAAGTGGTAAGTTTCAGGTTAGTTGTAAATATATTCAATGTTAAGATGGGTAAGTTTTAATTTTAATGTTTTTTTTTTATGTTGTATTAAATTATTTAGTAAGTTTTTTTTAATTAAAAGATGTTAGTAGACTAGTAAGGTTTATTTTACTAGTGTAGTTAGTTATTTTGTTTAAATTTAATATTTTGCTTAGTAAGAATTGGAATTAAATAATTACTAACGTAATTTAATTATGTTGATAATTAGTATTTTGCTTAATTAATATTATAATGGTTAAGCTAATTATATTTTAAAATTAACTCTACTTGTAATTCATATTTACTAGTAGGTTTAGTGTAATTGTTGTTTTACGTATGGAATTTTTAAAAGTAAATAAAAATAATATATTGTTTTAGATTAATTCAATTTAATTAAAACATATATTATTTCTATCATGTAAGATTATTAATTTTGTATTAGTAATGTTTTTTTTTCTTTATAAAAAAAAAATTATTGTGTTTTTGCCCCGTATTTTGGGCATGACAATAAAGTAAGAGTGTAAAAAGAAAGTAGTAAATATTTAAAATGTTTGAGATCTGATAGAGGTGGTGAGTTTATGTCTATTGAACTCACTAATTTCTATGCTAAGAATGGTATCAAAAGATAGCTATTTGCACTAATGATGCCAAAACAAAATGGTATTGTTGAAAAGTGAAATAGATCCATCATGGATTGTGTAAGCACACTAATTATTGAAAAGGAGGTCTCTTAGATATTCTAGATAGAAGCTATGAATACTGCAGTTTACACACTCAATCGAGTTCAACTAAAGAAAGGAACAAACAAGACACCCTATGAGTTATGGTATTTTCATACACTGAATATGATTTATTTCAAGATATTTAGAAGTATGTGTAGTATTCACAAGGATTTTAAGAATGGAAAACTTGATGTTAAAGGAGATGAAGGTATATTCCTTGGCTATTCTTCTAAGAGTAAAGCTTATAGATTTTTGATCAAATCTACTAACAAGATGGTTAAAAGTGAAAATGTGAGATTTGACGAGTTTGTAGAAAAGAACATTGCGAAAAGCAAGAAAGAACCTGAAGATTATCAAAAGTTTATATATGTATATGAAGAGACACTAGATACTCTACTTGAGTTACAACAAAAATCTACCAAGGACTTGACAGTAGCAACCAAGTCATAGAAAACTACACCTAAGCACCAAGAAGCACAACCCAAGTAGGAAGGTGAACCCTTATCAAATTGAGAAAATCATGAGAATAAAAGAACTGAACCTATATTGGCCAAATATGTGAGAAAGAGCCATTCACCTGAACAAATAATTGGAGATAGAAGTGTTGGAGTACAAACAAGAAGAAAAATAAGAGAAGGTACATGTTTAATAGCCAATTTTGAACCTAGAATAGTAAAAGCTACATTGGATGATGAATGTTGGGTTAGTGCTGTGAATGAAGAAATTGATCAAATAGAAAAGAATAATACTTGGACACTAGTACCAAGGTTTGTTGACAAAAACGTGATTAGAACAAAGTGGAATTTTAGAAATAAGTTGAACAAGGATGGAGAAGTGGTAAGGAATAAGACAAGAGTGGTTTCCAAAGGATATGCACAAGAAGAAGGAATTGATTATGGTTAGATCTTTGCACCTATTGCAAGATTGGAAGGTTTTAGAGCATTGTTAGCCTATGCTACATATAATAAATTCAAAGTACATCAAATGGATGTTAAATCTACATTTTTGAATGGAATACTTAAAGTAGAAGTCTTCATTGAACAACCTAGAGGATTCATTGAACTTGAAAAGAGATACATGGTTTGCAAGTTGAACAAAACACTTTATGGATTGAAACAAGCCCCAAGAGCAATGTATAAAAGGTTACACTCTTATATGATAAATATTGGATTTTTTAGAACAAGTGAAAATAGTAATCTATACTTGAAGATGAATCTGAAGATATAGTATTGATTGCTAAAATATTTTTTGATTACATAATATTTCAAAGAAATGATGTGGCTAGTGAGACATTTTCTAATCAAATGAAAATTGAATTTGAAATTTCAATGTTTGGAGAGATTAAATTTGCATTGGATTGCAAGTCTACCAAATAGTGAAAGGTATTTATGTCACTTAGTCCAAGTATGTAAAGGAAATCTTGAAGACATTTGGGATGGAGGAGTCTAATCTAGTTGGTACACCTATGGTGACTAGAGTGAAATTGACAAAAGAAGACACTACTGGTGAAGTGGGTCAAACATTATAAAAATATATGATTGGAAAGCTATAGTATGTTATCCATAGTAGACCATATATTGCCATAGAAGTTGGAATTTTTGCAAGGTTTACATCTAATCTAAAGCTAACTCATATGACTATTTTGAAAAAAAGATATTAAGATATCTCAAATGAACTAAAGATATGGACTATGGTATAAACAAGAGGATGAATTAAATCTTAAAGTCTACACTGATGTTGATTGGGCTAGTAATGTTGATCACAGAAAAAGTACAAGTGGAGGAGATTTCTTTCCAGGAGAAAGGTTGATCAGATGGATAAGCAAGAAACAAATTTGTATATAATGAACTAATGTTAAAGCTGAATATGCCAATGCCGCTATCAATTGTTCAAATATTGTATGGGTCAAACAATTGTTGGAAGGTATGAAAGAAAAAGTAACTAAGCCTCTCATTATTTATTGTGATAATATAAGTGCTATATATTTAAAGAAACCCTAGTGATACATGCAAAGACAGAGTACATATCCATCAAATATCATTATTTGAGGGAACAAGTACAAGAGAAGCAAGTGAGGCTTGAATATATGAGGTCTAAGGAACAAATTGCTGACATATTTCCTAAGCTACTACTTAAGAATGCTTTTCAGTATCTAACAGGAAAATTGAGGGTCCTTTCCCTATCCAAAATTCAATAGGTGAAGAGCCATGTTGCATCAATTCATGAATGGATTATAATATCTTATGGAGTTGATGCAATAGTGTTCACACTTTAGGAGCATTTTTGAAGTTGTGAAAGATGACTATAATGAAACTGAAGTTATCTGTATATGCAAGGTACAAGGATAACTACAAGTTTTTAAGTTTCATGATGAAATTTATAATGACCTTTGGAATTGTTGTCAAAGGGGGAGAAGATAAAGATAGTGAAAAAAGGGGAAAAGATATTGAAATCGAGAAGCTATTCATATGAACTAAGATCACAATCTAAGGGGGATAATTGTTAAAGATGTTGAAGAGATTGTCACTGTTGAAGACTCAAATCGAGTATTAGACTGAAGAACAACATTATAAAGTTTTCTTGTTGGAAATGCATACATTTGATTATCTTATGCAATGATTTGTAATGTAAGATCTTATGTTATGTGTTACCATCAATGCCAAAGGTGGAGATTATTAGCCCCAGCTGATAATGTAATTGATAATGAGAGATTGTTAGGTGATGATGCTATGAATATATGTAAAAGAGTCTTATCAATTGTTATATTGTCATTGATGTCAAAGTCTTAGTTGTTTAGACATTATGCTCACTCAGGATAGTACTATATCATTTGATTGATGAAAAGGATTTGAAGAAATAGTTGTTGTGTAAGGTATTCAAAGGGTACTTGAATGTGCTAGATAATAATTATGTAATATTGGGTCAATTATTTTACAATAATTTATTATTGTGTACTAACTTACCTAAGTAAGAAGGTTAGTGAAGGAAAAATATATTCACTAAGTGAACTCAATATTGTCTTAGTGCTTGGAAGAACATAGTGTTGCTCGAGCAAGTTAGTAAAAACCAAGTAATATGTTGTACAAGTAAATTTTATGTTTACCAAGTGACAAATAGATGCAAAAAAAATAAAGAAATTGGATTGTGAGGCCAACTTGTGATGGAAATATGGAAATTTTGAGAAGGTCTAAGACACGAGTCAAATTTTGTTACAAGATCTAAGAATGAGAAATATCAAGAAGGATTTGATTAAGGAAAATGAAGAAGGACAAGGATGGACTAAAAGTTCTATGCAACGTTCTATTTTTTAAAATTCTAATATCATTATATAAAGGAATTATACTGTAAACCTAGGATTGACTCTTCTAATTAAGAAACAAAAGATGGAAGGATTCGTAAGAATTGAAAAATCTATTTAAGGTGGTAACCTAGACAATTTTATGGTGTCCTTCCTGGCTGATGTTGTGTAGGTGATTATATTGTTGAGAAGAGATCAGAATATGAAGTTGTTGAAGGAACTAGAGTAAAGACATGAACCAAATGAACCAAGTAGTGAAAGGAGAAGGAAGGAGTTAACAACCAAGTCAAGAGAAAAAGAGTGAAAGAAGAACTACGCAAGTAAAGACAAAGAAAAGAGCAAGAACATAGATCTGAATAAGATTAGGTAGTTGATATACTTAACATATCACTTTATACTATAACTGTTTAACCATTGTAGAAGAAAATCTCAAAAGTACCGAGAGGACCTAACAAGTCTATGAAATCCTATATGGTAACATTGACTAGTGGTGTTTGTAAGTCCCTTAAATCAAGCAACTCTTTTAGTCTAGGACAAGGAGTGATAAGTTCTAGATGATTGTTTGGTGAAATCCTCTAACAAGGTCACTTTAACAAAGTGTATCTAACTTGTAACAAGGTTATCTCTTAGCCAAGCTCACTTTAGAAGACTGAAAATATTTGGGTTGCTGGTCCCAAGTGGGTTTTGTCTTCATAGGGTTTCCATGTTAATAATCATGGTGTTAACTATGTTGCAAGTTGTTTTACATGTTTTACATTATACTACAACTCAGTAATAACTAAATTTTTAATCGATAATAATTAGAAGTTTATTGAGAGTTAGTAATGCAAGGAACAATTATCTAACAATTTGAAAAAAAGTGAATCAATCAATTGAGTATTAAGTTGGATGTGCACACTGAGTGATTATTGTAGAAGCTTATATTATTTTGTTGATGTGGGAATGTTTGAAATAGACTATAAGATAATTGGGTATAAATAATTTACCACCCCTCTTAGTTATCTAATAAAAGGATCAATCAAAATACCATGAGAAGGAATATGAGAAACTCTAATAGTAATATAAAGAAGACCATTAGGTGCCTTAAACATATCAACTTGACTAAAAGTGATAGAAGGTGTCTATTTAGGTTTAGGTGGAGATGAAATTTGAAGTTGAGGTTAACACTCAACATGATTAACCATAAAATTATCTTCTTCTATCTTATCATCATAACTAATGTCCAACAAAGAAGCTTGATTGATGACATTTCTTGAATGTGAAGGTAAAGGGTTAGTATAAATCTACAAATTCTGATTAGGAGGTGCAATAGATTTATTCACATTATTAAGTTGAGCATCAATAGATATAGCATTAGAATAAATAAGGTCTTGAATATAATTCTTCAAAGAATAACATCTTTCAGTACCATGACCAGGTTGATGATGATATTGACAAAAAATATTCGAATCAAACGACTTAGGTATTTGCTTGCTAGTGTCAATAAGATAAATATGAGGAAGTTTTAGAATTTTGGAATGAATAAATTTAGTCATCACCTCAGATAAAGGTTTATATAATTGAGTGTACTTTTGATTAGGATGGTATATAGAGCAAAACGTACACATAACTTTAGACATAGGTGTAGCCACTTGATTAAAAACTATATTTGTTGATTTAATTTTGATGAAATTGTTAGGTTTAGAAAACTTGTTTGAATTATCAATGACATTAGTATTATCACTAGAAACATGAGCTATTAGAGTAGTGCTATTGTATTGGGTCACTTGAAATTGGTAATGGTGAAGCACTACACAAAGATGAGAGGAGGAGGTATACTCAATGAGGAGTACCTTATCTCTGATGTCTTTTTATAAATTAGAAATATAGATGTGATGAATATCATGATCAGGCACATGATAATATATCTGAGCATACAAGTGTTCAAATCTTCTCATAAAATTAGTAACTTTCTCTGTAACAATTTTCTTATAATGCATTAAATCACTTAAAGAAATCCACAAACCAATATTATTATGAAAATGTTGAATGAAAGAATTAGCAAGAGTTTGGAAAGAATAAATAGAATAAGGTAGAGAGCAATACCATTGCAAGGCTCTATCTATAAAAGTACAAGAAAACAACTTAGCCATAAGCCTATAGTTGCGAGAAAAATCACTACATATAGTCTGGAAAGTTTTAACATGAATCATGAGATATCCCTAACCATTATAAGCCTCAAGATGAGGTACCTCAACATGTTGTGGTACAACAACATGAAGGATATGTAAGGAAAGGGGATTAGCAATGTCACATCTAGAAATGTTATACTTACATTGAGTGAATTAAGCCACTTGTTGTTGCAACACAGTGACAGTTTGAATGAAGCTACTAATGGTAGTATCGAAAGGCATGATAGTAGGCATAGATATATTAGACATATTAGAAAAATTGTAAGAAGCATAAAGAAGATGCAAAGATGTCAATAGAGGATTAGAAAGGAATAGGTAAAGGACTAGAATATGTAAAATGAACCACTTTATATGAAGGCAAAGAAGAAGGAATGAAAGTAGGAGGAATACTCATGAGAAGTTAAAGGATAGGGAAACATACACCAAAGGAGTGGACACTTGTGTAGAAGTCATCATAAGAGGTGGATCATATGCAGGTATGCTTGAAAGTGTGGTGGAAATCAGAATAGAAGGTTCAAAATTTGTGGAAGGAGGAGCATATCCTAACTCTTGAGCACATTCCATCAAAGGCTTAGCATGAGTATTAATAAGGTGAGATATACCACAAAAGATAAAAATGTTATTATCATTATTATTAACACGTTTCTTAATAGCCTCAATAATAGAGATGTTAGAGTAAAGCGTTAATATAATTTCATTTATTAAATTACATTTACTCCCTTCTTAATATTTCACTTTATGCACTTTACATTTCCATTTAATAATTAATTAGTAATTATTAAATTTCATTTAGCACTTAGGGTTTCCCTTTTAGGTTTTTAATTCCCTTTTATAAGGATTGATATTTTGTAATTATCTCTCATCTTTTCAGTCTAATAATATAGTTCTCATATTTTCGGAACAAAATCCTTGCCTTTTCTTCTTTGTGATAAGTTCTTGCATGCAAGTGTTCTTCAAATTTTATGGATTTTTACTACTCAAATCCTTGATGGTATCAGAGCCTGACCTGTTGTAGCTCTTTTAGTGTTTGGAGAAAAAAGAGAGGGTTTGACAGAATAGATTTGACATTTTTCATGTAGTTCTATGAAAAGAGAGGGTCTCTAATTTTCAAAGTACTTTGAGGTCAACTAGACCTCATGATTGGATTCAAAAGGTGTCAAAATCTTGATTTTCATATAAAATTTATTGAATTTGGACACAATTTGAATCTAAGGAAAAATAATATTGCTTCCAAATTTGGCACGTTTCTCGATGCAACAATTTTTTGATTTCAACACGTAAATCAAAAATTTTGGATCCAAAATTGAGAATTTTTTGTACACAAAACAAACTTTTTTAGCTTGAAAATTGAAATTTTTTGGCACACAAATCGAGATTTTTGGCATGTAGATCAAGATTTTTGGCATGCACACTAATAGCCCCTATTTTCACTGAACTTAAATTTGCAAATTTTATGGTGAAAAAGTTTTAAGAGTGTTGTGATGTTAGGGTTCATGTGTTATCAATTTTCATTTTTAGAGGATAGCCTTAACATGGTATTTTTGCCCTGATCCAGTAATTTTTCCCTTGCCCTAATGTGAAAAATGATGCCCTAGGGTTATGTTTTCATCTGATCCTACAAGAAATTTCATAAAAATCAAAATCTAGCCCTTATCCTAGGTTTTATATCTAAGAAAGAGTTTGTTTGTCTTTCACATCATCTCTTACGATGTTATGACATAAGGATTAGCGAAGAATTGTAGCGTAACATTTTTAGTTCCCCTATCTTAAGATACATAGTGTGTCATAATATCGTAGATGAAAAAGTTAAAATGCCTGATCTTACTATTCCTTTTGTATCATATGGTCATTTCTCATGTTGAAGAGGTTCTAAGTCTAGTGTGTGATGTTGCAACAAAGAAGGCGATTGGGGGAAAGTAAAGATATCTAACAAATGTTATGACCAGGTGACAGGAAATTTGTCATAAGATCATAGAAGTATCAAAAAAGGAAGCATTTTAAGATCCTATGACAAGGAGGTGATCGAGACATCGGGAAGGTCTTTAAAAATTTGTAAGATGTTACAATGAAGCCCTGACCATAAGATCAGAAAGTGAGATTGGAAGTGCTACAATACTATGAAGAAATGGGTATCAAAAGGTCATGAAGAAGATGTTTTGAGCTTATGATATGGGGTACTTATGATTGTAAGATCATAAGGTGAAAAATGACAAGGAAAAGTGGTAGTACAGTGTCAGGCAAGTGAGAAGTGTTCGATCTTGATTGGTCAATTGTGAAACATACACTAGATGGATGTTTAGTTGGACCAATGGGGCTAGAAACTAATTTTACATAAGTTATATTTTAATGCAACATATTGCTATATTTGATCTTAGGATAAACAATATATCATAACATCTCAAGCCAATGGATAAAGTGCTATGATGCTATGAAGAGGGTTGTGTTGTGAGATCATAAAAGATAAAGATAAAGCTGATGATGCTACGGTAAAGAAAGGTAATAGTTTCTCGTAGTATCATGGGGATTTGATGGGTAACTTAAGATGTTACAAAGTGATAGATAATCATGATCAGAATATCATAAGGTAAGGTGAGTTGAAGTAAGATGTTGAGAATCAATGCAAAGATGAATGTTGATAATATATATCAAGTTATAAAGACATTTAATTGATTAGTTGCAATTTACTATTCACAAAGAGAAGAAAATCTAAGCAGTTGTAGAGTTTTTAGCACATGCAAATAATTGGTTTTAGGGCCTAAAAATAGAGTACATACAATGTTTTCCAACATACATTCAAGATGCCTAATAAAGAGGTAGAAGAAATTTAAGCATTAGACATGAAGGTTGTAGAAACTTCAAATTCTAAGGGAGGGAAAATGTGACAATGAAAATCTAATAGGTTTGTCAAAGAATGAAGTAAGCTTTTCCCTGGTTCCTTAAATGCTAATGCTATGAATGACCATGCTTTCATTGACCCATATGCTCTTTGTAGAGATGTTGTATGCCCTGGGGTCATGGGTTTTGAATTGTTCAAGTAATTTTATCATATCAGAGAAAAGAAGATCCTGGTGTGTAATCCATGGAAGAAGAACCTACCTAAGTTGATCTATCCAGAGGTCTTCATGGATGTGGACTTGGCTAAGGCCTTAATTCGATCATACAATCTGACCACCAAATCCTTCCATAGGAGAGATGGAACTATTCTCTATACACTTGATTGTGCTTCATTCGTTGAAGCTTTTGGATTGGATGGAGCCATGGGCCAACCTATAGATTTGGAGGATCTGCAGAAGAAATTTGAGAGAAATACTAAAGATTAAACTAGGAAGTCTATGGTATGACATATTTCCATTGACCTAAAAGATTTGGGTGACTATCCCAAGAAGGTAGAAAAGATGATGCCTTTGTGGACAAGTTTACTTTGTGAAAACAATATATAATGTCTACAATGTGGTTGGAAAAGATGGAACTGATATGGTGTATGGTGTTGAGTTCATCATAGCCAGAGATGTGCAAGACTCCTAGCATGATGGGGAGTATGATTATGTTGAATACAATTTGGAGGTGATGAAGGAAAAAATTTCCCTGGCTTAGAGTGGAGAATTAAAAAATTTCAAGTTCCATCACTATTCACTGCTGATGCAATTGATCCTCTACAAAAATGTGGGGTATATGAGCTCTGATTTCATTGGCTGCACCTCAGATGCAAATGGAGAGCTGCCAATTAAGCTATGGACACAGGTATGGGACAATAGTTACCATTTTTTTAATTCTATTTCTTTATTTAATGATTTTATTGCTGTGATAATGAGAATGTTAGATCCAGGTTATTTTAGGGCACTTGAGAGTTTAAAGAGTCTGTTAAGACCAACACTACTTCTTGAACATTAAATATTAGACCATAATTGGGGGACATTTTTTTGTTTCCAAATTTTTCTTTGATGAGAGTCTATGGTTGTCCCTAGCTACCCAACATATTAACAAAGTTTATTCCCCCTAGGTTGGGTATAATGGAATTTATATGGTAGTTGTTTATGGTTAATAGGGAGTAGCTAAGGCCTAAAGTGCATAAAGGCACTTTCTTATGTAGATGTTTCAAAGTGGGGGAATTTTCAATTGGAAAAGAGGCCCTTGATCAAATCCATTCTTTCCTCCACCACTACAACTTGTCAACTGGTCCCTACAAGATGTATGATCTTAATAATTTGATGAAGAGCACCCTTAAAGAAATAAGGAACTATGTGCTACCTAGCACCAAGGAGCTACCACGTGAGGATTTTATTCCTAATATAGTTGTAGAGGGTGAGGTAGATGATAAACTAGCCAAACTAGATGATATATTGAGGGTAGAAAGGGAGATGAAGAGAATTGATCCCAATTTCAAGGGATTTTATTTAGATATCCCCTATCCTCATAGGATTAGGAATATTGTCACTGACCATGCTAAAATCATGGCCCAATTTCTAGAGGGAACTATAGGAGAAGAAGAGAGGGTGTGCCTAGACAAACCTAAACCTAATGTAACTCTAGAAATAGGAAGATGACACTGTTGAGGCATCATGAGTCACAAAAGGGAATAAGAGACAGAAATTTGTCCACATCCCTATAGAGGTGAAACAAAGGAACCTGCAAATTTTACCAAGCAAGAGTCATTATTTTGTTGACTTGAGTCAAAGCTATCTCCAATATAGAATCAATATAGTTGAGAGCACACTCAAAGACTTGGAACTAGCTGCAACAAGGCTAGATGATAGGATCACCCAAGCCCAATAATTCATAGAGGATGAAAAATTCATCGAAACAACTAAGTTCAAGAGTTTTTTGTAGAATATAAAATAGAGCAAGTTGGTGCTTATGATGGAGCTGTGAGAATTAGATAAAAGGAAGCTAGAACTGGTTGAGAAGCTGCAAGCCTATGATCTTAAGAGAATTTATGACTCTAAAGGAGGCAAGGGACCTTGTGCAAAGAAGTGGTATGTTGTTGGTACCCGGTTGGGACTTGGAGCAAGCATTTATGCTTGATCAAATAAGGAGACATGAGAATGCCATCTCATATGAGGCATTTAGTGCTAATGGACTATAGAGGGGAACATGATTCAACATAGATACCAAATCTTTGGCAGTTTCAAGCATTGCGCCTACATCAAACCAACCAAAGATAATTGATGTGCATAGTATAGAACATGGTAACATGATTGTGTGGAATTTGTAGGGCATCTCTAGTACAAAAATCTCAAAAGCCATAAGCATTTCTCATTGAATGAGGCCAAGGTAGAGGATATTGAGACTAGACTTTCCAAATATGTGCATGATTACATTGATGTGAGAAAGATGTATGAGGATGAGCTTAGGAAAATCCATGTCTACAAGGAGAAAATTGAAGAGCTTGAGGCTAAGGTCCAAGCACTAGAGGCTAAGGTTGTATATCTTAGAGAACAATTTGTAAATGTAGAGTAGGTGGTTGCTACAGAATAGAGACAAAAACATATAGATCAGGAGCAACCAACTAAGGACACAACTGAGGCCCCAACACAAACAAATAATTTGGAGGTAGAGGATACAAAACAACAAAGGAGAATGAGCACTGATTCTCCACCTACTCAGCAAGGATATGAGGTAAGGACAAATGTCCTTAAGAGTTTGATGAACCACAGGGTTGAAACTCTAAAGAGTATATCACAATAGGCTCATCATTTTTATCTTGCTTTACAAAGTGCTGAGAAATTCTATAATGAGGCACTTTCATGGCTATCACCCACATTCAATCTATGGGGTCCATACACACAGTTCTTAGAGAGGCTTATTGTATTGATAGATAAAAATCTAGATCAACCTAATAAGATAATTAGAGTGAAGGAAGGCTTAGAGGTAGTCAAAGAACTAATTGTCTTCTTCACTAGCAAATTACAAATTATACAAGGGAAGATGGAAGTTTTATCTCATGGAATTCAACCCTATATACCATGAATTTTGGATAGTACTGGTACAATGAGAGATTGATAAGAATGGTCTTATCCCTTTTGGACCATCTTGACTTAGGAGGCCACCGTAGTAATTTTAAAAGATAACTTTGATGCTCCTTACAATAAATTGATTGATTCCTTTTTTAAAGTAGAAATAGACTTAAGCAATTTTTTTGTTGAGTCTAAAGCAATTACAAATGCCAGGTGGACTAAAGCCACGAAGGACCTAGAAGGGGTTAGAACTTTAGAGTGGCCCACCAAAAGAAAGATCTACAGTTGGGAAGCAATGGGAGAAATTAAAGCCTTGCTGGCAGGAGGTATTTGAGATATTTTGTAGAAGACAATAAAGGAAAAAGGGGAGTAAAGCCAAAAAAACAGGACATAAATTTTCATCTACTGACTTTTTCAACTACTTCCTCTTTTTAGATTGAACACTGAGGAATATCTTGCATATCTCATTCTTTATGTCTTGCCATTTTTTGTATCCATCAAATTTTGATGTATGTCCTCCTCCCATTTGTAGCTTCTTGCAATCCTATATAAGGATTCCCAGGATGTGGAGTAGAGGTCAGCTTTCTATAGAATTTCCTATTTCTTACGTTTCTTTTTTAGTCTATCCATTTTTTGTAGCAATATGAATGCAACTAGTTTTTGTATACCTGAATATATATAGTGCATATTGAATATCAATTGTCAAGTTAAGAGTTATTTTTGAGTCTCTATCAGTATTGTGAAAATTTTCAAAGGAAATCAATACAAGAAGAAAATTCTCTATATATCTGTGTCTTTGGGTTTTGTCTCCTTTCTTATATATCGATAATCTTGAAATTCAAAAGAATAAGTTTCATTCAATTTAATTCAATTCATACAAATTGTATATCTCTTACTGATGGCTACTGATTCAAAGAATTAGATAATCACTCTCTGTAATTGATAAGGTTTAAGGTTTATAAGAAGGATATGGTAAGAATAAAATTCAAAGATAACTTTTGACAAATTTAATTACAAGTTGATTAAATAGGTTTAAGTTTGCTGAGTTTGACTCTATATATCAATGGATTAGATGTTGATCAATTAAGTTCAAGAACAAGTTGATGATTCACATAATTGCAAAATATGCAAACAAATAAATCAATTTATCATTTTTATGTAATGATGAACTAAACGTACTAGTCATTACTTATTTGCATTTACTTTCCCTTTGGTTATAGTTAGCTACTGTAATCAAGAATTTTATAAGCAAATCATAGAAGAATATTGACCAATATCTGGTATAGGGGATAGTCTTGAAGAGAAGAGTATCAAATTAGTAAGATTAATCCCTAAGGTTTTCCTGCCTTGGCCTTGCAGAGCATAAAGTGAAGTGAGTCCTAATGACTCTATTAATGTTGGCCAAAAACTAAGATTTAGCCCTACTAATTATAAGATTTAGCTGATCCTTAAGCTTGTCCTTGCCTTATGCTTCTTGATATTAGGTTTAAACCCACTTGATATGTTTCTTACCCATAAAAAACTTCAACAAAATGGTGACTCCACTGGGGAGCACTCTGTAAGAAATATTGATATATTATTGCCACAGTTTTCTAGTGTATGACTTGGTGTAGAGTTAAGGCTTTCTGATTGGCCTTGTGTTAAATCTATTGTTATAAAATTTCAAGTTTTATTTTTCTTTCTCAAACTTCTTTTTGTACTTTTCCTTCATAGGGTGGCCACTCAAGTCTAAGGTTTTGTAGCTAGTGCTATTACTTTTAAGAAAACCCTAACCAATGGTTGAGAAGACGAAAAATACACATGCCTTTACAAAGGACTGCCCAAAAATACCTTTATTGACTAAATTACCTCTTAAAGGTAGAATGAACCAAAACAAGAAGAGAGCTGATTCTAATCCTATATGGATTCCTCGAGGTAGTATGTCATCCCAATCACTATACCACCCTATGGTAGAGAAGGAGTCATCCTCCAAAAGTATTAAATCAAAAGTGGCTACACTATTGGGAGAGTCATTCACCATTCCATTTAGAGAGGAGAGGGTATTTCATGATAAAAAATATGTCTCATGTGGGGGATATCCCTTGTAGACCAATTCTAGTAAATGAAATGAGCCACAATTTGGGTTTTAGGGAGAATGTGGGTGCAAGTTTTAGTGCTAGACAAGGACCATATGTAGCTAACCTTTTAGACCTAGATGACCTAGTGGATTTAGAGGCCACTACCATAGACCATGAAGAATTATATTTAGAAATTATCCTTCTTAGGAGGAGAGTTGCAGAAGATGGAGCCGAATGCATTCATTTGGAAAAGGAAAAAGAACTAATCACCTTGAACACCATTATTGAAAGAGACAACTTACTTAGGAGAATGGCTTGCCTACATGAGCAAAACAAAAAATTAGAGGAGAGATCTTCCAAGCTACACTTTGATATATTTGGAGATATGGAGGGCTTAAAATCTAAAGTTCAAGACTAGAAGCCCCTTCGTAAAGAGAAGGAAGGGCCTGTTATTCCATGAGTTCAACCTTATAAGCCCCTTGAACCTCGAGTCATAGATTTGAATATGAAAGACTCTAATAGAGGGGAAAAAAAGATTTTGGGAGTACAAATCAATGAGCCCCATGTTCCTAGTAAGCCCACTTGCCTTTACATGCCCAATCTTGATCTAGAATTGGAAAAGGCTAAAAAGAAAAAGGAAGATCTAGCAAAAGAACTTGAAAAAGTAGAGAATGAAGTTCAAGCAGCCAAGAGTAGGAGAAAGATCCAATTCATTAAATCTAACTCTGCCCTAGCTTTTCAGCTAGGCCAATCCTCGCAAGTTTCCCTTGCTATCCCTAGTACTGGACCTCTAATAATAGGCCAAAGGTCTTCTCAATAAACCCCTTTTCCAACTTCTGCTACTACTAGCCAAATCCCAACAAGCCCAACAAGCCCAACAACCCCAAGTCCTTAACCAAAGTCAAGCTACTAGGGGAAGTACATCATGTGCTACAATTTTCCAAAGAAGACCAATCTATATGGAGAAATACAAATGTATGTCCTTCTTAGGTATCCTTGGTTTTCCCCATCCTCTCTCAAATGACCTTAGAGACAAGGTCACAAAGTTCACTGGAAATAATGCCATCACTAGTCAGGAGCACCTCATGAAGTTCATTGACATGCTAAATTATTATGAGGTGGAACATGAAGATGTTGTGATGAAATTCTTTTTTCACTCACTAATAGAGGATGCTAGATTATTGGTTTAGAAGGTTGCTTGATGATGGCATTAGTTCATGGAATGATTTGGAGAGATTATTCAAAGAGCAGTATGGTGATAAGACAAATGTTGGTTTCATGCTTAATAACTTCAACAATATTAAGAAAAGTCCTAGTGAGTCAACTTTTGATTTCAATGTCAGATTTTAAAAGGGAATGTACAAGTTATTCCAAGTGATGAGGTTGAATGAGGATGTTTGTCTGACTACTTACTTCAATGATTTTGATAATAAGATGGCCTATGATCTTAGGGACAAGGATCCTAAAAAATTGAGGGATGCTTACACAATGGATTTAAACATTGAAAATAAAAAAAGAGCTACTGGTAAGCTCAAAAAAAAGGGATGACCCCAAGTTGTTCAATCCTAGAAATAAGAAAGAGGGTGAAAAGTCTACTACAAGAAAGAAACCTGGAGAGGATACAATGGGGCAAGTTTTAAGTCCATTGAAAAAATTGAATCCACCATCCTACCAAGCAAATAAGAAAAATCTTGCTGAGAAGGCTTCTTTCAACAATAATTTTAATAGGCAGCCTAGGATGCAAAACTATCCTTATACCACCTAATGGAAGGATGGGAAGCCAATCCCCAATCCCACTCAAGGAAATCAAGATAAAAGAACACAAGATCCTTTGTAAAGGAATTGTATGAACATGGCAAAAGAGATTCCTTGGTGTATTGTTTGTCAATTCCCTCATTTCCCTTATTATTGTGCA